>JACSYO010002129.1:0-600000 GCA_016806645.1 Ophiodon elongatus
CATACATACATATATATATATATATATATATATATATATACATATACATATACATACATATACACACACATATATATATATCTCCATGCCACCCTCATGCCACCCTCTTGCTACCCCGTGAACATTTCTCTAGATCTGCCACTGACCTGTGGTGTCCACATGTGGGGAGATTCGCAGGAATACGGGCCGTGCATACGAAGGTAGAGCTTGCTGGACTTTCTGCAAGAAACTGTTGCAGTCAAAACTCCCTGTGGTGTCTGCAATGGCAGCCATGCCTGCCTTACCTTCCACACCTGGTATGACATATGATGGCGATAAATAGTTGTCAAGTAGTGAGTACAGCCAAATGCAACAAAAACAAAGTCATGTTGAAAGCAGTAAGCATACAAAGTTAACATTCACCTGGCACTACCACACCATACACAGCCACGTCAGTCTGACCGAGAAGACTGCTGAGTATACCTTCCACCTCGGTGGTAGAGACATTTTCTCCTCGCCAGCGGAATGTGTCTCCACTGCGGTCACGGAAGTACATGTAGCCCATGTCATCCATCACCAGCACATCACCTAGGGTAGACATATGGATAGCAAAATAATTAACAACCGTGGGTCAAAAACCCATGTCTGGCCAAAGTATGGCTAAACCATCAGAAAACATCACCTTACCGAGCGCTGACATAGGAAGCCTGGCATTCAGACATTGCTTATATTTTTAGGCTTTCTATAGTTTGGACACTTTTTTTAAATGAGCATGGCATGCTGTGTTGAATGTGATATAAAATATAACAGAAATAAAAATATATATCTTGGGAAATAAAAGGATTTGTAACCTGATAGATACGCAGAATCGTTTTTCTTGAAGACATTGTGAGCTATCTTCTTCCTCGTAGCATCCTGGTTAGCGTAGCCATCAAAACGCCGTAATGGGTCCTGTTGGTTGATACGACCCACCAGCAGTCCTGGCTCCCCTGCAAGACATGGAGCTCAGTTAACATGGTTAACAATCACATATAACATGTAGAACATGCATTATTGTAGCATCAGTATTAGTTACCAGGGCGGCAAGGCACACAGAGCCCCCGGCTGTCACGAACCAGCTCCATGTTGTCCTCGTCCACCCTCACCAGACGGATTGGGTACACGTTGGGGAGAATGCGACTGTTGAATCCACAGGCTCCCACCTGGCAGGACAAAATTCTGATAAACTTACATTCACATTTCACCCGTGAAGACACACAAGTGACACAGTGATTGCTGACCTTGCCATCCATGTTGGCAATGCTGCAGTTGCACTCGGTTGCTCCGTAGAACTCGCCAATCTGCTTCACCCCAAAACGCTCTGTGAAGGCCTCCCACACACTGGGCCGCAACCCGTTTCCCACTGCCAGCCGAACTTTGTGGCCTCTTTCTGACGGCCGCACCGGCTGAGATAGTAAGTAGCGGCAGATTTCCCCGATATACTGCACTATCTACAACAGGAGAGCAGTGTTGTTATTGAGGCTAGTTCAGAATTTATGCTTTATAGGTATTGATTTCATAAAATATGGCACTTGTCAATGTTTTCCGAGCATAAGCTCTTACAGTGCAGTTGTACTTAATGCAATCTTCCCAGAAGCGGCTGGCAGAGAATTTTTTCTTCACTACCACAGTGAGGCCGTAGATCAGACACTGACCAACGCCCATAATGTTACCTGGCAAGAAGAAAAAGCTAACACTTCGGTTATGCAAACTTAAAAAGGGGGAAACTGTATTCATCAAGAGCTTGAGCCTGCAGTCATATACCTGCTGAGTGATAGAGAGGCAGGCAGTCATAGACGATGTCAACAGGACTCATGCGAAAGGCGAAATACCCGAAAGCAGCAATTCTGTAGTAGCTGTTGTGGGAACAAAAGAGAGGTTCTCAGACATCTATCATTAGCTGTGCAGCAACTGTAACAACTCTGGAAAGTGATGCTTTTTTTTTTTTTTTTTGTAAGTGGCATACCGACTGTGTACTACAATGGCAGCCTTGGGCAGTCCTGTGGTGCCGGAGGTGTAAATATAAAATAGGCGATCTGCAGAAGAGAATACAATAGGGCATTACAGTTGCACACCGCAAGTTTAAGATCAGCCATCAGCCAACCCCAAGAATGACAGAACAGAAAATATAGTCACTGTTTTCAATATGCTTCATGTTTTCCTGCGCAACACACACCTCTGGTTTGTTAGGTGGGATATATGTTGGGCTCACACTTTAATGCTGACTTTTATATTCGTTCATCCAAGACAGATTTACAATATTTAAGGAATATGGTTTTATATTCAGACAGACAGCTGCCTACATAAAAATGTCTATCTGTCTTGAATACAAAATGACTCATAACTCTGAAAGTTCTGCACAACCAAGTATTCACTTCATCAGGCTCAAAAACTAGACCCCAGAGTGAAATAAATGATTTACTGTGGACACACACTCTGGGAAGTTTTCAGCCAAACACAGCATCAGGAAATACTTTGAAGGTGGTATTTAAAAAAGGAAACTAATAATGAACATACACATTAAGTCCTCTTCAGTGATAGATAAGATACTCACCATTCATCCCCTTGTGGGGAACACAAGGTGAAGGGGGATGCCTAGGTGAAGATGCTAAAATTGGGTCCAGAGGTTGAGCACCCAGTCGGGCCAGATGTTCTGCACTGAGGTCCCCCGTACTAAACCGCAGCATGGACTGGGTGTTGGAGGAACCGACTTCCGACATGGCTGACATTCAGTAAGGGGACCAAGAGGGAGATGGCAAGAGAGGACACCAGTCAGGTCAAGCTTTCTAGTTTGAATAGGAATGCACTGTAAATACATTTTTAATATTGTGAGTGAAAGTAATGTAATTATAGGCTGTAACAATATGCCTCAAGTGAATGATCCTTTTTAAATGAGGTCAAACTAATTATTATTTCATTTCTGAAGCTATGACGCCTATACAACTGACAAATAAAAAAACAGGACAGACCTGTGTGACAACATGAAGACAAAAGCAGAGTAAACTGACATCTGTAAACTCTCACAGTAGATATCGTAAAGTCACAAACAGAGACAAATTAAACTAGGGTTTGTATTGTAACAGAACCAACAGAATCAAATGTTAACCAACTTCAAAAAGAGATGGCACAGGAAGCATATTACTAGCAATGACGTCACCGCCAGCATGTCCTCCTGACCACATGACAAGCTGGAGACACAGTCATTATCACAGTTTGTGCTCCACCACAACATTAATATTAAAGTGTGACACCACAGGACAAAATGTTGACCACGTCACATGCTGCGACACTCAAAATGTCAACTAACCGTGAAATGCCTTGATTTTCGCAGCCTAATCATTTGCCTGTTTAAATAATGCGCTGATTAAGAGTGAAGGTATTATCCTGTGAAACAGTGTTGTATAATGTAAGCCTCTGTTGATACAGAATCAAAACCTAAAATCTTAACACATTCTTACCATCAGCAAGCTCCGCTCCGAACACAACAGCGCGAGAGCCCGACACCCCGATACAGTGCATGAGGGAGTCGTTGCGGAGGTTGAAGTTGATGAGCGCAGCTTCCACCCCAACCTTGGCCAAACCCAGCCAAAGCGCCACCTGTAACGGCCTGCTTTCCATGAAGAGGGCCACCACATCGCCTGAGACCCACCCCTGACCTCTCGCCCAGTGGGCCACTGCGTTAGACAGCTCGTCCAGCTGAGTGAACGTCCACGTTTCCCCTGTGGCCTCATAGATGAGGGCTGGTTTATTTGGATGTCTTTTCACTGTTTGTGCGAATATGGAAGGAATGTTACTTCCACTGCGCATGTAGCGCCACAAAGCCATCTTCACTCTCATGAGCACATAGAGGCCACTGGTGAGGGTCAGAGGAGGGAGACAAAGAGAAAAGACTTAAGTAAGTAAGGGTGTAAACCCGAAAGCATGGTCAGGACATGGGCTGGGCGATATGGCCAAAATCTTCGATCGCAATAAAGGTAATTTCGTATCTCGATAACGATATATACCACGATATATAGAATGTTTTCTGGTGGTTCAATAAATAAATAGTCCGATATGACATAACCCTATTTTTTTGTATATTCCTGTGTGAATTAAATACCTGACAAATAAAAAAGTACTGAGCACAACAGTTTCAAGTGAAATTGTAAAGAAAAAATGAATAAATGCGCTCAGCTATATACCTACAGTGTTTACATGCGTGCACACAAATACAGAGTAATCAGATTACGGCAATAGTTTTTATTTCACTACACTGGGGTATTCCCAAAGCAGAACCGTTATCATTTCAGATTTTATGATACCTTTTAGTTAGTATGCACTTGTTATTACTACGGTCCTCTTAGTCGATTAGTTGACTGATCGGTCATTTTGGTTTAAGTCAACAAAGATCTCTTTAGTTGATTCGCCATTTTTAATGCTTTTTTCATGCTGAATTATTATTTTTCCAAGAAACTAGTATTTGTGCGAGACTTTGTGGAGAGAATCCGTTTTACAGATCAGCTGATTACATCAACTAATCAGTTAGTCAACAAAATTGTATGAGTGTTACTTGACTATGAATTTCTTTGCTCGAGGACAGCCCCAGTTACTAACAATTTAGATGAAGTTATTAGTATCAAGATTTCTTGAAGTATGATTCCATCAACTGAATGATGCTACATTATCATATTGATTCATCAGTCAGAATCAGAACTCTACTTGGACGTATTTGACTTACTTGAGGTCTCTCTTGGCTGTGCGTGCTGCAATGTAGAAGTACTTCCAGCTTTTTGTGCCCAGATAAACCCCAAGGCCCGCTGCCAGACTCCAGGACCACGACACCCCGAAGAGACGCAACAGTCCCATGGACCCCAGAGAGGCTGAGACACTCGCCGCATTGTGCATTCTTGTCATGGAGGAAATGGAGAGAGAGAGAGAGAGATGGTGCTTTTTAGGGGCAGAACCGGCATAAGCTGGATCCTCTGGCCTACATGGGTTTCACTACAGGAGGCTGATGCCCTGCGGTGCAGGCTGGTGCACACAAGGAGCCTGACGTTACACACCAACTTCTAGATACGAGCTGAAACAGTGAGGCCCTGGGTACGGGAGCACAGATAAAGTTTATCACACATCAGCCAGCTCACATACGAGCAGCTACACGTAAACAGACATCACTCCGGGTCACACGACGCGTTGTTGTCAACTCATATCTGACGTGATCACGTCCATGCGCTGCACTCAACTTACCTACGAGTCCACAGACTGAAGTCACCTTTCACCCGATAACCCCGCCGCTCGGCGCAACTAGGCAACTTGTTTTCACGGAAACTATCTAGTATTCAAATCTTCCTCCGGACGTCAAGAGCGTAGAGGATGTCGTAGCGTTGTATTGTTTTTTAAGGAAACCAGTAGTTTTAAAGAGTTTACGTCAGTGCGGTTGTAACTAACGTCAAGTAGGCGAGGAACAAGTCACAGTCAAACGATGTCTGGATGTACGTCAGACGTACGTCCACGAGTCCGGTAGGTTGAGGTCTGCGAGAGGGGAGTTCATAATTTGTGTCCGAAAAGCCAAAGTGAGCGAGGACAGCGTGAGAGCAGCGAAATGCAGAGCGAGCCAGGCTATCTTCTGTTCTCCATATTGAATGGAGTCACTGCCAAAGAAGCACCGCCCACCCCGGTCGTGAGGCTTCGAACGCAGCTCAGCGATTGGTTAAACCCAGCGCTTGTCAGGCCCCTCTCGATTCTGATTGGGCGACGCTAACCCCGCCTGATTGCCCAACCAACGGTTTTGCAGGTGGCAGCTATTGATAGTAGCACCGGCACAGACTACTAACTAAATGTTGGGAAATGTTGTGAAAGTCTCATTACATCCCTTATTCACACTGCTGGCCTGCGGACTGTGAGCCCCATCAAGCCCCGTTGAAAATAACACAGCAAAGTTTACACTTTTTTCACACCACACCACAAAAGTAACCATTTATTTTTGTCCATAAAATAAAAAGTCCAAGAGAAACGTGGTCATTGCAGACTGAAAGCTTCCCTGTGTGAGTCTGCACAGGACCTATTTTCTCTCACTGTGGGTCTGTAGAAAGCACAACAAAGTCTGAAAAGCACCGCCTTCCTCAGTAAGATGTAAACCCACGGGTCCAAGATCTGATTCCAGGAGGCCATGCGTAAGCTCAGGAGGATGAATCCATCTTTCTCATGGGTTGAGGTTCTTTCGTTGAACTGCATCACAAGAATGTGGATCTGTATTGAAGGAGACACACATAATCACTCATGAGGTTTAGCTGTTACATTATCATCTACAAAAAAATTCTGCAAACTAAAACAGGAGTACTCACAAGAAAGGGGCTCCAGCATACACAGGAAACCACAGTGATCACTGCCAGTTGTGCCATCATCTCCACATCCAACGAATAAAACAAGGAGGAAGACGTGGACGATGCACGACGAGTGCTGCGAAATGATGATTTTGCATTAACACCGTGGTACTTCAATCTGGCCTGCAGCAATGCCAGACCACTCAGGATGTTGCAGAGAAGGGAAAAAGTGAGTGCAGTGAGGCCCAGACAGGAGAAGGCCAGAACCAGATTGGTGTCAGCTGTAGACTGTGGATCATGGATAGGCAAGAAACACCACGTCCCAGGGTCCTGGGTAGTGTAAGTCCCCACAGCAAATAAAGGTAGAACTGCCAGCAAGAGTGCAAGAGAGGACAATAATAACACAACTCGCCACATGTGACCCAATGTGATCATAGCAGCATGGAAAAAGGGCTGAGTGATGGCCACACAGCGCTCCACTGCCATGGCACAACCCAGCAGCAAAGGGCACAAGCCAAAAAACACCATACTCGCCCCAAAAATCTGACAAAATTCTTTGGTGGGCTTCCCAGCCTGTATTCTATACCTCTGATCTATGTGCAGATACAAAGCGAATGCGCCTGGGATCACATGACCTGCAAGGTCAGCCAAAAGCAAAGCCACCGTCAGTAGCAGAAATGGTGCTTTGGATTGGCGGCGGAATCGCACACGGGACTTAGCCAGGATGCCCAGAGCCGTGAGGTTGGAGATGGCGCCAAATGTCATTGTGAAGCAGGACATCCCCAAACTTGAAGATTTGACGGGTGGCCAGGTGCTGTTGTTCGGCCAGGGACTGGGCTGCTCAGAGGAGTTCATCCTCAGGTTCTGATGGAGGGTGGATGGCGTAGAAGAGATATAAAATGAAGTCATGAGTATAGACGGTGTCCTCATCTTCAGTGTCATCTACAGAGAATCACAGGCAAAGTTAAAATACTTACATTAGTTTAAACAAAGCCACTAAGTGATACTTTTTAGCTAATGTTTTTATGTTATCCTCTTCTGCTGTCTAAAATGTGTCGAGAGTAATAATAGACAGCAGGATAACAGAAAGGTTGAGGAAGTCTTAAATGCTAAATTATGTACTAATGAATGCTATGACACATATTTCTCTTGACTACTCAAAGACTAATTACAACAAGGGAGTTTAATTAGAAGAGCTACTACTGCCCAGGCAATATAAATAGAGGAGTCTTTTTCAAGAGTCATGTAAGCTCAGTGCTTGCTTGGAGTGCATGAATAGATGCTTTCTCACAAATGCAAACTTAAAAAAAAAGCATGACTGTTCATGGAAAATGCGTATAAAGCATCAGTCTCCAGCAGTGGGTTTAATGCTGCGTGTCATAGTTGTAGGATATTTTAATTCAGCTGACAGTCACAGAGGGTGGAAAGATTCGTAGCAAGACACATGACAACGGGCTTAGACCAGGTTTGTATACAGAACAAACTGTTTAGCCAAGTGGATGCCCTGAGGAGAAGATTATCAAACTTTTAACAGACTTTACTGCTATTTTTGGTGTGGAAATGTAGGGAACTTTTTGTAATTTTTGCTGATTTTCTTTGGTTTGCACAACAGGCTCTCAGAAAAGACATTGTGTGTTTCTGTTTCACAAAATGTTCTTCTTTGCCACATTTATTTCCACTCCTCAGATCTCCCACCTGCCATAAACCTACCTTGCTTATTAATATTTTGCTCCTGCGCTACAACTCCTCGCTTGGCTGGTTCCCTAACTCATTACTCCATTTCAGATACTAATATTTTGGTTTTGACTGAACTGTCATGATGCCATCAGTGTGCAACAGTTTGTCTGCAGAGGAAAGAGAGAGCGTTGGATTTTAAAATGTATAAATCATAATAACTTTGACTCAGTAATCGCCATTTAAGATGCTTTGAACCAAACCCAAAGAGAAACTACACTTCTGGATGATTTTAGACAGCAAACTGTGGCAACAACAGTCTTGTATTTGTTTTGCTACTTGCTTTGTGATATCATTAAGCTTTACCAGCAGGACATGCTGATGTGCATTAACAATCCTAATGCCATACATTAGACACTAGGCTTGTGTTCCAGGTTAATTGATTCTCCAGATGCAGCCTCTTCACCAAAGCACTGCAATAATGAGCACAGACTTTCTTAGTAGGTACATGGATAGACATCTTAGAAGAGCCCTCCTTTGGCAAAAGGTTTCAGGAGCGGACATGTCTTTAGAAGAAGGATGTCAAAACTGCAGCTAAAATCCATCTGGTTCTTTTCCATCTTCTAGTAAGACAGCATTGGCCAACAGAAGCCTTTGAATATCGAAACATGTCTGCTTTGTTAGCACCAGTAACTCACAGCTGATCAAGCTGTGAATTCGTTTTATCATCTCTCTTAGAAAAAGATGAGAAATGTAAAAAATATTTAGTTTTTGCATTTCTTTCTAGTACCTCTCTTACTTCATCAACAGTCAGTGAACCTACTGAGAGACGTGTTTTCCCTGGAGAGTGTGAGGAAATGACAGAGGAACTAGATTCAAAGGAATCCAGGGGTTATATTGAGGATTGGGAGGATGTTATAACAAAAGAAAGTTGTCTTGGCGACCGTGCCCGTCATTTATCATGCAAATTCTTCAGACAGATACTGGATACTGTATCTTTTCGCAAACACCTACGCTGCTGCTCTTGTTTGTTCTTATTTTACTGTGTTCTTTAAACAGAACAAAACATTTATCAACAACCCAGCTGACCCCGGGGTAGTGCTCCTTCTGCATTATCCATATCTCAAATACAGCTTTCAAGATGTCTGAATCTCCCTTGAAATGCCCATGTATATTAAATAGATGAAATAAAGAATTAATCTTGTAGCTTTCCTAGAGATCTAATTTGCTACCAGAGAATAATGTGATAAGAATCATATCTTATGAAGTAAATTACCATGGAATGGTTATGAATAATAAATTAAACTTACCTTCAGTGGACTCCGGATGATCACTGGATTATTTGGGATGGCTCCGAGTAAATGAGAGAGGTTGATTATGTCTCTCTTGCCCGCAGAGCTGCCTGACTGGCCACGTTTAGTACTAATCACTATTGTTCACGATCATTTGCGCTCGTTCTCGTCCCTTCTTTTTCCCCTGCCTCTCTGACAGATTCTCTTTCCCCCTGGTCCAGCTTTCTCTCTCTCCAGAGGTTTGGAAGCTATTTTATCTCGACATGCCGGATCTGCATTTTCCATTCTCTTTCCCCCTCTGGATGTGGTCCTTCCATCTATTCATCTTCACTGCTGACTTTTTTGTACCAGAGAGGGATCTCGGCAATCACTTTCATTTTGTAGTATTGATCCAGTGCTGGCTGAATAATTCAACAATGAAAGAAAAGTCAGGTATCTCAAATTCTCAATGATAATTCTATTTTCCTCAAAGCAGCAATACTTTCTTCTTCAGCTGGTACTTATCACCCCCTCGTCCGCCACATAAACATGCAGTAAGCACAGAGACGGACATGAAAGGAGTTGATGATGATTAGTTTGCCTCAGGGGCTTCTGGTATACTGATACAAATGCATCAAAGATGCATCAGGAGTGACTCTACCGAGGTTTGCAATTGTTAAAGAGGAATAAAATATTAGTATTATACAGTACAATGTGTTTTCAGGACTACTTAAGGTTTAAATTCAAGTACCAATTTTGAGACTTCAGAGTTGTTTTTGATACCATCATTTCTGTATCCCAAACAGGAAGGAAAAAGAGATAATCATCTATTTCCTCTGTATGATTGTAAGAGAGTGTCAGACATGAAGGTGGAAATGAAGATTCATTGCAGGAGTTTGGCAATTACTTTCTGCTTGCTCTAGTTGCCATTTCTGCTAAATTATGGCTCTGACATAAATAACTACAAAGTAAAAGATGGCCAGTGATGGGAAAAACTTCATATGGAGCTCTTACATCAAAAATATTTCTTCAATTTAAAGCTTCCAGGAGAGGTATGAAAAGTATGAAAATTATTTATTTAAAAATAATTTAAATTGTGAAAGACAGAAAATGTATGTTGGAAATACAGAAGCTAAGATATTTATTTTGACCAAACAACAAACAAAACAACAAACAGAAAGTTTAGAATTGAGCTAAAACCAGTGCTTACAACAGTACTAATATTCATATAGACAATAATAACAAAAGTTATCTTTGAACATTCAAGTTTTGAAACTGGTTAAATAAAAAAAAAAACTCTTTTTGAAATAATTTGATATAATACATTTAACGTGTTACAGCATGCTGATTGGAGCAGAAATGCAGTTACTTCCTGTATTACATACTGAATTATACAGCAATATATACAGAAATATACTTATATACTGGTCATATTCAGATAATATCGATTTAAATACAAGTTCTACAGACAAAAGTGCTTGCTTCAGAAATATCTTTCAGATTGTCTTTGCTGGTTTAATCAAGTACCTGGATGACAAGACGAGCCATATTTCATGTACCTGATAAAACAGGTATTCATAACATTATCTATCACTTTGATATTTTGGTCCAGTCCATTTCTTTCCACATGTGAAAAAAAATGTGGAGATTATTTTTCCAAAACAAGTGAAATTTTGTTTTACCATTCGTAAAATACTCAAATAAAACAAATGTGGGCATGAAAGTAAAGCAGACTACGCACTTTAATCAAGGGTTAGCTTAACAACCGTTGAATGTCATTTCTCATTTTGAAGGAAATCCCTAATTTGTATAAAATTCTAACAGTCAAGTTCCATTTTAAATAGCTACAAATACAAAGACCAACTCAATAGCAAAAAGGTAAAGAAAATGTAAAGAAGAAAACTATTTACAACATTTTGCAGTGATGCAAACCGGTGCATTGACCACAAATGGCTTCAGGAAATACATCATAATTTGCTCCAGCGTCACTTTGTAGCGGCTCAGATGCGAGACTCTCCCGTGTCCTGGGTGCTCTTTGATGCCTGAGGACCACAGAGAGGCAAGCCCATCAGTCACGACAGACACATTCAGTACTCTTTCATTATCAGGAAAGGTTGTACTCTGACACACTTCACTTCACAGCTCCTACAATACCTCATAATCTTCAAACCCTGAAAGAATTATGTGTTTGCTTTTGGAAGGTTTCCAAATTAAACTTTCAATGACTTAAGCACATTAAGTCTCTTAAGCTATCTAATTTGAGATGAAATGTTAAACTATGCTGTCTACATGCATACTTAATGTTTGATTTGCTTGATTGGTGAACAATCAAGACATGTGTTATTGGACAATACTGCATAAGTATTAATAAAATAGATTAACTTTAATGTTATTCCACCTGAATCAGAGACATTGCGGTGAAATATGAATAACTGCTTACATGAGCTTTGCTGGTGTGCGAGTAACTGAAGTTTGAGTAACTCTTCTTCCAAGGAGTACAGAATTTGGACAGGATGTGTCCATATTCTTCTCTCACCTAAATACAAGAACAAGAGTTGAGTTTTGACCAAAAAACAGGCAGCAGAGCTTGTTCTTTTATTTTTGACAGGAGCTTGACCCACCTGTTTGGAAAACAGACAGTGCATGACAAAGAGCATAACCCCCTGAAAGCTGCCAAAGACAGTGAACAGGTAAGACGTGATTATTGTGCCCCCCTCAAACTGGAAACAACCAAAGATCCACATGGTGCCCAACAAAGTCAGCTGAGCCATTGCAGTAATGGTGAACGTCCTGCAGGAGGCAACGAAGATACACACAGGTTTTAACTGAGGCACTTCAACCAGAAATAACATTTAATTTATTATTTTTAGGGAAGAATAATTTGTATTTTTTTTTTTTTTGGAGAAGCAGTAATATAGAAAATGTGCAGTTCCACAAGTCAAATATATGCTTTCATATTTAAACACATACACTGCATATGTGGGCCTGATTGTTGTATGCAGTTTGTGCTGACTCACTTTATTTTCTGCAGATTGTTAAGGTCAGGATTTAAACTTGAGAACTTCTGTGCCAACTTCCACACAGTGATGAGAAAGAAGAAAACGTTTACCTGAAAGGCAACATATGATGAATTATTTTTTTCAAACAACTGTTGTTAATTTTCTGGATTATTTTCAATGTATTAATTTTATACTCACAATGATGATGAAGCAGGCAGGGCCAAAGAAACTCCAAATGAATTCCAGGTTTAACCAACAACTGCAATGAATATTGAGAGTTTATTGAGCATAATATATGTCAACATAACCTAGGAATCAGGAATAAATTAAAGATAAAACAAGATCAGCATCAATGGGGGGAACTTACTGTCTCTTGGTGCCATATCCCCTGGCGTTAGCTAAAGCAGAGATAGCGACAATAACAGCTGGGACTCCATAGCCACCTGCCATCATGTAGAGGGTTTTGAAGTTGGTGTTAAAGACCAGGACTACCATCCTAAAGAGTTGTATGCCTTCCAGACACATCCAACAAAATGCTGCCAGGAAGAAGTAATGTAGCAGCCCTGCTACCACTGCACAGCCAACCTAATGCAGTAGGGAGAGAGATGAGGATCACGGTGACAGCAGTGAAAAAGGGTACAAAGGATGCTGCAACATGGGGAGAAAGAAATAGGGAGGGACTATTTGCTGAATAGTTGTTTATAAATCTTCAGGACCCACATAAATCATTCAGTAGCTCTGCTCTTTCTTAGAAACTATTCCTCTGCTGTATTTTGACTGTATTTTAACTGTGCAAGCAGTTAGAGCAGTATTTACCTGGCTCTCCGTACGAGAGATGCCTGCGAGGAAGATAACGGTGGCAATGAAGAGGCTGATGCAGAGGTGCAGGTGGATGGTGGTTCTTGGGCTTTTGATGGCTCGGATCAACGAGAACGTCAGGATGCAGATGAATAGGCAAATTAGTGAAAGGGACAGACCCACCCATGTGATCAGCTGCAATTCAAACTTGTCCTGTTGAGAGAGACAGAGAGATGGATTTACATTACAGTAGACAGAAACAGACTGAAGTTTCAACTGGAGACTCAGACCTATAAGCGTCATGATTTGCTATGTATCATCATCTATGTAACATGAGAGTTTTAACCTCTATGTCATAGAGCGCCATGAGCACAGCAAAGCTGCTCAGATGGTTGCAGGAACACACAGTGTATTCAGGCCTGGACTCCACCACTTTGCAGCCACGAGGAGACCATGACCCTCCTTCCTCTGAGGCATCCCAGAACACACAGGTGTGGATGGATTCATTTGTCTGTGAAACAAAAGAGAAAATGACCGTTACACAAGTAATAGTTTCCCTCAGAGACTGATTATTATCCTTAACGGCAAACTAGATTCTACCTGTTTGAGGTGGTAGAAAGTTAATTTGACGGGCTCCTTGAGGTGGCTTGTGTTTCTGTTGCTGACAGAGACAGTCACAACTTTAGAGTTGAGCTCAAAGCTTTGGTTCACTTGTGGTTTCATCCCACCAAAGAAGCCATCGGCAGAGTCCTCCAGGTTTGCATAGCTCAGCAAGGACACTGTTGTAAAACCTTTCACAATCATAGCAGGATAAAACTAGATTAAGTGGACATCCATCACATTCGCCTACATCCTAATGAAAGTGGTCACCAATGTGTTACTTATAGGTAGGGTCATTACCAGGGTAATAGGACAGATCTCCAGCAGCGGTCTCCAACTGGATGTCCAGCTGAGCATGCTTCGATGATAAAGTCACAGCTCCTTTGGGTAAGTCAGCCCCTTTCTCTACCAGCAGCTCCAGCTCTGGACCCAGGCAGATACGTGTTTATCAACATGAATTGCTTGTCTGTTAATACTGTACTGTAGATGACTTCAGAAGAAGAGAAATCTACCAGCTTTTGAAAACAAACATGACATCAGAAGACGCGTTAACGTGAACAGATTGTCTTTGTACCTGTGTGAATGGAGGATCGTGTTGTCCCGGGGGGCTTGATGAAAGCACCTACGAGCCTCAGCGTGTTCTCCACCATGTTCAGAAAGATGGAGACTTTCCTGTTATCATTGAAGGCTCCACTGGACAAGAGCTTGTCGATTACAGCAACCAGTCTCTACAGCCACAGGAGAGGAGGGGGAGAGAAAGCAACATAAGCATGAGCAGGGGAAAACAGGAGACAGAGTGAGTCAGAGGCAGACATTCAGGCTGCATACCACCTCAGGTCAACATAAACAGTCTGCATAGCTGTACAAAGACATCTGAACTCCATGTGACAAAGATTGACGGGGGAAACTTCCTACTTCTGTGCTTGTTCTGAGGAACTAAATGCTTTTTCTGCATAATCAAATTGCATTTCAATTCATTTATGTACATAAATACCTTCAGTATGTCCTCTCCATCCAGCTCTGTTGGATTCTCACTTTCTGTTAGGTTCAGACAGCTTTTTTCCAACTGCATCATGAGATCATGTGCAATGTGAAATTTCTAAGAAAGCAATTGAGGAAGGACGAAACAAAAGTATGAGGCAAAAGACATTTAAATATATATTGAGCTATGATTTGTTTCTGGTGTGGCGTTACCTCTTGCAGATTGTACATGGGTTTGAATACATCACAGTTTAATGCTGAGGAAAGGAAGTTTTGTTTCATTAAATGTGCTTGCTGATAACCGTAACGTTCATATTATGAGAACACCTATGCTCATGAAAACCTTCTGTTTATATATTTACAGAGCAAACACCAGTTCAGTGATGGATGTTGGAAAAAGTGGAGTGCTGCAGTGTTCTTACCAGTGCAGCGAGAGCCTTTGTTGCCATAGTTCGTGAACCCTGCGTGGCATGCACAGTAATGACCGCTGGCTCCACGGTGGCAGGTTCCATTTCCACAGATTGTCTTATCAATCACACATATATCTAAAATGGAAACAAATCAGGGAAAGGAAAAAGTGTGTTTCAGCCGGTGCTAATCGAACAATAAATACCCTGGTCCACCTGAACGTTCATATCAAAAAATGGTGCTTAATAGGTTTAAAGATAATGCCTAGAAACATAAAGCAGCCTGAACCAAAACACAAAACAGCCAACCACTAAATCAACCAACTTAGAAGTCAGAACTAAAATCAATTATTTAAACTTTCTGTTCCACTTTTGTGGGGCACTTTTCTTGAAAGACCACTGTGCAAACATCATTTAATAAAACAACACGTAGCGTTACATCTGGATCAAATTAACTTCTTTAGTTGTTTTTTAAAACAATGTGAGACTCATTATTGTATTTTGCAGAATCATGTCATAGCCCTCACCTTCACATTGCTCCTGACTGCCAGAGAAGTTAGATCTGCCAGATTTGAGTCCATAGCCAGTGTTACAGACACAGTGAAAACTGCCTGGTCTGTTGAGGCATGCTGCATTTTGACCACAAACATTTTCCACTTGACATTCATCAATATCTAGATGAGCAGGAAGAAGACATCGTAGAATGACTTAGAAAGGAAACCATCACTGAACCACACATAAAGAAACCATCTTATCACCGCAGCCACATAAAGAGAGAACAATTCTACATACAGTTCGTACCCAACATATAACCTACCACAGTAATATCTCATAGGGTACTGATAAGTATCTCACCTCTGCATGTAACGTTGTTACCGCGGTGAAAGCTTTCCACTCCAGTAGTGGAAACGAATCCATTGTCACAAATGCAGGAATAATGTGGAATTGTGTTAAAACATATGGCATTAAGTCCACAGATGTCTTTGTCTTCCCAGCACTCATTGATGTCTTAAAGCAAAAGATCAGGACAGGACTTTTATACTTAGATGACAAATGCAGCAGTAAAACTTTCTCTGCTTACATTGATTCAATGTGTAAGATGACTTACCTTTACATGTTGCTGGTGTTGCAGCTGAAAAATTCAAAGCCCCTAATGATGTAAAACCATCAGCACATTGGCAGTAGAAGCTGCCGATCGTGTTATGACAGGTTGCACTCTCTCCACATGGCCCAACAACTTCAGGATAGTCCTCATCAACTTCACACTCATTATAATCTTAATTAAGGAAGCATGAATGTGTGAAAAAATAGATGCAAATTAGACTCTTTTCACATCCCAAATCAAGTTAGGTAATAATACATTTCAAATGCAATTTGTATACATTATTTGAATCTGAATGGATCATTTAGCAAACCATATCATATATTTTCAGTTTCTAACTTCTATATGCAAAGATGAGAAAAACGCACACGTGCCACAACGTGGCTGTTTTTCTATAATGGGTTGTGTGTTAAAGTAAGTTTGTTTTTCATACCAATGCATCTTTGCTTCACAAGATTAAGTCCTTTAGGGCAGGGTGGGTTTGACAGGACCATGATGAGGGAGAGATACAGAGCTGAAAAGCAAGCAGGCAACTGTCAGTTTACAAGTTTAACACTTTCTCAGCATGAATGCTACCCTGTCACCCATGCTTAATCTACACAAACCACTTTTTAAAAATCAAGATTTTTCTGTGTAGCTACAGCAGCATTAAGGACCAGTTTGACCACCAAACATGTTCAGAGTTTTAAAATGTCTCTGCAGTAAAGGTAGATTCCCTCATTGTCTACCCTCCTTTCCTCAGATTGTTCCAAAAGCATCTGCATCATATTTCAACATGGGTGTCTGCGGAACTCTGTTTCCTATGTGTGAGGAAACATCAGCTGTCGTGGCACAAGCACAAAAAAAGCAATACATCCTCAAACTGTTGGAGTGCAAAGTCAATCCTCTGTGGTCGCTTAAATGACGCCAGATGGGTGTAATGTGCACTCAGCATATGGAAACAGGAAGAAACAGTTCAGTTAACCTCCCCCCGCCCCCGATTATCAGTTTAAACAATGAATTCAGTATAATTATCAAAAGAAGCAGTTAGTTAATTATTAATTAAAGGACCAGTTTATTCAAATCAAATAGAGGCACATTCCTCGAGATATTTTTTAGTATTATTTGTTGAAGATTGCTGCAACACTAATAAATTGGAGTTGAATGCTATTTTGTACTTGAAAAAACTCTGTGAACATTTTCACTATTTGTTTTACCTATGGAAGAAAATAGTTCACAGTAAAAACTGTTGGATAGATACAGTAGATATTGGGGGTAAGTTTTGAGATACCATTTTGTTTCTCTCTGGGCATCTGATAATAATAATGCTTGCATTCATATATGTGATTATATCAAATAAAACAGAGGCTTGCTAAGATTGCAATCATGACATTGTGAAGTGTTTCACAAGTTGTAATTTCTCAATGTTGTGTTGTATCTTGGCAACACAGAGTTTCTTTACTGTGTGACTGTGGGCACTATGAGGCGACAAGTTACGTGGGCGCTGTGCGATGAGCTCATAGTGTATAAATATCACTTTAAAAGCAAAAGAACAGAGGTCCTCTGTGCAGTGGGACGCAGATAGTGAGTTGTTTGAAGAAAAGCTGCTGTGTTCAGCATCACTCTTCCCTTTCTCCTAATTCATTCGGGCTCTTTCCCACACTCAGGCTTCAGGCTCTGACTACTGCGGAGAGGCTCGCATTAATGAAGAACTGTGGCAGTTTGAGTTTCTCACTATTATAATTTCTGCCAGGGAGACTTGCTGGCAGATTTGATCTCAACGGAAAGTTGTTAAACAAAGTAAAAACACATAGAATTTAGAAATAAACATTACTATATAAAACTGTTTTTATTTTCTCTGTTGTTTGTTTTGATCATGTGATTATTTTTCTTATTTTTCTGTCAAGCACTTTGGTCAACACCTGTTTTTTACATGTGCTCTATAAAATTGTTTTACTTGACTAATATTATACAATCATTTACTTGATCAACTCTTTTAAAAGGTATACGTTTAATTACAGTATACAGTGTGTTAAAAAGTGATAAACAACATTATGTTTTCTTTTCAAAAATTTCATTTTAACAGAAAACATACACAGATATACAGATCTACCCATATTCTTAAAGGTTTGCAGGCAATTGCAGCCAGTTATTTTCCCTCTTTGGGTCCCAGAACATTTTCAAACTTTTTCAACAGATAATTTCCATCCCAACTACTGTGCAAATGGATGACAGATGTGACTCACCCAGTATCAGGAGGTTCCACCTGCCCGCCATGGTGAAGTTGGAAACACTGTCCAGAAATGTATAAGGAAAGGAAAAACAACCAAAACGGGGAACTCTACAGTTAGATTGCGCAGTTCATCCCTCTTCTCTTTTCTTTTTTCCTTTCTCAAGTTGCCCCACTTGTTTCTGTAACTTTGAAACGTAAAAAAAAAAAGAAAAAAAAGAGCATCCACCAGTCAAGTTGATGGACGTGGAAAAAGTCGGGACAGCATATGCTGATACAAGCATATAAAAAATATATAAAAATGCTGGAATCAGTAGTCTCTCATCTCATACAATGACCTCTCCTCTGTCTCTTTTTCCCTTCTGAATCGTCATCTGCTTCCACTAATGAGGTGACATGCTGAGATGACTAGTTTTTCTGGGGAGGAGTTTCTCTCTCTCTCTTTCTCTCTCTCTCTCTCTGAATCACATCTCTGACACAGAGGTTGGTTGAGGAGTGCAGCCAGAAGTTACTGAAAAGTAATTCCTTCTCTTGTTGGGGTGGGGTGAAATGGCAATGCCAGCTCACTCTGCTCGACTTCCACGACAGCAATGTGTTACTTTACAGTGTTTTTGCAAAGGTAATTTCTCTCTCTCTCTCTCTCTCTCTCTCTCTCTCTCTCTCTCTCTCTCTCTCTCTCTCTCTCTCTGTCTTTGCTCATGTCTCTGTATCTTTCCCCTCTGTTGGGCTCTGAGGTTAAGGGAGAGACAGGGGGTCAAGAAGAGTTTATGAGACTGATCATTGTCCAGCTGGTGGGTATAAGCGCCCATGAGTTTTAGCACACAGTTTGATAACTATGGCGATGACATATATATAGCTTTTGCCTCTGAGTGCGTCTATTTGAGACAATGTAACAATGGTAACAATGTTAAGCTTCTTTTGGAAAGAAGTGAACAAAGAACAGTACATTTATATATATATATATATATATATATGTAATTCCCCACTCCCCAAGGGCAGACATACTGCACTTATTTTCAAGAAAAGGGAAAAAAGCAGCAAATTTAGGTCGAAAATTAATATTAACTGAAGAACAACATAAAATAGATCAAACTGCTAAAAAAAAACAATCCATGTCAATAGTTTCAGAAGGTGTGAAAGTATTGTCATGAACAGGAAATACAATTCTGAGAAACTTGCATGAAGGGACATGATGTTCTCTTCTTCATCACACATCTTTTGATGTTCACTCTGTGTCACAACATGCCTCCCCTGTTGCACACAACTTAACTCATGCAAAATTGTGCGGGCTGTACAAGCTTGCATATGAAGAAAAACGGAGGAAATGCTGTGAGCGTTCACAAGAGCAACCTAATGGGACAAAACAAATTGTGCAATTTTCAGCAACTTTTCTTGTTTCCAGCTCACAGTGGCAAGGTCATTTTCAGGTCAGGACACAATGTACCAAGACTCACTGACAGGCAGGGTGATTATTGCATTATTTCACACTCTTAAACAACGAGGTGGGCTTTGTGGGCCTGGGAAAATGGAGGTGACAGACTGCAGGCCTTTGGGGACTGGTGGTGTACGGCGGTGTAACAGAGCATGCCCGTAGTTTGACCTTGAAATGTACTGACATTAGCATGACCAAGAAACCCCCTTGCCTTTAAATATAAAATTAGTTCCATTCGTGACAGGCTTCTGGTGCCCACTCCATCTGTATGAATAATCAATTAAACAGCAATAAATCTAGTATTTAATGATGCTCACATTCGACACATAAAACAACACTGATGACCATGTGGCTATAGCCTTCAACAAAAGTAATTTAGCTTTAATTCCTACAGCTCGGCCTCTGAGTAGTTGCCTTGTAGCACTATGGAGTCTTTACTGGGAGTAAATAAAGAATTAAACACTTAAAAATAACTAAAACAATTAAAAAGCAACATTTTAAAGGGTGGCTATAACATGAAACACTGTAACTGTAAATCACAAAGACACTGAGAACTTTTTTCACTATGAAAGTACATCATGTGCAATGTGGGTTGTGCCCTTTTCTTTGGTGAGATCTCGAGCCCACAGCACACACTGTACAGTTTACAATCAAGTATGTAAGCCGTATGAAGGCAAGACATTGCAGTTTATTTACTGTGCAATTAGAAGTGATTTACTCTAGTCAGTGCCACATATGAATGCACACTTTACAATGAGGTGGCCTATTTAAACTGAGCAGCAACTGATGCCACTGGCCCACACATACAATCCACATTATAGCCATTCTCAGGCTCTGTGTAATGAATTTTGGGGGAGGATGTTGTGATCACTCCCGCATCCAAGCGGAGCTGAGCTTGATGAAACCTTGCAAGGAGGTCAGAGCCTGATATCACCTCTGTACATGCTCTGTATTCAAATGATGGAGCTGTTCCACTTGAGTTGGCGAATTGAACTATGATTTCTTGCTACAGTTTAATTCTGGCTCCTTTTTCAAAGAGTGATTTCCAGCCATTATGATCATGGCAAGCATCCAGGGCTTATCCTGTTATCTCACGACCTTCTTCCTGTCCGTACCAAGATAGTGTGCATATAGAGTTTTGGATGTTTTGTGTTGGCTCTGTTTGTTTTCTTTTTGTTTCTTTCTGAATTGTGAAACAATGAGGAGGGTCCTCAATGTGGTCCAGCTGTTTCAACAACTTCCTGACAAACCCTGAACAAAAAGGTCAAGTGGAGACTCAGTAGTCTGGTCTGGTCCCTTATGACTGAGACTTAGTAATTTCAAAATTGCCTATTTCCAAAGAAAAGCTTCAGTCTGAAGTGCATCAATAAATATTACAAAAGCTGCTACACTGATATGATGTAATCCTTGTGGTTGCGGCAGTGTGGAACAACGTTGAAGTCCTTCCACATGCAAATTTACTTGACTTTAATAATTGCTTTTGTGTTTTATAACTGCACTACCTTGAAAATACACTTTGAAAAGTGTGTGACAATCTTTTGGAGATGACTGCATGGGACACAGTGAATAGTTTTGCCAAACCAATACCATATGTGAAACATTTACTGTACATAGGTGGCTAGTGGTTAAACAAAATGCTGGTCTTTTAATTTATGAACCACACAGGGGAGTTGTTGGCAGAGCTATTAGATCCTGCCAGCCCACCATTGAGTTCTTGTTTGGATATGGAAGCAGAGAGAGAAACACAGAATAAATAGTGGAATAAATACAGAATGTCAAACTTTCGTCTTTCCTCCTTGTGCCTGTGTGAAGTCAGTAAACCCATAAAAGGAGTTTTACTGTCCAAATTCCATTTCCCTTTTCCCTTCTGCTTCCTCTCTATTAAAAGGGGCCCAAAGAAAGAAGGTACATGGTTGTATCGCTGCCAACACTAAAATGTTTTTTCAGAAAGCCATTGCTAAACTTTTAACGCCAGTTTAGGCAACTCAACATATAAAAGACATTGATTGTTATGATCACTTTCATGGCTCGTATGGAGTCAGCTTCTGACCAGATCCCACTTTTTTTTTTATCAGTATTCATAATTATAGATCTATATTTTTATTTCCTTGAGTCTATGTTTTGATTTTATGCTTTTCATGAATCATTTTGCTTGTCTTTGAAAGTGAAATAAAGCTTATTATTTAGCCCAATCTTTTTAAAAGCATGGCCTCACCCAGCACAGTGAAAAGGTCCCAGGAACTCTAAATACTGCATATTAGAATGGAATGTTTCTATATGGATACATAAAAAATGCGGATCTGTCGAGTTTCTTCAGTCCTGCAGTTTCTTTTGAGTTTATAATCTGCCAGTCTGTTGATTCCTACAGATAATTTAATCTGAATTACCTCACATTGTAGATTAAACACTCACTTGTGTTACAGTTTACAGCTGACAATGTTCAGTTTACTGTGTTGCGTATGTTACAAATATCTGAAATGTTTCCATGTGAATGAATGTTGAAAGAACTTCCCCAATAACCCAAAATATGCTTTTCAATGCAGAGTCCGTACCAAATGCAACAATATTTGTAGAATGACATTTCCTTTTATAGCTGTGAAAAAATAGTTCACAGCCATAAAGAGGAAATGTGCTCATGTACCTTCTCACTCCTTAACACCTTCAAGCTGACCTATTATGAGAGAAGTTCACAATTGAGGAAGTGATGACAAATGTTTTGTGTTGCTGCTTGAATTGTGTTGACAACTTCAAACAGTCATATGATTTATTTTCACAAACTCTTTGGTGACAATACACCAGAGTGAATGTTCTGTTTTGTTGTTGTTGACTTTTGTTGCATTTGGAGTTGTGTGCAATTACTTGTTAGCCTGAATCTAAATTAAGGAAGTGCTGTGTTACCTAAAGCAATGACATTGGGGTAAAAAGAGGACATAACATCAAGGGTGGAGTACGATGGTACCTTTGAAATTTACGAAATTAATTCATATTCATTATACCCTCTTTTCTCTTTCCATGTGATGACTGGTGTGAAAAAAGCTCATGAGCTAAGTGTAACCCAGCAGAAACACACCCAGAAGCTTACTGACTGACGGGCATTTTATGACCATTTAGGTTACAGGTAGATCGTCACATGTGCTCTGTAATTGAAGACTTTGACTCATAGATGAAACACTTTTACAATGTGAGGCAACATTAAACCCTCAGGTTTAGTGGTTGTGGAGTGGAGTAGCTTTGGCAAATTATATAAAGATTTTCAATCCATTTGGAGGTGATATCAAGCTCTGCTCCTGTGCTTTGTAAAGAAAAGAAAAAACAGACTTAACGGGTTTACTATGTTTTGGTAAGGCTGCAAAGAGCTCTAGCTAGTGCCAAAACAAAGTGGTGTGTCGCTCCTCACTGTAAAGGTTTTGTCAAAGTGAAATAGCACAGTCCGGTGGAGAACGTGGGTATTACACCACCACCCAACGAGATCCTCCTTTGAATTACACTGTAAATGTCCAGTGGATGCAATTATCTCAATTGTTGTTTTTTAAGGTCTAGTGTTCATGTACCTTCAGCACCACCTTGCTTTTTAATTCTCACAATCTACATCTGCATGTAAGATAATATTCAGTTGAGAGAATCATTCTTATCAGGCGCAATGTGGAACAACAATTTACCTTCGTGTTATTGGGTTGGAAATTAAGGAGGAGCCACTAACTCAGCAAATTCAGCAAGTTTAAAGAAAACTCTAAAAGATGCTGACTTTAGCATTTTGAACATGAGGCTGGTTTACATGTACAGTACCAAAGCCAGAAGGCCGCTCCAGGGGAAATGATCAAACCATGTTTTATGATAACAGAGAAATACTTGCTTTGCAATACCCTCTCTAACCTCCCAGGTCCAAAGCATAATCTTTTAAACTGTATTAGTTTTAATATTGCACTGGATTATTGGATGGTATGCACTGAAATTCTCAAACACATGGTAGCCTATATATTCTATAATAATGTTGACTTTCAGGAGCTGTTAAGCACCATTGCTTGTAAACTGAAGACATGCAGGCTTCTTTGTCTTACTTCATTTAATATGAAGATATGTGTTAAATAAGTTACATGTTAATCAATTTAATGGTGCAATATACAGAATTCAGAGCATTAATATAGTTGCGGACAACTATTATTGATGTAAAGATATAGTGCAGTAAAGTCTACCTGAGCAGAGACTGGAGTCACTCTGCATCTGTGTGTGTTGTTATTCAAGCTTCTCCAGTCTATGTTTACATAGCCAGCCGGCCGCGCATGCTTTCAGTGTATGTTAATGCATGTGAGCGAGCCCCACTGGTTAGCTAACTGCTGCCGCTCTGCACTCATGAGAAGGAGGAAGAGGCGATATAAATGCTTACAGAGCAAACAATATAAATGCTTACAGAGCAAACATGTTTAACAATAAATAAATGCATGCATGCAAAAAAAAATTCTAATTCTAATCCAAACATACAAATTGCGTATTTGAAGGATTGGTTTTGTGAAGTAGGCTACCCGTGAGTCACACTAAGTAACCCAAATCAAACACGCACACAACAATGTCGCTTGACCAAAAGGTTCATGCTGGATCGAACTAAAATTCTCACGGTGGATACCGCCGCAGCGATTTAAGGAGTGTGGTGGAACCTGAGAGGCCGAGTGGGCTGGTTATATTTTTCATTGAAAACAAACAAGCAAAGAAGTTGAACCTGTAGAGCAGACTGTGGAGGAGTTTGCAGTGCACATGGCTGACAGAGTGCCCCCTCAGACAGATGAGTACAACAATCTCATTGATAGATTAGTTACTCTTTATGGGAGAACGCCAACAACCGCTAGGCTACGTGATGTGTAAAAATTGGAGCTGCTGTGGAGTTTTTATTAATGCTTTATTCTCGTGTTAATTCTTTAAGAAAGTTATTACATTTTTTGTAGTTTGTTGCACCGGCCGCTGTGTCCATACCCTCTATTTATTTATCATCGATTTTGTTGAATTTTCGGAATTCTGTTCTCTTTTCGGGTTAAGTCTTGTAAAGCTACACTGAGCAATGATAGTACATTTCAACCAACCTACTTTTTTAAACCTTTAATTCAAGTACAGTTTTTTATAGAAGTTTACTTATTTTATTTTTACAGAACTACTTAGTTATGAGTCCTCAACAACCACTAGTATCTGAAAAATAGATCTCTGGCCTTTTCAACAGTCTTTTTGACGTTAACTCCCGCATGTCAAGATTCTACATGAAAGACTGCCATTTTACTGCTAATAGAGAGCTGTGCAGAGTGGCGGATGCCCTTTTAATTCCCCACAGAGAGATTGAACTGGACCCGTCTAATTTGCTCCAAGGCTTACGGCCACCCTCTTGGAAATGGATGTGGTGGAATTTTGAATCATCTTCCAATGCAATCTGGTCTACATAATCAGTTCAGTCCGACCCTGTATTAGAGACACGACGCAGATATTATCCTGCCCCGCGCTGTCATTATCAGGGCAGCCAAGGAGAGACTGTCTTTTGTCACTCACAAAAACAGAAAAGTCTGCTGGAACATTTGCAGATGGAGAGTAAACGGCAAGATAAAGTAGTGTACTGCACGAATGTGGATCCATATTCACACCTACAGACCTCCCCAGGTCTGTGAATACAGAGTAAAAGTGCCTGTTTGCAAAATCTATACTTAGCCTATGTGAACTTCATCCACAAGGACTTTTGTATATCATAGAGAGGCTGCACAGGCCTCTGAGGTTACACTCTGTCCCCAAGGTGCTCATGCTTCCACAAGAAAACGGTGTTAACCACATAGACTACTTCTCCTTGCCTCAGGCTCTGGTAAAACCCCTGTATGCTTGGACCTGGACAGGGACATGCAGGAATACATAGCCAGCCCTACTCTCAAATTGTTTATCACGGCACGAAGCACATCAATTTTAAATAGCATTCCTGACCAGAAATTGTCAAAACAAATTCTTTACCTTTTCCTCACAGGCTCTGTTGATGTATGCTATTCATAAAAAGCTCTATGAATATCAGTAAGACTCAACGCACTTTGCAGATTTTAGGCAAGAGTACACTAGTTTAGACTAGTGTATCATGTTTGGATATATCAGTAATCATGTTAATGGCTACATTCTAGACACCCCCATTAAAGCTGTCACATCCTACTGCTGCACCCACAGTTATGTGTATTGCATAATTCATTGTATTGCATTATATTTTAAAAATATCTCAGAAAATACCGTTTATTAACATCTTTGAGGCTATTAGCCGGATTAGCTTTTTAATAGTTAATAATGAGGACATTTATGTTCTTAGTGCGCCAACTGAACACAGTAACCACTATGTGTTAGTAAAATGGTGCTTCTCAGTAGAGGGCAGTGCTTTTAATTATATCACTGTTGGAGTTGCGTGATTCAGTCCAGAGTATGAAGTAAATTGCCACAAATTAATTACATTAATGTGGTCATTATATTATTATTGTCATAATATCGGGGATCTTTGCGAACAAGTACTGTATTTAAAGCCATACTGAACCACTAACAGCTGAGCAGTTGCACACTACAGAGCGCTGATGCCTGTGGCTAATGTGGATTTAAGCATTCGCTACTGTCAGCAACAAGCTCAAGATAGCCCATTTGTCTTGAAGTGAGCCCCTCCAGACCCATTCAACACCTCTAAGTTAATAATCATAGATGGATGTACTTCATATTGCATGAAACACATTTGAACTTGATTATGCTTTCATTTGATTGCAAGTGTTTACACAAAAAATGTAAATGTGTTTTCGCTTTTTGAATAGCGTGAATAAACAAAAGGCTGCAGGGCTGCTCAAGGGATAAATGATCAAACCCTTATACATGAGAACATTAGGATAATTGCATTGCAGTATCCTCAGTAGTGTAGTGTAGTGTTCATACCATTAGTTGTGTCCATGCATGCATGTGTAAATATCACAGAGTTGCACCCATAGGTCTTCTAGGAGTCCTGAGTGCAAAAGTGTTTGGATCCACTAGAGTGCTTAAGCAAAAAAAAATTCAGCTTACTCTGTAAAACTTGAAGTACTTTGGAAATACTGTTGAGTAGGAAAGTCGAAATAGTGATAAAAGGTGGAATCTAACAGGACTCAATGCTAAAGACTTATAAGAAAATGTGACCACTTTGTGTAATTTATTTATTGCAAAAACTACTTTAAAGGTTGTTTAAGAATCTTTTCCTTTGTTAATTTTTTTCTTCTGTTTTGACAAAGAAAATGACTCAACACCAGACTGTACAGTACAGTAGTGACAAATAGTGTGAGCAGACACTACTGTAGGTATATTAGTTGCACTACTAAATCCCAGACCTCAGTTTTTGGAAGCTGTGTATGTGCATTTGTTTGCCATGGCATTTTAAAATTCCTTCACGCTCACATCTGAGAAATAAAGATTTGTTGATGTTCTTATGCTTTGTACATTTGTCTCTCTGTTGTTTCAACTTTAGGAGCTTTAGGAATGGCCTCAAGAACAACAATAGCACAGTTCTACGTCTCATCAGTGAGCTGTATCTGAGCACAGTGCAGTGGTAGGTTAGTCATGTGATCACACCTGACATGTTTGCCAACTCTGAAATAATTCAAAGGCTGTGAATTCTACAAGTCAAAGATCCAATTCAGTCTCTGAGCTGGAGAAAACTGATAGAGCTTCAGAGTTTTATCAGTCCTGCTCAAAATCAGGCTGTGCATTCCAGTTTAGCTCCAGTCAGGGCTGAGTTTGCAGAGAGCTCCTGCTGTAAATGACAAATTGTAGATAAAGCAGGAGTTGGTCAAGTGGTCTCAAACAGTAGGGGAGGGTGAGAGGCTTGTTGTGCTTGTGCTCAACCAGCAGGATGCACTGCAGCCCCATCAAGCACCAGCTTTAATGTCAGGAAAACTATTAAGCTGAAAAGCACCATTTCAGCGAGTCTGAGATGAATATTTATGTGTGTGGGAAAATGAATACCATTTTTCACATAAATGAATATCTGTGCTCAAATTAGAGGTTGGAGAAATGGCTGAGATTATCTTGTTGCCTAATGCTTAATTGAAGTCAGCTTCTAATTAGCTTGGCTATTATCATCCAACTTGGCAACAATTCACAATTTCTTAAACTTTTTAACATGGTGAGAATAGAATTTGGCCCCTCAAAATGAATTTAAAGCTACTGCATTATGAAGAATTGTAATCTGTGTCCTCCTGTCACAGCTTCACCCACTGTGACCTCTTTTTAATTCTCATCCTGCTCAACATTAATTTAGCTAAGAGCAAAATCTCAGAATTAATGTCCCTTCATTCCTTTTTCTTATGGTGTCACCCTCATTACATGCTATGTAAGTCCTGGGTGTTTTACCTTTCACAAGGCAAATGGAAGTGCTATATCTGGAGCACATTTTCTTCACTTTCATTCTGAACACTGTGCTGGCTGAGACAAATGACATAGTGTTTGCTATACCGAATGGAGTTGTGCATTGAGCTTTGGGGCTCTGAATGGACTCCCCGTGGTTTTCATAAGAGTATAATTCCTCTGCTTGTGTCTGCTCTGCAGGCTGGTGGCAGCACTGATTGTGGCCATACTGCGTGGCTGCCAGTGTGAATGAATTGTTCCAGAGTGATGTCCTGCACAAATAGCTTACCTGGGAACAAAGCGCGACAGATTTCGTTGCACTGCATCTGCGCCAGGAGTTCTGGACCACCAACACTGGCTCAACTGCAAGGTGTTTTCTGGCACGTCTGACGTCCACATGCTGCAGAAGTGGCCGCTGGTGCTGATTGATAAATTCTGACCTGTGAGTGATCAACAATCACCCTCTCACCCTCCAACCCTGTAATACAGTATATTCTAAACACCTGTCAGCCAGCAGCTCCCATTCTGCCACCTTATTCTCCTCCTCCCTCTTTTTTCCACATCCCTTTGAATTATTGAGCTCTTTCTGGGGACCAGTTCGTCTCATCAAATGTGTAGGCCATCAAGCTTGCTTCACCGCTCCTTCACCCGTGGCTGCATCCGCCCCCATGTTGCCTCATGACATTGAGGAAATCACTCACATGTCCCTCACTTACTTCTCAGTCACTCCACCGCTTGCTCCCTCTCAATCTTTTCCCAAGCTCCCACCCTCCTAACCCCTTTTTTTTTTTAAACTCTCCCTTTTGCCCTCACACTTTCTTTACCTCTTTTCCTACATTGTCCCTCCCTCCTTTCCCCCCACATTCTCTCTCGTTCCCTTGCTTTGTTTTTCCTGTAATGACACGGCCCACTGCTGGGTGTCACTGAGTTGATGGAGGGAAAAAATGGACGACTGAGGCTAGGGAGTGGCTTGACAGGAGTGTGTGTGGACACGTCGGTATGAGCGACGGGGAGGGAGAGACAGACAGACAGACCGACAGAGGCAGAGCGACAGACATTATGCCTGCGGGTGTGTCTTGTTTAAAATGCTCCATCTTGGTGAAAACACACTTGGCAGTTAGTGCGCCACCGCTTGCAATAAAGCCATACAGCCTGGTGCTTGTGACTCCACTAATGGTGTTCCATTACAGTCTCCCAAAGGACCTCTTTCTGTACATACGCAGAGACTGTCTGTCAGTTTCCTCCGCCTCGTGCAATCTTGTGCCACCTGAAGCCAAGTGCATTGTCTGACACTATATGGAAAAGCTGTAGCATACTGATTCAACTGATTGCAATGCTGCATCACATGTTTACCTTGCAGGCAACCGCCTCTACCTGGCTGTGGAAGAAACGGCTCTTCATAGAAAGAAAGAGACCGATGATGCCTTTATTCTGTGCTCCGTTGTCGTAGGCTCATTTAGAGCCACAGAAAGCACTGAAGCGAACGTTAAGGATCCCTGTTAAAAGCTTTGGTAGCGGCGCATGTGATCTAAAACCTAATCAGGGAGACATCTCGGCTTGGTGCAATTGCAACATTATGAGAGTCGATAAGACCTTACTGTTTAATACAATGATTTTCACGTGTCATCTCTCTTTATCGCTCAGGTCAGTCAATAGAATTGATTCAATCAGCAGCACAGCGCAAAACACAAACAGAAAAAAATAAAAACATAATCACACGTTCAGACACAAGTACATTTCACACTGACAGTAGTAAACATCTCAACCCCACAATGCACCAATACGCATGCATGCTCACACAATTACTGAATAGGGATTTGGGGATTGGGGTTTTGGAGGTATTTATGTGTGTAGGATTTGGACTGTGAATTTGCGTATGAATTCTGTTTGAGGAAAAGACAGATGTGTGCTCAGCCACCAAGACAGTAAATTCTGCAGGAAGTGCTTTTGGAAAGCCCCCCAAAGCTATTCAAACAGATTAACGGCAACAAACAGCCAAACAAAGCACAATAAAACACTGACAGTGGATGGTCGCAAACTGACCGATGGCAACAATTGATTTATGTTTTATGGGATGTATGAAGCGTATGGGGAGGCAGGAGGTTTGCAAGAAAAGAAAAAAGACGAGCACTGTGCGTGTTTCTGTGTGTAGGATTAGGGTTGAGAGAGGTTTCTGGCATGAGTGGGTGGTAAAAATGCCCCAACTCCTGTGATACGTGATGATCTGAGGAGGAAGTGGGAAGTGGCTGATCTGGTCCATGTTATTAGTCGAGCTCTGTTAGACCATGTAATAGCCTCACAGCGCAACAGGGAGTCGCTGTTCCAAGAGCTGACTCTGCCCAGTATGACATCCTGATATGGAAGATATTCGTAACGGTGCTACAGCAAAACTCGCTGGATGGCTGTGTACAGGTGTGTGTGTGTGTGTGTGTGTGTGTGTGTGTGTGTGTGTGTGTGTGTGTGTGTGTGTGTGTGTGTGTGTGTGGCTAGCTCCTCAGAGTGTTTGCATAACTGCTGATTCTGCTCTTCCAAACCCTTCAACTCTGCATTTTTTCTACAGACTTTCCCCCCTCTCCCGTGCCCTCATCTCCTCTCCTCTCTTCATCGCCACACAGCTTGCCTCCTCGCCCTTTGCCTCAATTCGTCACACATACCTTTTCATTACCCCTTCAGCCCCTTCCAACCCTGCCAGAAAAAAACCCCAGAAAAAAAGCCCTCCCTTCCACCAAGTCCTCCAGCTCCTTACAGAGAGTTGCAAACAACATGAGGTAGCGGGCATCAAGCAATATCCTACTCAGGAAAAATGAGAGCGTGACATTTATGCAACAGCTATGAAGCTTGGGGATAGTGAAGGGAACGAGTGTGGACGGAGTAGAGTGGAAGAGTGGAAGAGTGGAAGAGTGGAAGAGTGGAAGCAGACGATAAGAGAGAGGGGACATCATCTAAGAGCCAAGTGTAAAGCAATTACTCAAGATGAAAAAAAAACACGTAAAGAGGGGATACAGATTCTCCTTACAAAGGAAAAAAAGTTAAACAGCTCTGGTCTACATGATCAACTGTAACTTGAGGACAAAAAGGTTCTGTATTATGTGAAAAAAGAAAGAATACAGGCAGATTTTGTTTATGAGTCACTCCAGGTCTGGTATGGAGCTCAGTAGAATGATGATCTTATTCCTCTGGAGGGCACATCACCTGTTTCCTGTACTTCAGATAACAAGAGGTTGACAAGTAGCAGAGAAGCATTATCACTTTTAAAGATTACACAGGAAATGTATCTACCTGCGGATTTTAAAAAGGTGTGCTGTTCAACCAGACAGTTTTTTCAACTTTTTCAATTGCTTTACTGGGTCTCTTGTATGAACACAAAGAAGCTTTGATACTCATCGTAGCATAAACACACACACACACACACACGCGCGCGTGCACACACACACACACACACACACACACACACACACACACACACACACACACACAGTCCACACTGCGACTGCATTGTGTGTGCATGCTCATGCAACCATACAGCATATTTAGCTAAGTAATAAAGCAGCATTGTTTAAAGAGAGAAAATACAGCAAATGAATCAATATACAGCCCCCATGCCAGGGCATTTTATGTGGCATCTGTTTTCCATTCCTTTGCTCGGCACAAAGAGCTGGCCGGATGCCGCGGCACTCTGGCCAATATCTCTCAGTCAGGGTTGAGGTATGCAATCTGCATTGGGATTCATCTCATTTGAGCTCACACCAGCCTGGCTGAACATGCCTTTGTCTTTTCCCAGGAGTTTGGATGTATATCTATGAGAACGGGTGCAGAACAATGAGGAAAGCAACTAACAGGAGGGCTGTAATGCACTTTACAGTGAGCCAGTGCAGTGTGGTATCATTTCCCCTGTCCTCTTTTGCCAACATTACACTTCCTCTGTTGTTCTCCATAGCCCTTCTTTTTCTCGCCTGTTTCTTTGCTTGCCTGCATCCCTCCCTCCCTCTTTTCCACAGATTATTTGTCTCCCATCTCTCTTGTTTCACTCTCTCTCTCTCTTTCCCTCATTCTTAGCTTTTGTAGTACCACTGGGATCTCATTAAGCCACTAACTTCAAATAAATAAAACAAACTGCAGAGACAAAATGAGGGATCTATATATTTAAGAAAAAAAACTGGGTTGTAATGACTTTTCCTTTTCCCTGTTCTGACACCTTTCTCCACTCTCTTCCCTCTCTTCCCCATCTTTGTCTCGCTGGCTGCCTATGTCAATTCAATTAATTTCAAACAGGCTTTATTGGCAGGACTGAGGCATTTTGATGGTGCGAAAGCTTTACAAAAAAGAGAAAAAAAACATGCTGCATTATATCTACCGCTCCATGTCTTCCTCGCTTCGCAGCCCTTGCGCTTCCCCACTCTCTCCCTGCCAGCGTGCAATCACTGCAGCCAGCAGAAAGCGCAAAACTATATCTCCTTCCTTCTTGCACATCTTCCTCAGCTCGTCCTCTGTTTGGGTATTTTTTTCTTTTTTGTCCATCTGTAAGAGCCCTCAAATAGAGATTTTCTACTTGTCTTTCCCATTAGAGATGAAAATACAGCAGTATGGATGGATTGGAATCTACATCTTTGCTTGTTTCTCCTTTCCACCCTCTTACACCTTGTTTCCCTCAATGGCCTCCTTCCTTTTCTCTATCTGTTTGTCCAGTGTGTGTGTGTGTGTGTGTGTGTGTGCACAGTAGCAGATCTGGGTATTTTACCATCTTCTGCGGGCTTCAGTCACAGTTCATCATTTGTGGCTGGGTTCTTTGTCCTGAGGCGATGAGAGAGCTGAAGCTGATCCAGGAGTTTCTTTCAAACACATGAACCGGGAGGCTTGACCTGATGTTGCAAGGGTCAGCTTTGTTACATACAGATGAACTGGGAGTGGACTGTGCTGGGGCAGAGGTGTGTGTCACGGAGACAAGATGAGCATCCTGGGAAAGTATCTTATTATTTTAATCAATCAAGCTCACAGGGTGAGCACCGCCAAAGATCTGCCAGTGGAGTGATAGTGCCTGGTGCTCCGAGGACTTCCACTGAGATCAAGAAGCTGCTGATGTCGATTGAGGAAAGAGAGGAGGGAAGAGAGAGAGAAAAAACAGAGCGATGGGGGAAAGCCAAAGAGAATAAATAGAAGGATAAAAGAAATCTTGATTTTGTCTGAGAGAGTATTGATTTTTTCCTCTGGGTTGGCCATGTGCGCACAGCCTGTTATTAGTTTAGAAACAAAAAAAGTGGAGAGAGTTGGCGGATGTGTGCGTGCTGCCTGGCTGAACTGTTTGCATGTGTTTTTGTTCTGCGTGAGAGTTTATGTTGCCTGAGTGGCATCACTTGTGTGTGTGAGGTGAGTGGGTTTGTGTATTGTGTGTATTGTGTGTATTGTGTGTATGTGTGTATGTGTGTATGTGTGTATGTGTGTACAGAGGCCTGGCTATTGGACTGATGTATGGGCCTGCGTGGTTTAGAGTCCCTGGCTGGTTGGAGATGTTGGGATTAGGGGGAGATTAGAGCAGTGATTACACAATATCTTCGCTCTAATGATCCCAACTGTTTGTTCATGTTATCAGCCGCGCTGCACTGGATTCCACGACTGCCGCTGATATGAGATAACGCGCATTACTCCCCCACCCTCCACAGTCCCCCAACTCAAAGCGCCACCACCTCGCCAGTCAGAGAGAGGAGTGACCTGGGCCGATAGGTCAAACAAACCCTCAGGGAAAGAGAGAAAGAGATGGACATGTACTGTAGGAAATTCATAGACGTGAGGGTGACTCACAGGGCTGACCTCTCGAGTCCACAGAAGCATTAGCCAGAGTGCTCATTGTTCACTGAGACAATACACTGACCCCCCGGAGAGCCCTCGGTCTGCAGTGCAATGTACCCACAGAGCCGCAGCATATTACAGAGGGGGCAGTGGGTGGAAATAGCGATAAGGTGTCCAATGTATTCTGGTACACTATGTGGTGTGAGTGTACATTTTCTGGTCGTTGGGGAGAAGTATGAGGATATTAGTGTGTGTGTGTGTGTGTGTGTGTGTGTACATATTTCTCTGTAAAAGGAAAAGGTTGTAGTTGGTTTCAGTCAGCGCGGTGGCCTATGAAATAAAGGAGTTTTTAATAAAGTAAGGATGCGCAGATTTGTGTGCTTAAGTGTGTTTACCTAAATATGACTCTTTGCGTGAGAGAATACAGTATATGTGTGTATCAGCATGTGTGTGTGCACTTCTCTCCATGCCTGCATGCCACTCTGATCTCCCCATTACAAGGTCGATTAAGCCACTAATCCCCAAAATACACGCGTCCAACAGCACGACACTGAAAAAAAAAAAACTCTCCCAAGGAAAAAATGGCTGAATCTTCCCTTCCCTGTTGCTCGGAGCTTAAGTCACACACCAGTGCAGCATGCTACAGAGCATGAGCACGGAAATGTGTTTTACCTCCATAACCACACAGGCAGGGGATTAACAGGCACCTAAACCCTGGAAAAGCAGCTTCTTTTACACTTCTATGGCCTCAGAAGAAATAAATAATAATACACAGCTTCAGTGACACAGCAGGACTTCGAATGCTATACGTTAGCTATCATTCATGTTAACTTCATATTTTCTGGCTAGTTTTGGTAGACGTGACTGTCACATAGTTGGAGGAAACGGAAGAAAAAGGCTGAATACAAGTTAATGGAATGAAGATAAAGATCACCCTTACATCCATTCTAAATTAGGCTAGTACACGTATGCAATGCTTTTCCTGTAATCTCATGACTGCATACTAAAAACCAGTAATTACTGTGGCTCTTTACTTATGTATCCCTGTTGTCCTGCTCTGCTCACTGGAGGAGATGTGGAGGAATCTGCATAACCTTTAATTAGAGCGCTGGTGTTCGTAGCGGCGGCTCCGTCAGGGAGATGGACCAGCGCAGAAGACCTGGGGCCCTTGGAGGCGTCCTGATTCCACCATCTACTGCCTAAATATGATTCCCCTGGAGCTATGCTTAAACCCTTATTCTGCTTTATTTCTCCTTGTCTTTCCCTCTCGGTAAGGTTGGTTAGCTTGAATGCTACAGATGTGTTGGATTTGTTTCGCAGAATAGTATTTCATGTAAAACATGATTTGGGTTTATATCATCATTTTCGTTGTTCATGGTGAGTTGACATCACATTTAGGTTGAAACCTGCCACTAATAATATAAATTGCACTGCTTTTGCAAGATTAAGGATCATATTTGGGTCTGTTAAAATGGATAGTGTGATCAATGAAGAACAAACCAATACAGCACCTTGTAATTGTTAGTGACGATTACTTTGATACGAAACTATCATGTGTTCTGCCCCTGTCAGTCGGACTTTATCCCACACCATATTGCTACACACGTAATGGTATTGCTAGGCAACTGCTTGGATCCATGTTTACTTTCTGTCAACTGATGTCATTCACATAACGGAAATAAACTGGAACACATTAAGAATGTTTACGTTCACGTTCACGTGAACTGGCCTATAGAACAAAGTATCTGCACACTCTGAACCTGACAAATGTTTTATTTATTGCCATGGATGTCATTCTAGAAGAGTCCTTCTCAGTTCGTTAAATGTTAGCATTTTGTTTTCGCAACGAATGCCAGCTTGCTAAACATGAATGACCCTAAATGTTTGCACAACAAACAGTAACTGGTCTTGCTCAGTGAGGAGCTACTGTAAATACAAACATAAACAACAAAACTATTCAATCATGATAATCCACTAAACAGCCTGCAGTGTTATGTTAGTCTATTAGACAGTGACATCTCAGAATCTGGCTTGCAGTGTTTTACGTTTTTTTTTCGCACTATAGGACAAATATTGTAGAGGGCAAAGGAAAAAATAATTTGGAAGGCATTGCATCAAACTCCTTTTGCCCGTATGGTACAGTAAAGATTTTTTCCAATACTTGTCAGCGGTTGCAGACAGATTCGTTGAACTGGAATTTCCATTCTCCCTAAATGTACTGTTCCATGAATAGGGTGAACAGAAAAGCCTTTGCTCCACAATCCATGTTTATTGAAAGTTTGACTCTGACTCTGTTTCTGAAAACTGGTGATCTGAAACTTTCAAGTTGTTTGTGTATCCACAGTCTGATGTATCTTCATGCTGTAGAACTCCACCGTTGTCCAAAAACTTACATTACTGTGCCTGAAATAAACATGTCATTGTACTGTATGCCATGTGCCTGCATTGTGATCAACATGGGCAGAGTAGTTTACCAGCTTTGTGCCTAGCTGATATCACTGTGCATGCTTGGACCTCCACCTTCTCCATGTCCACCACCTACATACATACTGTAACCACAAAGTCCCTGTGTGCAGTAGTAGCAGCACACAGTCGGTTGTATGTTCCTGTGGAGTCTGCTGTAATACTCGGGTTCTATCGCAGCTGGGGGTCTCTTGGCTCACCTCTGCAGGGTATAGATCTGCTCTGTTCTCCAAGGATCCAGTTAACATGGCTGACCCCTCTCTCTGCAGGTTGTGGGCTCTTAGAGTTCTGTCTCTGGCTGACGTTTATTGGGCCACCAGGAGAGCCTCAGTCATGACCCCAGCCTAATTGAATTGTAATGAATCTGAATTCTTGTTTCTGGCCTCTAATATGTGCATGTCTGTATCCTGAGGTTGCTGGAACGTCTTAGACTTAAAGTATATCTTGTAATCATCTATATTTTAACCATATTGGTAATCATGATGGCAAAACACAGATTTCCAGTTTTGTGATGAATCAAAACTAAGCATAAGGATGGTGATAAAACTAATTAGCATCTGGCTTACTGAGATAATTAGTATGAAGCTATGCAAGCGCAGACAGTTCATTTGTCCTGCTTACTTATGGCCTATGAATGCATAATTATCCATGTTAAGGGCACAGGTGATGTATTGTAGCAGCACAGGCCAGTCATTAATAATGGATATGCATCACCTCTTCTAAAATTCTCATAAACTGCAAAGTAAGAAAATCCACCAGAGGTTTAGATACATTAAAATTAAATTGCATGTAAATTATCCAACTCATCTGACAAAAATAGAGATCAGTGTCATTCTTTCTTGTTGTAATCTCTCTTATGTAATAATTCAAATCTGGTGTGACTTCGCTACATTTTAAATAAAAGGGCTCCTTGACTCAAACGGCAAATGCTAGTATTAATTATGATAATAATATGTTCAAAGCATTAGATGTATCCCCATCAGTGCTCGATTTAAGCTAAATACCTGGTTTATCCTTGATTATCTTCTAATGAGGAAATAATTAGTGTTTTTCAAAAACACAACACCAGCGCTCAAGGTCCCTCAATTATAATCTCCCAGTTGGTTGTGACAACTTAAAAAAAAAAATCCTCATGACAATGTATCCCCACCATCAAACCCAAAAAGAAACACACTGCACAGTTAAATAAATAAATAATAATAAAATAAATAAAAAAGAAGGCTCCAAGAAGAAGCATTCTAATATTAATATGAGTACATTGTTTCTTTTGAGACAGAATGTATTCAAACACTTTACTGCAGTTTTTTTCTCCCTCTCTGTGCTGTCTCAGGAAATCTCCAGAGTCCAGGTGTCGCCTGTGGGTGAACAAGCATGAGTATGATTTTGTGTTTGTTAAATATTATTTTATTATTATTTTTTGCAACGTAATTATACAGCGCACTTTGCAGAATGGTGCTGCTGCTCCAGGTGACCAATCAATGAGTAATGAGAGACCTGTGAGAGATTGACTGCAACCCACGTACACTTCGTCTCATTCGGGTCTTAATCACAGTGGTCCCACAGGACTGTATGCCTGGAAATGTTTAGGCCTGTTTGACTCAACAGGGCTATGCACTTCCCTGATCCTTCCCTCCTTGTCCCCCCCCCCCCAGCCCGCCACGCACCGCCTGATGGAAGTGAAAGGATGGAATTGAAGCCAAGAGCTGGACTGTAGTATACCTGAGGGGGCAAAGTGCTTCTATAAATGGAGATGTGAAGCGGCTCATGAATAGCATTTTAACCTGCGGACAAAGTCTGCAGGTTAAAATGTCCACTTTCAATTGGTCAGGGTCAAAATGAGAATGGTGAGGAGAGATTCAATGAAATCCTTAATAAAAACCATTGGTATCTACAGGAAACCTAATTCAGTCAGGACCGCTGCTTAATTGCATTCTCAAAAGCCTTATAATTTGATTGGTATATTTGGTCGTCTTAAAGCAGCATGGGGCTAGACTATAAATGCTGTTATGTCCTGTGTCTTTCTTATGTATGATTAATATTCATCGCTGGTTCTCCTCTGCTTTTAATCATTCTAGTCGCTATGAATGTTTGGCCTTGGCACACCCACATGTCGCAAACCTCAGCAGTCCAGTCAAGCCATTGTGGGATTTCCATTCGACTATTTAATAACCTCGATGTAGATTTGAAACACCATGAAAAAGTATGTCACGGTCATTGCTGTCAGCGCTGAAGTTCCCAATTTTGCTACTGATGTGATTCATTTGGAAAGAAGTAGAGAGCATGTGGGAGGAAATGGAGGAAATGTGTTGTTGTTAGACTGTATGTGTTGTTGTTAGACTGTATTATTCAATGTAAAATGTTAGGGTCAGTTCATTTCATAATGCTAATGTGGAGTACATCTTTACTGAAAATGTTACCACAGTAACAGCAGAGATCTACTGAGTGGTGAGAAATTAAAGAGGGAGCGATAAAGAGAAATGGAGGGAAAAACATTGTAAAAGTTGCTTTAGGTGTCCGGGAAAAATTAAAAGGCATGAAATATTCAACAGTTAAGGACCGGAGGCAGTTTTTAATACACAGAATTAGACACCTGCACCCTGAAAAGAGAGGGAAAAAGAAGAGAGTGACAGAGAGAGAGAGAGAGAGAGAGAGAGAGAGAGAGAGAGAGAGAGAGAGAGAGAGAAAGAAAAGAGAGAGAGAGAGAAAGAAAAGAGAGAGAGAGAGAGAGAGAGAGAGAGAGAGAGAGAGAGAGAGAGAGAGAAACGATTGAAAGGCAGAGGGGGAAGGGTTGAATAGAGTGTGCTGCAGTGAGCCAGTCCCTCAGGAGCACATTAAGTGAACAGTTCTTTAGTGTGTAGGTGTGTAATGTCCCTTTGTAAAACCTGCCCTTGCTTCTATAGCAACGCGCCTCTGTGGCTCGATGCACCAACGGGTAAACTCAGCTCTGCATGCTTCCTGATGGCCACCATCCTAAAGTGTTCCTACACTCCTTCACTTAACAGAAATAAATACACTCTACTCCAGTTGTTGCATTGTTGTCATTTCATTTTGACACTGAGGATGCTTTTGCCACAGTTTATTTGCTAGCCATGTTTTTTGCGCAAACTCACTAACACCTAAACATTTACAGATGCAACCATTTAGAAAAAAACCCTTCCAAAAAACACAGAAAAACTCAGCAGTATTATAATAAATGTTTTCCCTTCAGGCAGCAGTAGGCTGATTTAAAGGTCTGTTAAGTAATCTATGACCTCTATCGACCTCTATTGGCAACCAGCAGGAATTGCAACAACATTAATAGAACTCATCTCCTCCTACACAGCCAACGCCCCCAACCCCATCCCAACTGCTCCCGCTGCCTTTATCCAAGGTGGTCTGTAACCGGAACAAACAGTGAAGTCCTATATTCACAAGTGAGATGAATAAGGTGGCTAATTAGACCGGAGATCCAACAGAAATAGTCTGTAAAAAGGTAATACATCACCATGCAAAAATACAAAACACTGCAATAACAATACTGCTGTGTCATTTGCTTTTTTGGCTTGAGCACGAGGCTTTCCAGCCTTTGTAGCTGAAATGTTGAAACATCAACACTTTATTTTAACATATGTTAAATCCTTCATCATTTAGCTATTTAAAATGTGAGTATAGATGAATAAAAAAGAAGCGCCTGTTTCAAGAGACGGTATAAGCTGGGTGTAGGCTAGAAAGAGAGGTTTGAAAGCCACCAAGGGAAATGATCAATGAGTCATTTGTATTGATCACAAACTATATAACGCCTCCTGTGTTTATTATGGTCATATCTTAGGCTACATTTTGGGGATAACAGTGCACTTATGGTCCCTTGAAAATGTGTGAAGAAACCCTTTCTACAGCTCTTTGACTGGCCAAACAGCAGCTCACTGTGCGCATTAAAAAAACTCCCAAAGTGGAGGATGTTCTTTTCAGTGGAGCTGTCAAATGAGTTTCCTGAGATTCACCCATTAGACAGCTTGCATGTTTAGCTGCTGCACGTTCGGTCCCACCGCCACATGGCGAGTACTATGCCTTGAATGTGGAATATGACAACAATTTAAGAAACGCATTGTCTGTTCATGGCAGATGGGCAGATTGTACACACAAATTCTGTATCTCACACACACACACACACACACACACACACACACACACACACACACACACACACACACACACACACACTCTTTCATTGAGTTATTTTTGCTGCTGTGCATATTTGAAATATCTGAGCTTCAGGCAAGGGGCATGTTGGGGAAGAGCTGTTTAAGAGGATGTGCAGCAACGCAGAGCTTCTGATAAAGCCACTAAAATATTCCCTAAGCTTCACGTTCACCCCAAAACATGTCATCTGGTATTAATTCATAAGCCTTGGTAGCTAAAAAACTATTACGAGGCTCAATATAACTCCCACTTTTAAATGCCCATATTGGTTCAAGGAGACAAAGACAGTTAGTTGATTTGGTAAACAACCGTGAAGGGACTCATAAGGACTACGTCCCATTTGGGCACTCAACACCTGTTTTTTTTCCCAAAGTGAAATAATTCTTCCGCTAAAGCATTGTCTCTCAAATTTAAGCAAATCTCTCATAAGAATAGACTAAGTTTACTTTGAGTCCCTGCTTCCAGAGAAAATAAACTGGTCTGCGGCATCTGTTACCAGCCTACTTGCCAGAATTGTATCACCAGTGTCCATATGGTCACCGCCACCCTGAGTCAGTCCCTTCATAACTTAGTTTTCATAATTAGAATAAATACATGTCATTTTTCCTACTGTAATTGAAAGTAAATTGGATAAACATTGGTGGAGAGAGAGAGAGAGATGATGAGACAGGACAAGCGAAAGGCAAAAAGAAAAACCTGTAAATGAAGGAAAAGTGTAAAAAGCTGAGAGAGCACTTATTGGGTGAAGTATGTGTGAAAATTGAGTCTAAAAGCTTTGTCTGTGGCTGGCAGATGTGTTGAAAGGGAGCTTGTTCCCCATACTAATAGACTAGTCTGTTTTTTTTTTTGGGAAGGTGAAACAAGACCATGTAACAGCCTGAACATGTAAAAAATGAGGACATTACTTTGTCATGAGCTGGGTTTGTTTTTACAGCATTTACTGCTATCAGATGATATGACCCTCTGTAGTACAGCGAGTACAATCTCTCTGCAAAAACACACGTTTGTAACTGCAGCTGACACACACGCAGCATAATAATACATGTGTCTATACTTGCCAGTTCTTTGGGCAGCACAAATAGGTCAGATTAATTTTCATTGGTTTCAGGGTTAAGTGCTTCTCTTTTCCTCCTCTTCTGCAGCACAGTCACAGGCCTGTGACAGCTCTGCCAGTCCAGGAAAGACATCTCAATTTCCCTTGCTGATATGAACAGTTTTATTTTATTTTGTACATTACATTAATTGAGTATAGAAGAAAGGAAAAATAGAGTGAGATGCACTGACACATACGCGCTCACATATATTATTAAGAATGTGATTGGACGCCTTCCTCCCGACAGGTGACAGTAGAATGAAAGGCTTCATATCAGGATATTCCGTGTACAAAGATTTTGTGCGCCTTTCATTATTATTAATTGCTCATGGGGAATTTCAGTGCATGTTGGTTCCCTGTCAATTAAGTGCACAACAATGGAGACAAGCTCACCTCCACTGGCCCTCTCCTGCAAGCACAACTGCTTTTTTTCCTTCTTCCAAGGAATCAATTCTCGATGGTAGACTTCAGTAAGCTCATTAGGCTCTCACTAGGCACCGACTCCATTACGGCTGCATAATTACCACAGTTCTGCCTTCATCCCCCTCTCTGAAAGAAACACCTCCATTCGGGGCCTGACAGTGATTATTGTTATGATACATCACCTGGGAACTGAGAGCTGAAAACATTCTTTACATTGCACCATTCTGTATCTACATGCTGTGCACTTATAAACCAGAATTAACCACATATAATATATGTAACACAATACTTAGTCCCTTTTTAAAAATCTGCATTTGTCACTGTTGGCAAGCAGTAGGTACAATTATGTTTGGGTCTCGTCATTTTTCTTTCTTTCCTGTGTCTAGATTATGTCCTTGTTCATGTTCACTGCTCACGCCTGATGTGCCTGTCTTATGTTCATCAGGTATTCTACCATGCATAAACTACAATAGATATTTATTCGATTTACATATGTTCCTCTGCTCTTGCATATGCAATTGTGCGTGGTTGCATGCTCACATGAAAATGTGCATTTGTTTCTGTTTCCACTGCTTGTGTGTGTGTGTGTGCTTCCGTGCAAATTGTGCATGTGTGAATAAATGCACAGATGGGATTCGGGTGACTAGAGCAGGGAAGGCTGGAGCAGCAGCCACGCTTTGCCTGTCTTTCCTCTCACAGGCGGTACAAAGAAAGTGTAACATGACATGAAGATAATTAAAAAAGCAGATACATATATATTAAAAACAGCAAAGCCCACGGTAGGAGGACAAGGCCAGGAGTCATTAGGATTCTGTCCATAATTTATACTTAAACTGGGCCTTAGCTAACCACCCTGAAGGCAGAGCAAGACTCTCAGAGAGCTGATATTTCATTACTCCAGTCTGGAGGGAGTTTTGATCTGAGTGCGCCCAACCTCCCCTGCTCCCTGGCTTGATCTGTATCTGCCTCATGCAGAGCTGGAGACACCCTATGGGAGCACAGCTCATGCTGTGCAGCTCCATATTGGACTCTGGACTTGGGAATTGTTCCATCCAGCCCACACATGCAAGGGTGACTCAACAAGCACTTAGCACTTGAATCCTAGAGATGCTACTTCTCCAAACATGTAATATTAAATGTCACTGCTTGCCAAAAAAAAAAAAGAAGAAAAAAAATGTTATGAATAATCTTGTCCAGGGCGGCTGCTATGAATACCAGCACACCAAATTGCTACCAGGTACATTTTATTACTTTATTCCGGAATTTGCAAGAGAGACACCGAGATGTGAGCTGCGAACAAGGTGTGAAAACTGACATAGTGTGTAAGTAAAGTGACGAGGGATGTATAGTTAACAATGTGGCATTAACACATCTGTGCCTGTCTTCCACATATGCTGCTGTGAGAAAAGCAACTATCACTCTCATATGGTGTGGACAATTACCTGTCATTATCTGTTAATAGTTGACTTCCTAAAGTATGCATCTTTGCTCCGCTTTGTGTGTGCATCTTTCCTGAAGCAGACTTTTTACATGGTAGCCACCGGCCACCCTGAGAGCAGAGGAATTGGCCATGATAACAGCTGTAACGACAGAGTATATCATCTAATAGGAGCCCAGTTATTCGGAGGTGAATATATTTCTTGAGGGGATGATTAAATGAGAACATTGCAGAGGAGGTGATAGATGAAAAGAGAGAGATAGAAATGTGCTGAGAAGGAGTGGGAAGGCAGCAGATAGTGAGGGAGAGAGAAAAGTAAGAAGAAGTGAAAATTAACAGGTGGGAGTAGAAGAGCTGAAATAAGGAAAGAGAGTGAGGCAGGCTAAAAGTAATAGACATATCACGGAGCGGGAGGAAGGGGGGAACGGAGGAGAAGAGTCTGATTGCTGGGCAGAGAAGGTACAAGAACATTAGCTGTTTCATTACACAGAGCAAGAGAGCCTGAAACTTTCCAGAGTAAGGTACCTTCCATTAGAGAACTCAGACTCCCAAAATACCCCCAGAACAGAGCTTTCCGTTTGGCCCTCATTTTCCTTCCCATTCACCACAAAAGCAGGGTCACAGCAGAGTGGTGAGCAGTCCTGCCTGCCTGTCTGCGTGTGTGTGTGTTCAGCTGTCTATGAATTTAATACATGTTTACAGCTGTCTATTTTGAAATAGACTAGATGTTATTCTGGGCAGGCAATGTTCTAGGTACTGTGACTGGGTAATATCAAAGGACACAGACATCTCTGATACACAGCAGCTCCTTAAAGGGGTACACAAAATAAAATAAATACATAGTTTTGCTATCACCTGTAGTGCCATTTACCAATCATAATTGTTTAGGTGTGAGTTGCCGAATGTTGGAGGTATCGGCTGTAGAGATTTCAGCCTTCTCTCAAATATAATAGGACTAACAAAGCGCCCCCCAAAAAAAAAATACATTTGAAAAACTCAACAGCAAGGTCTCTTTCCAGAAATTATAACCCAACTCTAGGTAATCAGACACAGACCTTGTTCAGAGCAGTTTCATGCAGGAACTATTTTCTTTCCACCGAACTACACCCACCACCTGTATCACCATGCAGAAAGAAGCATGCATCTATTCAAGGGTAAGAGGTTTGTGTTTGTGACAGCACAAGATATTAACATAAATGGCGTCCTCCTCGGCTTAGCTGTAACGTTAGCTAGTTCAGTGATGCTGGTGAGCTAGCAGTATTGATTATAGGCTGCTGCACAGACGACATATTTCTCTCTTCAGCTTGTGTTAACCACAGACCTTATTTTAGACATCTGAAGTAAAAAAACATCAAACAACGCTTCTGGACGAGGGAACCGGGAGTGCAAACATGCTTACTCATTTCCGAGTTTTGGGACTTATTCCTGCTGCACACTATCGAGGCACGCCTCCTTCTGTGCCGTGATACAGTTGGCTGGTGTAGTTCAGTAGAAAGAAAATATCTTTGGCCAATATCTCTAACACTTGGCAACTCACACCGAAACAATCTAGACTTAAAAATAGCACGAGTAGAGACATTTTCATTTTTTTATTTGTGGCAAACTGTCTCTTTAAAGGTTCTTTGCATGTTGGTGAACAGGGTAGAGATTACGCAGTGCAAGGCAGGTTTCCGCGGTGTGTGTATGTGTTTCTATTTTACTGTATCTGTGAAAGAGAAAGCGAGAGAGAGGGAGAGCCGCAGGTGACTTCATCAGTCAGAGAGACAGGTGGGTTCCGTCAGTGTGACGGCCTCGTCAGCGGCCCATATTAAACACATTAAACACTGGGCCGAGCTCCTCATTAATCAGCCCAGAGGGATGACAGCCAGCTCTGCTATCGGCCCCATACATCCACGCATGCCCAGGGCTGTCTGGGCCCCAGGTAATATACCTCTTCCGCAGATAACACTATGATAGATCGATGCAGCCTCTCTGATTGGGGCTCGCTAGTGTAATACCACCTTGTCTGGCTTTATCAGAGAAGCCCATTGAGCAGTCATGGCAGATCAGCTCCTCAAGAGCTTCATGATTCAACAGATTTTTGACTGGAAGGGAATGTAGCGATGTTGGTGTCAGCTGATTTAGTGTCAGACCTATAAGGCGAGACGGGTATTTTAAATGCGCGGTCCAATCATAATTGTCACATCTACCCCCTCTTGGGGAGAATAATGATATGCTGTGTGCAACCTGTCACATTAATTTAAACAGTGTTATTAACCCCTCAAGAGAACCTCCACCAGAGAGGTGTGATTGATTAATTCTCACAGTTTCCTGCAGTTCATGTTACGTTAGGTGTTTTTGATTTCACTTAGATATCTCTGCTGGTTGGTCAGACTTTTCCACATAACATTTTTTTTTTTTTAAACACCAGAAATAATGTCTGTTTACTCACATAATACATTAAAAGCAATAGGAAGTAGGAGTACATATTAACTTTTGAGCGCTGCCATTATCAGGCTACTCTTTTTGCATTCAGCATTTAATTGATTTGTAATTACACCGCCTACCTGAAGGGTGGCTTTTAATCATCGTTGGTCAGTAATATGAGTCTCATTCCTCCTATATATAACACACTAAGCAGCAACAAAAGCTGGCACCTCATCCATAACCAACTGATCTCCATTTTGTCCGACCTCACAGAAAGCCCACCCACCAACTCATTCTTTGACGAAAGCATTTGAAGCTGATAGCGAGCAATGTGCAAATCACACCAATAATTGCTGTAGTTAGTGGTTCAGTTTGATTAATGTGACTTTGTTAAAGGTCCTTTTAAGAGAGGAGATTGTGTAACGGTGATGTGCACTTAAGTCAACTGGGATGGAGAGCGTTGTCCATGTCCAGAGGTAGAAGGTTTGTTCTACACCACTAGGTGTCCCTCTTCAGATAGGTTATAGACCGAGGCTTGGAGCTGACAGAGGGGCTGAGAGAGGTCAGACCCAGAGAAGAGGGTGGAGAGGGAGGAGAGAAGCGTGGAGAAGAAAGAGGCGAGGGAAACTCCACTAGGTTCTCTGCTTCTCTTTGTGCTCTTGTCTGTACACGGACAAGACAGTTGACTTGAGAGCCACAAAGGCTTGGTGCCTAACTGTGTTTGTTGCTTTTTTGAATAATCCTTCAGGGGCATCCTGTTCACCTATTTGCCTCAACTCATTTGTGATGTAAAATGCAGAATGCAGAGCTGCGACCTGCAGAGATAAAATGTTCCTTAAATCCAGGAAGCCAGTGAATGAAATGTCTCTTTTTCATGTTTTTATTAACCAAACAAGTACTTTGTATTCATTATTTATCTTTCTTTTTAACCTCCCCAGGCCTTTAGTCCTGCCGAACGCAAATTCTCTTTCTCTTCTACTCTGGTTTTGTTGAGATATGCTGCTCTGCATTTCTATTCCTTTGTCCTCCCCCCTCTTCAAGAGGAACTCACACATTTCCTCCCTGCTCTTTATTGTCTGCTCTTCTATTCCCTTGTATCAACTGCAATCCTGCGCTACAGAGGTTATATCGTTTTGTATTGGAGGGTCAAAAGTGCAGCAGTATGTTCGCCCACGGGCAGCTTATCTCAGCAATGCCATAAGACTAGATTCCAGCAAATCCCACTGAGAACGCATAACATATTCGAGCTTGGTGAAATACTTGCAGAATGAATAGGGAGTGAAAACTACAACCCAAAAGATATCCATATGCTTTCTATCATAGGCAAACACCATTCCATTCCCTGGTGCCTGTGTTTGCGTGCGATGGTGTGCAGGCCCTTCAACTGTGATTCTCCAGATTGTGTGTGGATGAGGCTGGGCAGCGGGCACCATGGTGCCATAGCCTGCCTGTGCTGCTGCCGCTGTGCAGCCACGGAGCCGGTGTAATTACTTCCATTATCATCACGCCACACAACACAGAGCGAAAGAGAGGAGGATGGCGAGAATTGAGGGGACTCACAAAGGCGACATATGAAATCTACCTTCAGCTCGAGCACACTGGCAGATTGAGAGAGAGTGAGGGAGTCGTAGGGTGGTGAGAGGAAAGAGGATGAAAAAGAAGATGGGTTTGCTGTGGTTGTGTGTGTATCTCTGTGCAGGGCCTGAGTGTTTGTGTTTTTTCTTTTTCATGTTTGCAAAGAGAGGAGAGCTGTGCAATCAGTTTCTATCCCCAGCTTGTAATCAGCAGGCATGTCAGTAAACACTGTTAATGGGGGTGGACAATCTCTCCCTTCTCACCCAAGACCCCTGCAGTAGCTAATTGGGATGAATGCAACTCCATGCATCATTTACCCTCACCATCTCTATTCCTTTCTGTCTTTCCCTCTCACTTTCCCCTTCTCCTCCTTTGCTTCTACTTTAAGCTCGTCTTTCCCCTCCTCCATGTCGTCTGTTGCTCCTTTTGCTTGTGCTTGTTAATGGCTTCCCGGCTCATTGATAGCCCAGATGTTTTTTTTTTTTGTTTTTTTATACAATAAAAACACGAGAAACGGCAGAGTGGACACGGCTCCGTCTCTTCCACATGGGTGATAGACATGAGCTGTTTGCTGTGTTTGACATGGGCACAAGATAAAAAAAGAAAAAAAGCATTGTGTTATGAATCAGGTATGAGACACTGTGGGCAACTGTTAGTACAAATAACTCGCTCCAATTTGATTAGTGTAAGCTAATCACCGTACTGAAGGTTCCTGCATATATGCATACTTCAAATACCTCAGAGTAAAGAAATAACTAGATGATTTGATATTATTCATTATGATTTATTATTTTGTTGCCACCTTCAGCCCATGCTCTGTGTGTATATGATGGTGTAATGTATTCATGGGTCTTGGTGCACCATCATTGCTTTTGTGATGTAATCTCTTTTCCCCTGGCTTGGACCCCACCTGTGGGAGAGGGAGAGAGAGCTGTAAGTGCTTGTGTGATGTAAAATGCCTAATTTGGGGGGTGATTGATGGTTTAATATTGCAGCCTGCAACCTTGCTGCCCCCACCTACCCAATGAAGCTGCAGGCAGGCACGAAACCGTAGCACTGTGTGTGTATAATGTCACTTTCTATTCTCACATTCAAACCCAGCTGGTGGAATTAAACCAATTCTGAGCTTGTTTGTTTGGTGTGTGTGTGTGTGCGTGTCTGTGCATTGTGGGCGTGCTGGAGCATTTCTTCCATCGCGCCACAGCTAAAATCCACTTAGATATATTGACTGTGGTCTAGAGTCAGTGGTCAGTTATTGCAGCCATTTCTATTTTCCTCATTTTAACCAATCTTGCCTCATCTTTCCTGTCTCCTCTGTTTTCCCTGAGATACAGTGCGAGTTCTCAGTGTCACCCATTACTGTTCCCTTAATGTCATGAGTACCCTTAACTTCCTTTGTTGTCTTCCCGTGTCTCTCCATTTTACTCGTCTGCATGCTTCTTTTTCTCTGTGTTTCATGCAATGTGTGTTATACAAGGATTCTACAAATTGTCATGCAAATTTATGACATACCAATCAGATACACTCGATCAGTATCACACCTATATTGTTTTTTAATGAAGAGATCAGATTATCTTTATTATAGGAGTTACAGTTTTGGTTGTTTGTTCAAAGCCTTAATGGACCCATAATGTGGCTTAGTGTCTCAAAACCCCTTAGGTTGAAATATGTGACTTTGACTAGATCGACCGCAGTTCTTATCCTGCTTCCTAGTCAGTGTCAGTCAGTGTTGCTTTCTTTAAAGCAACATTTACAGTCTACAATATAACTTTTCCAAAGGAATTTTGTGCCTAAACCTAACCAAACCTTATGCTGCATTTACATGTAATCAGGTACCCGACAAACTGGATATAAATGTAGTGTACGAGAAAATTAGGTGAATTAAATCAAATTTATATTAAAGTAAATGAAAATGGAGTCAGGCCAGCTGACAGTAAAAGGCATCGCCGTTCAACGTGAAAATAGTTTAACTTTTAGCTGTCCTCCGCGACGGAATTTACAATCCGATGTTACGTAGCTCACTCACACAAGAAGAAAGTTGTTTAAGTAAATTCTTTCCGATATTTTATTCCATCACCATAGCAACATATTGTCATGCATTTTTCTTTTTGCTGTCCTTGGGTTGTATGTTTGTTTTTCCCGTGCCGCCCAAAAGGTGTTTCTTTACGTGAATGCAGCATTAGACATATCATATTAATATTTTTGTAACAGTCATATGCCTTTTAAAAAGCTGCTAAACAATGTTGTCCTTCTAATACAGGCACTGGTTCAGAGAGTGTTCCCATGCATCATGTTAGAAGCTAATGACAATAATCATGTTTCTTCATCAGTTTTATTATTATTATTAGGGGATTTATTGAACAGATGTGACTATTGCCCAGATGTGTCCAAACCACTTTGTGTATTCAGAATGCACAAAAAGGATTATGCCTTATTTTTTTTTGTAGTTCCTGTTGTTCTAAAATTGTGACAATCAATTTCATAAAACTTCTAAGTTTAAATATAATAATAATATATATATATATATATATATATATATATATATATATACATTTTGTCATGTTAACTTACACACAGAATAAAGGCTGCAAACTGTTTGAAAGCAAAGTTTACAGATTTTAAATTCAGCCAGTAGCAGGTATAGCTGTGTAATACCCCAAGTTTAGTTATTGGAATTAGTTTTAAGAGACAAAAAATGTGATCAGTGCATCAAGATTTCTGCTGCTATCTATTTTGCATGGGAATACATCGTCTCTAAACACACTGTTGAATAGCAGGCAATGCATAATTGACTGTCAATGTGAGAACAAAAGAGGTTTAAAAGTTAAAGCTACTAAAATAAACTTTCCTTTTGTGTTTGATCATATAGGCATCGTTACTAATTTGAGACTGTTTCATAACCAGTTAAAAGTTTCTTACAGTATAGAGTAGTTTGGGATTCCTTTCTGTATGACCCTTGCCATAAAAAACTAAAATTAAGTGCTGCTTGACACAAAGTCATTCAAATTCCTGGAGAGAGTGTTGGGTTGCTCATTTACTCAATGTGTGCAAACAAGCAAAGTTTGCCAAAGCTTATGAGTTTTGACACGCCCACAGCGACAAGCAAGAGGTGGCAAAGGTGACGACTCTCAAATGGTTTCCCACAGTAGAACAAAGAATATTGTAATTGAGAAACCCTTATATCCTTTTGTTTTCTTCATTAGTTGTTGTTTGGCCAGCCTTTCCATCTCTAAACGGCTTTCTGTTCTTTTCACTAACTGACCTCCTCTCTCACTTCATGTGAAGATGGACGCTACGCGAGGAGCCGATAGACAAATGACGTTCAGTTTGAAAAGTTAGACAAAGTGCCTTTAGATCTTTTTGGCTGTGTTGATGATGTTAATCTGTATTCTATACAGTTCTCAGTGGGGAAATGAATCATGGCACTATGCCTCTGAGTCATCTAGCCGTGCAGAAACTATGGTGTCATTATGTTGATATTTTGTCTACTATTAGCCATAAGGAACAACTGCTCACAGTGATATGCATAATGCCAGCCAGTGTGGACAAGCACTAAGAAATACACTGAGAATACTTTTTCTGAATTTGAAATGCAGACGCACACACCACATGTGAATGTGTGTGGACACAGTCTCAAATGGTTGTTGTGCTAATATGTTTTTAATGTCTTTGGGATGCAGTCGACATCTCTAATTTGTTTTTGTCTAAGCTGTGTGCTTATGTGGATGGGGGACATCAAAGCAGTAAAAATAGCATTTCTCATTAACCAGCCTTTCCCTCTCATTTATTTTCCTCATCCTCACTTGCCAGTTTGTCCACATGAGTGTTTTTTTAGGCACAGCTTGTGAAGTTGTGAGGAGGAGTTGCTGGAGAAAGGATAATGGGCCGACACTTGGTGTCCGTTCCTTTCTGCGCCTTCCTAAATTCAGCCCTCAGCAGGCTTTCATCAGAAACTCATTGTCATTTGAATGATCAACTCAAAAAAGCTTCTGACAAATCAAGTTACATAAAGTGAATGAAACAACCAGTTTTGTTGTGTCGTTTCCTGGCTTGGTATGAATAATGTTTGAGCCAGACAAAGAAATAACAGCAAGTGGTTTAATATTCAAGGTATGATTTTCTTGACAAAAGCAATAACTTTTTACCTTGTTCATTCACACTAATTACTACATTTGGTCTTCTGAAACAGTTCTAAATTTGAAAATATAATAATTTAGATAGCCTTTGTTTGGGCATTTAAATAAACAGACTGCTAATGAGCTTTATTTCAAATCCAAAAAGGCAGTGGGTATAGAAGATCAAAAAGTGCCAACATTTTATAACGTATCCTCATACAAGAGATTGTATATCTTACTAAAGGGTGTTTTGTTATTTGCCATGTGTTTTCCTACAAATGTCCGGCCCCACAAGGGATCAGTGTGCCTGTGAAAGCCCTTTCAGTGTTTAGGTTACAAAACTACTTAGTGAGCTTTAGGAAAAGATCATGGTTTGGGTTATAAGAACTATGCAAGCACCTTACTGATGTATGGATTTTTACATAACAAGTAAGTTAGCGTTGCCATCTTTCAAACGGGACACAGACAGCAGCCATTCTGGTTGAAAGTCTAGTGTTTTTAGACCAACCCATCCAGCCTGACCTCCTCCCTATTCAGACCGTATCGCTTCTTATACTATGTCACCTGTCCTGGCTCACGATGGATTACATACAAATTGATTACGTGGGTTATATACAAATTACAGAGCATTACTTTTCAAAATATACTACAGTAGGTATAACCATAGCGAACAGTGTATGAGAACAGCCTGTCTGGTGTCATCTTTCTGAAAAATTACAAGGCATTGTCATTTACAATGAATTAACATGCAATATATTTAATATATGACAGAGGAGCATTCAAGTTCAATTGCAGACAGTTAACGTTTCCATGAAATCAAAATAATATATCACAGTAGTGTTGCGCTGGTTGTCACCGATACTGGCCCAGCAATGACAAAAAAGTAATTTAGTAGGTTTTTCTTCATGGAATTTTAGAGATAGATAAAAAGCATTGATGACTCACCCTGCCTTCAGGGGTGTATATATATTTTGCATCCAATTAAATGCTTTTAATATAGACACAAGCCATCATTGGGATGCATAAGCTCCATCATGGGGATGAGCCTGCGTCTCTCCTTCACCATCAGCACTGGATCTCGGCTCAAAACTTGTGTGCTTCTGAAAAATTTGGTTGGAGGGGCGTAACTCACATTCAGCGCTATGCAAATCAATATCAGCAACAAGTCATTCCCCAGCTTAATGTTTCATGCTGAATCCAAGAGCAACAGACTTTATGTTGGAATGATTGGATTTTTGTACTTTGATAAATAAAGCATGATCGATGTAGCAAATCCCAGATGCAATGGTAAATTGATGCATCTGTTTTAATGGGACTGCAGCCTCAGCAGCCTTTACATAAAGAAAAAAAAAGAAAAAAAATTTAATAGCTTCTATGTCTTATGAATGAGGCTTACAAATAGATACCTGTATTCACAGTCTTGTGACAGCACCTTAATGTGAGTGTGTATGTCTCTGTGAGCTGAAAGCGTATGGCTTCATTGGTCTTATGTAGGTCAATTTGTATAAATGACAAAAGGAAGAAAGGTAAAGTTATACGAGTATGTTATTAAGTTATTTATCAATCATTCACTAACGTCAAGAAGAATAGATCTGCCTCAACATATTTCCAAGCATGCTGATAGATTAGCCGCCTCTCAATACTACAACACAGAAGCCCTTTAAATAGCAGTATGAGCAAGTATTACTGAATATAAGAAATCAATCATGCCCACCATTTTGTGTGCAAACAAGATTTCACCTCTGCTACAACAACAGTTTTGCCATGGCTGTAATTGTAATAAAATACATCTTTGTCAAACAACCATGTGTGGTGGAGAGAGAGCTGCATTTGAATGACTGATTTAGCTGCTGATGAAAAGTATCTCACCTCCACAAGCTATTACAGTCTTATTATTCAGTTCATTATGATTGTTTAATGTCACCTCTTCTGTTTATTCTCCATTTGTCTTGTGTCTGCAGCACCGTGATGAAGAGATGGATCTACAGTATTTGCCAAACTAGCAAGAGACTCACAAAAAAATCACAATGTTTTAAATTCCCTAAGCAGCTTTAAAGACCTTCTGAAAATCATGATTTGACTGTAGATTGTTAGAAAAAATAAATCTGATTTTCTCTGCACTGATCTTTGTTTTTTTATTTACTTTACAATTGAGAAAAATGAAGTCAATTAGTTACAAATGTCAGTAAATTTGTGTTGAATCAGAACAAAGAATATATGCAAATATTCTGTGGTTTAAAGCTGCTAGTTTGCCAGTGATTAAAGAAAACTATTTATTATTCTGCTCATCACTGATTCAGCCTGCTTACCATACGGTCAGATTTATTTTGCTCTGAAAGCTCTGAAAGATGTGATCTTAATTTCTGAATTGGATTAGATTTGGTTTCCATAGTAATGGCCACAGACTACTTCATTCATTGGATGGTGCCAGTGGACATGCATTTTTATTGAAATCCAGCCACAACATTACATATATTATGTTCTCATCTCCACAACATCACTATTCAAAGAAAACTGCTCTCATTTTAATCATATAGCAAACCCAGTGGCAGGTTACAATCACTTGTGATGTGCCTCTAAAACATTAGTGTGAGACAAGGAGTCTCACACTAATGTTGAAACAGAACAGGGTAATGCTAATCATCCCCAGCCATAACAGAATACATTATTCTTAGCCACTTCATGTTGCTGTGGAAACTGTTAAAGAGTCAGCAGGTCTGCCAAGGGTGTGCAGATAAACATGTCAATGTCGGTGCGTGTGTGCATGTGTGGCTTGGCATGGGCTGCTATGTGTTTCCTCAATTGAAATGTTGCACTACCCAGCGGCAGCAAATGCATGTTTGACGGGTTCATTTGAAAAAAACAAAAAAACAACAACAGACAAACAGTTTCTACGAGATTTGTGGTGGGCGAGAAAGAAATGAAAAAGTAATGGTGGAGGGAAAAGAAACGGACAGATGATGGGGGAGAGTGCACAAAGAACGGCGAGGGACAGAGAGCCAAAGGGGTGAGGAGAGAGTCTGGATCAGGAGAGTGAGTGAGTGAGAGAGAGTTGTGACATGTACAGGAGTATATATATAGATTGTTATGGGGGCGTGTATTAAACCCTCTCTGCGAGGTGCGATGAATTGGCTCTATTAATGAAAGTGCGAGCCACTGTGTGGTCATGGATCCAGCACACACACACACACACACACACACACACACACACACACGCACTGTGCTCCCTCTCCAGGCTCATATCATTACCCATCATTACACCCCCCATTTGGCATCAGCCGGCCAGATCGATCATGGCCGATAACTCTGTCTCACTCCAGGCCGGCCTATCTATCTCTATCTCACCCCCTCTTATATCGTACTTTCTCTGTATCTCTCTTTTTCACACCATATCTCCTGTCTCGCTGCCTCAACCCCCTCACACAACTCTCTCATGCCTACAAACTGTATCAGTTTCAAAATTACTTAAATCGTCCGCCTACCCTATCCTCCTTTGCTTTTTAGCTTTACTCTCTCCAAAGTATCTCTTCATCTCTTGTCGACTAAATCTCGATCTAACACTCACTAATCTCCTGCTGACTCCTCTCTAGGTTCTGTACCATTTCCCCCTAACTCATATCTCTAGCTTTTGCCACTGTGACAGGCATATCAATCACCTTGTATTTCCATTTGTCGCTGACCTGCTTTCAGCTTCACTATAATACGCCTCTTCCTTTTCCACTGTACCCTCCCACAGCCTTTCATCTTCCTCTCAGTCTCTGTCACCCATCTTGCTCTCACTCAGGCAGCCCAGTCACACCAGCTGTGTCTTTGCACATGACTCAACTATGCTTCCTCTCTTCTTTTTCTGTGCTCTCTCACTCCTCCTCCTCCTCATTCTTCTCCTCCACCACCACCTCCTTCTGCTGCTCCTCCTATTTTAACTTTGCATCCCTTTGTTCTCCTTGTCTACAGTTAGAGAGTGGTGATGCCTACATCAAGACTTGAAGACTCAAGGTTGGGCTCGCTTAGAAAAGTTATGGGTTCTTTGTGTGTGTGTGTGTGTGTGTGTGTGCGTGTGTGTGCACGTAGTAGTACTTGTGTGTACAAGTGCAAGAAAGCAACTGACAGCCAGACGCAAAGATGAACACTTGAAGAACTGAAAAGAAGAAAAAACAAATTTCATTCATGCTGATCTCATTTGAGGATAACATGGCCTCAAAAGGAGCAGAGCGATCAGCTGCTTTTCTCCTCCTCCTTCACTGTCCCTCTCTTTACTTATGTCTCTTGATCTAATGATGCTCTTGCTTGTGTATGTTCCACATTGATTCTAATTCAATTTGCATGGAACGGGTCTTTCAGACAATTGTCTGCAGTGAGGGCCCCAGATGGATTTTTAGCTTCTTCTGCAAGCATGAGAGATTAATGGGAGGAAGGCCACACTGGACAGAAAAGAGCAACAATCAATTTCTCAATAATTCCATATTTACACATTCTCATGTAAAGAAAGTTATAAAGAAGGGAGAAAACCGTCGGTACCACATTGAATTGCAGTGAGTGGAGCATTTCTCACTCCTGGGAGAAAGAACAGCATTGCGGGAGGAAATGAATGCAACATTGCCACAACAAGGTGCGTCTGTGCGGTTTTTATTTCACTGACGTGCTCCTCTGTGTAAAGAAAGTCTTGTTGACTTTTGATGAGTTGATATTCATTGTTGATTCACTTTACTCCCAGTAATAACGCCATATACCTCTCACTTTTGTTCATAAACTCACATTATGACTTAATATTTGCTATATGGGCTGTTATTTATATTGATCATGGGAACATTCTCCACATTAACCTTAATTCTTATTCACAAGTGTTTACAGGCATACTAATGAAGACATTAAATATATGCATCCACAAACAAATTGAAGCTACAAACAGAGAAACTTAATTACTGAGATTTGCAGCTCCAGATCTCAACAAACACGTTGCTGAACAAACTGTTGTAACTAGTGTAATTGTTAGCCAATATAAAGCAAAATAAGACCCAAGTTGTAAAAATAAAATATTCTTCTTGAAACACCTTGCAAGGCAGCCTCTGCAAAGCCAGAACCGTGTCTATGGTTTCATTTGAACACTATCATGCAGTGACACCCAGCCTTTGTACTGTAGATTTGCTTTGACACATTCTGTCCTCATGCCCACTATTGCGACACTGTTGCCACAGGGAACTAACTGTGTGTGTCCACCTTTGAATGCATGAGCGTGTTACCTCGCATGTGCGCGTGTCCTGAGGTGTATCACTATACTGTGATACTGTCTTGCGTCAAAACACTGGTGACTTACCAGATGTGAACTGTGTGGTGATGTCATCCAAAGCAGCCTAAAGCAGCACGGGCCCACAGAGCAGCGTCCCTGGCCCCACAATATCCCTGACTGTCTGTAGCGGCTATTGTTTCCTGGCTTTCCAGCTCTTTGAGGATCTGGCTGAGATGGTCTCTGGAGGCTGTGCTATAAGCCCCAGACTTGCTCCCTGCAGGCCGTCTCACTGACAGGAGATCAGGCTACATCAGTATGTGTGAGAGGTACAGCGGGATCTGAGGGATGGATCCTATTTCAGCTGATCCAGCACACTGAGAGGTGGTTGCTGGAGACTCACAAAAAACTTACTTTGTGCACCTCTGTGTGTATGTGTGTGTCCGCGCACGTGTGTGCCTAGTTGCGTGTGATGTGAGTGGGTTTTAGAAAAAGACAGCAGTGAAAGACAGTTGAGAGAGAGAGAGAGAGAGAGAGAGAGAGAGAGAGAGAGAGAGAGAGAGAGAGAGAGAGAGAGAATGAGAATATGTTTGCCCTGTTCACACCGATCTGTTTGTGTGGGAGTGCATTAACATCTATGTGGGCTGGAAGGGAGGCTGAATATGCAAAACAGTTGGAACAAAGGCTAATAACTCTGGAGCTGCTGTGCAAAAAAGATGGTACATTTCCTTGACTTTTGTGGAAGCCAGACAGGATTTTGTATCGTTTGGAGGAGTAACACAAGTTTATGTTACTTGAGTAGTGAGAGCTTATCTGAACCATAGGGAGAGATTTTGAGTCTCAATAGCAAACTGACACGGGTGAAATTAAAACTACTTAGCCTTCACACTTGCATTCCTTCTCTTTCAGAAGAGTTCATCTGTCATCCTGTAGAATAAGTTTAAGTAATGGCTAAGATAATACAGCATTTTATCTAACAGCCAAAAACCTAATAAAACGGTATTGAATCCAAGTGTCGATCGCAAGAATGTCGGGGTAACAAGGACAAATGAAATGAAGGTGATAACGCTAATAACTGGAAGGAATTTGAATGTGTGATTTAGAATTATTTATTCAAAGGAGCAAATTGAGTAATGCAAGGGTACAAATTACTAACTTGAGGGAATGAAAAAGGATATAGAGCACACAAATTAGTAATTTAACAGGATGATTTGCACTTAATCAGCACAATGCGCTGATTTCAGGGAACAATTCATGAAAAGAATGTCACCCCAAAACGTAAATGGCTTCCTTGACAGCAAAGAATCCAGTCATTGTTTTCACTGTGGCTTTTGAAAAACCTTTGTTATTACTGAAATATTTCCTCATTCACTCATTCAGTTGAGGAATGTGTAAGGCAATGATGACATTTTTCTACGAGTGTGAGCTAAAAATGTCAGTATTATGTTGCATTTTGTAAAAGTGTACAAGCGGGGATCTGTGCGTCTATGTGCTCATGTTTGCTAGAATACATACAGCAGGGTGTAATAGTGTGTGTGTGTGTGTGTGATTTCTTTTATTTCGGTAGTGGAAGGTTGCTGGCAGTAAAGGGATTTGAAAAGTGCGTTTTTGAACTTCTTCATGTTAGAAGTCAGTTTGATCAATGTCTGCTGCAGCTCCCACTTGCTGCAGGGCACAGTGAACCACTGATAAATGAATTCCTCTGTGTGAGTCCATGGAGTGATGTGTAGGTGTACAGTAAGAAAAAGAGAACAAAAGCAAATCACGCAGTCTAAAAGTGTGTGTCTGCATGTGTGCGAGTACACAAAGCATGATATCTACATACTGTATCTCTTTAGTGTGGATAAGGTGTGGGTGCTGTGTATTTGCGAGCTTCTGCATCCGTCTGTGTGTAGTGTTCACTGATTGAATCACATATTTAAAGCCTCTAATTGGTATCATCTTACTCGTAGGCTCGTAGCGGCTAACAAAGACACCAATGAGTCTCTGGACTTTATCAGCCAGTCCAGCCACGGAGTCGGGCTGGCAGTCAGGCCTCAGTGCTCAGCCTGGCCCTGGAGCCCAGCGGCCTGCAGAGGAACCCATGTGCAGAAAACCTTTTAGAGCTCCAGCAATCCGATTAAGGCAGCTCTTTTTTTCTGCAGCACTGTTGATGCTGAGATAAGTGTTCTAGTGGGCTCCTCAGATCAACTTTAAAAGCACTATTTCATTAAACCAAGAACTCAAATTTCTGAGTGGACCATTTTGGGTTTCTTTATACATTTTGATGAGGTAAGATGGGGCAAAAGAGCTTGCATACGCATACATACACAGACATACAGCAGCAGCCATCAAGATGTGAAATAATGATGCTGGACAAAGCTGCTGCTGACAGAGTGAGCGGTAGATGATGAATAGGCAGGATAAAGATGGATTTTATACATTTGATTTGCAGAAATAGATGGGAATTATGAGTCTGTGTATTCTTACTCTATGAGTGTTTATGATTGTGTGGTTTTTCAAAGACACGCAGGTACAACTTGAAAAGCCTCCATATTATAAGTGTTCTGGCAGAGCGTCAGTGGGATGATGGATGATGTCTTCATCGGTGGCCAATTCTCTGAAGTTGTGGTTTGAGCGCTGGACTGAAAAACAAGATTACATTTAATGGACATTCACTCGCATCCAGAATTAACTGCAGGCTAAACACATACAGCTGCGCATAATACGGTATCCAACAAACCAATTGAGTATCCAGTATTTAAAGAAATGGCTGAGGAACACACAACTAAATAAAATTCTTAAATAAAATAAAAGTCTTTCGTGAATATTGGTTTTAGTGTCAGCTGAATGGAATAACATTTAGGCTATGTATTCATCAACTGGGCATTTTCAGATTTTACAGATCATATTTTTCGACCTCAACAAAATGGTCTCCAAAAGACACTTTGAGAGCCAATGTCGTCAAAAATCTGTGTGCATATGTTGGCAACAGAAGTGGCGTTTTTCCCCAGTCATCCAGACGAGTTAGCTAGAAATAAAACTGTTGACTGAATCAAAATGTCTGGTTGCATGTTTGGTTCTCTGAATCGATATTCCAAGAGCGGACACAAGTTCTGCAGAATTTGGACAGAATCACGCCAGCTTCAGAGCAACAGGTGTTTCAGTTTACCAAGTGACCGTGTTAAATGGGGACTTTCGGCCAATTGTATCCATGGCTGCTTGTAGTAATCTACATGAATGGTTGGCTTAGATAATAAACACAGATGAGTATGTATTTGAATTGATTGAAGGCTTGTACGAGGACACCTACATGTTCTGTTAGTGTTTTCAACACTTGCCGTCCCTACGAGTAACCCCAGACGCATTCCGCTGAGAGTCAACACGGTCACTCGTTATACCAAAACACTGGTGACGTCAATAGCTGCGAGCTGTTAAACGTGTTGACTGCCACTGGGCTGATCAAAAATACTCTTGTTTTTGTAGCAGCCATTTTAAAACACAAAGTCAAACCTCTGAGTCCATGTCATGGTATTTGATGCTCTGTACATGACCACAGATAACATAGTTGTAAGTATCTAATAACATGTATGCTCATATTTTCTCTCCGGTGTAACGTTACACACCAGGTTTCCCCACCAAATACAGTATCTGCCCACTAAATACTGGGTCACTTCACTAACAGCACACTGATCTTGAATTTCAACATTCGCGATCGTTGGTGGTTTATGACCTGTGTATACCTTGCCAAACTGAGTGTGTACACTTAGGTATGTCATCGTTGTTCATCAAAGGGTCCATACAAATAATGATGCTATTGCCATGTGACCTTGTTTTGAACCCAATGCTCTCTAATATGAACTTGCTCTTTAAAGAGGGAATTTTTATTGTAATGTTCAGAGATCAGAAAAGAAACCAATTCATAATAAAAAAAGTTTTTTGTCTAAGAAATAGTTTCTAAGAAAGACATTTTCAGGCATTTGTACTCATCAGGGGTGAAGCATGTGATAAAGATGCTTTAAAGGCTTTAAAAGCAACCATAATATACATAAAAATAAAATTCTTGTTACTTTCACATGTGACTTCTTATTCTGACTGCACACTGACAATCTTTACTATTATGCCAGTAGTTTAAGTATCACAGACAGCCACAATCCTCCTGCTGGGGACTGAACTAGCATTTGCACTGGCAACTATGTAAAACTATTAATCATTGTGAAATAAGGAACATTTCCAACACTTCTGTATAGTTTCCGTGCAGAACTCACGCTTTTAGCGGTTCATTTCTGAAACAAGAATCATGCAGGTGACTCATTTTAGATTCAAAAGGCCGAAATTCGCTGAAAGTTTCTATGCCTGCGTTTTAGAAGATCATCTTCAGAATTTGAAAACTTTGAGAAGGTACAACCGCTTGTTAAGTGACAGAGAGACCTTGATTAGGCATCAAATTAAATAAAAAGCTGATAATTAGCTGAACTTACTAACTACTTAATCAACATACCCCTAATTGTACTCTAGTATTCTGTAAACAACCATTAATATACTAATATCTGACTAGACGCTCGCCAGGTGTTTCTGTAGTTCTTTAGCCTTCATTTTCCACGGCAATGTTAACAATCACTACACACAACTGCTGCTTTGAATTGAAAGGGTGTGAAAATGTGGGGTGACTTGGTAATAAGTCTTCAAGCCATTAAGACACTAAATAGGTATGCAGAGCCAGTTGCAGCTCTCTATCTCCATCAGAGGGTGACCTTTAGCATGGCCTGTTCCTGTATAGTTTTCCTCAGGGTGCGAGGTTGTGGGCAGAGCTCGGCTATATACAGTAGGAGTACTCAGTAGGATCAATAGCTCTTGCTAAAGCTGTTCCCAGACACACCTGCGGTACCCGGGGTGGCCTTTGTGACACAGAGATAAAGAGAAAACACTCCCCAGGCTGTTAGTGTCTGCCGATCTCTTCCTGTCCCTGCTTTCCCTCCTCTTCCTCCTCTTCCTCCTCCTCCTCCTCGTCAAACCTGCGCAGAGGAAGATGGATAAATCAAACTCCCATGACAGAGGGGGAAGTATTGCTAATATCACAACAATATTGTCGTGACTTAACCTTTTCTTAAAGACGAGGAAAAGCCTCCCCTATCCATCCATGCTGGGGTGTGCTGCTGAGACAGCTAAAAGAGCTGGAGGGCGGGGTCCATGTATATTCACCAACTCTCTGCTCCATTAATCAAAAGACACAGCATGTTGGCTCCACCTGTCTGTCAGTGTCCTCTCACATTCCCTGGCCACTTCTTCTCCCCCGGCCACTCCATTGGTCTCCTACACTTGATATGTGCATGTTTAAGGAGAGCGATCTCCTCTCCGTCTTCCCCGACTCTTTTCTGTCCCCGGTCTTTTCTTGCTGACTCCAATCTGCCACTGTCTTTTTCTTCCCTTTTCTTGTTCAACTCCTGTATGCAATTTCCCAATGTTCCTGGAACAGTAGTAGTGTGTAGTAAGAGTGTGCTGTCCAAGCAGGTTAGAGAAGGTAATTTGAGCCTGTGAGGGCGCCGTGGGGCTCGGATCTAGTTTTGGAAGGTGTGCTGACAGTCAGCAATCCGGCACTGATCACACCAAAGTCACACAGATCGGTTAGATGTGTAAAATCCTGGTGGGAAGAAGGTAAGTGTAAATGAGTTAAGGAGAGCGTGCAGAGAAAGAAGTGATTGTAGTTTTATCCACATAGACAGAGTCGACAGAGATGTCACTTGCCACCGCGGGCCATGTTAGTTTTTGAGCTGAAGTCCATTTGCACCTGACACAATGGGAGAGCAAGTTTTCTGCCTGAATCCACATGTGTCCAGGTCAGGATAAAGGGTATACTTTTGTTCTCTCTGTCTCTGTGTGTGTGTGTGTGTGTGTGTGTGTGTGTATATGTGTGTGTGTGTGTGTGTGTGTGTGTGTGTGAGAGAGATTATGTGTGAGAGTATGTGTGAGCAGTGTGAGCATATTTAGATGCATTTATTCTGTTTTAATGTGTTTGAGGAACGAATAGCATGTCTCAACTAAGAACTCAGTTTTGACAACACAGTTGGCACAAACTCAGTTGAACAACACACAACTACACCAGAAAGAAAGAGAGTTGGAGTCTAAGTTGTGCGTTTGAGTTTGAGAGGAGTAGACAAGCGTCTGGTATAGAAGCAGTTTTAATATGTTAGCCTGTCTCCCTGCTGGCCTCCCCTCCCCCTTTCAGGGACGGCACTAATGCCATTAAGTGTGGGACAGATCTGTTCCATGTCTGCAGGCCTGCCAGTCTACTGGTCTGCCCCGAGACCACTCTCCATCTAATCCTATCCTCTCTCTCCCTCTATCCTCCGCCTCCCCTCCACGCCAGAGACAGGAAGAGGCGGCTGGGAGAAAAATCTAATAAATAAATGAGAGGATGCAAGAGGAAAAAAATATATAAATTAAGTTCTTCGTTCTCGTAAATCATGTTGCCAACTTCCAGTAGACAGGAGGGCGGAGCTTAGGGGAGAGAGAGAGAGAGAGAGAGAGGCAGACCATAGGAGGAAGAGGGAGGGAGAGGCAGAGATAGAGAGAGAGGGAGTGAGGGAGAGAGCGTGAGAGGGAGAAAAATAGCGAGAGAGTGCGGGAAGCGTTTCTGTTCCACCCTCAACCTAGGCTCGGCTCTGGAGACTCGGCGGCGAGGTGTTTTTAATTGATTTTTGATTAGATAGACATGAGGACGAGGGTGGGGTGGGATGGGGGGTGGGGTAGGGGGTGGGGGGGCGGGGGTTGTCCATTAGCATGAGGGGAATGAACCTTTGAGAGGAAGTGAGTGAGAGAGGAAGGTACAGTGAAGGAGAGAGAGAGAGAGAGAGAGTGAGAGAGGCTGAGATAAAGAATTGTCAAAGACGCTGTGAAGCGAATGACAAGTAAATAAATGCACAATGCATATTTGATATGCACCGATGGGATAGAACATTTTCCTTTCATTCAAACAGCTTAATTGACTAAATTATCTGCATTAATTATACACTATTACCCAAGGGTGTAAGTTTTTCACCGATATAGGATCATTTTCAATCCTGGAGACGGACTCACCGACCAGAATTTACTCCAGGATAGTCCTGAAAACTTCTGAAAAACCAGGTTCTTTTATTTCTCTTTTGCCCTTCCTGCTCAGAGATGTGCTCAGGTCAATGCAGATAGCCAGTAGTATCCTTGTGATCAACTTGTTTATTGATGTTATACAATCACATACAAATATATATATCCATTATGTAACCTTATCCCAGCCAATGGCAACACCCACCTATTTTCCGACATCTGAACAGCGAAGGAAGAGGTGGATATTTAAATTTAAGTTCACGTAGAAGGCTCCATGGCTCCTGGTGCCTGAAAGCTTCACATATAAAATTACATTAAAAGTGTTGATCCAGAGTGGAATTGACAGGTAGTGAGTCTGTAAGTCTATCCGGTCCATGGGGAATAGTGCAGTTGTCTTAGAATAGTAAGATGGTAACTGTTTATCAAAGCGTAAAATGCAATAGAGCAATTTCAAAAAACACATGGACGAGCAGTTAAAGTGCATTAAACAGGGACAACTCTAAGCAAGTTTAAACAAAAAAACACATACATTCACTGAGAGGTCAGCTATGACCAGTGGCTAATTTTATAGCCAAAAATAAGACAAGTGTGGACCAAAAACACCACAGATTAAGCAAAAAAATAAAAGTAAAAAAAAAAATTGGTAGTATAGTCTGTATATATTCATAAAATCAATCAGGATTGAAATCTTAAAGTCAATCTTAATTACAACTATAAATATCGGATCCATCACCAATTGTAAAAGGGTATAAAAGAGAGCTGTACTCCGTGGTATCAAGTGAATATTCCCCAATAAGACTAAAGAGTCTGTAATCTGTAGCTTACACATGTCTGTTGAAGTGATTAGTCATTAGTAAACTGTAAAAGCCTACAATTGTGCAGGCAGAGCTCATAAAGAGAGTGTCTCTTTCTATCTAGTAGTTAGCGCTCCCCCAGTCTCAGCACAGTTATTTGCTGTTATTTGGAGACTGAATGTCATTGTTCTATCTCGTCTAAATGAAACATAAACTGTTCCACTGTTCCAATAAACTGCTCCAAACATGTTTGGTGTGATCACACTCTAAGTGTCCCCTCATGCTCATTGCAATTGACACATAAACTCCTGCCTCAGTCTCTGCTAACTGAGAAGCTGCTGAAACTAAAACCTGGTTGAAAGATTTGTTTTATTCATACGGTTGAAAGTTACATGGACAAATAATAGATATTCTTGAGCAATACACCTTCTGTGAATTTTTTATAAATTACATCTGCTAAGATAAATGTCACACTCATAAATAGACAGAGATGGCCAAAGATACTTTAGTATTAAGATAATAATGACATAATTAATTAGCAGTATTTCTTATTTATTACATTAGTTTTTACATCAAATGATCTAACAACCTAAAGTAATTATTTTATCTTATCTTGAGACACCTATTCACACCTATTCATGCTTATATGATAAAAACAGCAGGGAATTTACTTCAATTACAGAATAAGAAATTACAAAAAGAAAAATGAATCATCCTTGCACAGAAAAAGGCACGGACAAATGACCTCTCACATATTGATCGCTGCTCACCCTCACACACAGCATAATAACAAACAGCGAGCACACTAGTGTTGATATCTGTTTTATTATTTTCATAATTCCTATTTTTCCTCAGGTTTAGTTTTAATGGTTGAGCTACCAAGAAGAGAAACACAACACGGTATTCTCCAACCATAAATTAGATTTGCACCTCCAGCAAACTTTCACTTTGCTACTTGGTAACTTGTCTCGGTTCTCATAAGTTTTCTAGTCTCCAGACGCCCTCCCCTCCCCCCTCCTCCCCAACTCTCATCCTCCTGGTCAGTGAAACTGGTCCCAGCTGCACTTAAACAGAAACCCAGAGCTGCGGACGTAGACACATTCACACACTCCCACTCCCTCACCGATTCCCTCTGAGGCACATAGGGTTAGAGTAATATCCAAAGTGCAGGTGGGACCTCGCTTTCGTAGCGAGGCTGAACAAAGCAGGGCGAGAGCATGAGACAAGTAATGGAGTGATGATCACTGCAGAGATTGAACAATCAAAGTGGGGAGGTTGATGGGGAGGGGGGGGGGGGGGGACTTAGGGAACCTGCACACTAATTGTATCTTATGACTAATTGGTAAATTAGTGAAACCTATTTCAAGGCGCCAGGCTTAGCTTTGGGGGACACCCACAGCTCATTATAGACTCATATTCTGGGCAGAGGAGGAGAAAAATAAAGGAAATTATACAATTGCTCAGGTGAGAATGGCAATTAAGCGAGTGCTTAAGAAGAGGAGGAAATGAAGCCTCATACACGCATAATTTACTATACTCTCTTGTGTCTGGCTTTAAATCACCGCCGATCCAGGCCACATATTTATGGTGGCATGGAGAGGGAACAAGCACTGTATGTGTTTTTGTTTATTTGCATCAGTGTGTGTATGTTTGTGTGCAGGCAAACATGTGTGCATGCATATATTTTCCGATGGTGTATGAATGTAAATATGCATAATTATGACAATAACTCAGGTTGATGTGGTTGCACTGCAAGTTTTAATCTATTACTTAAATGCAAATTACTGAATTATTTAATAATGTCACTGCAAGGTCTATAAAAAGTGAGTCTGTTCTCCCAGTGAAACCATTATAAACCTTCCCTGAACAGCATTTTTCTTACATATTAATGTTATTATTTTGAACAGTTTTGATTCTGTGAAGACGCCTCAGGAGGTAAGACGATGTCCTCAAAGACCAATAAGTCCCGCAGGGTTTAACAACAGAAGACGACAACTTTGTAGAGAGACGGCCATATTTTTAGATTTAGGGCAGTGAGCTTTACAGGAAATGAAGCAAATGTAAACATCTCAACTACAGATTTCCATGGAGATAGACAGCTGCAGAGATGAGAACACCAGTTTAACTGGTTTCCCAGCTTGAGAGCTAGTTGTTCGTTTTCTCAAATATTGATTTACTTGTCAAAGATCACACAAATTACACCTCAAATTCTGTTTAAGGGTAGATTTTCACTTCTCCAGAGTGTACCACTCCTGAGAAAACTGTGAGCTACAGTAAGTCATATCCAAAAATACACACAGATGTATGAGGCTTCAACAGTTCAGCTAATGCAGAGTGAAAGTTGTTGGGAAGCAGATGGATAAATCAAAAGGCAAGATATGTGCAATGGCGTCATCTACATTTTTTCTTTGTCTGCAATCAAAAGGTGTACTTTTCAGACAGAATGTGTGCTCAAAAGCTGTCGAGGTGAGACAAAGAGTTGTTCTGAATGAGTTCTTAACCTTCAGCCCTGCTCATCTTATCTCTTCCCCTCCACAATTCCCCTCAACACACTAATGCTGCGTGTTGAGTGTTTCTTCACCTGGCCCTGCCTCCTCCTGTGCTTTTGTTCAAACTCTTCATCACTATTTGGAGGGCATTTAGGATATTTCCACAAGGACACCATCGATCCCTCCAACCCTCCCCCAAACCACCCTCCCCATCCAATTTACCAGCAGTAAAACTAATATTGTCTTTAATCAGATACAATTAGGCCTGCAAGTTAAGATCTCCTCCCAATTAAAACTCATTAGGCCCATAATGTCATTAGGCGAGTCTTGAGTAACCACTGCTTGCATAGGCGGCCCACTCATCACAAACAATGGCGCAAGTTGGTAGCTGTGGCCCATGTGAAGCGCTTCTTAAAGAGTAACACCAAGGAGAGGAGGTTCAGTCAGTTTTAGTGAAGAACTATCAAACTAGAGAAAACCAAAAGTTCAACCTCACATCTATGAGAACAACTCAAGATGGAAATGCTGGCCATGGTAGCAGCTAGGATGTCTTTCTAGTCATAACTGTACAATGAAACTATATGTACCTGAAACTATATGTTTAAGTTCAAACAGTGCATGAGTCAATGTCATTCTTGTGGAGTTCGAAAGGAAACACTTTGGTAGTAACAGAAGAACCACTGCCGTCTGTCCCTGTTCATTACATATCATCTGTGAAATATGAATTAAACAGAGTGACCGTTTTGTACATTCCCATCAAGTATATGTCGTTTTGGAGAATTTGGAGTGAATCTATAAACATTGTTTTAAAGGAAGCATAATAGTACAAGCAAAAAGGAGCTTTCAAATATGTAAATCACTCTTGAAGTCCCTTCATACACAAATTATGATAATACAGTGCTGACACATGTGATATATAGATACAGCCACCCAGGGGTGCATTTTCAATGTAAGGTGAAACTAAATCAAGCTTGTATTAAAGGAATGTCTGTAATTGTCGGTAGATATTAGTAGACATTACTAGACAAACACTCCTTTACAAATAGTTTTGTGATGCTTTAATAACTCTCTGGAATTCAGAGAACCTTTAAAAAAACAATTCAACAAAAAATGGGTTAAGCATTGACCAGCACCTGTGTTGACCCTAAAAACGTGACCCACAAATATGCACAATAACTGTCATTTTTCTCCAAAACATTGCTCAAAGAACAAGCAATCAATAACAAGGTAGACCATGTCACTTCTGTTACACCCCCATAAATAAAAGCAGTAGCAAGGTCAAGTTTGAAAGTTTCATTACAGACTGCAAAATAAAGAAAGAAATGGATTACTGTGTACGAAAACCTAATAAAACATAAAATATCCACAGATGCACAACAAAATGAAAATGAAGAAACAGATTTTCTATTTTGCCTGTCATTACCCTACATTAAGCTACTAAAAGAAATGTTGTACAAACGCAGACGGCAAAGCTAATGAAGGTATATTGAATTTGTGGGTCTGTGTCGTGCTCAAAAGCAGTTCATTACTGAGTCCTGTGCCCACTGCTGACAAGTTTTTCTAAAGCTTTGAGACAGCACTACCTTGAAGTTAATGTGCTAAAGGCACACAGACATGGTGCTCTGGTTAGATAGAAATTCATACTATCTCAACACTTCCTTTGAAAGGACTCACAGTACTCAATTTCATTTGGCCACGCAAAGAAACATTTAAGTATATCATTATGTAATTCTGCAAACTTTAAACTACCCAAGCAGGACTCCATTTAAAACGTACAGTATGCTGGTGATAAGAGTGTCTCCGTTGTAAAAAGGACATTTATCAGTACAAGGGTTTTAGTTCTGTGGGTAGGGCCTGTAAAATGTCTGTGACACCAATCAGCACTAATTACCGTAGGGGTTTGAGTTTTTCTCCCGCCTCTAATTGGCCTTTGCTGTCAATCAACAAGTGATTTCTGTTCACAATTGAACTAAGGGGAATGATAGAAGCAGCGATGGCGGGATAATTGAAAATAATTGAGCAAATTGCAGATTTGAGAAGTTGGCTTCATCAGCACTGCGGGGGTGGAATATAAGCATGTGGAGAGAAGAGAGGTGAACAGAGGAAAAGCCTGATCTTAATGATAATGAAAAAAATACTCGCCTCCATTTTGCCCCCACCCCTGAGGATAGACCTGCTTATCTGAATAATCTACCCGTACATATCTCAATGGCACATGCTTGGTAGAAGATGAGCACCTTTGATCTCTGCATCCTGAGCTTCAGCAGCTATTCACCAGCCTGAGGGCTTACATCCAGGCCCTAGTCTGAAAAAAGCCTCTCGAGCACAGAGGAAGTGTACCTCTGTGGTGCAACTGTGTTGGAGTCTCTGCATTTAATTAAATGTGTGAATTCAGCACTGGGCATGTGTGAGCATGAGAGAGTGCACACGCTCCTATATATGGATAATATTTTCATGTAAATTTGAGTGTCCAGTATCAAGTCATATTGTAAATATCATGGCAAATGTATGCACATTTTATATTACCTGTATTTTACTATGTGTGTGAGTGTGTGAGTGTGACTGTGAGTGCGTGTGCGTGTGCGTGTGTGTGTGAGTGTGCAGCAGCAGAAATCAACCTCAGTATACTCAATTTTTTTTTCCGTGGGTGGATTTGTGTATCTGATAGAGCAGCAATACTGACAAGCTATTGGGACTAAAGGCGGTCCTTCAGTTTCAGTTGTTTGTCATCTCTTCTTTTTCTTCCTCCTACTCTCCACATTCTCAAGAGCTGCTTACCTTCCACAGCTTTGAAAAAAAACAAAAAAAACATCTCGCTTGCAATTTACATTTCCATATGCTGCCAGTGGCGCCAGAGAGAGTGGATAATTGGGTTGAAAGTGGCGACGGTGAGAGCAGGATAGAAAGGGATACAGAGAAGGCCAACTGAAAGAAAAAAAACACAAGCCATTACAGAATGGTTCTCTTTTTTTTCCCTTCACTCGTCATTTTGCCATGCTGCTCTTAACCACTTGTGCAGCTGAAAAGATTTACCTTGGCCTCCCATTCTCTCTAACTCCCGCAGAATCACTCTGTACTTGCCTCCCCCAGAGCCTCACTCCCGCCCTGCTTGTGCCTCATCCATATTCATCCTGTCTCTCTCTCTCTCTCTCTCTCTCTCGCTCTCTCTCTCTCTCTCTCTCTCTCTCTCTCTCTCTCTCTCTGTGTCACCCACAGCATGGCGTTAATACACCAATTAGTACTAAGAGCAGATAATGGACTATGTCATATTGCAAAAGGGAAAGTGAGACACAGCGAGTGAAAGAGAGAAAAAGAGAGCAAGATTGAGAGGGTGAGTGAGAAAGGGAGAGAGACACAGAGAGAAAAAGAGAAAGAGAGGGGTGGTTGAGGTGTCTTTATGGATGTGGTCTCTGAAATTGTTGAAATGCTGCATTTGTTGTGAACATCCATTCAATGGAAAGAGCATGATGGGAAGAGCGCTTTGGCGGTCACAGGGTTGCTGTATAAAAGCTGAGGTGTTACACCGACGTTTGGCTGGCTCCAAATACCGACGTCTGTTTGGCTTCGTTGGACTTTTAAACCCTTTTCATTTGTTTCTTCCCCTTCCACGACTGGAAATGCCATACAGTTCCCTTTCCTGTCACTGTGTTCATATCTATCCTAAAAATATCAACACCATGAAAACAAATTCAGGTATTTTGCCGATTAATGTGCCACCAATAAAATATGATTATTTACATAATAGTGATTTGTATTAAACAGATGTATTTTGAAGTAATTCATTGCTGCTTTCAATACATGACATCATAACAAATCATTGTATTTCAACCAAAATATACAATTTTCCAATTATTGTACTGATTATTTTATACATGTACCATAATATATCATAACAAGGTATCATAACCAAACAAAATGAGACTTTGTGTTTTGTGGTAATAGTGATCATTTTGACTGCAGAACAAGAAGCTTTAGATCTGTGAAAGTAAGCTATTTGCAAATAGGGCAAGGTGTTATGTAAATAATGGTGCTGCATAAGCATGAGCTCTGACGAGGAAAAATTGGCATTAATCAAACATGAGCTAGAGCAAATTAAAATATGCCAGCTGTATGACTCCATTTTCTCCAGATATTTTAGAGAGAAAAAAACATGAAATATTCAGGCAAACAGGACCACTGATGCCTTGTTGATAATGTCTCTGTTATCGTGCAAGACATCACTCTATTGAGAATATAAATGCAACATGGAACACAAGTGAACAAAAATAATTATTATTAACAATGACTGAAATTTTCACAGTCATGGTCGAGCCTGAATGAATTTATTCAGAGCTAGAACGTCCCTGCACACTAGTACAAAACCACTACAAAGCGACACATTGGCAGGCTCTTATCTCAGACTTCTTTTCATTTTTCCCATAGCCTGAGTATTTTAACCACTGCATTTATCAACACTTATCTGGATCATTTTATTTGGGCAAAAGAAGGGAAGTAATTATGATGTGGTGTCGAAAAAGTCTACTTTATAGCTGGAGCTGCTGGACTTTTGATCAGTACCCGATCCACATAAATCACTTTCATCTGTGTTTCTGAGATGAATCTACTGATTTGAGAGTCTCTTCAGACAACACAACCATGCAAAGAGTAATTTAACATCATCCTTTACACAACATTTTGAATGTACATACGTTTTTTTTTTCCCCTGCAAAATGACAATCACAGTCAGCAGCTTGAAAAGACTGGAAGGGAGATTATAACGAACAATTGCGCATGGACAATTCATATATTTGGAAATGTCTTAATGTTGTTTAGCTTTAGTTATGAGGTAACTGTACACTGTATTTGTGTATACATGTAGAAATTTTCCAGTTGTGTTTGTAATGTATTTTAAAAGCATGGCACTGACCTAAACACAAATGTTTAGCCTGCATTACAAGAGAATACAATTCAGTCTCGCAACCATGTAATGTAATGATGTCCAGCCTTGAGTAACAAAGTGTAGAGCATCTAAGAATCTTTATATAGCAATCTTTACTCTTGACTTTCTATAATGATGTTTTTTTGTGAGTTAAGTGATCAAGCAGTGAGGGCTGCAGTCTGCCAATCTACACTTAATCATGTGTAGTCACAATTGTTGTTGCTAAGAGACCAGGGTGCGATGAATAACTGCTCAGACGGTGCAAAGCTTGACTTGTTGCTGTAAATCTGGGCATGTTTGGCTCTTCCTGGACCATTATGTGAAGTAGGCGATGAGGTTTGCATACAGTCTCTTCAGATTGCACAGAGCCCTGTGACTTTGCATGAATAGCATTTGATCTTGAAAAATAAAATCCTGATAGTGTGTGACTGCCAAAGAGCACAAACTACATTATGCTAGATGCTTATTGGCACAATGAGTCAGGTGGCCCATGAAGGTCAATTGACTGGATTTGAGAGTAGTATAACAGAGTAGGTAGGCTACTGTGTGACAGAAGGCTAAGTGGCAAAGGCGTGTAGAGCCCATTCAATAGAGCCCAGTATTAGCTATCATAATAGAAACTGACAAAGGCATTTTCAGAGGGGAGAAAAAGATTGCAACATGCACTGTGGACTGGTGCAATTATTGCATGTGATATGGAAGTTAAATAATTTAATCTGGCATGTGTAGCCTACTTTGTGTTCACCTGGAGAACAAAGACTGCGAATCCAGAGTTATAAGCACTCTTGGCAAGGTTGAGGTTAAAACAAATTAAACAATAAAACACTATATAATCTGCATTCAGAGTTCAATAAATAATTAGTGGGTTCATAACAGATGCAGTAAAATAGTTTCTACTAAAAACATGTACCATTTTAATAATTAATGCAACTTTTCATTTGTAGGAGAAGAAATATAATTATCTTATATTTGAAAGTTTGCATAGTGTCGCTTTAGGAAAAAATAGATCTGTTATGGTTAAAATGTTGCTATATGATATTTTCTGTATGTATTCATGGATGTTTTCAAAGAAAAATGGAAGTCGATTGCAAATTCTAGAGATCTTGTGGGTGCCATAAAAGCAGAAGGCAGGATAATAGCCCTGTTGACCCACAGAAATAGGACAAGGTCAGCCCAGAGGAAAAATACCAAAAAAGAAGGAACACCGAAGGCTTATTCCACGACTGAAGATCCAGGAGGATGGCAGGAAGAACCAGAGCTGGTCATTGATTATGGGACCTTTAAGTCTCCAATACCTGACCTGTTATCAACAAAAGAAAATCTAAGGCCCAGCGAAAGGGAGGCACACCACTAAGGACTCAGCAGTAGGAGGAGATGGAGATTAGAAATAATTAAATAGTTATAGAAATTGATCGAGAACAAATTAAATGTCTTATCACCTTGTGACCTCACAAAAAGTGTGCATTGATGAGAGTAAAGGGAAATCAAAGTACAGAGGAGACTGGGCGAACGCAGATGGCTGCGAAAATGGAAGAAAAATAGAAGGCTTGATTATTAAACAAATCATTAGTTTAAGACTTGACATGTATGGACGTATGACCTAAAGTGATAGAACTGATGAGAAATGGGGATGATGTTACATATCCCCTCCTTCTCAGTGATGTAAAAGTACCTATTGTGTGCAACTTTGGCAGGTCTATAGATCTTGTTGGTTAGTCTAGAGTATAAAAGTGACATTTCCAACGCAGCAGTAGTATACTTGCAGCTTAAACCATTTCCAACAACTATTCACTTTAGTCTTTGCGCTTCTGTGGTACTGTGGTAAAATAGAACCACGCTGTTGCTGCTGAATGTTCCCAAATATAATTAATTGTTTTACAACGTAACTAGTGTTAAACCGGAAGAGTGAACACAATTACATTCGAACCAAAAGTGAAAAAAGTGGCCGAGGCAGCATAAAGTGAATAACAAATGTTACAATTAAGGATGGAGCTGTCGTTAACTACAGGGTTTTCACATAGTATATTTAAGTCAGGCCACTTAAGGGTGCAGATGAGAAGGTAATGGCTTTAGGAAAGAGAATAGCTCGATGAATCTCCTCCATACCAGTCAATTCTGATTATGATGTTCTCTACAAAAATATGCAGGCTAATCTGAACCACTTTAGTAAGAAGACTGGGCTGGACTGTTTTACTGCAGTGCCACGGTAACAATGTGTATGTTGAATATGTGTTTATGAATATATGAAATACTACTAAAATATAATCATAACTGTATATTGCTTCTTCCTGGAGTTACACATTCCCCTGTGTTGTTATGTTGATGTACTATGGTACTGATATGATAAGCACAAAACTGTACATGTAACACTCTATATGATATAATGTGGTGCATTAAATGACATATATGATGCAGTGAAAATAAAGGATATGCAGTATGTAGCTTGTATGTACACTACAGTACAGTGTATCATAAAATATGATATACTATATGGCATGTTGACCTACTATTCTTATGTGTAGTATGCATATAAACTCTTTGATGTGTCCGATATGTTGATAGAGAAATAAGACAAGATAGCTAATTTCTAACAAATACTGTAAGTAAGTGAATAACTGATTTGTCAATTTCGCATTAGCAGTATAGCACCAACCTGCACTGTCACTGTGTTTTAGAATAAGTGGCCTCTTGACAGTTTTCTATTTTTACCTTCAGAATAAAACTGCAAGTGAGAAACCTGACTACTTGGTGTGGTGCATGCTGGTAGTTCAGCAGGCTGAGAAGTAACACAGAAAGTCAAACTTTGCTAGAAACTGTTGCTATGTGTCATCCCCTGACTCATCCCCTCACCCGTAAAGCGTATGTGCTGTACAGTAGCTAAATCATGTTCCAGTAAAGGGTTTTAACTTATTATTTTCAGTTTTTGCTCTGTCCCTAAACTGCCAGTTTATGACACTCCTTAAGCCCAGTCAATATGATTCTTCAGCAACTTGTCTGTCAGTGGAAGTACACCAGATAAATAATCTTAAGAAAAATACATCTGTGCATGTGCGCAAGGGCAACAAACTATCTTAGAAGGATTTTCTCCCCTCTGAGAATCAGTGCCTTGACATTACACATCGCCTGTAGTGCTGTAAAACTAATGAAAAAATATAAAAAGCCCATTGAGATACATTTAAATTCAAGATGGTGCACCTGATGAAGAAGTCTGTTAATACAGATAAGTTGTTGTGCTGTTGCATGTATATGATTCCCACACAATGTTACTATGGCTTTGTTTATCAATTCACTGAGCATACTGTACGGTATGAAAATTATTGGAAATGTGCTCTTTTTGAAATTCAGAGCACATCTTTGTCCTCCACACGGCTCTCAACATGGCGACGGCTGAGACGGCGGCTCGCAGCTAACGGTTCAAACAGTGCAAACAACGGCTACAGTGCTGACAGAACTAACAGTGTTTACCTGAGGGGGAACCAGAGGGTGCCCTACGCTTCCTCGATGATCAGGACGGTGTTATCAGCTGTAACCGTAGTATGAGTGGTGTAGAGCGGCGGCGCTACACCACTAACTTTAAAGTTAATGCAGTGAAGACACGGTTACAGTAAATAGTTGCATTATAGAGTACCGTCAATATTTGATTAAAATAAATGTAGGCTATATCAAAGAAACCACATTTAAGAAGAGTTAAGTTGTTAGAAATCACTTAACGTATAGAATAAATACTGTAGTATTACATGTGTCACAGTGAGTTGGAATATAACGAGCAGTTGTGAATCAAGCCTTCAGCCTTTTTTCTCACACAGTACTTCAGGAAAATTACACCAGTGAATTTAAACACTCATGTTGTAGGGCAGTCATCTCTGACCATTTCACAGAAGCCTGATGGTCCCTGAGTCCCACTTTGGGAAATCGCCTTAGTTAGGAAACTAAAAATAAATAAAGAAAAAAAGTGCTACGCTATACAGAGGAATCAACTAAACAAGTGGGCGGCAGAGGTGGCACATGTTTCCAACTTTAATTCTGGGTTGGCTATAAAAACTGTCCTGAAACCGTCTTTCAGCCACCAAACTGTATGTGAAAGGCAATGATGAGTGCGCCAGGTTGTAATAGGCCTGATGCAGAACTGCAGTGGTCTCGAATGCCGAGTGAATGGTCCTGATGAGAGAGTGCGCTGCCTGCCGACGAAGAGGGAAACATAGACGAGTGATCCGCTTGGTGCGTCAGGACGCACAGGACAACCGCAGATGGCCTGTGTACACTATCCGAATTAGATCGGCTGATTTAAAACCGTAGAGCTTTTTTTCCTTCTTCTTTCAGACATGAAGGCGAAGAGTACACTATTTGACAATGGAAGCGTCCTGTGAATAGATACACACCAGACATCCAAGAGTCTGATTTGTCTTACGCAGACGTTTTGCAACGGTGGCACATTCGCTCACATGCTCACCGACGGACGGACAACACGCGATTACAACTTCAACTGTGTTCATATTCCACTTCAGTTTGACATTTCCGTCACCGCTTAACGTTGTAGTAACTCGTATGTTATTACTGTTGTTAAGCAGGACAATGGTATCGTCGCTGTTATTTATTTTGATGCCCACACGGGCGCATTTTCGTGAGAATCTGCTCTGTCCCTGAGGATTTTCTCCCGCTGCCTTTATCATATTTTTAGTCGGGTGGATTTTTTTCCCCTCTCCCGTTTTTCGTCGGTTTGTCTTTAAGATAGCAGGCTATTAATTTTTAATTCTTATGCATCCGCACGAAGACGGGACCAGAGAGGAGAAAACGAGTGATAACCAGAGGGGGAGAGAAGGAGAAGGAGGCAAGTGAGGAGGGAAGCGAGAATGAATGAGACACACTGAGCAATCAAGGAAAAGGAGATTGGAGGATTCAAGGTAGGAACGAAGCACAGTTTCCATGTTATATGTCCTTAATACACGTGATACCAGTGCGACAATAATAGCATGTAATGTGCACTACCCAGGCTTCCAGTATCAGGCTTCGCGAGGTGTTCAGGCGTGTAAGCCGATTTATTTATTAAAATATTTCGCTTTGAAAGATACGGAGTTCGTGTTTACGGTGCGTCAACAGCAGTCGCTTCATATTTAAAATGCGTGTTAGATGCTCTAAATTAGTGGGATTTGAGAGTAGGGATCCCGTTTATGGGCCTATGCATTGCACCGTGGCCTGCACATTAAAATATTTTGGCAATTTTTATTAATACATACAGTCTGTGAAAAAGGGGGGTTAAAGGGGAAATTAAAAGTGTTTTCTTGTCCCATGAAAGCAAAGTGGTGGAAGCAATTTTCAGTTTGGTATATGTAGGGAGGTGACACTGGAAATAAAAAAAAAACATATTACGAGGCTGTTAAATCGCCAAGTGATGAACTCACTCTTTCCAAATTGCTCACCAGAAAAAGCAGATAAGGACATGTAACCAACATGTCCTGTGATGTTGGCTCCACGTGTGATTTTAGCAAACATCCCTTCTCCCGGTTCTTCTATTTTTTTTTATCTGAGCACAAGTTTTTTACAAGAGAGAAATAAATGAAGTACCTCATTGACTATTAGAGGAATAAATGCATCAGAGCAAAGTGTGCAGCCTCAAAGTGAACTCCTCTGCCCAATCCCCCATGTCCCAGACTACACCATTAATCCTGTACCTCGTCAAATCATTACCTTTGGACCAGCTGCTCTCAGAGGGGTCTGGGGAGCCCCAGGAGTCATTGAGGAATGTGGTCCTCGACAAAATGAGAATTGGTTTGATTTCCCTCAAATTTAACTAATCTAAAATCACAATTAGAGAATGTATCAAAATTGCAAACCTGTTGGGTTCATGTCTGAAATAATAAATGCATCACCTTCATTACAGTGTAAAACAACATCAGGAAAAATCCTCCCATATATCCAAATTTGATCAAATGTGACTGTAATGTTTAGGGGTTCGCATAATGAAAATTGAGGCGTCCTTATTTTGTTACTATTCTGAACTAATTCCCAATTTAATAATAAAACATCTAATAAAAAGGCATCAACAGCCTAAAACCTATTTTTGTTTTTGTGTTATTATGATAAAATTGAACCTGAGCAGAAGTACATGAAGGACCCTGAAAACAGTTATTTTCTGCTGGTAAGCCGTTTCCTCATTTCACCGGGGTGCATTGTGTTTGTCCTGCCAATTCTTGGGGAAAAATTGGCATGTCTACTATTCTGAAGGGGCTGAATGAAATTCAAATTCTTCAGGTGGTAAAACAGCAATATTGCAACTGTCTGATTGCGTTATCTGGGCATTCAAGAAGCCAGACTTGGAATTGGTTTACCGCCAAACACTCTCCCCGGGAAGACAGAAGGATTTATTTCCCCCTTGTCTGTGTGTCACATCACCATCAGAAAAATTATTCTCGGCTTTCAATGGGTGAATAATAGTCATACATTAGCATGGCATTAATGGTCGTCAGACTTTTAATAAGTCACTAATCATAATTAGATTTATTTCAGTGTGAGTTCAGCGTTTTGGGATGCTCTGCAATACTGTGGTCAGGCTTCGACAGACATATTCTGTTGCAGGTAGTTGTGAAGGAAATACTGTATGCAAAAGCTGCCAAGAGCATTTAGTTTAAAAGAAAATGTGTGTTTGGTGCAGGTGTGCACACTACAAATGCACAGCCTCATGCTTTCATACATAAGTGTATATGCACGCACACACACATGAGCGCACACATGCTGTTTTGTTTGAATAAGAAAACAAGTGCTGTCTCCAAAGTGAGTACTTGTATGTTTCCTTTGCATTTGTGTTGCTGCCTCAGTCATGCAATATGTATGACAAGGCTGACTAAATGAATATCTTAATTGAAAATAAGCAGAAAGATACAGCACTGCTATGAATTTCCAAAAATGACCTATGATGTTTCATACCCCCAGGACAGTTAAATGTATTGCATCTATTCCGGTCCAAAGAAAAATGTGATATTAACATTAACTGGATTTGAAAAGATGTTGAAAGCTTTTTGTAGAAAGATAGCGTTTCAACATTTCTCAGTTTTCCCCAGCATGGTTATTAATTACAGCAGGGGACACCTATTGAATGCTACATGTCAATAAAGGATTGTTTATTCTGACACTGCATGGAGATTTGACCTGAACCTTTTTGTTCATGCATATTTAGGTGTGAAATGAAAATGAGTGTGTTGTTCAGTGGCAGTGTATTATTCTGCAGTTGCAATGGGTTTTGGGGTAACAAATAACATTATTTAAAAGGCAGAGAAAAACTGATTATGTACACGGCTGTAAGAATTCACCAAAGCCACGATTCAGTTGTGTTATTTTGTATTTTTGAGAATAAATATTGTCTTCAATTTCTCCAGAAGATTTGACCTGTCTACAATTTTTACCTTATCAAATTCGATTTATCAAAAATGAAGAAAGAAAAAGTACACACAAAATCATCATAAATACCAAAAGACGCCTTTCAGTCAATCCAAGTGATGGTTATTCTAATTCACAACAATAACAAATATCCATACAGGGAAAAACATACTGCTGTTAAATTTGACCATGCAATACAAAAGAGACAATGAACAAGTATAATCCTGCATACATTTATATACAACTACTCACCACAAAATACGTAGCCATTCGACATTTTTCCCATCTTTTTGTTCGTCTTGCGAGGAAACTTGTGTGAATAGATTAAGAATCGCAGCTGTCAACTCACAGTGAAAGCATCAATCCTGTGTCTTTGTTTAATAACAGATATAGAACTTTCACAATTTCATGTGAAGGTGAATTGTTACAGAACACCCCCATGTATTCAGCCTATCCAGATGTTTCCTGATGTAGTCAAACACACACGCTGTTACTTACTGTACACACATGCTGCCACTTAAAGCTTGTTCAACTCCCAGGAAGGAATAATTGGAGAATCTTTTGTGGCGGTGGTTCAGAGCAGAGGACGTCTACGCTGGCACGGCAGTATATTCTGATGATAAACTTAACCTTGTTGTTGTCTTTTGATGATTAAAGGCTCCCAGATAAGATAACCGATTAAAACTATAAGCCTTCCAAGCTAGTCTACAGGTCCTCTCGTGGTCGTCTGTACAGGGGAATATATTTTGAATAATCATGTCCATAGTCCATATTGATTTATCATAATTCTGAAGATCATTTGCAAATATAATCCGTTCAAAACAACCCTCTGCAAGATTGAATTGTTTTTTTAGCTTTTTTTTTCCAAATGTCATTTTGGCATTGCCCTCAAAATGATGTAGCTGCAACCTTTACCACAACAATTTTGGAACAGCATTTGCCACGCTATCATTACAAATTTGCTGACATTTGCAACGAAATTGATATGCATTGGCTGATACTATAATCAGAATAGGTTGGAGATTGAAATTGTCTACTGTAGTTACATTTTAGTGGGTGATCAGTGAGCTCTCTTCAACCTTTTGGAGGTATTCAGTGAATGATGTGGCAGTTTTAGGATGCATGCGTTTTCTAATCTTTAATGCCCTTTACAGTTATGTCAAAATGCTGTATTTCTGTAGGGAAGTTTTTCACTGGACAGACCTAGAAACAGTTTATTGTAAAGTGCCAGATAGCTTTTCCTCACAGCTTGCCTTCGTAGGCAGCACTGTTTACCTGGCAGCTCTGTGGTTGTCACTAGCCTGATAAGGCTGACAAGAAAGCCATTATGATTATAATGACAGTTATTGTGGTTCAGTGTTTTACCACAGCCGACAAAACACACTGGAAATGAGTTTAAACAGCTGTTGTTGGAATAATTATTGCAATCATAAATACCCTATTATGTTTTCTAAGGATCTTCGTTATGTGTTGGCTGTTTTCTGCTAAAATGCTAGATTACATTTTGGGAGCATGAACATGCAATAACGGATTGGAAAGAGAGGGACAGGGCGAGGACAAGAGGGGTAAGAGAATAGAGTAGGGTGAAGAGTACAGAGTGCAATAGCAGAAGAGGAGAGGTACATAATGGGCACAAAGCATAAATCTTTGCTGTGGTGCCGAGGTGCAAAAGCAATGGGCAGTGTGCGACCATTTTGAAGCTCGTGGCCTTTGTGCTGTGGAGATGTCTGTGAATGTAGCTATGCACACAGCAGCCTGTGACTGCTGTTCTCTGCTTCATCTAGAGAAAGACTGAAGATGTGGGCTTTGAGTAGCCAATCTTACAGGAACCCTACCACACATTAATTCAATTCAATTGCTGCCAGGCTTGAGCATGTGTAGGCGCCGGCGTGGCGAAAATGAGCAGGAGCAACAAGAGCACATGAACAGAAAAAATCGATGAGGACTCTTTTTCATAAATTGAGTGGGTGTTAAATTAGCTGGATGGGCCCATGTAGCAACACATTGGATTGAGTGCCTGGTGTATTTGGGTGGTGTATCGACTGGGAGACAACTTGGTGTTCGGCAGTGAAAAGACTCTGTGATGCTCAATCAATGTGACCAATCAGTCTCACCAGCAATTCATTTGGTTTTACACAGATTTGTCAGGGAGAAGGTGACTCTGAATTGGTGTTTAAAAAGTGAGTCACTGCCGTTTTGACGACCAAACTGTAACCGCCATTTGTAATGGTCGGCTTTGATTGCCCTTTTAGCCTGACTGATTATCCTATTCATGTTGTTAAAAGCAACTTCAAATACCAGTTATCAGCTCACACCATGTTTGTCAGTTTTCATTTCTTAACATGTATTTAATGGCTATTCAAGGCCCTGTGCCAGGATACAATTTTGAAGGCACTTGGGACTAATGATCACAAATCAATATAATTCTATACTGCTTGTTGTCTGACATTTTAGCAAATCAGTTTTGACAGCTCCTGCCAAAGGTGCATAATGGCAAAGGTGCTCTTAACACTGTGAGATGGATTCTGATCTTTCTGCACCTGTAGCAAAGCATGCACACACACACAGAGAAATGTATGAATGCTAATATATATGGCTTTACAGAAACAGGAAGCAAGCACAAACGTATGTTCAGCGGCACTGGCAGAGAATAACAACTGTATTTCAGCTGGATTATGACTTTCTGTCTTTTGACACAAATTGAGTGCTAAATTTACACAAAAACTGAAGAGTGGAAAACAGAAAAGCCTCACACACAAGAGAAAGATGGAGAGAAGGTCCATCAAGCCATCTTGGTTAAACCCTTGTCCTCAGCTAATTGGAATAGCTTTCCACGTCCAATCTGTCCATCTGAAAAAGGAGGCACACACAGATGAAAGGAAACAGGGATCAATTGACCTAATAGCTTGTCCAATCAATCCTTATGTTTTTTCTGATAGCTTGACGGAGGGTGCAGACCAGAGTGGCGGATGAGCCCCTCTAATTGGCTTGGCCAGAGCGGGCAGAGCGAGAGGCTGAGTGGTAATGGCAGGAGTAGTCGTTGCCCCTCCTCACACCTGGCACTCTCACTCTACCAGCGTCAATACTGACACCTTTGTCCTCATTACCTTCAGCTTAGTGCCATGTACAGGCCTTTCATCTGCTGCTAGAGGACTTCAATGTTCCTTCATTACACCTCCCTTTACACGGTCCACTTCTCGCTTTCTGCCACTGACCCCTCACACTCAATGACTAATACAGGAGCTACTCAACATCATCTCAGCTATCAACGCATTTGGTCAGGCAGCAGAATCAGGAGAGCCGTGTACATAAACAGGATCACCAATTGTGTGTGCCTGTGTGTGTCTGGCTGTCTGGCCCTTACAGGCAGTGATGTTCACCTGAGACTCACCTGAGTCAGTCCACCGAGGACGGCTCTCGTGGGTTCGTATTTGTGTCAGCAGTACTCCCCTTGGAGTATCTGGTGTTGGACTGGTGTGAGCATGTTTGCGTCTCCGTGTTTGTGTGTGTGTCCGTGCTGTAAGTTGTGAGAAGAGGCAACACCAAGAAACAACACAGGACCGAAGAAAGCTATTTGTTTATCCATCTGCCAATATGGGAGTTGGAGGGAAACCAGTAGTGAAAAGAGAGAGAGGGGCGGGGGGGGTAAGGGAGATGAAGCTCCTACTTGGAGGTGTGAAAGGGCACGTATATTCATAAACAGCTGCAAAAACACCTAGAGCATAATACATGCAGTAGGCAGATGCCAGATGAGACAGAAAGGGGGGAGGTGCACCATGATGGAAAAAGTCCATAAACACCTAGAGCAATGAACTTCAGGAGAGAGGGAGGGAGAGAGGGAGAGAGAGAGAGAGAGAGAGAGAGAGAGAGAGAGAGAGAGAGAGAGAGAGAGAGAGAGAGAGAGAGAAAGAGAAAAGAGAAAAAAAGAGAGAGAGCATCCGGAGTGGATTAATTAAGGATTATAATTATGTTGGGACTATGCATGTCTCACCTGAGACTGCCCCGTGCCGCTCCTCTCCAATCCTCATGCCCTCTGCTCCTCTGCACATATGGACACAAACCACAGGAAAATACTACCCACAATTGTGGTATCATAGGTTCACCTCTCATGACACTGTGCAGAAGAGTGAATGAGCGCAATGGCGTATTAACCTTTATGGCTGCTTTTTGAATCAACCCACTACAACACTGTTACTGTGTGTTCACACAGTAAAGTTAGTTGGTGTGCTGACAATTGTCAGGGTTTGTTATAAGACAAAAACTGTGGTTTATGAACATCACTAACTGGTAGTGAAAAGACAAATTAATGCAATTTATTTTCAAACTTCAAATTCTCAACCACTAGGGGGCAGTGGAACACGCTGTAAATACAACATTGACATAATCTCACCTTCTAAAGTTGATGTGGTGAACAAATCACATATTTACACATCCAGACGATACAAAGCAATATAATTTATTTGGAGACATATTTATGACGAATGTAATACTCTTAACGCTCTGTTTTTGGTCTCCACCAACTCCCAAGGGAAATATCTGCCTCTTTAAATGCTCCACTATTAGCTAGCTGACTTTTTCTGTCTGACGTTTGGTGCTAAGCAGGTAGTGTGCAGTGGGTATATCAGTGCTTTGTTACATAAGCTGGATGAGGGGTTGATGAGAGCGAACGGCTGAACCAAAAAACTAAAGTTTTTCGATGAGCTGAAAGACGCAAAAACACTGCGTAGAGCTGATTTATTAGAGCAGCTTTGATGATGCATTTTTTTTCAAAGTGACACTTTTATTGACGTTCAGAAATGAAAATGTTCTGCCCATTTTCAGAACTCCTTTGACTAGTTTATATGTCACATTGTAGAATCAATGGCAAAGCATTCGTTCATCGTTGTGGTGTAACCCTAAATGTTTTACCACAGATTACATCTTATAGGTATTTTTGTCTGTATGCTCTATATAGAATATCACTATTAGGCACATTGTCTGTGACTTATATTACCCAGGCGGCAACCTCAGGTTCTGAAGAGTGAGGCCAATGCGGAAATGTGTCCTAAACGTGCATTCTCTCTTCTGACCAGCAGGGGGCGACTCCTTTGGTTGCAAAAAGAAGTCTATGAGAAAATGGCCATTCTTCTCATTTGATTTATTACCTCAGTTACCTTTGTAAACATGAGTTTATGGTCTCAATCGCTAATTTCAAGTCTTCTTCATTACAGCATGATGTTCATTTAGTAAATTATGGTCCAATTTAGAGTAATATAGATGATAAAGCAGGGTGCTTTGGGGCAACAGGCCACTACCCTACCATAGTCGTATATGAAGCTCTACATCACTCCTCTGCCTTCCAAATATGGTCACTTCTGTTGATTGGACAACTTGGTTGTCCAGTTTTAGGGACTACTAACTTTCATGTAAATAAAACCAGACCACAGCTATCAGGCCTTTACACACCGCGGCATCAACCAATGATGATGTGCAGAATATATTCAAAAATACACTTCAGGCTCTGTAGTCCGAAAAACAAGTGGCAAACTTTATTACTCTTTGCAACCTTGACAAAGGCAGCGCAGAGTAGATCCACACTGTGTAACTTTTTACCAGAGGAACTCAAATTCACTCAGAGCATTTTGTTAAAGGAAATTCAATAAAATAGCTTACAGTAGCTTAGCTTCTACTACAATTTATCTGATCTTGCACAAATGTATTCAAACCTTGTGTTGAGAAATTGTTGCAACTGATGCAAATTTGCATTATATGACTAGTTTAGATGAAAAATATTTGCAGGCGAGGATTCGCATTTATCCGATTCATTAAGCCCCCGGTGTGTAAAGGCCTCTAACCTAACTCTAACCCCGTTGCAGAGACGGGCAGTGCTGGCAACCTCTCGAGACAAAGGTTTTTGGTTTCAGATTTTCTCTTTTCTTTACAGGGCTAGGGTTAGGGTTAAGATATTGAGATTGCAATGTCCCATGCCATTAAGAGGAAATCTTTTCCAGTGAAGATTCACAATGGTCAACAACTAGTACGCAGGTGTGGAACAGAATCACTGTGAAGTAAGCTGCTGCTAAAAATGACCATGCATTCTCAGCATGTTTGCAGTTTGTTTCTAAAAACTACAGCGCAGTGCAGCAATTTTTAGCAACTGAATGCTTTGCTACTCTCATTTGATACAGGGAGTTTTAAGGAGAAAAAAATCTAAATGATGGGCAACATGATAAGCTACATGGTGGATGCTGACGGACATATTTCTAAGAACACACTGGCTTGTTTTTCAGGATATGAATGTGCTTGTAAACCAATAACAATTACTAACACATCACTTGTGTTCCCATCCTTTAGTGATATTAGAATATGAAAACGAACCACACGTAATACATCATCTAACCACAAATGACACTTTTCAGACCACAGTTTAACCTCTGGTCAACTCAGAGCACCAAGACTACACAAACAAAGACACACACACGCAACAAAAACTGACCACCAAAGGCACACACACACACACACACACACACACACGCACACACACACACATGCACACACACACACACACACACAGTTTCTCTGCAGCCACAGACACAAGGCATTTAGGGAACAGAATGGAAAAGGATTTAATTGAGTCTTTGATCATTATAGAATTACCATGTGCCTTCTTGGCACCCTTGTTATTGTTTCATGGATTAATCATTTTCATTCCACAAATTGTAGAATCCACATAGCAAATCAGTGGGCTGCCTGCATGACATAGATACGCAGTTTTAGCAAGGGAATTTTAATGTGTTCTTGCCCTCCAATTGGCTCAAGCCGTCCATGCGACTTGATTTATTTGAAAGATTGGTTTTATTGATTTACTGAATTAATGTGGTGCCAGTTTAATCAGTGTGCTATGGAACTATGCAGAATTTGACATCTCTGTGAACTCAGATGAATTGAGTGTACAATATTGATCTGGTTATCCACAGTATTTATTCAGCTATTTGTCTAAGAGCTGATTAATTCAGTGTGTACGAAATAATGTAGGTGTGCGTTTATGAGGCTGTGCGAGTGTTTATGTTTGTGTGTGTCTCTCCCTCTCTCTCTCTGTATATCTGCGGAACTGGTAATTGCATCTGGTATGGACTGCAGGTTTCACCCTTGTATTGGAAAAACAGCGTTTACAATTTATAGCTTTTCTTTTCTGTACATGCAAAATCAAGCTGCTATCGTATGTTATGAAATGACACATTACATGCAGCCTCAGCACATGTTCGTTCAGCATTAATGCATATGGGAACATGCATACACGAACAAACACACACCACACATCACACAAAATTACAGTATATGCATGTAATAGTACTGTGCTTATGTGCTTGCAGTGTGCGAGGTATCATTGTGTAACAGCAGTATGTGCTGTAGTTGCAGGCCATATATTGTAGGTGCTGGAGCAGTGTTTAGCACCGGTGTGGTGATTGAGCAGTATCTGTCAAGTAGGGCCAGAGGAGGGAGAGTAGTTCTCCAATTAGAGCTAACTCAGGATGGATATGGATGGTTTCTGGCAGCTGTCTCATCTGATGCGGCTGCATGAGGAAGAAGAACATTAGTTTGAAAATGTTTGTTTAGGCTCTTTATGGATAAAAACAGAAGCTTCACACATCTCTTCCCCCCTATTCCATGTGCAATGGACAGCCACCGATGTTGACGTCACACAGAAGAGAATCTCAGCTGTCATTTGGCTGCACGCATTCATAGGGATACTTCTATTCACCAGACATTGTGCGGTCCTAATCCTACAAGGATATTCAAGTACACAGGAGTAAAAACAATGGACTGGATTTCATCAAAGAAAATTAAATTTCTGCTGTGTATTGGAACACAGCAGAAATTTTAACTCCTACGCTATGTGTTTATTTAATTATATTTCATGGACCACAGCTCAGGTCGTAATTACCATACAAGTTCAAATAAATTCAAAGGGCAGCACTCTTATATACTGGCATTTCTGCTATGCATTATATTACATTGTCTATAGTTCAATAAGCTGAACGAATGAAGATACTCAAGGTATGATCCTTGTGTTTACAGGCAAATAGGATAGGGAAATAGTTCCATTTAGTAAGAAATAGCATCTAATGTAATTCATTTTGTTTTGTATAGTCTGTGGTTTTCAAGAAAAGCAACGTAAAATTGCCTAGAAAACATATTGTGTAGACTGTGGATTCCTGCCTCTACAAACACACAAAGAAACATTAACCTTCAGCATCATGCATCATTTTCACAAAAGTTCGTTTATACTACAATACTTTACACTCTGAGAGGTTACATGAATGCCAGTAATTTAATTATGACGAGATTAAGCCAGTACTCAAATGATTTCAGCTGTCATGTAAACATGTTAAATGCATTATCTTAGTTGAATTAAATCCAGAATTGAAGAAAGATAACTGAATTGTCTGATCCCAAAATTGATCTTTCGCTGTACTCTGGCATACACCATTCTAATTTATTTTGGTGTTTTCATTCCGTGCAAAGTGGTGGTTCTGCACAAACAGCTGCATGGCTAGCGGTGTAAAAGAAAGGAAAATAAATGAAAGTTTAGGACAACAGCAAAGTGACTTTCTGCAAGCGACAGAGTCTGTGTTACGGCGTTTTGTGAATTCATCATCATCATAAAACATGGACACGTACTCCCTCAGTTTTCCTTGTGGTTCCAACAAGATGTTTTGCTCGGCTACTTCGCATCAAACACATCATGTAAACAATGGCTAGCGAGCAAATTGAGTTACTGTAAATCATAATCATACAATCACCTTGAGGTGGTTATTCACAGCAAACAGGTTATAGTGTGTCTTTAAACTAACTGTTTCACACAGATCTACTGCTGCAAAGCTGCTATATTATTAAGCTTCCTTTGTCCATAAACCCCGCAGTCTGAAAGTATCTACATTAACCTCCTTCTCTGTTATCCCCTAAACAATTTATTCTGCCTTCACAGGCTCTATTTGTCAACTGGTCTAAATAATTACGATGCTTCAGCCCACATACATATCTGTTTGCTCACCTACCCTTTGCCGTTTACAGACCTAAATATCTATGTGCTCACTGGTTCTCCTAATATGTGCCTGTTTACACTGTCTTGCCCCTGTACGTTGCACTTACATGCATCTGAGTGGACTCCTCTTCCTCTGCGACTGTACTAACATTTGCCCTACACTCACCTTCTGTCCTGCTCATGTGCTCCCCTCACTCACCTTCCGATGGTAGCAGATATGGATGGAAATACAAATGACCCCTGATGAACCCAGATATTGAGCTGTTTTAAAGCTGGAGGCTTTAGACAATATCCCCTTCTTGCTCCAACGTGCTGGAGAAGGAGGTGCCAGGGTTTCTCACTACATCTGGGTTTTATGGGATTTATGACCCCCGTCCCCTGCAGCTATCTCTGCCTCCACTGGCACTTCTTCCACTGGCTAGAATTAACAGGCGAGGAAAACAAACAAATTACAAGGAAACAAACACAACAGTTAATAAGCATGTAGTGACATGAAGAGAACGCTTTCAGCAGCATGCAGACTGAGAGAGGGAAGGAAGGGCAGGGTATTATCTTCCCTCCCTCACCCTCCGTCTCCTGTTTTTGTATTTCCCTCTAATTTCCTCCTGCCACGCTGTCCCCTCCACCCTCTGTGAGTCGCCGGTGGGGCTTTCCGAGGAGATCATCTCCGAGCATAGGCAGTGTGAGACAGATGGGCGGATGATGGATCTGACGTGATAGACAACGGCGTGATGGATGGCCGGCTGGCTGATAGGGGATTAATGCAGTGCTGAGGCCGCTGCAGCACAGCGGATGGCTTAGTGATAGATAGATAAAACTGACGAGCAGATAAACAAGAGACCGCTAATCCACGCCCCCTTGATGGACAGAAAATCAAAGTGGGGGAAAAGAACCACAGAGGGAGAGGTGGACCTTTATATTACCATCACAGGGTGTAGAGCTTTCATGGGAGGGAATGTAAGTCGACGCAAGGTGAGATGAGGTATGGGCCGATAAGGAGAGTTAATGAGGAGCACATCATGTCGTAGGACTGTCATGGGTCAGTGACGGCACGTGTCAAGCCGGGCTTGGTGCTGGATATATTGGACGAGGGCGGGAGTTTTGGTGATATGGCATGACGGGTGACCGCGATGGCTGGGGATATGCTATTTCGAGTGATGGCGAACAGTTTGACTGCGGAAGAGAGATTGGGCGTAGTGGTAAATTGGCCGTAGGGGGATGTGATGGGATGATTGGACAGCAGAGTGTGTGCTGGTTGGGGATTGAAGATAGGAGTGCTTGTTGTGTCTGTTTTTTAATGCACTTCTCTCAGCGCAACAGCTTAACCTTCTGTGTAATGGACAAAAATAAACATTTTGAGTCCCTATGTTTATGCAATTCTGCCAACTGGCGAGTTGAAAAGGCCCGCCATGATGAGAGGATGAGAGAAAAGAAAAAGATTGAGGGGAGTGGAGGGCAAGCCCAGGGAGAGTTCCTCTGAAAATAGGGAGCAAGCCGCCTATTCCTGCATTATTATCGAGCGCTAAGCTTTGTCTCTGTTCACCGTTTCAGGGGACCCCAGGGGTTCTGGCATCGATCTGGTGTGCTCAGAATGCACTCCGGTGTCACCTATTTAAACACAGTGAGCCAATAGCCAACAGAGACAAGCCTTTATTTATCAAGCCTCTGATTTTGGCTGCACGGATGACAACCTGATTAGCACTTAAAGGAGCTCTTAAATCTTTTATTGGAATGGGTGGAGGCAATCTATAAAGAGCAGCAGACAGCAGTCTTAGCTGGAGAGAGAGTTATGGAGGATGAACAGTGGGGCAAGGTGAGGGACTGTGTCATCCAGGGGGTTAATGAACGGGGGAGACAGACAGACAGACGTGCAGTGGATGTGCAGAGTGCGACAGATACAGCGGGAGAGAAAGTGTGTGACTGGGAACAATGGGTGAGAAGTAGAAGGTGTGAGTGGGTGACAGCAAGAGCGAGCATGTGACTGAGGAGCGGTGGCAGAGATCGGGGAACCAGATGAGGGCACAAGTGGCTGGGACAATGAATGAGTGGGTGAGAATATTGTGATCAAGTGACGGCCTGAGCAAATGAACAAATTGTTGAACAAACAAGTGGGTGATGACTGTGTGTTTGTGTATGTTTGTGCAGACTGCGGGGGCGTTTGCGCACGTGCGTGCGGGCAAATGAATGAGTGAGAGATGGAAAAGACTAAGTGAGCGAGTAATGGGGGTTAGTGATGGGTGTGTTGACAGAAAGTGTCAGCTTTAACCACGCTGACCCGCGTGTACAGGCTGCATGCACAAGTGGCTGAATTTGAGTCCCAGCTTGGACGTGAACTGACTGTAAAATTGGATGTGAATTTGGAGTTGGATGTGAAATGAATGCAAATTTGGAAAGTAGGTGGAAGGTGTTTGCGCATCTATCTCAATGTGTCAGTCTCCTGTCGGTTCAACATAATTTCAGATGAGCCCAGGAGATGAGCATCTTTGGCACATGAATGCAGCTATTTGAACACCTTCATGTTCTGTGTAATTATAGCGAGTGGGATTGCTCTGCGTTTTATTTTTCAGGGAGGGTCCTTTATCCTTGCTTCTTGTGCTAATCAGGGTACCAAAATAAAGGTTTGTACTTTTGATTCAGATTTAACTTCGTTCAATAATAATCCCAACCTTGTTGGCACGCCGTAACTGGGAACCATTTTGTTTTGTGTAATAGATGAGTATATTTACTCGCGTAGGGAGATGAACACTATGCGATGCCAGTGCTCGATTAGAGAGGAGCTGTTACTAGAGAGCTGCAAGATAATTTATTCTTGCTCTCTTCCCCCTGGGATGCCAATGGCCGATTCGCTTTCAGCGCCAAGAAGTGTGTGTATACGTTTGTTTATGCGGGTGACACCGGCGCCGTGTTGATGTAGGGACGTTTGGGACAAGACTATTGTCTGTCCTGCAGCCTGTGCTACACTCAAATCCGTTCCCCCTCTCACCTCGTCTCTGTCAGTAACGACAGCGGCAAAACAATACTGCCCGTGAAATGTCAAGAGAATTAGCATTGCATAAAAGCACACACATTGTTGACTGTTCCCTCTTCTCTTCAAACCTTTCACTTTCTCCGCTCGGGTGTCTCTCTCACCGTCTTGTCCGGCATGGCTCTGTCTCATGCTCTCTCCACCACCCTTGGCTGCAGCATGCTTGTCTGACCCTGTCGTACTCTCCTTCAGGGCCTGTCTCTTGGTGATCAAGCTCCATTATTTATGCTGTATCGTGTTTCACCATCAATTCCCGCAATGGAACAATTGAGACAGATTTCCTTGACTGTCACAATAGCAGCGAGACTCAGCAGAGGTTGGAAATGGGATTATCCTTAAATGGAATTTAATTTTCACCGTTGTTGTCTCCGAAGCCTGTCTACCACCCAGACACCATGACGCGCTTCAGTAGAGCTTTCACCATTGTGTGTGTGTGTGTGTATGTGTGTGAGAGAGAGAGAAATAGAGAGAGATTACTACTGTATGTTGCACAATGGCAAGTGTAGCACTTGTAATGTGATGTGTGTGTTTTTTTTAAAGCACTGTAATGCAATTGTGCTGCAGTTTGGCTCAGTTTTATTCAAGAAATTCTGTCAATGCCTCAATCCACAGGAGCCCTACAGTCTTCCTCAACTAACAATATAAACTTTGCTCTCATTCTCGTGTCCAATGAGTTAAAAAAATAAAAGAAGAAGAAAGAAATTCCTACATGAGTCAATTACCAGACTTCAGCCTCAGCAGATGGCACTTCTTTGATGCAAAATGTATAAGCGATTGAATGAGAATAGATAAATGATAAGTGCTGTCGAAGTGTGAATCAATGTTTATGGATCGACATCCAAAGACCTGCTGTGCTGCAGATGAAATAAATGTAGAGGTGGCTGTGTGTGTTTGTCAGTAAGACGCGGTGTGAGCTTGGTTCCGAGCCTGCTGTGATGCTGCTTCAACTGTATAGGTGTGTAAGTATTTGTATGATGTGTTTGTCCTTTGGAGTTGAAGTGTGTGTGCCAACTGTGTGTGTATGTGTGTTTTCAATGCTTGTGCACAAGCAGCATTTTCTTTTCCTGAATGGCAATGGTGGCTGTTGTTTCTGATGAATTCTGTTTGGTGTTTTTCTGACTTCCCTGCTCTCTTTTTCATCGCTCTTAACACAAACATGATCAATACTTGAATTAATGTCTAAGTAAAGAGTCAAAACATGTCGCACTGGCCTTGGCACAGGCTGCAGCCCTGCCTCCACCCCAACAGCATCCAACCCAGCTGGGCTGGGAAAAGTCAAGAAAGGAACGAAGAGAAAGAAAAAGCAACAGAGCGCGTGGAGGAGAAGAAATAAGTGTTCATTTATAATGAACACATTATGGGGGGTGAATTGGAATGCATTCAGCTTTTTTTTGCTGCCATATTAATTTGACTAATTATTAGTTGAGAGGTAATTATGTCTTGCTACATGGGTGATGCCTCTTGTCAAGGAAGGCAGCGGTGTGCTGAATGACGCGTGCGCTCAAGTGTTGCGGCAGCATGTAATGTTGGGTATAAAGAGCAGCGACTACAGAAAGGCTAGACAGGCCACAGGTGTGGGTGTCGGCTCAGGGGAGGGTGTGAGTGTGAGCGTGTGTGTCTGTGTGTGTGAGAGGGAGCTAGTGTTTGCGTGCGAGTGACAGGGTGTGAGGCTCAAGAGGCAGAACGGTGATTTGTGAGTATTGTATTCCTCTAATCTGCTCTGATCAGATCAACCAGAGCCAATAATGCAACACAGAGCCAAATACCACGCTGCTCTTTCTTCATCTCTCGCTTCTCTTTCTCAGTCTCTCTGTGCCCAACCCCCCCTCCACCCTCCACCCCCGTGACACACACCCTCTCTCTGCCTTTTTCCTTTTCACTGCAGTGGGAGCCAGCTTTGCTGCAGAGGGAAAGAGGGAGTAAAGATGGGGGGAGAGGGAGAGAGTAGAAAGAGTCAGGAAGATGGACATTGAGAAATGGAGATGGGACTGAGAAAGACACTCAGACAACAGAGGAGGAGATAGAAGGTGGACGGGATTGAACAGTAAACGATTACTGCTCTGCTCTTGTGTCCTACTGGTAGAGCCTGATACTGAATCAAACAGTGCTCCTTCTCTCTATTGACACACACACACACACACTGGCCACAAGCATTTGAGTTTGTTTTTGGCCAGTGCTGGGTGGTGCTTGGCAGAAGAAATTAAGCCTAACAACCGTGGCATCTGTCTCAGCAGCAGGAGAGTCCCGCCTCCCCACCCACACATGACCTGTCCTGCTTTCATTCACTGAGCCGCCTGCTGCCAGCCTCAGGATGGGCCGCTGCCTCCGCCACTGCCCGCCACCCCCCTCCATCTCGGTCTCTCTGCACTGCCAACCACTCTGTGCCCGCGCCCATGTTTCCCCCCTCAAGCAACAACCAGGAGCCTAGCGATATGGCTGCTTCAAATATTCATAACAGCCACGCTGCAAACACGGAGCTCTCTGCTCCGTGTTGCAGCCTCTCCATTTTGAGAGGCAATTCTCCGGCTGTAGCTGCTGTTAGCCTGAACACGGTTCCTGTTCTCCGAGTCAACTACTCTGTGGTCAGTGTGTATTAACAGTACGTGCTATTAAGCCAGGCTTTGAATTATCAGTCTGGCCTTGCAACTGCACGGACCTAAATATAAACACTCTTTGCTGCCATTCCTCCATCCACTTCCAGCCCTCCCCCACCCAGGACTGAGCACAACCACCAGCATGCGAAAGGGGTCGTGCCGCTTTACACTACACTGAAACCCAGCCTGAGCCGGGGACGAGCAAACTAGCACACATGCAAAAAAGACACCAACGCTATACTTAGACAGGGACAGGCACACCACAGGCGCACATAATGGGCCAGTGTGTACATGCAAAGCCCAAGAAGCAAAGAAATGCATCAGGACTTCAGTGCACACACAAACACGCATGCAGGTCCACGGAGTGATGTGAGAGGGATGCTTCCGGGGAGTGAACTTCTTCTATGTGTCTCCAAGGAAGCTACAGGCTGGATAAACATCCATGTGGAGCAGCAGCAGATGCCTCAGTCTCCCTCTAATGCCCGCTCCTCCCTTCCTCTCCACTCACATCCTACCACCTACTCACTCCCCACATCTCACATCCCTCTCTCTTGCTCTCCTTTCTGCCTCCTTTAATGAAGACGGCCCCCTACTTGTTCTACCCTCCATTCTCAATCTCCTTTTCATTCAGCCGCCTCCCCATTCTTTACTCTCTCCCTATGTTGTCCCAAACTCTCCTTTTCTCTCCATCTCTGTCCCTTTTTTTCCTCTCTCCTTCTCTTCTCATCATGCAGACCGCCTGCAAGCCCTGGGCCCTGCTGCTTATCCTCTGTATTCGCTCGTTGTATCTCCAGATTATTTCTCAGGGGGGCATCCTGTGTGTGCTCTCCACCATACTGTGTTATCTAGCTTATCAAATGGGTTGGAGTGGATCAGGACTGGTGGGGGTTGAGGCCTGATGCTCTGGCTTGTGGCAAACAGGTGGTCCATAGGGACGGGCACTAACAGCGATAAGTGCGAAGGCATGGGAGGATGGTCGCGTTCCTATAGCAATCTTTTCTGAACTGGCATGGTTTCTAAACAACAAGCCATTACTTGTTAAGGCTAGCCATCAATATCATGAAGTTGTGAAGCTACACAGTGTGGCCCACCAACTGCTAGTGAGCTACAAGATGGATGGCATGGCTGCTGGAACTAATGTGGCAGCTGAGTCTCAAGGCATGAGCTTGAATAATATCTGGCTTAGCAGTTAAGTTCTCGAGCTTGCTTTTGTGTGATTATTTCAACTGCACTGGGGCAAATTGGCACTGATCATTGTTGGTTGGCTGGCTTTTTCACGGCCGGGCCACTGTTTAATGTTCCCATCAGGGAGGGTTATCATGTAACCTGTTTCTCCTGTCTCCTGTCCTCGCACCTGCTAAATGGCAAGCCATCTTCCTAAGAGAGAAGGAGAGAGAGCATGAAAAAGAGAGTGGTGCAGCATGGAGCCCTTATTAAAGCTGTCCTCCAAGGCTGCCCTCTGACTGATTCCCCCTGTAAATCTCCCCTTTAATTGGAGAGGGCACAAGAAGAGAGGTGCAGCCTCAATCACAAATATATTCTGTGTCTCTAAGGATGGATGAGAGAGAGAGAGAGAGAGAGAGAGAGAGAGAGAGAGAGAGAGAGAGAGAGAGAGAGAGAGGCAGGGAGTCACACAGACAGAGAAGTCCTCAGAATGTGTGGGTGGAGACCAAACAAAAGTCAGAGATATAAATACGATGAGGATTTGAGGAGTGAGATGACATATTTACGTTTGCCTTGGAAGTGGGAGGCGGGAGGTGAGAAGATGAAAAGGTAGCACAGTAATGGAGAGAGACGGGCAGAGAAGTGCGCCAAGGGTGATGCAAGGATAGGAGGAGAAGGACAATGGGCGAGGAAGAGAAAGTAATGGAGGGAGACAAATAGAAGTAGCTGGCAGTGAGAGAAAAGGAAGGTGTGTGTGTGTGTGTGTGTGTGTGTGTGTGTGTGTGTGTGTGTGTGTGTGTGTGTGTGTGTGTGTGTGAAAGAAAGAGGGAGAGAGGTAGAAGAGAGACAGGCTGATTTCACCACATTTGCAGCCTGAGTGTCCTCCCTTAATGGGGTTGCCATGACAACAGTGTATAAGAGAGTCAGGCTCCAGCAGAGTTTGTGGTATGTGGATGTGTGTGCGCGTGCTCTGCTCCTCAAGTGATTGATTGTCTGTGAGAAAATATACAGTACGATACCGTAACACAAGTGCACCTTGGGCATTTTTTTGTAAAAGAGGTGGGCGGGAGTTTATTTCCTCTACTGTTTGTTTGGTCATATGTCCTTGTATGAATGACGGGGCAAGAGATGGTGGGAGGGAGAAGGAAAGGAGCTGCTTCTCCGTCTGTGTCATTGAGCCAAGTGGGTGTGCAGTAGCTGTTGTGTACTGGCCGCGTCCCGTGTACCACTGGCAGCCATGTTGAATGAGGTTAGGTGATGTCATGCCGGTCAGGTGACGTTGTTTCGAGGGGCCCAGCTGTCACGGAGCAGAGGCAGTCCCACAGGAGCGCCAATCTGTCATCATTATATTAATGACACGCATAGCACTGCTAGCAATGTCATCTCTTGTGTGTGCCAAAGCTAACGAGCAGCGCCCTAATTGTAAAATTAATTGAAAAACATTTTGATTAAAGACCACCCTCCCCACCTCGGCCCTCCTCCGTCTTCATCAGCTCTCCTTTTCCTCTCTGCTGCCATCTTTCTATACACCTGGTTATGTCCTTTAGAGTACCCCCAACCCCTCCCCCAGGCCCAGCAGTTCTCATATTCACACACTCCTCTCACTTTCTTTTCTCTGCCTCCTCACGCATTTGCATCTCTGACCTTCTCCCATTTTCTTCCGTACTGTTTCTCCTTCAACCTTTTTGAACCCACCAACATGCTCCCTAACCCATAATTTTCTCCTTCCTTCAACATACATATTTTCCACTAACTGTCACTCTCCTCTTTCATTAGGCAAATTACAACTCTTTTATGTGCTCGATCTCCCTCCTCATCCTTCCCTACCCTCCTCTTTGTCTTTTCCCATCAGGCGCCCCTCTGCGCTGCTGTCTCTCTCGTCTTTTCTCTTCATGTCTCCATTACTGTCTGTTTTACGCCCTCAGCATGTCTGTGTATGCGTTTGTATTCAGTGATGCTGTTATAAGTGGAAAGGAGTTAGTAAGGTGGTCGTCAGTGCACAGCTTTGCCTTTATACTGCACGCCCCATTCCCCCTTTAGCCCTTTGTAGCCTTAGAGAGTGGTCAGTCTCTCGTCCCTGACTCATTCACTCACAAACTTTCTCCTTCCCCTCTCTCCAGCAAAACTCCAGAGCCAGAGGGAAAGAAGGAGAGAGTGATATGGCTAGTGTACATCTCCACTGGTCTTTTATTCTCTAGCCTCCCCTCTCTTCTTGCCTCTCCTCCTGCTGCTCTCACTCTCTATCTCTCCCCTGTGTGGACTGAGGTCCAGTTTATCATTCTGCTACAGACTCCACCGCAAGATTTCTGCCTTTTGAGCAACTGTGTGAGAATGTGTGAGTGCACTCAGACACATGTGTATGATCGCCTGCACATGTCATCATCTAATTAATTTAATGGCATATAAGGTATCTTAGCTCCCTCTGTGAGCGTGAGAGCTTACAGTGCGAGTATGTGTGAGTGCAAAATGCAAGGTGTGAGAGAGTGAGAGTATATATAGGCTTGGATAATGAGAGCACCGGGCCTCATTAATGTCACTCGTTGCAATAATGATACAGACAAGGAGGAGACATTGATCATCAACGAATGATCGATAATGGGCCGTATCGATCGGAACAACAGTTTGTCACCATGCGGATCGACGTCCCTGCAGGACACCAGGCTCCCGGGGGAGGGTGTTACAGCCTCGCTACAGGCTCCCATGTTCATTTATTCAAGAGGAAACATAGGCACAAACAAATGCCACTCTGATGAATGTCTGTTTTGTGCATAATTAGGTAAACATAGCTCTTAGTCAATAGGGGAATGGATTCATGAATTCAATTTCTTTGTGAATAATAAGCTGTGAATGTGGTTATTGAACAGTACAGGGGCTTCCTCAAACTCTTCAAGTTAGCTTATAGCTAAGTTGAGAGAGGGAACAAAAACATTAGAGGGAAATAAACAAAACAATATCGGGTGCAAACATGGAAGACTTGAGCCTGCCCTCTTTTCCTGGCTTCCTTTCCTGAGTTCACTCCTTTTGGCCCTTTTTACAGGACCCAGACTGTCTCAAAGAATATCTGGCAGTGAAAGAAAAGACAGCAAAGTGACTGTAACACCGGGTGGAGTGTTGCCATAGAAACGCAGCGTCACAGCTCCTAAGCAGATAACACATTCGGTGCCATTCCCTTCATCGTAATTCCCACATACAAGGGTGGAGCGGGAACAGGTGTGATCAACAGCTTTGTTAAATATTAGAAGGGAGGGGTGAGGGAATTTTGGCACCATGGAGCGACATTTTCTCTCTGAATTCAGAGCAAAAGCTTGTTCTGTTGTAACGACAACCTCGGGGAAAGAGCGTAAGACGGGTGTGAAGCCGGCATGCATTGATATGCAAAGCAAGGCGGTGTAGATGGAAGTAGAGTTGCAGAGCGCATTGTAGTATTCAGTTTTTTTTATCTGTTACTTCCTGCTTATAGCCATTTCATATCAAACAGTCTGTTAATTGCAAGTGCTTGTTAACTGTGGCCATAATTTCAATCCCATCCCTCCCTTTACACCCTCCCTTTTCCCTTTTCTTCTTTTATAGTCTAGGGAAAAAGACGAGATGGCAATGTTGGACAAGATGTTGAATGTGTTCCTCTTCATGCGTATGTGTCTGTGTGGGGCTGGCCCAAAGGCAGATCACCAAACAGCTGTGTGTTAGTGCCAATGAGTAGACATTTGGTCCACTCGACCCATAACGCTGGCACACAGGATAGGGAACCGTGTCCAAGTCCTCCTCTCAAATCCTCGGTCCATCCGTCCATCCCCTCTCATTGTCCCCGGGGCAGCAGGCAGCCCCAGCTAAAGACTGATCTGCTTGAACGGGCACAGGTGCAGCAGGGGGTTTGTCCCACTGCCAAAAGTTGTGCTTCTGTTTCCTTTGGGCTTATGAGTGGGTTGTGCAGCTCTCTCTTTCGCTTCTGGAGGGATTGAAAAAGCTGCAGATGCAAGTGTTTGATCAGCCTGCCGATACAACAGCAAACGGGAGAGAGTGAGTCGAAAGTGCAGACAGAAAACTAAAGATATTGAAACAACAGAGGAGAACATTTCTGATGGAGATTTTTCGCAGGACTGAAATATGTTACAACAGCCAGTGACGCAATTATTTCAGTGTTTCAGTGTTATGCAGGTGAAGGTCCTGTTGTACGGACACTGCAGTGTCCCTGCAGCTGTCCTCAGGGAACGTTTTTTGGTGCGGATGTGTGTGCCAGGGGTATCTTTAGAGAGGCGCGCTGCAGGCATCCCTTTGGGAATGCAGGAAGGGGAGGGAATAGAAGAGTGCTCTGGTTTCAGGCCTCAATCTGGAAAGCTTCAGGAGTACCTCTCAAGGCTCAAGTAGAAGCTAACGTCCATTTGTAGTGTATTTAAAAGAGAATGCATGCACTTAAGGGCTACTTATTGCTTCACGTAGCAGAACAGAGACAGTGAACGAAAGTAGATACATGCGTAAAAGCCTTGGTACACTCAGAGACTGACACATAGCACAGCAAACCTCTCTCTCACTCTCTCTTTGAATGCCCTTGCTTTCTCATTCGCTTTATGTCTCCCAGGACAGTGCTCAGAAATGTTGAAATGGGGCCTAACCCACGAAGCAAAGAGGGAGAGTCGTTTAAGCTAAGTTAAACAAGGGCACTTAGATTTTAAAGGGCCATAATCTTCAAAAAGGGGCGCTTTAAAATCAATTGACAAGACATATAAAAGGTAAAGACAGATTGAGAGGAAGGTGTAGTTGTTGGCAGTTAAGTGACTTATCTTTATGAATGAGCGTGTTTAATTAAATGTCATTGATACTTGTTCTGTGCGTGTGTCTTTGCTCATGTGCATGCGTCTACGTCTGCAAATGCGTGTGTTTGCTGGACAGCGCAGGTGGGCTGGATCAGTATCCAGAGCAGCACTGAGCCACTGATTCAGCCTGCACAGTTTGGGCTTGAATCCAATCAGGGCAGCCATCTGGTGACCAATCAGGGCCCTGGCTGTGATGTCACAGCAGCAGAGCTCTGGATTTCATGGGAGCTAGGAGGAGTAAATGCCATGAATCACATTGGACCTCTGTGCTGGTAAAGCCAGCTAGTTAGACCACGGAGCGGACTATCAGGCCGTAGCTATGTAATCGTCAGCGGATTGGATGTTGAGGCGTGAGGGGGCGAACTGTGCTGCTGACCAGGATGCTGGGTCACTGAAACCAGGCTGTTGTCATTTGTGTGCCTGCAAATGTGGGAAGCGTTGTTTGTGCATTTTTACTGACAAGAAGGAATTGTTGGCCTGCACACAAGCTCCTTCTTTATTCATGGGGGAGCAGTCTAGTACACATAATTGTGCTTTTAGTGTGTTTACTGTAGAAAATTAGCATTTCAGACTTTGTTTCACGTTGCAGATGTTGGCAGTGGCGCTGTAGCCCTCGCGGTTAGGGCAAGAGGACAATACACTGTATCTGGTGTGACTGACAGCCCTGTTCATTCTAATGTGATTTCAAGGCTCTCCTCTGTGTGAATGCCTCTATCATTTTAAACAGTCTCAAACAGTGCAACCCAGTGAGTCACCCTGACCCGGACCTACAGTGGAACTGTTCCCAGCTCTCTCACCACCTGCGGTTAGCAGGCCAGAGGCGTGGCGGACGGCTGGGTGACAGAGAGAGGGAAGTCTCAGGAGAATCGCTGTCACTATCGAAAGGCCCTCTGCAGGGCATCAGAGAGGAAACAGGACAGGGTGACAAGAGAGAGTCTCAGTGAAAGTTGACCTTAAAAAGCTTCACAACGCCATATATTGCTGTAACACTCAGGTCTGTGAATATTTCATCAGCCCATAAACGAGTTGTAGAATATAGCAGGTTGGCGATGGGTGGTACAGGTGTAGTAGTAATGCAGTGCTATACTGTGAAGCCTCATATATTCTCATTCTTTAGAGTTTTCATTTATATGGTAGCAGAGTCCAAACTAGCCTACAGTATTAATGCAAATCCCTCAGACGTACAGTAGCATAGAGGAGGGGGGATGTACTGTTATGACTAAAACCAGTTAAATCCACCCTCCTTTTTTCTGGTGCTTATCTGATCAGTGGAGCAACCAGCTAACCCCCTAGCATGGGATTTAATGTCAAACACAGGCCATAAGCCGTGTTCAATGGGCATGACAAGGATAAACATCAGTGGGAACACGCAACGTATTGCTGGCCTTGGCTGCATATATAACGGCAGCAGGGGTGAGGCAAGTGCAGCGTCTTGACATCAGCGCTTACGTAAATAAACAGGGGAGAGCCCACACGCTGGACCTCACTTACACTTCACACAGAGAGTGTGAGTGCAACAAAGAGAATGAAATTAGGGGAAGAGCAAAAGAAGAGCGAGAGGTGGAGGCAATCATGCAGAGAGACACAAATCTGAGAGCCTAGCATGGAGGTGCAGGAGGTGGGAGGTGTGTGAGCTTGTGGGACTGTTTGTGTGTGTGTGTGTGTGTGTGTGTGTGTGTGTGTACTCTGTATTTGCCTGCTCTGCCGCCCTGGTGACTTCAGGTGTTATCTTCTTAGCCTCCAAACGTGACAGTGAGATAATTAGAAATGTTAACACTTACTGGAGCTTGTACTTCTATGAATTCTCAGTTTCTTTCTCTCTCTCTCTCTCTCTCTTTCTCTCTCTCATTTTCTCTTTCTTCTGCCCGTCTAAACACACACACATGCACACATACACACTCTCAAATTCTATTATCTCCCTCAGCCCGTGTTATGAATGACACACTTAAAGCCTGGAATGACTTGGCCATGCAGCAGTGGATCACAATTAACGTTAACGCCAGCATCTTTGGAAATAATTGTCATAGCTCAATTCTAATGTGCTGATGACCCGTTTTCCCTACTTTTAATATGAAATACTCATTTTAATTCACATCTATTTGTACATAGGATTATTCATTTGCTCAGTGCAGTTGTTGCAAATTTGCTAATTTATTTGAATTGCATTAATCAGTTGGTTATTACAGTATTTTCGAAAAGGAAAGGTGAAAAAGGTGAAAATGGAAGGATAGAAATTATTACTTAGTTATTGAATTCGCAGTTGGATTAATCAGACTGTGGCTGGGCGATATAGCCTGAATCTTCTATCACAATATATCAGGGTATTGCATGTTTTCTGGTAATTAAATAAATTAATAGTCTACAGTATATGAAATAACAACATGGTAAAGGCTATTTTTTGTATATTCCTGTGTGAATTAAATACAAGCCAAATGAAAAGTACAGAATATTTTCTCATTCCATTCATAAAGATAATATGCAAATAGAGTAATCAGATTAGGACAATACTTTTGATTTAACTGAAAATTTGAATTGTGTATTACGATATATATTGTATGATTTCGTCATGTTACGCTTCCATTATCAACACACAGCTCTAAATCAGGCTGACCATAGGATAAGAATTAAAGATGGTAAATTGCATTTTATGTCCTTGAATAGACATAGATAATAGACATCTATTTTTGAGGCAGTCAACAAACAGATGCCGGTTTACTGAAGCAGTAGGAGGACACTGTTGAAATTCTGACAAATGTCTCGGCTCAAAGGAAAGGGAGAGAGATACAGAGAGAGAGAGACATGCTCACTAGAGTGTTTCACATGAAAAAATGAAAAGTGACAGAAAGCTGACGAAGGGATGACAACCTTGTTTGTCCTTTACTGGATGATCAACATGTGTTACGCGGATATGGGTCCCAAAGGTTGACACGGGGCGGCTGATACAGAGGGTTCCACGCTCCACTGGAATCCCCTTGCCTTTAAATTAGCATCCTAACTCCGCTTACTCAGCTAACGGCACAAGCTGTGGAGCAGTGTGTGAACACTGGCGATAATGAAACTGCACACCGTCGACATCATTAAAGATAATCTTGGCTCATTTTGTGCTGGGACACATAATCCGGGGAAGATGCCGTGAACAACAGGAAGAGCTCATTTTGCCAGAGCGGGGCACATAAACGCCTTTCTACTGTCATCTCACTGGCTCCCACCAGTCTCAATCTGCTGATGCTTGGTCGGGGGGATAAAGAAGTACTATAGGTTGGTTTGCAGGAAACAGATCCCAGGTCAAGGCAAAGGCTTGTCTGAAGGCGTCTCCAGCGTGTGTCTAATTGAGCGCTGTGTAGTTAATTGTTTGTGCGTGGGAGAGGAGAAATCAATCTGTTTTCTCACTGCCGTGACTTCTAGGCCCTGGGGTGAGAGACTGGAGCTGGCAGACACACACACACACATACACACACATGCGCAGCTCTGCCAACAATGTCCAAAAACCATGCCTTGCAAGCACAAACTCGCACATGCAGACCCAAACCCTTCCGCTACTGACACACACACACTCAAACACGAACATGCACACTCCCTCCTCAGAGGAAGAGGATGTGCATGAGGGGTTATAGAGTCAGGGTAAAGTCAGATCCATGTATCGATCGGCTACTTGCTGAGAGAGAAGTCAGGAACGTGAGACCTGCTCAGGTCAGAGGGCCAAGAGACAGTGGGGATGAGAGACAGTAAAAGAGAGAGAAGCCTACAGAGCCTACAGCTAGTAGTGCTCCCCCCTCACCCATCCTCTCTGAATGCAGAGCCAGCGTTCTGCTTTGACGTGGATTTTCATGGGAGCTCTACTCCGCTTCATGAACATTAGAATGAGATTTCTTCAATTTGTAACTTGGGTCAGAGCCATATGTCAAATCAATGGGAAAGAAAGAGACGTACTTACGGCAACTAATTGTTATCCTTATCGTATTTATCTGTATCCATTGCTATAGATTATTCTATACTTAATGTTTAATACATACAATGAATCTATATTGAACCACTGTGTCAATTAACATATAAATGCAAATAATGATTCAATTTGCATATTCAGCTTATCAGCTCATTTGCATGTGTTTAGTTATCTTTAATGGTGTTTCAATTTATGACTGAATGCTACTGTAAGTGAATGCCTATTTGCATTTTTAATGTTTCACTGTGTGGGAAAAAAAAACGTTGCTTCCTTCGATGCACCGGTCTTCTCCACGGAGCAAAAACGGTTGTGCTAGTTTAGGGGGGTTGGCATGAAAAGAGTGCCACCTGAATAATTTACTTTTCCTTTCAATGGGATCAGAGCACCGGCTCACATCTGATCTCATTTGAGCCACCAAAGCTCCGTTCCCATTGGATGACAGCAGCTGGTGGAATACCTGTAAGCACCCCTTTGATTGGTTGAGAGTTATTTATTTTCATTCAGTCATAAACTCTTCAATTATTGATGGGAATGAAGCAAACTGGGATCTGACGATGAGATGCGAAAATGGGATGAGAACTGCAGAGGGATGGAGGCAGCATGTGAGTACAAAACAGGCGTTGGGGGGTATGGAGTGGCAAAGACGTGAGGCTGCAGAGAGATATGTAGAGGGGGAGGGGTGATAAGGTCCATGAGTACAAACAGTACTATCCTTCAGTTGGATATCAGCAACAGACGCCATGAGATGTCTGTTGATTCATCTCCCTTTATTCGCTCGGTTCTCTTTCTTTACCGAACCTTTTTAGCTGAACAAAGGCAGACGGAGGGAGTAATTCAGAGTGACCAGACGCCCGAGACTCCCGGAACAGAGGGGGGAAAAGGTCACATGAAACAGGAGGCTCCATGGAGACCACCGACCAGAACGAAATGTTTCGATGAACTGATGTACTCAGGCCTCCGGGGACAAGAGGAGATGGAGGAAAAAATTAGTATACAAAAAAAAAAGAAAAAAAAAAAGTGTGGGTGTAGAGCTGTGTGTGTATGTGTGTACATTTAACGGTGTTTGTCAGGATGTACATGTTTCAAGGCATATTCATTACACCATAACACGCACACAACAACCGAAAAATACACAAGTGCGTGTGCAGTGAATGCATCTGATTATTAGATGTGTGTTTTTTTTTTTCTATGTGTGTATACTAGCTTTAGAATATGAGCAGTAGTGGGGGGAAGGCGGTCGGCTCAGACCCTCTGGATCCTCTCCATGCACTAATGGGCGTTCACCTTGTGTGGATCCCGGCAAAGCGTTTCCAGCATCGTGCTGTTGGTAATTAACAGGAGCAGGCAGTGGAAAGCAGCACCTGTTACAGCCTGACTGACCGAGGCCCTGAGCTCTGGGCTCTGGGCTGTGTCTCCCACTGCTCCTCTCTAATAATCAGACCACCGCCTCGCAGCATGAATGCATGCACTTGTGTGTTTGTGTGATTACGTGGGTTATTCATAACAAGGAAAGGCAGATTAAGAGGAGGTGGGGACAAAAGAGAAGAGATTCTACAAATACTTCAATAGTAATGGTAGCTCCACACATTGCCTAAGGCTCTGTGAGGTTCTGAGTGTTATTTCCAGAAAATGAGCAGGCTGTTGTCAAACATTACCTGTCTGGTTCCTAGACAGCTAAGTAATAGACTAATGCAACGGCTGCTGTGAGATGATTTAACCATTGTTGTACTAAAGACTTGATTTTACCCTTCTAGTATGAATGTGTCAACAGTCTATTTTTGCCACCTCCGTTAAGACTTTTTTATACAAAAGCTAGCAATTTCTCTGCCTCTGATTCAGTTGTTTCAAATAGCAAATACTGATCGATAAATGAGCATTAACTTGAGATTTAGCTAAATAAGACGACCGCATGCTTGTGTTTGTGAGCAATCGCATGTCTGTATGCAGACTTTTATTTCTCCTGTTGTTCCTGAGTAGCTATGAAGGCTGCTACTGTGCTGTATGCATGTGGGACAGTGTGCCTTCATATGGGAGATGGGGTGGACATATGTGTGTGTGACAAAGGTAGACAGAGGGAGGAAGCGAGAGAGGAAGTGAGTGACAGCCATGTTTCAGAATTGGAGCATGTCATCCAGGCCTGCTGTGTCAGAATCTCCTGATGCCCACTCTGCCTATCCTAAAGCTGGATAACCTTGGCAGGCAGATTGGGGTCACTACTATCAAATTAGATACATCACTCTCACAAACACACACACACACACACACACACACACACACACACACACACACACACACACCGTTCCACACAAATCACTCCGACATGTGCATTTATATAAGGTAGACATGTTTGCATCTGCATAAACAAGCAAACTTGCTGTGCTCTGGCAATGCTGAACAAAATCATCCGGATAACTTCAGACAGATATCGAGGGTCAACAAGAAGTTGAGAGTCTGGTAGAATTGCAAAAGTCGCCCTGAATTGGGTTCTCTACTGCCCAGCTGTCACAAAGAGAGAATGCACCGAGTTGATAAAAATCCAGATACACATCTGAGGTTTAATTAATGTTCACTCACATTAAAGGCTAGAACCATATACGCTCATGAGGCGCTCTGAATACAAATGCCTGTGTGTGTGTGTGTGTGGGGGGGGGCAGTTACATGCTAGTGTGAAGCTCTGACATCAGGAGTATTGCTAATAAACAGCACTCTCAAGCTATCGTGCCAGAAATCCAAACCTTGAAAACAAACATAAACCTGGCAAATGAAATATTGACGTTGTCAAAAGGACATCATAGATTTTTTTTTTTCTTTTAATAAAAGGCTGCTCTGCCAACATTTGGAAACCTGAACGTTTTTACAAACACTGAACGCACCACAGCACAATAACAATGTTGGCTTAATGTTCAACGAGCAGCCTGCAGCACACTTTTTAAACCAAACGCATTGAAAGGGATGAAGCATGTTAAACTCAATATCAAGTAAAGAGGAGGAAACAAATCATCTGGGTGAATAAGACACAAAAGACAATATCAGTGCATTACACGTTCCAACTACTGAAGCAAGGAACGATCAATATCTGTGTTCAAAACTAAATAAATATGTCTTAGTTTGGTTTTTGGTCTGTCGGACCCTCCTTCAACTAGCTCCACTGAAACCAAATCTAAGCCTGTGCAGAGGCTCTCTGAAGTTGTAAGTTGAAGATGTGACGGAATAATTAGTTGATGGCGCCACTGACACAAAAGATGGATACTTTCATTGTATGGGCCTGAGCAATGAGATGAAAAGAATGTCAACCTATTTTTAAATGTCACTGTCTCTTTTTGTTCTGAATCCCTGCTCTACTTTGTGCCACAGATCTAAACTGGGTCAACATCACATGTGGCGCCCTGGTGGGCCCTTCTGTGTGTGTGTGTGTGTGTGTGTGTACATGTGTGAGTGTGTGCATGTGGGTGAACACGTATGTGACTGCTTCGAGACATGATCATGTGCGTGTTACTCTACACTGACATCAACACGTAGGAGGGGGTGTCTACAGTTTGCAGAATTTGAAAAATAAAAATAAATTAGGTTTTTTGTTTCACACATAATTATTGTCAATTATGACGACATGTTATCTGCAATTGTCTGTTTGTGCTCATTATTAGAAGAGCTGTGGATAGGCGGGAATGTAAAATGATTTTGTCTGGTGTTTGTTGGTGTGCATCCTCGTGTGTTTCAACAAAGCGTATGCTTGGCTATGGTGAACCGTAGCCGACAGTGAGGCGAGGGTTGCCCTGCTGGAGCTTTCAGATTAATAGATAGACACTGATAATAACACACACAACTCACAGCGCTTCTGTCCTTAATGAAGATGGATCTAGCTGGGGCTTGGCGGTGCACAGGCACTCGGGGTGGCAGCCTGCCAGTCACAGCCAAGTGACATCTGGGAACAGCTCAATGCAAAGGGCGGGAGGGAGCAAGATTCACCAGAGAGTACAATTTCATAACATTATCATGTTATATCATAATCCATTGTTGGTGGCTCATAAGATTAATGTCAGGGCCGGCAGTTATCACTCTTTGTGTAGACTTAATGGTCACAGTGAATTATTCATTGCCTCCTATTGATTCGCGATGCAACTTGTGCTGACAAAGTTGACAGCGCAGGTTGACTGATATGGAGTATATCTAATTTGACTGTGAGGCTGGGACGCAGGGGAGAAGGAATGGAAGAGAATGGTTGCAGAGGGAAAGTCAAAAGTCAGAAACAAGAGGAAGTTATGCGTCAGTGCAGACAGATGTGGCAACTGGGCTGCTCAACTTTCTGCGTCTTCTAGGTGTTTGCTTCTTAAATAGATTTCTATTAAGTTGACAAAAATGGCGTCTCACATTTGTCATCGCTAAATTGCAATTTTCAGGCTGAACTAATGTATAATGTTTCAACTGGTTAGTGATTGGCTGCCAGATTGGGTCAGAGGTTCCATCCCTGTAAGATATTAGACCCTATTAGAGTGGGGCTGCAGACAGTGTATGTGTTAGAAGACAGGTGGGTGCTGAGGTCACTTCCTCTGGCAGCTGTGGCCGGCATCACAGGGCAAGCATTGATGGGTGGTGGCATTGCCTCCTGTTGCATCAGTAATAATGAACAGTGACAAGCTCTCTGCCGCCACAATAAATCACAGGCCACACAGGAGACAGTGAAGACCGGGCCGGAGAGCACGCTCTGTCTGCTGCGTGGTGTCGTTGCTGACGAACGGACTGACTGACTGACTGACTGGCTGGCTGGCTTGGGGCAGACTATCTCTATCACTCATTCACCGATGAGGCCACATTATCACACACAGTCAACCCCCTTTCAGATACTCAGGACTCCGATTAGCAGGTACAACTATCTCTCGGGAATATTGGACTCTTACTGGCTGCTTTATTGGCAGTGAGGCCTACTACTGTTTCAGAAACATATAATAGTTAAAGTGTAGACTCCAGAGATGAGGAGGCATGTGGGTTGGGGTTTGTGGAGAACTGCAGCTGAGGGCAGACGCTGAAGCAGGAAAAAGTGGTACAGGAGTGTCTATTGAATAAAGTGAGTGGGGATCTCTCTCTAGCCCCTTCCTTTTTCCTTTACCTCTTTGACAGCCACACTAGCCGTGTTTGATATCCCTCCGCTGTGTTCTGCGGCTCTGCAGATTCCCTTGTCTCATTTGCATTCCCTTAAAGCACACTTCCATTAAAGTCTCCCCCTGTTTTTTGTCTCTTCCCTCTCTCCTTCTGTTTCTTCAAATAGGTCTTTTTTTTCCCTGGGTTGCTGTTTTGGAAGGAGCCTTATTCCCTGTTGACTACACAGCCTATCCCCGCTCTCCCTGAGTCAGTAATCAAACACATTGGCCCTAATACACAGGCCATTACAAGAGCTCTGATGTTCCATCTGCACACAGCCGGCACAATGGTGTCATTATATAAACAGCCCTGCTGCTGCAGCCAGCGAGATACTACCACACCAGAGCCCCGGCCTTAACTGACCCACCCCAGTAAATGGAGAAGTGTTGGGATGAGCTGACCTGAATGTGCTTGTGTAGTCGCTATCTTAACAACATTATCCATCCTGAATGAATGCTCTAGTGTTAACAGTACAGTTCTCACTATGACCGAGACCATGTGGGCTTTGAGCGTCAATGCAAATGTAATAGAGGTTGTGGTGAAGGAATAATATCTAATGCTATTATGTTGTCTTTGCTAGCGATAGCTTCACCAAAAAGGATTAGAGAGATTAGTGATTGGCCCAACTGGAAGATAACATTGAAGGGGGCGGGAGGACGGTGTTACACAAGCTGGTGTCTTTTTTGTCTCTTTTTTTTTGTTGCAGTGACATTGATTCGATCTTGTTTTGGCATCTGTTGACTGTACAGATGTGGAATTGTACAATTATTTTGAAAATTCTGTTATTTAATGTTAGCGTTGTCAGACATTAAATGCTAAAAGGGCATACTTCCTGTTGTTTCGAATTCCACGGATAATGATGTCAGATTGTGCCAGCCGTTGCACTTGATGTCATTTTTTTGCACAGTGATTGAAGCTAACTCTTTCTCATAATCAGAGTAATCGGATTCCATGCGCTTCGTTAATGGGGGATTTTAACACAAACACACACTGCAAGTGGAAGTGTGTCCAAATCATCACTCTGGCTAATTTGAATAATCATTGAATTAAATTCCACTGTCATACCTCAGCATCCTGGAAGGCAGGTTTGACAGTAAAAACACAGCCTCCCACTCAGCAAAGCTCGGTCACAGATGGTGATGGTAATGATATTTCATCGTATGTCTGTTACATTTCAAAAGGAAAAGTAGGATAATTATATTCACTTTGGCGAGTGATTAGTTTTATGGAGGTGAAGAAGTAATTAATGAATTCTATTTCATCCTCATTTATTGTTACACTCCGTTGTATAGCTCCCTCTTGCCCAACTCAAGAGAGTACAAAAGAGTATCGAGTGTGACAAAGCTTCAGCACCGTTGAGTCAGAGGGAGAATTACTTAGAGGCCCCCAGGCGAAGCATACGTTTTTGTCGTTCTCTGCAGTCTCATCAGACTCTAATACTACATGGCTAGCCTTCACTGAGTCTAGTGATACTCTGCTCTGAAATAAAGTGCCTGTCTCAGACCTGACTGAAAGCAAATCCCAACAGCATTTGCAAAAGAAGTACTTGTTTTCCATCTATTCCAATTTAAGTGGATGTTGGAAGTTTATCTGAAGTGAATTTTTACTTGATTACAAATATTTAATGCAGCAGTTGGCATCACTTTTTGATTTGTAAGTGAGATGTGATTGCGATTCAGTTTTGCACGCTCGACTGTGTCGGTTGCTAGGAGGCAATCATTTCCTTCATAGCGGGAGCTTTGCTACTGAACCAACTATTTGTTGTTGAAGCATCTGAAGCATAAACATCAATCCTAATAGCATGGGAAATGCTGGTGCTTCATCTTAGGATGCAAAGACTTCTCTTTGCATGAAGCAACAGACGGTCACAAGTTATGACTGTCAAATCTTAAAATCAATCGCGAGTGTTTTCCTAACCAAATAAATTTGCGTGTTTGTGTTTGCACACTCCCGGCTTTGCTTCCCATTGCCCTGCATGATTTTCACTTGTTCATACAACGTACCTCATCTTCAAATATATTGAAATGCTAATTAAGAACTTTATGTCTGCAAAGTGTCTTTGGCAAGCTCTTAGTAAAATGTTTCCTTTTAAAGCTCCAGTTGTTGTCCAATCAGCAGTGTGGATCTCCAGCCTTCTGACCACGGGCAGCTCAGTCACACACGCACATACATGCACCGAGTCGACTCACACTTATCATACTTGTCTCTCTCACCTTGATATCAGATTCCCCTCGGAGGGAGGATAAACCGAAAAGAGAAAGCCTGGAGCTACAGCAGCTCGGAGAGTTACACCAGCTTTTCTAATTATGCAGCAAAAACTGTCGACGTAAACTCTTTGTTCTCCCTCCTTTTGATTCTGGTCGGGTAATGTTCCTAAATGCCGCTTTCTTCTGTACAGATATAATTTGCATGACGGGGTGAACATGAATGGTTTCCGTGACAGACACACACAGTACCCCCCACCCCGTATTAAAAATACTTGTGACACCCTGTTCTGGAAGAGCATGTCTGCTTAAGCAAACAGATTCTTAATGATCATGGTCATTATCGTAATGATCCAATAGAAGTGGATAATAAGGTTATTTTCTTTGGATCAAGGCCTGCCTATAAATGAGTTGGAGAAACAGAGGGTAGCGTCCCAAAAAGGAGGACGCAGCTGTGCACTTCAGGGTAACTCTGACAGTTCTTCCTTCAGAGAGCCGCATGCCTGTCATCCGCCCTTCCTCCCTCTTTCCCAGTGCTCGCCCTCCTCACCTTTCCACCAGTGTCGCGAAATTGTTGTCCATCTTCCCATTTTGTGGGCTCCAGTCTCATAGGGGGATGATATTCCACTCTATTAGAAGAGGAATAGTGATGATAATAATTGTGGATGTGATCAGCGCAAAAAGGTCAGCCTCTGGCCTCGGGTGGGTAACATCCACTAAGTAGGGAGAGCACGGAGGGTGAAGACACCCATCTCACACCCAGCAAAGACTCCTAACCTCCCTCCCCAGAGGCAGATTGACTCACAGACACAGGCAGAAGAAATACTTTCTCCTTTGACATTACTTCCTGCTTTCTTACTATTGCTGTTCTCACTTGGCTATTTTCAGCAGTTTTTCCTCCCACTCTCATATTTATTCTCGTTGTGCAGAAAGTCATCCTTCCCTTACTTTGTTTGTTCCTTACTTCCTTTGCTCCTTCTGTCCCTTGTTTATTGGTTAGTCAGGCAGCGTGATGCTTCCTCTCTTTTTTGTTCCATCGTTCTTTCATTCCTTTCTTTCTTGTTTTCCTCCATTTTGGCCACCACTACATCCTTCTTTCCTCTATTCCTTCTGTTCTCTCTTCCCACCACATTGAAATGAAGTGTTGCGTAATGCTGGCTTTCTTATTGTCACAAAATGAAATCAATTTATCCACCCTGCACTTTTCTCTCCCTGCTTCCCTCAATCCCAAACCTGCCCTCCCACCCTGCTCTTTCTCTAGCCCATCTCATCTTCTGAGACCACAGGAGAGCTATTGTTGAAAGTACAGACAGAAGCACAGTCAAAAAAAACAAGAGGAAAGACAGATTTTTCTTATTAAAACCACAGAAGTTGGAGAAAAATAACGACAGCCTGTCACTGCACAGGAGGGGATCACTTTTTGACCATTAATAACACAGCGAGAATAGGGGCGGGGGAGGAAAGGCCGTGAAAGAGCGGCGCCACCTCGGCCTCTACAGCACCACATCACATGTCTATTGCTATTTGTTTACTGCTTTTCTACTCTTTCTTTGTCTCTCCTGCCCTCCCTCTGAGCGTGTCCTTTTCTCTCAGCTTCTGGTCACAGAGGGTGGTCACAAACAAACACAAATTAAGGCACAGGCTTCACTAGTGCAGAGGTTGTGTTTGTGTGTCGTGCATATGATAGAAATAAACGTTGGTGTAAAGAACAGCTGCTGCGGATGTGCTTTGTACCCTGTTCTGCTTGCGTTCTCTCTCCCTCTTCGCTGTTTGCCCTCCCCCTTCTCTCTCGCTCTGTCTTGCTCGTACTCTACGACATCCAACATACTAATCCACACAGCGACACCCAGGCAGGTCGGTGGCTGCGGGCCGGGCGTTGCCACTGGGGAGGAGGGTAAATATCAGAGAAGGTCAGGAAGAGGAGGGGCTGGAGAGGTGGAGGGGAAGCCAAATCAGTGATGACGAAGAGAGGGGTTGAAAACACCCAGTCACTCAGGATCTGCCATCTTGGCTGCCAGGAGAAGAGAGCTTTACCATGCCTGCATGTTGATGTGTGTGTTGTTGAGCAAACATTCAAAGATCAAAAGATTACAAAAGTGCATGGGGTTTTCTGCCAGTGTTAGAGCTCCAAATGTTTAATTTATTTTTAGATTAAAGTTTAAGTTTAGTTTAAAATCCAGATTAGTATTAGGGTTGAAAATTCACAATATTTACTTTGAATTTTTGCTTCAATATTTTCATAGTAAGACACATTTTCACATATTCTGCTATATGTGCTCAATCCAGCATCTGTACGCTTTATCACATTTTATGGCTGAAACACATTATGAAATGAAAACATTTGAGTTTGTGTGTGATTAAGCATGACATATTTGCTAACGTCGAATATGTTTGGCTCTGAAAAGGTCTGTTGGTTTGTCAGCCAGGGACAAATTTGTAGAGTTGGAGCTGTTAAATAGTTAGTTGGGCTGAAGTGGTAATTGTATGGGTGAGATGAAAAAATGCTAGGGCTCAGAATTCGGAAATGAATGAAGTAATTTAAAAGCCAACACAAGTTCTGTATAGTAGCCAAACCTGTGTGTGTGTGTGTGTGTGTGTGTGTGTGTGTGTGTGTGTGTGTGTGTGTGTGCGTGCATGCATGCTTAATCTATTATATTATGCCCTCGTACAGTTTCAAGTTGTAAGGATCAATCAAATAAAGGAGATAGAGGGTTGGTGAGATCAAAGGAAATCCTCTAAACCCCCTTCAAAAAAAATAAAAAATTGCACACAGATACAGACAGACACAGTGCAATCTGTCTGTTTCATCAGCAAGCTCAGCAGGAGGAGCTTTAGCTCCAACAATACCGTCTCTACTGTTTTCTGTCTTTCATCCCCTGGAGGGGAAGAACAGTTTCTAGAAGAAATCAGAGCTAAAGTTCCAGATTATGATTTATTTTATTAGGCAACTGAGATGTGTGAGCCCTACGGCACCGCTGACTGAGTCACCACTTTTCACCGTCTCGCTTTGTGTGCATGCCCGTACGCAAACACAAACACAAACGCACGCACACACATACAAGACGTGTATTTCTCACATGTTGAATATAGTTCTGTTTACTGCCCTAAAACATATGTTGCATGTCTGATTCAATCAAGCGTTCAAATGCTGTAGAGTGATGAGCTGGTAGTGGTAACAGCTGTTGCCATGCCTTCCTGCACAAAATGGCCTCAGATCTCCCTGTCTGATCATTATACCTGACCACCACAGGGGGAGCCTCTCCTCTCCTCTCCTCCGCCTGCTCTGATATCATTTAGTATGCTATACCACTCGAGAGCCATTCTGTTTTGTGCAGTTATTATCACATATTCCAGTGATGAATGCAGAATACATTAGTCAACGCCGTCTAATTCAAATGCCATACAGAGAGGGGTGAAATTGAAAAACAGAACAGTAGAATAATTGCTCTTTATGAACATACAGTTACATACAAATGTTTATGAGGCCCTAACCTCTGATATTTTTATCCCACTTGTTCTGCAGGATCACCCTCCGGGAGGGTGTAAGCTGAGGAAGTGCTGCCCCGCTCACCTGTGCCTGCTGACCTTCTCTACACTTTAGCACCGCCCCCTTGCCCTATCCCCCGCTCAACCCCCAACATGGCTCTAGCAGCCTGGATCATCTTCACCTGTGCTGTGGCTTTCAGCAACGTTGCTCCGTCCTCGCCAGGTGCGTAATCACATTGACATTATGTGGTATATTTTTTATATTGTCATGTTACAAATTACTAAAATCATGTCTGTTCAATATTTATTTGTATTTATTCATCTTTGTTCATTTATATATTAATACAGATACATTTTGTATTGCTCCAATGAGCCAGCTTGTAATGTAGCACATGAGCTCCTGTTGGGTTCACTGTAACTGGCCTGACCAGGTTGTAGCAAATGAGGATGTAATATTTATACGTCAGCTACGTGATGGAGGTTGTAAGTGTATTGACTTGCTGACCAGGCTAGAAGCACTGCACTTGATTAACCAAATGGCCTCTACAGGGGATGGAGAGAGCTTGTGAGCGAGCTAGAGAGTGAGTGTGTGAATGTCAATAAAATTTCTTGTCATCTTGATGTTAGTTGGAGCGTGGCAAGAATATATGGGGGAATCCGTGCATGTAATGGCGCCATATGTGTGACCTCCTTGAATGTGCCATGTACCATGAGCAATTTCATTGTGTGTGAGCTAGCTGTTAGCCTGGCAGCAGGTGACCTGGTTGGGCTGTAGTGACGCTGGAGGGCGTGTGTGTTAGAGGATGTGTAGGAGGGAAGGAACAGGGATTGCAGGGAGAGGCGGAGGACCAAGGCGGGAAGGGAGGGGCTGTTTGGTGTCCTGCTAGTGGCCTGCCACACAGACAGCGGCACACCATCTGCTGTATGCTCTCAGTCAGCTCCGTGCCAACGAGCCACTGGGTGATGGACAAGCTCGGACGAGCAGGGGGAGGAGCATTAGGTGGAGACACCGTCGCCACAGGGAGGGGCAAGTGATGAAGCAGGAGGAGTCGACGAAACCGAGGGAGGGAGGAAGGGAGGGAGGGAGGTTAAAATTAAAATGTGTCTGTGTACGCCTGTGTCAGCAGTGGCTTTAGCTTTCCCTCTGAGTAAACTCTGATTGGCCAGGTGCAGTTCTAATTTGAGTAGGTACAGGTTTTTTTCCATCTTAATTTGGCTGCTTTTGTAACATTGAATTTGAGTAGCGTACGCTCTGTTCCATCGGACACATTTGGCCTCTGGCGATGTGTTTGTTTGTGTGTGTGGGTGGGTGTGAAAATAATCCAACTATCTGTGTGACCTGGCACTTGGGGGGTATTAATAATGCATTAATAATCAATTGACTGTTATCTGTATTCAGCCCCAAAGCACTGGCGCAACATTTGGTTTGATGAAATTAAGAATATTTCTAATGGAATCAGGCACACGGGCATGCACGTAGACACATGCTCATGCACACCCACACAGTTCTGGTGCTCATAATGTTGGCAGCTAAATGTTGGCTGCAATATATTCTCTTTATACTGTTAGTGTGATCAGAGAGCAGGAGAGAATAAGAAAAGGAAGCAAGCAATTTAGAGTCTAAGGGAAGAGGGCAGGGTTTTTGATGTGACGAGAGACGCCGAAATCACTCTCAGGCTAATCAGAGCTCATTTGGAAACCTGCAGGATCATCACACATGGCTTCACAGTCTAATGTGTACCTCTGCTCCTCCTCCGTGTCCCAACTAATCTGCCATGCTTTAACCTCATGCTACTCCTGGCTGCACATTCTAATATTTACCCCTAACACTCACACAGTTATTCTCCTCTGGAACCAGCTCTGTAATGCAAATGATCCTAACCAGCATGAGCTTTGTAGAATTACTTCTTCCCTGCTCTGTCCCACAGTCCTCACTCCCCTGTCCTATTATCTTGTTAAATCACAATGTCTCCACTTCTCTCTGAAATGCAGTGGCTGTGTGAAACAAAAACAATATTTTCATCTGTGTATGCAAACTCAAATTAACCTAGGCAAATATAGCCATGTTCCTTGCATTATACACAAAACTCCTCCACCTGCCCAACCTGGCGGGTTCCCTGATAGACTGACATGCAAACCCCGACAAACTGAATGTCCCGCTGATTCCACAGAATGCTTGAGAATGTACAACCCTTCATACGTAGTGTTGCTGCTCTGAAAGCCCATTAGGCTTGCTTAAAGTGGCAGGCATTGCAGGCAGCTGTGCCGTACATGATGAAGTCCTGACACAGAGCTTTCATTTAGCACAGCACAAGCATCGGTGTGTGTGTATGTGTGTGTTTGTTTTTATGTGCACCAGTGGTGGAAGCTAGACCATAATAAGCCCACTTGTGGGACATTTCAGTCTGTAATGCGTGTGAGGTGTGTTACTTTGTAAGTATGTACATGTACTGTATGTCCATGAGTACATAGCGATTCAAGTGAAAGAGTCTGTGTGTGTGTGTGTGTGTGTGTGTGTGTGTGTGTGTGTGTGTGTATCAGGACACCGGAGCCAGCTGACTGGTGGAATCTGTTCTCGTCTCCCCTGTATTTAAGCCTCTGCTCTCAGATCAGTCGCTTGGAAAGGCCCCTGGTCCTTTAGTGCACACGCAAGCATTTTTATCTGTCTTCCCCTCCTTTCCTCGTCTCTTGTCTTCTGTGCCTTTTCTCCTGAACGGTAGTTATTATTTAAGGATTGGGGACTAGCATTGTTTTTTTTTTACACATCTTCTCAACAAAGTGGTTTAGTCTCTCAACTGTCCTTGGATGGTGACAATGTCTGAATGGGGACTGATCTCAATGCAGTATTTTGCTTTCTATAATGCAGGGATGGCTAGATCATTTTCACGGAGGGCCACATGAAGAATCCACTATGCCTCTATAAGCCAGATGCTTTTTTAAGGCTGAGCTGACAGTTATTTTGGGTCTAAGTGTTGCTCAAAGTAAATAACATAATACTTGACCTGAAACCACATCCCATATTTAATTTTTGCACAGAGAGAGAGAGAGAGAGAGAGAGAGAGAGAGAGTAGACTTTCAGTCCCGCAATACTACAATATTAAAATGATAATTTCAAAATTGCAACCTACTCACTAATTCATAAGAATTGATTCTCTGACAGGCTTGTAGCAATAATATCTCGAGAGGAGGCAATAAAGAGATAGTGCCGCTAACCTTGCTACCGTATGTGCACTTGGCTTCTTGTTGTTGTATAATTTGCTGAACAGCATATTGCTTTAATGTGTGTTTTGTAAACTTGAAGTTCTACACTTTTGAAGCTATCAGAAAAATTAAGCATACTTCAGACAGAGCACTGAAGTTGTGCATGGTGTTAGCTGATCAGACTAGAAGTCAATGAGGTGAACTTAACAATGACTTAACACATACGTGCTGCACCTGCAGCTGTTAAGGTTCCTTATTAATCATACATAGAATTAATTTGGGAAGTATCTTTCATTTTTATCACCAAATACAACAGCACAACAAATTGTAGCAACAATTTCCTTTGACATAAGTACAAGCTGCAGAATAATAGACAGACAGATGACTTACTTACTTTAATTTCAGAACAATATAGACAAGTTTTTAATAACTTTGTGTTTTATAGACCATCAGAACCGGCTATGTATGTGTTTATAGAGACAAGTAAATGCTCTCATTTTGTCTGAAAATGACCTTTGAATATGTTTTACTATATTTTTTCTCTTCCATAAAGCTGAAATCCACAGGCCTAGCTGACACTAATTGCTCATCTAGCGGCTTGTGAATATTGCAGCGTATCATTTGGATTTTGCAATAAAAAAACAGCTGTAAAGCTTTTTTTCCCCCACTTCTCCCTCTTCTCCTCTTGTGTGTGTTTTCAAGCTTTCGTTGCCTCCCCATCTTCCGAGCAACAGTCGGCGCTTCTCACTTCTTTCACTCGGTACTCATTTTCATCCAATCTCTCTGCTTTCTCTCCCCTAACACCACAGCTATTACTCCCTCTCTCTGCGTCGTGATGTCCTTCCCCCGAACTCCCCCCTTTTTGCCGGCCTTCCATTCTTATTCCCTCTACTGCTTCCATTCTTCTCCTCTCTTCCATTTTCCACCTTCTATTTCACCTCCTCCCTCTTCTGCCCATCGCCTTACCCTTCTTTCTAACCAGCCTCCCTCCTCGAGTGTCACTCCCCTAGCTCTGCTTTCTTTCCTTACCCTCTGCCTACTATCTGTTAACGGGGCACATCTCTTGTTATGGTTTCCTCCTTCCTCTTTCCTTTCTCTCCCTTTTGCCTCTTTCTGTCTCCCTGTACCTCCTCTGCTCCCTTCCCGGTCCTGGTGGTTGCTGTGCTCTTCAAAGCCCTTGGCTGAGAGCAGTAGATCACAGAGAGGCCTGTGTGAGTGAAAGGTTAATGGTTGGCCTTTGAACACATATTGGTAGTCGGGGGCGGGCGGGGAGAAGGAGGGAGAGGCCGGGGCGGAGTGGCGGTGTGTTCTTTCAAACCTCCCTTTGAAGATGACGCACACTGCTCTCATGTGTCGGCGCCTGTATACAGGGGCCGTGCCTTTTTGTTTATTCATTCGTTCACAGTGTTAGTGTACGTGTGTTTGTGCATGTGCCCATTTTGTTTGTGTGTTTGTGTTTGCTTGTGGTTGTGTGCAACGGGGTATGGTAGTTTGTGTACATTGATGTGTGTACCGCAAACAAGCTCCTACATAAAGGATTGGGGACTGTGTTCCTGTTTGTGCAGTCGTGTGATAGCTGCCTCTTTTCTCTCAGGGCCTCGCTGCGTAACTTTGAGGCTTTGTAGCCGTGAAGGACTGTGTGTGTGTGTGTGTCCGGGAGTGCTGGTTTGGGAGTGCGTGCAGGAGTGCTGATGTGTATGCATCATGCATGTTGTGGGCTCGAGAATGGGTGCATTTGCTTCTCGTGTGTTCTGTGGACTGATAATTACCAGTAGCAGCTTACGGCTGGAAGACAAGGGCAGAGAGTGTGGAAGAGAGAGAAATGCAGCAAAAGAGAGATGGATGAGAGGGGATGCTGGTAAAACTACGAGAGGGGATGAAGGAGGAGAAAAGGCTGGGAAGGGAAGAGGAGAAAACTGGAGGTGAAGGGTCAGGACAAGAGGGAGGGATGGAGACATGGAGAGAACGAGGGGAGGGTGAAGAGGACAGGTGGGGAGGGTAAATGAGAGAGTTTCCGGGTGGATGAAATTTGATGAGGGATCGAGGGATGTTACTGAGGTGAAAAAGAAAACACAAAGAGTGGAGGAAACATACAGTATGTTCATTGTACTGCAAGTACAAGATGGCATACAAGAATAAGAGGGATTCAGAAGCGCTTTACAGCCAAATTCATTTTTAATTCATGTGAAAAATGACAGCACCAGAGCACTTGAAATGCTGCACACTGAAGATACCTACTGGCAAACAGATCGATCAGCTCATAAACATGCACGGATAAATACACCCAGACACACACTCTGTCCACACATCCAAGCCTTTGGCTTTGCGCACACGGAGGTTAATTAAGTGTCTAATGCAGCGGCAGGGCTGGGCTTTGACACTCATCTTTCCTAACTGGTCTCTGGATGCGACTTGCAACTCTTCCAAATGCGCACACACATCTTTCTGACAGCAGGCCTTGCATGGTATACTCACCCAGTGCCCCTTCTCTCTCCTTCACACTTTATTTCTCACACCCCCTCCTCTTTCTTATCACTTTATTTGCTTCAGACTCCCACCATCTTCCTAACTTTCCTCTCTCTGCTTCCCTATTCTCCCCTCATCCCTGTGGCAGTTTCCCTGCATCACCTGCAGTTTTACTCCACCACAATGTTTATATGAATCTAGGTCTGACTCACTGTCTGCTGGCCTGCCTCTTGTGATATGCGCTGGAAACAGAGAACAGAATAGAGTTGTGTTGGGCCTGTAGCACAGCTCCCATCCCTGGGGAGATGGAGGATATTTTACACCAGGTGAATCTCTTACTTTTTAGGCAGGCTGATTTTTATTTTGGGCTATGCTGCTTTCCCCCCGCTGAGGCGCTTTTATTGCATAATTAGGCGCCAGGGCCAGCAATGAAGTTGTTTGACAGTATGAGCACGTCCTGTCTCGCCTCCCTCCTCAAGTTTGTGTCTGTGTGTCTGTGTGTCTGTGTGTGTGTGTGTGTGTGTGTGTGTGTGTGTGTGTGTGTGTGTGTGTGTGTGTGTGTGTGTGTGTGTGTGTGTGTGTGTGTGTGTGTGTGTTGCTCAGTGTCTCAGCGGCTTTTTAACCGCCTGTCTTGATCTCTCTGCTATGCCTGCTAGTTCCCCCCACAGCAAAGTTTGTCAACACACACTGAGACTTCTTGAGGTTGAGGGTGGATGAGCGTTAGGGCTTGTGTGCCTGCAAGAACACTGGTGTTTGTGTGGGTTTTTTTTGTGTGTGTGTGTGTGTGTGTGTGTGCATGCATCATTGCAAATGCATGCGTATGGGTTGCATGAGGGTGTGTGTATTGGGGGCACGTTAAATTCTCCTATGAATGATGTAATGTTATGGGCTGTGCTGTAATGCAGTTCAGTTAGAGGGCTGCTGAGGAGAGAGGCTGTCTGTGCTGAGTGGATCAGAACAATAGGAGGTCCTCGCTCACACAAATCTGTCTGCCTCACTCCTTTTATGTAGGTGACCTTGGGCTTCCACAAAGAACGGTTGCCATGTTCATCTTCGGCCAGAATCTGGTTTGATGGTTCCTACCTTTTTCTATTGTTCCCCTCTACCCCGTCTAATTTGCTCTGCCGTTCCTTTTCTCCCTTCCTGTGTGTTAGTTTGACTCGGCTCCATCACAGTGGATGTGTGTCATTTTGGCGCTGCTTTGTGTTCTGACCTTATAGCACGACGGGTGACTCCCCATACAGTCGCCCCTCATCTCATCTCCCCTGTCTCCTTCGCTTAGACAGGCGGAGGAGTCAGAGGAGATGAGATAGCATCCTAGCTTTGAGGCCAGCGTTACCCCGTCCCATCAATACACACACACACACACACACACACACACACACACACAGTCCCACAAGCTCACACAGCCCCCACCCCCTGCACCCTCATGTTAGGCCTTTAGGTTTGTCTCAGGATGTCACTTTGTCACAACTCCTCAGCTTGATGGCTGCCTGGATTTGACAGTTGTGGCCGCATCGCCTCAGCTTGTCTGTGCTGACAGGCCATGCTCCAGCGAGTCATTACGCTAACTCGCAGTGCTAAATGAGTCGCTAAGATGCAGCACTAAGCTGATAAAGTACTGGAGACATTGGTCGGGTTAATTCTGCACTAGAGAGGGATTCCCATCACTGATACCTCTTAGTTTTGTCCGATGCCTGTAGAATTTGTTGTTCTTTTTGTCACGTTTACTAAGGAACTAACCTGAAACTCATGAGGGAATTTTATATTTTGTCCAGAGCTGACTTCAAGGGCATGTGTATATGTATGCAGTATACTTTAGCGGTAATATTCCACTACTATCCCTGGGCAAAAAAAGAGGATACTCACCTATTAGGCACTTAAAGTTGATTTTAAGGATAGGGATATAACAAGAATCCCACTTCATCAGAAGCATGCCAAGTGTCTCAACTACAATTTGGCGAGAATATTCTCTGGCACTATGCTTCAGTGCTATGCTGATGAGTAACATTAGGAGTTGACTGCTGGAACAGACAGACGGGCTAAGAGGGGCTGATCACATTTCGGCCTCCGAAAGACGGTCAGCCATCCAGCTAACAAGTCAGCCTTGGGGCTACAGAGCGCCACACGTATAATCTCCTATTGTGAGTCAATTGCAAAGTCGCTATCATAGTCTCTGACTAGTGGCTACCTGTGAGGCCAAACCTTCTCACTCAATTATTTCTGAGAAAACACGCTATAGAGTGTCTGTGAACACAGTCGAAGGTCAAATTATGGTGAAATCAAAGTGGTTTTATGTTTGAAAGCACACCGCTGAACGTTTTTCATCATCATGTTTCAATGAAGAGAAATCGTTTTTCTATTCGTACTGTGAACTTTTCAGAATTCTCTCTCCACGTTAGTCTTGAAATAACAAACCAGATTTTCTTTTAAGTGCTGGTCACAACTCTTGGTTGCAGTTCATGTCTCCTCATCTCCAAATGATGTTGAATCCTGGCAAATATTTGTGTGAGTGTGTATATGTGTGTGTGTGTGTGTGTGTGTGTGTGTGTGTGTGTGTGTGTACATTAGAATGAGACTTGGAACGGTAGAGAACGAATGAGTGTGTGCAAAGAATGGCTTAGCTTCTGCAAAATGATGTTCTTGACTGAGGGTCCAAACATCTATTCACCCTCAGGCTTCAATTACTGTGTGAGGATAATGAGTCAAATCAAATCAGTTCTCTCTCTTGCTCTTAATTTGTATGGAGCTTCTATTATGAAGGCAACCACTTCAGCCCCTCACACCAGCTGCCCTGGAGTGATACCCCCCCACCTCTGTGTGTGTGTGTGTGTGTGTGTGGGGGGGTGTGGGTGTGGGTGTGTGTGAGAGAGACTTCCGTCTCTTGCACACTGCCACGTCTGTGCATATCCACTCATATAATTACCAAATTGGCTCATATCACTATCAGTATGTGGGACAATTGGTAACCATTTCTTGCGGTTGACAGGTATTAACACAGTTTTATATACCATGGGAGATGAGTCATAGCTTCACAGTGTGGGATTAGATCCACCTATACATATGGCTGCTGCTGAGAAAGACACTTTGTCATCCAGCTATTATGATTCTGACAGGCACGACTAAATGGCCACGTGTGAGTCTGTGTGTGTGTGTGTGTGTGTGTGTGTGTGTGTGTGTGTGTGTGTGTGTGTGCGTGTGTGTGTGTGTGTGTTGGCTGAAGAGACCCTGAAACCTTAATGGATTCCTGCAGAGTGAAGGACAATCGTAGCCCATGGCCAGTCCAAGCTTATCCTCTGCTCATCTCATCTCAGCTCAGCTCAGAGCCAGCCACGGCTCCAGCTAGGCCTCAGGCCATCTGGATGACACACAACCACGTACACACACTCTCTCTCTCACACACACACACTCGGACAGTGAGTCCTGGAAGTTAAGTCCCACGCTTGTTTGTGAACACGCCATTCAAAAATCTCTCAAAAAAATCGGTATGTAAGGTACATCCCTGCTGTATTTACACGGTGAATTTCCACCTTAAACCTGGAACATGTCAAACAGTGTAGGTGTGAAATATGTTACAATATGGCGAAAGTAGAGAATTGCAGTGGTGCCAGAAATAGGCTGGTTACGGTGGTTGCTGTCACCATTGAAGTGTACTAGCTCAATAATGGGTGTGCTCAATTATGGCTAAATTTATACAGTAACAGTCGGACCAGAAAAATAAATGCCTGGAAAAGTTAAAGGATTTAGGTTCATGCATCACAATCTGTATGAAATTGGACTGGTGATGTTTCTTTTCCAATGTTTACATTGATTCAATATTGTCAAAATATTTAGTTTGAGCCTTACCTCCACACTTGGCATGTTACTATTTAGTCAGCAAGCTACAAACGATATACCAGACATAACAGTCATGGTAATAAACTGAAATGATCTGCACAAACACAAGCTGAGCAGCATAACTATCAGCAATGCAATAACCTATTATTGACCAAAAACCTTGCAAAAATGATCTTATTCTGTCCCGTCAACACACCCCTGTTCTAACTCAACAGCCAAGAAATTAAATTAACTCCTCCTTGAGCTGTTTTGCCCGAGAGCTGAGCCCTTCCACTGAAGTATTAGCGCTCATTGGCGTCACAGATGGCCCTGAATGGCCAGAAATAGTTACCATATCAAGTGTGTTTTGTATATAAAGTATGTATAACATTTGGTGTGCCGCCTTTGATAGGGGCTAAGTGGAATGAGCGCGATCACTCCTGGTGGTCCGCTACAGTTTAACACTCCTCTTGGCTCACTCTGTGGTTCTAATAGCTGGCCAGCTGTACGCTACTGTGTACTTACACCACAGGGTAGTTAAGAGAACAAGGCCACACACTGACACTATGCATTGTAATCCCACTGTGACACCAAGACTTTGCATGCATGTAAGTATGTGTGCGCTTGACTGTGAACATACACACTCACCTGCCCAGTACGTCCGCCGATGTGCTAAATTGCTTGTGTGGGTTTTCTGCATTTGTGTGTGGAGTTATTTTGTCTGGCCTCGCCTGCTGTTTGCATCTCCGCGTGCTTTAATTAGTATGCGTTTTTGCATCAAGGCCTTTGTGATTTGGCACTGGCACTGAATGCTGGCGAGGCATAAAAAGATTTGAAGTCTGTCTGTGCTAGTCATTCAGCCTTAATGGCGTTAGTTACACAACTGAACTCAAGTCCCTGCTGCATAAATGGGTGGCATTTAGAAATATGAGAAAGTCTGATGGCAGTGAATCATGTAGCGCACCGCAGCGGAGCATGTCGGGGATGACTGACATTGACATTGACCCAGATGGGCACTGCTCCTGAATGGACAGCGGCTGAAACCTAAGCAGCGCTAGCTCAGTGTCAGGGAGTGAAAACCGCCCCACTCTGTGGGTTTCAGCACTAACAGAAGTGGGAGAGAGGGGCTGACTCAGTGCCCTCATCTGCCGCAGAGCCCGTCTGGCAGGGGGAAATGGTGTGCAGTGAGAGCCTCAGTTTATAAGGAACTTCTAAATTCCAGCCTGCTTAAGTGGCACATGAACTGCTCTGTTTAGACATGACAGCACGCCCACCATCAGCTTACTGCGTGTCATGCCCTCCCCACTGACGATGGAAAGCAGAGCCCGGTCAAAGCCCTCTCCTCCTTCAGGACAGCGGACAGCACCTACCAGTCTCTGATGCAGCAGTCATTTTCCCCCAAAGAAGTTTTGTCAGTTCAGGACCACGGACAGCAGCTCTCACAGTCGCTGGCACGAGTCTCAGCACAGAGAAACACTGGCTGTCCTTCAACACCCCAGAACCCCCTTCACTGCCAGATTACTCACTCTGTCTCTACTTCTATTCTGTTTCTGTGCCCCTGTCTCCACCTGTGCTGGAAAGGAAGCCGGCAGCCATTTTGTCATTTGTGTTTGTGTGTGTGTGTGCGTGCGTGCGTGCGTGCGTGCGTGCGTGCGTGCGTGCGTGCGTGTGTGTGTGGCTGAATAAAAAGGAGTTGGATAGGTATGCAGTTATTGAGAGAGCTGGATAGACAACAAGTGTCTCTCTCAGCGCCTCTTTGCAGCCCTCTTTCATGCCTCTCAGCTTGGCTCAGCGATTAACCCTCAATACCTCGCTGTCCCTGCTGACCCATCTCCGCACAGAGCCCCGCTGCTGGCCACAGCGGTGCATTGACATGCCTCTCAGATGGCTGACTAACAGCAGCGGCTGTGCAAATGGTGTACACACCAGAGGTGAAGGTGTACAGAGACACTAATTCTCTTTCTTTGCTGCCTCTACCCTGACTTCCTCGCTTATTCAGAGTGAATGCTAAGGTGCTGCTCTGACACCCCACCAAGGTGGTGGAATAGACTGGAAGGATGCTGGGAGAGACACGCAGTTCCCTTTTTGGTGTGGGGCTGAGTGTGATAAGCGGCTGCCGGGCTGTGTGTAGGAGTTTGTTAACATTTGAAACTCTCACAGTTTGTTTCACAAGTGGTGCAATATCTTATTGGAGAAGCTGGTACGGCTGCAAATCCATCATGCCAATATGTGATCTGTGATGTTCCAATGTGAAAACTGGATTGCAAGGCGGTGCATCAACAGTGCTGGAACGTTACTGCTCAGTGAAGGCGAGTCGATAATAGCTAATTTGTGTTTTACATGAGGACAATGGGAACCACTTTGATTCCGCCTGCTCCTGTCAAATACTACACATCATATTTACAATGTGGTCGAATAATAAAGTGCCTCCTAAAAGTATTAAGGTTCATTGAATTATCAATAACTTTGCCTCTCTCCCTTTTTCCACTCCAGCTCTGAGCCGGTCAATGATGCCCTTCGGCTTGATGCGTCGAGAGCTGGCGTGTGAAGGCTACCCGATCGAGCTGCGCTGCCCTGGAAGTGATGTCATCATGATTGAGACGGCCAACTACGGCCGCACCGATGACAAGATCTGTGACGCAGACCCCTTCCAGATGGAGAATGTGCAGTGCTACCTGCCCGACGCCTTCAAGATAATGTCACAGAGGTAACTACTGATCTCCTTGTATCTTGTATGTGTGTGTTGTACAGTCAGAGCCTGCTATTGGCCAAAGAAACAAGATACTCTTTCACAACATAATTCCTCCAGATTCTCCTGCTTTTCCTCCTGAGGTGTTGATGTCTTGTGTGAAATACTGAACTCAGCATCCCTGATCCGTGCAGAACACCACTAGGTCTTGGCGAGACATGCATGCCTATGGTGGTTTATTACGTGTGTGTGCGTGTGTGTATGTGAATGCGTATGTTCTGGATTGTTGCAGGAGTGTTTGTAGGGCTTCCTACAGCTGCTCACTGTGTTTGCGCTCAGCATCTGCTTCCTCTGAGCTCAGATCAATGGAAGCCCTCTCCCAGCTATCCATCACGCGTGTAATGGAGGCACAGGGTGCTAGCGTCGGGAGAGAGCAAGGGAGGGAGGGAAGTTGCAGCGGGAGGGGCGGAGTGGAGAATGTAGGGGGTAAAGGAGGAAGAGAGACTGCTGGAAATGATGGGATGATAGAGTGAGTTCAGCAGAGTTTTGAGATATGAAGGGAGTAAGAGAGACAACACAGGGGAAAAATGCTAAAAGCTGGAAGGAGAAGGATTATGTGATGAGAATGAGTGAGCACATGTGTGTGTGTGTGTGTGTGGGGGGGGTGTATCTTTTCATCTGGGTGTTTCTCTGGGTGTGTAAACGTGAGGAGGCATGCAGCGATGCAGTTTAGATATAGGTAATATGTGCGTATGAATGTTTTCCTTGTGCATGTGGCGGTGGAGTATTTGCCTTAGCCCCTTGCGTCCTTCCCTCTTCTCTCACCTCTAATTGCTCCCACTCACAATCCCCCAGGAGAGGAGCCTCTTACGTCACTCGCCCTCTCTCTCTCTGCCTCTTACCTCCCTCCTTCCTTCTCTCTATCCTTCATCCCTCTCCTTTTCCCCGTCCCTCCCTATCTCTCTGTTTCCCACCTCCCCTCGGGTGCAGCTGTCACATGATCTAGTCTAGTGTGAAATTACTCCCTTCCCTACCGTTCTCCTCATCTTTCAGAGCCTGAAGATGTTTTTTTTGCACCCGCTCCTCTTTGTCTTTCTTACAATGCCACTCGTCATTTTTATTTTTTTATCACTTACTTCCTCCACTCTCTCTCTTTCTCTTTCTTCCTTCCTTCCCCCATCTGTCTCCTCTCTCAGGTGTAATAACCGCACCCAGTGTGTGGTGGTAGCGGGGTCGGATGTGTTCCCAGATCCCTGTCCAGGGACCTACAAGTACCTGGAGATCCAGTACGAGTGTGTTCCCTACAGTGAGTACTGAGACCCTGACACCCTCCCCCACCTCCCCAACCCCCTCACCCCATTCACCACCTCTACCATCACCCCCACCCCTTCCCCCCTCCCCCCAACCTGAACCTCCTACCCCTTTATCAACCGCCCAAAAACCCTCAACAAATGACGTTCTCACACTTACACGTGTACACGTGCTCTCTGTGGCTTTTTTCCAACACAAGCACAACAAAACACGACAGACGGTCATCCTCACCTGCTTTCTCTCTCTCTCTATCTATCTATCTCTCTGTCTCTCTCTCTCTCTCTCTCTCTCTCTCTCTTTATCTCTCTCTCTCTCTCTCTCTCTCTCTTCTTTCTCTCTCATACACTTACAATGCACAGACACACATGCACGCACTCGCACAGAACGCTAAACCTTTTTTCTTCATCGACAGAGCAACGCAACAGTCGCTGAGAGGGATTTTCACATGGGGGAAGGAAACACAGGATCCGATAAGCACTTCACACAGACCCACTGCAAACATGGGGTCAGCCCTTATTGGCGATCACAACAGTGTAACACACACCGACCCACACTCACACACTGATTGACCCAGGGGCATGCCACTGCCTTTATCGGGTGCCAAACACCTTTGCTGTCCCTCTGATTTCCAATAAAAATTAAAATTGGGCGCAGTGAGACTGGGAGGCAGGGGGCGTTGTGTGTGTGCTGCACCTCACAATAGGAATGTTAACACAAACAGAAAAGGGCTTATTTTAGACCACATGACCTGGAGCGCCACACATTTTAATGTCCCCATGGTAACGGCTGACTTCCACACGGCAATGCTCAGAGCTCTGTGGCAGGTGTGACACACACGCACACACACACACACACACACACACACAAGTCTACCTCACACTTGCAAAAGGGGGACATACAGTTGCTCTCATTCTTCCTCCCTCTGACTCGTCTTCCCCTGAGCGAGCATGCACACACAAACCAAAGCACACAGCCAAGGCAGCAGACACACAAAGGATTATATGGCGTTGTGTTGATCCTCGTTCATGTGAAAATCTCCACTCAGTCTCCCCTCCTCCCTCTCATGTATTATTACTCTCAGCATTGATCCCTTCACTGTGCAGGAACACCTGGCTGGAGGGGAGGGGCAGTGGCGCTCCCCTTCACCAGACAGAAGCAGAATTGGGGTGTGGGAAGGGGTGCAAGGACGATTGAGGGTGTTGGGGTGGTGGGACACTGTGAGACACGGGTCTTCTTGGGGTGAGGGGGCTGTTTGATTGATCGGGGTGGGGATATGGGGTGATTCTCTCTGCTTTTTCCTCAGGCACAGATGTTGTGGCGAGCCACGGGTTTGGAGTCGTCGCCAAGCCGCTAACCTCCTTTACTCTCTTCTTCTTCTACATCTCATTTCTTTTCTCAGAGGTCTCTCCCTCATCCTTCTTTTGCCTATCTCTCACAGTCAATATCACCCTTTTCCTCTGTCTGTATTCTGCTTTTCTCTATTTCACCTCCTTTCTACACTTTAAGATCTTTAATCACCTCCAATTCTCTCATTATTCTTCTATTTATACTCTCTGTCCATCTAACTGCGACAGTATCTTATCATTCTATTCAGTCTTTTCCGCTGTCTCTGTCTTTTTTTTTCTTTTACAGGTGGAAGAAATATTCAAATATCCAACCATCCAGCTCGGATGGAGAGGCTCGGAGAAACTCAGGGACTTCCAAGCACCTCTCTCAGTCTTTGCCCTTCCTCTGCTCTGTGCCTTTGTGCCCTTGGTTTACTTTTTGAGAGTCTTTGTTGAGTCAGGTTGCAGCCACAGTCACAGATAAGAAGTTAGCTGATTTTCTTCCCATTGGGGATTATTCTCTGGTCTGAATCTTTTCTTCACTAACCCAAGTGGCAACAAGTGTTCTTCTCAAGTCTCCTCTGCCCTCTACACCTGTCTTTCAGTCGATGCAGTCAGACTGACCCTCTCCAGGCGCCTGACTTTAGTTGTTAGCCTTCTGGAAGTCCTGTGCTGTAGCTTAGTGTCCTGTATTGTAAAGTCCACGGAGGGCCAAGGTAGCATTGCATAGTTATACCTGCCTTGTTCTCCTCATGCATTTTAACCTTGTTTTTTTTCCCTCTGACTGCACAAGGGAGCTTGCTCTCTCTCTCTGCGAGGCAATCAAAGGGATGATTAAATAGCTGCTGACTTGCATTTTTCTCCACCCTGTTTGGAAAAAAAACATTCATGATTGCATCTGAAGTATGGCACAGCTTAGAAAATTGGAAGCTGATCCCTCTATGATGAAAAGTCCTGCCTGTCTGAGGTGACAAAGAAGAGCCAATTACCCCTGTCCTCTGCCACTCTCCTCCGCAGGAGAAGCACGACTACGCAACACTCACTCACGCACCCAGAAAGAGAAACAAGTATGCATGCACGTGTATGCACACAACTTATACCACGGGCTGCTCCACGTGTTTGTTCTCATTTGACAAAGTAAATACGACCTGACACATTCAGACTCAGAGCTGGAACTGTTCGTCCCAAAACCTAGTCACCGTCGCACCACACGCCACTCAACTCGGCCACTTTTAATTACCAGGAGAGGGGGCGCGTTGCTCTCTTCAGTTCTGCCTCAGCAGAGATTTGTCAAGATTAATTGAATTTGCTGCTGCTAATCGCTCTGGTAATGCCCCATCGTTCACGTCTGGCTGGGAACGCTGGGCACTCTGGCATCACCCAAGGCCGAGGCATGTTTTTCATCGGTTGTCTCGGAAAAAAAAAAAGGTGAACAAAAGAGAGATGATGTGTTGAGGTTGTGTGTCATAGTAGCTGCGATGGTGTGCAGCCACGTTGATGACTGTGTGTGATGTTAGTGTCTGACAGGGTCCTCTCTGTGCGTGTCACACAGGCGCCATGTTTCCAGTCACCTGAAACGGCGAGGTGACAGCCAGAGCCGAGGAGACACACAAACACAAACACACACATCTCTGTCAGCTGAGCTCAAACAAGGGTCCGGAACGTGTGTGTTTGTTGCAGCGCGTGGGATCGCCTTGGCAAAATACAACATCCGCCAACAAGTCAAATCATATCTCTTCGAGCCAAAAAGCCCTGCGAGGCCTCCCCGCCACAAAGCATTGTTTTTGCCAGCCAGAACAGCGCAAGGACAAAACGGCTCAACACAACTCTCATTTTGCACTGTCACAGCCTGCTGTAGACTTCTGGGTAACATTAAGACATCACAGATCCACGCGCACAGCTGCAGTGGTAACCCTACACTGCAGTCTTCACACAGATGTAAACTGAGTCAAAGTAAATCTACCCGGCAAGAGAACTCCACCTGTCCCCCCCTCCTCCTCCGGGACACAGTGCTACATCAGTATTGACTCCTAATCCTCTCCACTTGGTCCATCCATGCTAGCCATGCCAGAGCCATTAGACTTAGTGTGGTGCCTCTGCTACTTCATCAGCTGTGATTTCTCTTGCTGATATGCACAGTGCAGGTAGCTGAAGAGCTGCCTGTAAAGGAACCGACCGAGGCTATGCAGTAGAGATTCTGCAGAAGTAACTCCATATTCTGCTCTTTTACATTCATATCGTGTGGCTCTGCCACTGTTTCACTTCATGAAATTGATTCTTCCCCACAAATATATTCAGCGCTGCCTATTCATTATGAGACATCGCTTTTTGGACACTAAGCCGCTGGAAATTATAGTTGACTTGTTGGGAAGAATTTGTCAGTAGAAGGAATAATGGCATTGTAATATGACAAGTTTTCAGGGGAAGAAAAGGAAACACTTTGATGCAGCTCATAAATGCTTGGTGAATGAGAAGCAGGAGGCTTTGCTCGGTCCGTGGAAAGGAGATGACTCTTTACCATGAAAGATTTAAAGTGAGAGAAGGAGAAAGGGGAAGGGAGAGGACGAAGAAGCTGGAGAGGACACACTATCTCTCAGCACTGTGAAAGAGACGGACGAGGCTGAAGATGTCCTGCAGCACAACAGTGTGTGTGTGTGTGTGTGTGTGTGTACTTGAGAGTGTGTGTTTCTAGCTGTACTCATTAGTGTGGGAGTAATTGATAGGGTTGTAGAGAGCGCTGAGCAGAGTGATTAAGGGGAGAGAGGGCAGTGGCTTATTTCTCAAAAGGGCCCTGAAAAAGAAATGCTGAATGAATCAGACAAACAACCAAGGTGGCCTTAAACTAACCTCCTGCTCAGTGTGAGGACAGTGTGATGAGTTTCTGTCTCTTTTCTCTGTGCTTGTGTATGTGTGTGTCCTCGGGTATGTGTGATGATCTTGTGTGCGAGTGTGCTTCGTGTCTATATTTCAGGTCGACCAAGAGCAGAAGAAATGAAGTCAACAGTCTTCCACCAATATTCTTCTTCTCCTTTTCCGCAGTATTAAAGACATCTTTCTTTCTTTCTTTTCTCTCTCTCTCTTTCTCTCTACACGTCACTGCTGTGCATCACACATATCATTTTCCTCCTGTTCAGGGAAACATACTTAGGAGTCCATTCACGAAATTTAGAATGAACTTATTTGAGGACACTTGTATGAAGTGGACTAGCTCTGCTGTCAGTAGACAGCGTCTATGTAAAAGCTCCATTTGTTCGAGCTCTGCTGAATCCTGAATCCCCACCCACCCACAGTTGTTTCAGTGAGGATGAAAGCAGGATGTTCTCTGGTCGGTCTCTCCCTCCCCTGATCTTAGAGCTAATGATTGCACTCACAGTTGGTGGCGGGGATGTAATGCTTTCTTGCCCCCTGCCCCAGCTTCACAAGACTCTCATCCATAGCTTTGCCATGTTTACTTCTCTAGGCTGAACAAGGCTTCCATTCCCCAGGTCTTTATGTGGGTTGTTTGTCCAGTTTGATCTTGGCACAAGATGATAAATGATCAGTGGTGCTGCTGATACTGATGCTGCCTCTGCTGTATCGCTGGCAAGATGCAAGGCCATCCCCCACACAGATCAGACTACTGCTGCTAACGCTCCCTTTTTTTTCCTTCTTTTTTTTTTTTGCTCACTATTTCTCTCCTAACATCTCTCTCTCTCTCTCTCTCTCTCTCTCTCTCTCTCTCTCTCTCTCTCTCTCTCTCTCTCTTTCTCCCTCTCTCTCTCTCTCCCCCCCCCTTATATTCCTTCTTTATGGGTAACCCTGCGAGGTGTCGTGACAATTTCACAGGGCTCCCCGGGGACATCAGACTTCCCTCGACACATACATGACAATCACGCCCGCAGCAGGGATCCACCAGCCACGTGCCTTTTGACGCGTGTCTTCCCGAGAGACACGACGATCCACTCGCACACCACTTGCGCCTCAGCAGACACAGACGAAAGGCGTGTGCCGGCGCTGTGATGTGAAAGGCTGAGCTGAGATCCTTGCCAGAGTCTCCAGTTGCTAGCGGACCTCCCCAGACGAGGCAACTCAAGCAGGTGCCAAACAGCGTCATGGATGTGGAGGGAGCCACGCCTTACCTGCTGTCAGCGGAGGCCTCAGTGTGACTCAACACACCAACCTATTGATTCGTGTGTGATGAGCCCGCTCTAGACATTGCTCTCATCTCTCTTTTGTCTCTACCATCTTCCCCCACCCACCCCCGCCCCCCTCCCCGTGTCTGTTAGTTTCTCTCTGTGTTTCTGAGACGTTCCACTCTGTCAAGCCCTCCCTTTCCCCTGTTGTTTGTTCTCTTTTTCTTTGATGAGCCAGCATCGGTCAGGCAAGCCAGCAGCTCCCCATTGATTGGACGGTCGATGGGTTGAGTGTTTTCGCTAGCTTCTATAGCGAGCATCCTAACTCTGTAAATTGAGCAAAGCCAAAAGCGCCGCTTTCTTTAGACCAAGGGGCCGCTCTAATGTCAACACAGACTGTACATTGAGAGAGAGGGATTCAACGATCCCGCCGAAGACAACTAGCCACAGATAGAGACATCCCCATCGCCACCTTCCCATCTACCATCCCCTCATCTCTTTCTCAACCTTTCCCATTCTTTGTTTGCTTCCACAGTTGAAGAGGACTACAACGCAAAGAGGCTCGCCCTCGGTTTGTCTCCCCAACAGGTTCCTGGAGCTGCACTTCACTTTTCGGGTGTAAGGGAAAGTGGGTGGGATGTGGTAATAAGAGGGGTAGAGGTGGGGTCGAGAGTGTGTGGTTGGGGGAGGATTGTGTTGTTGGGGGATTATTGATAAAGCTGAAATGAAATGGAAATGGATTTAAACCCAGGTCAGGCCATTTCCCCTCCTCATTTTCCATTTGAGCCATCCTTTCTCTGAGTAGCCAACCATAACACAGACAGATAACTTGCTTTAAAAAGAGAGAGAGTAAGAGAGAGAGAGAGAGTAAGAGAGAGAGAAAGGACAGCGTTTTATTTAATCTCAATTTTCTCTTTTTTCCTGCACCTGTTTTTCTTTCGTTCTCTTCACTTTCTCTCTCTCTCTCTCTTCTTTACTGTCTTTCTCTTTTATCTTTCTATCTCCTTCTTTCTCCTTTTTCCGATGCTTGAATAGAAGTGGATCAAAAAGGTAAAGACCACAATGAACATAACAACCACAGCTCGCCCCTTCCTCCCTTCTCCTCCTCCCTTGTCTCCCTTCCTCCCCCCATATCCCCTCCTAACCCAGCACCTTGTGTTGTGGTCATGTTGATGTTGATATCCTTCCCCTTTCTTTCTCGATCTCTAATCGCCTCCTCTGCCCTTTTCTTTCTATCTCTCTTTAAACTATAACCAAAACTCTAAAATCCTTCTAGATTTCCTCCTTGGTTCTGATGACACCAGCCTGACCTGCACGCACGCACGCACGCACACACACAAACACACACACACACACACACACACACACACACACACACACACACACACACACACACACACACACACACACACACTTGCACAGACACACAAAAAGGCATCATGGGAGGTCAGTCCAGTATCTATGAGAGATAAACGAGAGATTAACTTCATTCCTTTCCTGTACCAAGTACATCTCAGCCTAAATTTACAGACCACATACATTCATATCATCTCATGGATGGCAAATCTCTCCTCTCTTTTCCATGCCTTTCCAAAGCTATCTCACACTGTTGCCTCACATACACCTGACAAATCACATTTCTCATTACATTTTTCAAGTATCTGTCAGCTCATTTTGCTATTGCGATTTATTTGTCCCTCCAGATGTAAGAAAAAAAAACTCTCTCTCATTACCCAGCTGCTCCTTTTCTCCACACTGTATCCCCTCCCCTCTATTTTTGGTTTCTCAGGACCGATTCAAAGTTTGTTGTTGCTGTAATCTCGAAGCAAAACATTGTGTTAAGTTAACACAGTAACTGGCCAATGCTGCTCTCAGTATCATTTCACAGTATCCCATTTCCAGGTGCTTCAGTGTCCTCTTCTCATTCTGTCTTTCTCTTCCTTTTTCAATTAATCACACTTCCATCTAACTCCTTTTCTCTCACTGTCTCCTTACTTCTTATTTGTCTCTGTTTCTCATCCTCCTCTTCTCTTGCTCTTTCTCTCGCCTTCCTCTGATTGGTTTATCTCTCAGATCACATCTGGCCATCACAAGCAGCTGCAGGCTCTTTTGAGCATCTCTTACACTCCTCTTCCTCCTCCTTCTCCTCCACCTCCTCCTCTCTTCTCCCTCTCTACAGTTTGTCTCTGCTCTCTTTATTGCACATGCACTGTGAACTTGTGCCCCCCCCCCCCCCCAATACCCATCCACATCAGTCAATTCCTCCTGTTTCCTTATGTGTTCAATGAGGCTTCGGAGGGGGAGGAGAGGGGATGGGATGGGGGAGGGAGGTGTATCCCCTGAAGGGAGTGCTCCAGCTTCTCGTAATGGCCTGTCTGATACAGGCAGGCCTCGCCACAAGCACTCCTAAAGAGCCCCAATCAGCATGGCCAGGCACCCCAATCACTAGCTTCTTAAAGAGGAGAGATAGAGCTGACCCATAGCCAAGGTCACGGTGAGAGTAGTGGCCATCAGTGCCAGAGTCCCAATGAGCCTTAAGTCCCTCTCTCGGGTCCTCACCCTCCTCAACTCTCTCTGAACCCCCCTACTTACATCTGTCTCAGCCTCAGCCATTTCCCTGTCTGGCCCCATGGCTGGATCCATATGTTGACAGAATTAACTCCTATAGAGGTTGCCATTAATGGTTTATGGACCCCTTCGTCTGTTGTCGTGTCCATTTTCATTAACATTGTCTCACATTTTTCTCCCACCGCAAGCAGCCATTTTAGCTCACTCTCCCTGCTTGCGGTGGAATTGCAAGCTACAAAACCATCCTCCTCCTCCTCCTGCTTCACCTCACCCAACTAGTTATTTTTATTTACTACTCTCCCTCCCACTAACACTGAGATGAAAACCCCTCTCCTCTGTCTGCACTCCTGCCCTTACCCACTTTAATCCATCCCTCCACTGCTGCTAAATACACTTCCTCTCTCCGTTTATGGCTGAATTAACATTCCAGACCTGTGTCTTGTCCGTGTCTGTCAAATTAATCCTCACTGATTGATTAGCTGATTGACAGATTTGGATTGGGATGACGTGCACCGTGCGGTGATGATGTCACATGCAGGAGATCCTGTTCAATGAATGTCCAACACTCTGTCAACCTACCTACTGTTAGGCTATTTTAAGACCATGTTGGCGTCAGCCACCTCCCCTTCTTCCCATCACTCCCTCTGTCCCTTTTCTCACCCTTTTCGCTGACAGTCTAGCAGAGTGCACTACCCACATCATTACAGTATTTCATTTATCACTGCTGACAGGACCAAACTAGTGTCCGCTATATTTTTCTCACCTCCAGTCTGTTTGCTTCTAAAGAAAAAGGGGCAAGACAAGGAGAGGGGGTTGTACAAGGGCAGAGCCATCGCTCACACAAACAGCTCTCTACCTGTGATTTTTGGAAAAGTGAGAGGGAATGAGTGAGAAACCACTGCAATCGTGTGACAGGAAAACACAAAGAGATCGCCGCAAATGGAGAGAGAGAGGGAGAGCAGTCGCAATAGAGACGATGAGTCAGGCAGCATCGCCTCATTAGGGATGACCCACCACGCACAAGCATAGTCATGTGACCGAGGCAGTGCAGACACCCTGTTTAGTGGCACAGAGAGATAGGGAAGAGTGTGGGGATTGACTGTACATGCACCAGTCATTGCATTGTTAGAGCCGAAGAACAGGGAGGTGAGTGAGTGAGGCAGGTGGTCATGAATATGAATCACACCTTCTGGTTTCAGGACCTTTATGGAAAGACAGCACCTTCGGGAGGCCTGATTCAGAGTAGGATCATGCAGGGCGGTGGCAGGCTAAGCTAGGCTAGGCTAACAGTCAGAAGTCTATATTGTACAACCCCCCCATGTCCCTTATTGTATCTGCAGCCATGTCCAGACAAACTTTCCTGTCATTCAGTGTCAGCTTCACTCCAATGCAGATAAGACTTTGCTTTCAATGGATGTTATCTCTAGCTGTTGCAAGCTTCTGGTCTCAGTGAAGGGTATTCTCTGGGGTGAATGTTTGGGTTGATAAAGGTGCCAGTTTGACACCTGCCTCTTCCACTGCCTGGACAATGTGTGTGTGTGTTTGTGTGTGTGTGTGTGTGTGTGTGTGTGTGTGTGTGTGTGTGTGTGTGTGTGCGCACGCGCGCATTGTCTGAGAGTTTGTGTGTGTGTCCTAAGGGAGTATGTGTACGTCTTTGCACGGCTGTTTGTCCTGTATTGTGTTTTTACTCCCATGACTTGACCCCCTTGTATACTAAAAGGAAGCGGAAACACAATGGGGACCCCTTCCGTCGCCTTCCTTGTTTCTTTCTTCTCTCTCTCTCACTGTATGTCAATCCTCAGCAGATTAACTCACTCCTAATTCTCATTTCACAGGAAATAACCTATTTACTCTTTCTTACCTCACTCCTCTCTCTCTTCTTGTTTGCACACACAGAACACGCTCAAATCCTTTTCCACTCTTTTCTTTTATCTCTCTGCCTCTCTGTCTTACTGAACCGCACACAGGCATGCCCACACACACACACACACACACACACACACACACACACACACACACGCACACACACACAGTAAGACAGAACTACACACACTAATGGGCTGATGAATGCACGTCAACATACCATCAGGAGACCCACTGCACACTCATGCACACACACTAACCCTTAAAGCCCATTAACTGTCCAGCATGGACAAGGGGTACCGTGCCATGCTCCACTCTGCCCCCTGCTGCCTACGTACTGCACCTGCCAGTAACAGGTGTGGGATTCAATTAGAGCAGCATGCTCTCAGCAGTCAGTCCTGTGAGCAGGCCATGACTGTGAACTGGGCAAAGGCTTGGGCCAGCAGAGCTCTTAGATCCCTGTAGCAAAAAATAAAATAATAATAAAACAACCAAAGCACAAACAACCACGACGACGCCACTTTAGAAACAGCTGCCAACCATTGGCAGGGGGTATTTAGATCATCAAAGTCTTACATTAACCATCACCATGGCGCTGTCACATCAAACATAAAAACACCATGGATCGCAGAAGACAACCAAAATGAAAAGTCTAAATTTAGCCTAAAGCTGTCAGCGCTCACTTTTAATTGCGTTACCAGTCGATCACAAATTGCAGCGAGACACTAATGGGAGATATTTACTGTCATTTTCTGAAAAGTACTGGCGCTTTAATCATTTTATACTGCAGCCTCATATTGACAAGTAACAGCTGACCTGTGCCTGGGAAAGGGATTATGGAGATAAATAGTCAATTATTACAGCAGTATTTCCCTGTATGTGTGGCAGTAATTGGCATGCTAGAGTATGATAGCTACAGCCTGGGTTTTAATCCCTGATAAGGTAAGTTTCATTAGCCATCTGGCTAGTTTTTAGGTTAAAGAAGTGTTGTGTTTGCGCTGCCTAATGTCTTCACTGACTGCAAGATTTCTATCTGCACCAAAACCGGAATTAATCTATTAATCTAACTATCTCGTATAATCCCAGATGGCTCTTATTACAGCTAACCTGCTCTAGCCAGACTAGGATAATTCCTAATCTCAAGATTTACGCCTAATGTCTAATGCCTATGGCCTAATACCTCATTCATACTGTGGTCATAATAGCCTTTTGTACTAGAGTCTCTACTGTTAGGGTTTGCCTGCTCCGGCTTACCACTGCTATAATCGCCCTTCACAGTTAGCAGGAGAGAGAGAAAGAGGCAGAGTGAAGAGGACGCAGAAAGAGCTGGTAAACAGGAAGGCAGCCGGGAAGGCTGGGGATCGCAGGTCAGAGTTAATGAAGCCCCCCTAGGCAGGGTTTGCAGGGTGTGAAGCATGGCCACTGTTTCGGTTTGGCCTGTGTGTGTGTGTGTGTGTGTGTGTGTGTGTGTGTGTGTGTGTGTGTGTGTGTGTGTGTGTGTGTCTGTGTCCTCATGGCCTGCGTGTACAGTACAGCCTGGAGGCCGCTGATGAGCTCCTTTGACAGCGGGCCCACCCAACGTTCGGTTCATTATAATAAACCGAGGCTCGCTGATCGGCAGCCAGCAGGGTTCGTATGGGAGAGGAGGGTGAGAGAGGAGCGAGGAGGAGAAGGAGGAGGAGGAGGAGGAGGCGGAGGAGGAGGCCAGAGACCGTTAGTCTATGCTGCGCCGCAGTGTTGTTATGATGATGAGCCCAATAGAGTACAGACTGCTACCAATTTAGGACAGGGCTAGAAGGTTAGGTGCAATAATATTTTGGGGGGAACACTGTTGTGGGCTTCATGTAGTGACAGCAAATTGTATTGCAGACAAAAACAACTCTTTTGGTGCCATGATAGATTGTAGTGCAAAACACAGCAACAGCTCAAAGCATGTTACTAATGTTTACTTATTTACTTCTTACTACTCTTCATCCCCAAAGGGTAATAAGGCTGCAGAGAGAATTTTCCATCAAATTTTGTCCTTGACAACAAGCTGCATCTCTCCCCATGACAAGAGCATCATGGACAACTTAAAGACACACCAGCTAGCAGGGCCACTTCTAACTTTTTCAGGGCCCTATGCAAAACGTTCTTTGACCAAATGCTACTTTTTACACATTTTAATTTACATTAGCTTTTTTGTTAAAATCAAATTCAAAACATACACGCAAATCACAAATAACAAACCAATAAAAGTAATGAAAGAAATTAATAATTATACAGATATAAATAAAATAAACCATACATGTTTAATTTATGTTGAGGGTCACTTTAAATGATTTTAACTAATGATGAAGAAGTTAAGATAGATAATGTACAATATTTTAAATTAAGGATGGTCCACATTAATTTCGGGATTAAGTTAGCTGAGAGCCCTGACTGTAATGACCAGTCTCACTGTATCGTGGCAACAGATACATTTGAATGCTATCATTCATATTAATAGGTACTTTTCTTTGGCTGGACATCTTTTTTGTGACTGTAGAGAACAGGCTTGCATGATTGTGTTTCTTTGTCCTTTATTCTACCTTGAGGCAGAGTGTTCCTGGCTTTGTTTATGGGTCACCTACATGCAGAGCTGCTGCATTGCATGCTGTTTATTTCTTTATTTACCGTAGCATTGTACTTTTGAGTCAGTGTCCTACTTTCAGTGGTTGTTTTTTTCCCACTCCATAGCTTTCTGCTCCGATAATACCTCATCCTTTACAGCCTCTATTTGAAATGCTTTGGAGCACAACTTCCATTTTTTGCGGTGAACTCATGCTGTTTTCGGATTAATAAAAATATCATATTTATTAGAATTGGCATAGATGTTAGTCAAGAAATTCATTGTTCAGCTGTCTGAATGGGCCAGATTTAACCGTTGCTCCCACCAATATTTCATGTTCATATTTGCAAAGCAAACACCTCAGGCATTCCTGCTTTCATGGGAGCATTTTGGTTCGACAATGGAGCATGACAAGCCTCCTCCCTGTGAAGAGTTTGTATTCAGAGTGTTTGTTTATGCCTGAGCTTGATTAGATGCCTGTTTGGCTGCCGGTCTCAGTCCCTGTTGGACCCCGTCAGACAGAACAGGCTGATTCCTAAGTGGCCCAGCACCACAGATCACCAGCCACTAACAACAACAGCAGCACGACAGGCAGCAGAAAGAGAAAGCAGGATTTCCAAAAAGCCTGAAGCTGCTCCATTTCTCTATTATGATTCTCCTCCTGCTCCAGAAACCATGCAATATTCAAGACAGTTTGAGCCCACACTGATCCATCACTCTAACAGTCACTGTGTGACAGCGTGTGCATGTGTGTGTCAGCTTGAGCTTGCATGTCGCGTGCCATCCTTGTGTGCATTGGGATGGTATGTGTGCTTGTGTGTGCTTGTGTGTGTGTGTGTGTGTGTGTGTGTGTGTGTGCGTGTGTGCGTGTGTCTGTCTATGCATCTGTGTGTGCTGTATGTCATCTGTCCTATTGCCCCTGTAGTGTCCAATTAGTTCAGAGATACGTTCAATCATGTGGTGACCAGCAGGTGTTTGATTCTGTCGCAACCCCAAGCCAGAGAGCCACATAAATAAGTTGGCAGAGGAGATGTGGGGACTCCTTAGCTGTTTTATTCTGAAGTGCCTCCAACTACCTCACACACTCTATCTCTCTCTCTCTCTCTTTCTCTCTCTCTCTCTCTCTCTCTCTCTCTCTCTCTCTCTCTGTTGCCGCTACCACTGTGACGTCAGAGTGGTGAGGATGCCAGCAGCTTTCCTCATATATCACCTGACGTGCCCAGTGTTCCCAGGGCACTCTCTTTGTCAGGCAGGGACACAGTGTGTCCGCCAGCCAATTTACACCAGTCCCCAGTGGATGCCCTCCACCTGCCTAAAGTAGACATCTTCTGTGTGTGTGTGTGTGTTCTTGTTTGGTATACGGATTGTGTGTCAGGGTTCCCATGTATTTTTGTGTGTGCATCTGTTTCTGTTTGGAGTGGGGGCTGATGTTTGTGTCTGAATTTGTGCGTGTGGGTGTGTGAAGCCAAGTTTCAGGTGCGGAGGAAGGGGAGGCCTGGCCAACCTCTCATCTTTACCCTGGGATGCTTTTTTCTTTGAGGAATTACTGTTGACTGAGAGCCAAATTTGAGTCCTAATAAAACAAGCTATGCAATTACTGTTTTACCGCCCAGTAGCAGAGCAAAGAAACATAGGCCTTTGAAATAGAAAATGCACAATCAAATAAAAAGTAGGCCAAGATAAATTAGATTAGGAAGTACAACTAAGCCGCGGCTGCAGCCAGAAATCTCCCATTTATCAAATCCAGACGCTTTCCGACCACAATGCTGATGTTCTACAAATGAGCCTTTATATGTTCCTTCATTTTAAATCTGATATTGTATCTCTCCTTACTCCACACTCTTTCCTCTCACTACCATTCTCCTCCAACTCTTTGTCTCTTTTTCAATCCTCAACTTACTTTTATCTACTCACATCTTTGTTCTGTCTCCTACATGTCTTTCTCTTCTGTTCTATATTTCATGGTCTTTGGCTATTTCCCATGTCCTCTCTCCCTCCCCTGCCATCTCCATGATATCTTTCATTCATACAATGCTTTGTTTTAATTTTCTATCTTTTCTATCTTTTTTCCTTCTTCTGCTCCTCTCTGCTGCAACACGCCTCCCCTGCTCCAGTCTTTGTCTGTCCGGGTACGCTGCTGCGGGTTCAGGCGGCCAGCTCTTTGCAGGAGGATGAGCACCAGGCAGGGGCGTGGTGTAAGGACCCGCTGCAGTCTGGGGACCGTCTGTATGTCATGCCCTGGACCCCCTATCGAACTGACATGCTGTATGAGTACGCTTCCTGGGAAGACTTCAAACAGAACCGAGCCACCACCACCTACAAGTGAGGGCGCCTCCCACTGTCCTGGATGATCAAGTAGCATCTGTTGCTGTATTGATTTATTGGCTTTTGATGTGGATATGGATGGTGATAGCAGAATGTTCCCACTGTGGTGTCAGCTTGTTCACAGTGTGGCCATCGTGTAGGATTGTGTCATGACAGTAATGCTGAGGAGATGAATTGACTTATTCTCCTCGATTCCTACTCCGCTCATGTGAATCTCTCTCAACAGGTTGCCCAACAGAGTTGACGGCACGGGGTTTGTGGTGTACGATGGTGCAGTATTTTACAACAAAGAACGCACACGAAACATTGTCAAGTATGACCTACGGACGCGCATCAAGAGCGGCGAGGCCATCATCACAAACGCCAACTATCACGACACCTCACCCTACCGCTGGGGAGGGAAATCCGACATTGACCTGGCTGTGGATGAGAACGGCCTCTGGGTGATCTACGCCACTGAGGCGAACAATGGACGACTGGTAGTCAGCCAGGTGGGAGAGCAGCGCTGCACAGAAGGGGATGAGATGTGGATTATATCTAAATCTCATCTGACTAGTCAGGCGAAAGGTCATATGTCACACATGAATGACTTTCTATTGAGATTACACAGGTGCACTGACAAATGAGATGAAAAGAGTCAGATGAAATTATCTGCAAAAGGCTAGGCCTCATTTCAAATCCCCTCATATCTAAATATTTTAATATATGATATGTAGGTCCAACTAGTTTCTTTATGGCTGCAAATATTGTATGATTTAATGACTTAAAATGTGACATGTTCAGTGTGGGTTCTCTCCGGGTTCTCTGGCTTCCTCCCACAGTCCAAAGACATGCAGCTTAGGTTAATTGATTACTCTAAATTGCCCGTAGGTGTAAATGTGAGCGTGAATGGTTGTCTGTCTCTATGTCAGCCCTGCGATAGCCTGGGGATAGGCGGTTAAAGATAATGGATGGATGGAAATGTGATATGTTTTTATAGAAATAGTTTTGAATCATATACTATGTATAGCGTTTTAAACAAATCACATTTATTTGCCCTGCTTTCTTGATCAACTCAAAACATGATGCATCTCTGTGAACTTTAGGACAATCAGATTTTAATACAAGTTGGTTCTTTGTTTCTTTACAAACAAAACTGCAATCAGCCAGCAAGTTTCCACACAAACAGATTTTGAATTAATGTGTTGCTCGGATAGACAGGTCCCATTTATAATCACTATCTTTGACCTAACCATGAAATTGTTTTTCGAACTGTATAAGTTAAGCTATCCATCTAAAATATCAAACCCTGCATGAGCTATGAGGGTGTAGAATAATGGAGCAACAACGTAATAAATAAGGGAAGTGATCACTTTCATCATCAAGGAATTATTTTGGTTCTGGGTTTTTTTCTTTTTCTTTTTTCTTCCTACTTAAAGTGCAACAAACACATAGAAGTCTCTATTATTCCTCTGCACACAGTCTTTAGGTACAATATATTAAGTTGAAGCAGTTTTGCATAAAAGCAAAGAAATATCTGTTCTGCAAAGCTAAAGCTGGAGGTTTAATTACTTTTTTAATGTTTTTCCAAGTGCTTATGAATCTAAACATTATTGTACATAAGTACTATTTGTCCTGCTTTGGGCTCATGTAAACATGAGCAATAATGAAAATGTTACATCAAATCATTTTCAAATAAACGGCACACATAGAAATAAAAAAGGATCTCAAGAAATCAAATGCAAATAGACTTGCTCTTTTAGTCGTGAAGGCATTTGACTTAGTAATTTTATGATCTCTACAGCTGAGAAACTGAAGAAAAAAGTAAAACCCCACACCAAAACGAAAGTGCCTCTTCGAGCTTCCCAGTATGATTGATTATATATAAGCCTTATATATAAGCCTCGGCCAACTTCAGCCTTTCCTCTTTGCCCATAGGTGAACCCTTACACCTTGCGTTTTGAAGGCACCTGGGAGACTAGCTTTGACAAGAGGATGGCATCCAATGCTTTTATGGCGTGTGGTGTGCTGTACGCTGTGCGGTCCGTCTACCAGGACGATGACAGCGAAGCAGGCGGCGACCTGGTGATGTATGCCTACAATACGAACCGAGCCCGCGAGGAGCCTGTCAACATCCCTTTCCCCAACCCCTATCAGTACATCTCCTCTGTGGACTACAACCCTCGAGACAACCAGCTTTACGTCTGGAACAACTATAATGTGTTGCGCTACCCGCTGGAGTTTGGACCACCGGACCCCACCACGGGTAAGGAGTGACCCCACTGAGAACACACAGAAACACAGTATGTAGAGAAGCACAGCAACTGAGATAACGACACCAATAGAGTACTCAATTCTATACCCATCATGTGAGAGTCCCACTGATTCACAGTGCACATCGCTCATTCAGCAGTTACTGCAGATAACGCCGTCCCCTGATCCACGGTGGCCGGACCATGTAGCGCCCTGTATTTCTCTTGTGATTATTTCATTTTCATAGAACATGAAATTATGAAGAACCTTTATCAGTGTTTTCCCTCAATCTGGGCTTGTGCAGAATGTGTTTGTGTGTTTCTTATCTAACATTTGGGTTCCTCGGATATCAAATCATTGTATTTCCATCCCCAGCCATAGTTACAGTAAAGAGCAGCCTCTCAGGTATGACTGTTATGGCGCTTCATATCAACTTCTCGATGTCATGGATAATGAAAAAGTCATTCTGAAACGATAAGCTGGAGGATAAAATGAGGACACCTCACTGCATTTTGGCAGTCCATCAATATGAGAGGGAGGTTTGGATGTATTGTCGGCCGAGATCTGAGCCGCATAAAGGCCTGTATGAAGCTCGAATTAGGCCCAGAGAGAGAAGAGGCAGACACACACAGGCAGCAACTTTCAGTCTGCGTGCTGCCTCTGCGTTTGATCAGCTAGGATTTTGTAGTTATGATGTGTTGCTTTTATCTTCGCATTAGATTTGGTTGTTAGTGATGGTGACTTCTCTGATACATTTGATCAATTATTTACTTCTCCCTGTCTTGAGATGCTGCGTTCTCCGCACCTCCTCCTCTGCTTCTCTCATCTCTCTGGAAAGCAAGCTTTCAGAGGCTCAAAAAAAAGTATTTGTCACCCCAATTATTGTCAGGCTAACTTTTGAACTGAACTTCTGAGAGAAAGCTTAAATTCTCATGCATGTGTCCTTCACTCTCTTGATATTTTTTGGCTTTGCTGTCGGCTTTTGCTGCTCTCTAACAAATCCCTTATATCCTTTCATAACTCTTTGTCTCTCACTCACGCTGGTTCTTATTTGTGGCCTCTAATTAGTCTGTTCTCTCTGCACTGCTCTTGGGTTACCTCAGGCCCTCTCACCACCAGCCAAGTGACCCCCACTCCTCCAGCCAGGCCCTTCACCTCCAGTGCCAGCCCCTCTACTGCCCGCCCTGTGGCCCCCACCTCACGCCCAATCGGCTCCATCAACAAGCACCCTGATCTTCGCCCAATCACAGCTACTGTGCCTGTCACCCGCCGGCCACCTCGCCCTCCTCAAGGCCCGGAGAACCATGTCTGTGAGGCCAAGCTGGTCCGTGGTGTCCGGTGGCCCACCACGCAGCGAGGAGAAACAGTAGACCGCCCATGTCCCAAAGGGTCTCTAGGTGAGGACGTCTCCATGTGTGTATTTTTAAACTGGTGTGCCTTTTTTCCTCTCCATTAAACAATCATCATCATCATGTGAGAGTGTACTCACGCGGTATGTTCTCCATGCATGTGGGTGTTTTGTGCGTGCGATACATCTCTCAGCATGTGCCCAAGTGATCAGCATGTTTGTGTGCTCGCAGTTGTTTTTTTCCACTGTTGTCCTCTTCTGTCCCCGCGTTGGTCCCACCAGCAGGCACAGTCCCCGAGGACTCGCAGATGAAAGCCCGTCCTCCACATATGAAAGGCTCATCTCCCACAGAAACAGAGCTGATTGGAAGTGGCGAATAATGAAATGAAAGGCTAGACAACACAGGCTTTACCTCCCTTCATGCTAGTTTCTATACTTCTAAACATGCAGCAATCAAAAAGACGTATCCCTCCGTCTCCCTCTCCAACGCCTTTTGCTGTTTCTGTATGTTCTCTCTGTGAACGGCAGTAACGTTAAATTAGCAGCTGGCTTAATTGCCGCATCTTGGCAGAGCTCTCAAAGCCAATCTGTGGTCGATGGAGGAGAGTATAGAGAAAAGCAGAAGAGAGGAGAAAAAAAATCATTGGGAGAGAGAGAGAAGAAGGCGGTATGAAATGCAACGCCACATCTGCTCTGATCCCTCTACAACTGTGAGGCGTTGCTGCATTGTCTCTGTCATCTCTTCTTCTGTTGCGCTTCTATCTCTCTCTCGCTCTCTCTCTCTCTCTCTCTCTCTCTCTCTCTCGCTCTCTCTCTCTCGCTCTCTCGCTCTCTCTCTCTCTCTCTCACTCTCTGTGGTCTCTCATCTCCTGTTTTCCCAGCCTCGTCTTTGTGACTTGACGTTGGTTATTTTTTTTAGCAGCAGTGTATAGACCCTTCTCTGGTTTTATCCCTAAGTGGTGTCCTTTCTCTGAACCCACGGAACAAGAAAAACCAGGCTGGAAATGAGAGTTGGTAGAAGGTGCTTTACTTCAGGTGTTTTTATTTGACAGTGAGGTATCATACCGGATGTCTTTGGAGTGTGTGTGCGTGTGTCTGTGTGCACACAGTAAATGCCATGTGGTACGTCTGCATGTTTTCCTTTTAAACCGTTCCTTTTAGTGCATGAAGGCCCGTTCCGCCCTTGTCGTCTTCTTCCTCCCTTTCTCTCCCCTTGCTTTCTCACTGCTCTACACTCCATTACTGAACCATTTCAACTTGTGACCCATTTTTACTCTACCTCCTCTCTCCTTCTTACCTCTCATCTTCAAACACTTTGACTATTGCATTTTTAAAATTAATTTCATTCCGTTTTTCTTGGGCAGAGAAAAAAATCCCATCACACTTTTTTTGTGCTCATTCCTCTCCTCCACACTTTCCTCTTTAATTGCAGACACCTAACGCTTATTATCTCTCATTACTTCCCGCTCCTCTGTTTCCTCTCCCTCTGCTCGTCTCCAGGCATCGCTTCGTTCCAGTGCATGGTGGAGCAGGTCATGTGGAACCCGCGGGGTCCTGACCTGAGTAACTGCACCTCCCCGTGGGTCAACCAGGTGGCCCAGAAGGTGAGACCTGGAGCCGTACCCCCTGGCCACGGGTCTGTCCCCGTCCATCCTCCCTGTCCACCTCCACACACACATTAACATATCTCCAAGGCTGGCCTGATTAAAACACAGACTCTTTTCAACTGGCCCTTCATTACGAGGCATTTGCTCTTGATACTTAATTAACTCTCTTTTTTTCCGTAATATACTTTAATCACAGTTGGTTAAATTATTTTAAAAAATCAGGCTTATGGCCTCGCAGCTTGATAAGTACTCTGCCACTTCAATTTCTCCAGCATAGTCTCATATGATGCATTATACCTGTGCAGTATAGCTATATATCATGATTTTATCCCGGCTCACTGATATTCAGAGTAGTAATATGATCAATCCCAATTTGGGCAGTAATCAGATTTCAGTTCATGTGCTGTTTAAAGCAGCTACATTTCTGAAGGAGATAACCCAGATTATTTAGCCATGCCTACCCTTGATCGGCTCTCTTAAAGGTTTTTTAAGTATGTCCATGTGCCTGGAAGGGAACACAGCTTCATGGTGAAAAGTAACACCATTGAAATAATCCATTATACCTTCTTCTTTTAGGCAAAAATCAATTGCAATTGCAAAGTGGTTGCTACGGGTGTGATTTGCAAGTGAAACAGCACAAGGGAGCATAAAAAGTTCACAATGTGTTCTACAAGGTCCGTCTTTGTTTACAATGATGCAAGAGAGGATGATAATAGAAATGGGACTACATGAAAACAAGTGGTTTCTTGTCATTTTAGTCTGCATGTAAACAATTAACAGTTACTTTGAATACGACTCAACTAATAAAACCAGATCGGCTGCATCATTCTACTCTCACTGTATGTAGTCATATATGCGTTTGCGTGTGGTCTCGTGCAGATAAAGAGCGGTGAGAATGCAGCCAACATAGCAGGAGAGCTGGTGAACCACACGCGAGGTCGGATCCAGGCTGGGGATGTCAGCTCGTCCGTGCGACTGATTGAGCAACTGCTGGACATACTGGATGCCCAGCTTCAGGCCCTGAGGCCCGCAAACAAGGAGTCAGCTGCACGAAACTACAACAAGGTAGAGCAAAGTGTAAACCCACGCATAAGCACACACGCGCCTGTATTTAAATCAAGCATTAGAAAAGGGTGCTGAGGTTAATGTGAATTTACCCCCCTAGTGCACATGCAAGGACGAGTGAGTTTTTAATTTACGGATTTTTTTTTTGTTTCGCTGTTTAATTCCATGCTTTGTTTTCTCCCTTCCAGCTCCAGAAGCGAGAGCGGACCTGTCGGGCCTACATCCAGGTAGCTTTTCTCTTTTATCTGCCTGCTTTACATGCCTGTGGAGTAGGACTGCTCTGCGACTTATAATAACTGGGGGAAGATAAATCCTTGAGTAGACCGGGTTTGAGGATGAGATTCCTTTGGCTCAGTGCTCTGTATTTTGATTTATATTGCCTTTGGAATCATCACTTATAGAATTTCTTTCTTTTTTTGTGTGTGTTTTTCGCAAAGAGCAGTGAGAGTAAGTTTTGGTATAACTCCTGGCAGACGTTGTTGCAGTATTTCTCAGAGCAGTGAAAGCTGATTTGTAGTTTTTACAATTGCGCATGGTGTACATATGTTTGAAATATGGGTTCAGCTAATGTGGAGGTCATCTGTCTTTGACATAATCTTAGCTGTGTTGGACTGTGAGTCAGTGTATAATATTGGCCCTTTTCCTCATTGCATTGCACAAAAAGGTACAAGATCTGTGGATCTGGGAAAATGTAATTTGACGATAGTACTGTATGAAAGGCAACAGTTTGTGTTACTACACCCTTCTGTTCTTTTCCAATATTCGTGCAATATCTCTGGTTGTGAGAAAGCTGTAATCTAATATCATGAAAAGGCCATGCGTATGCCTCTCCGTAATGATGAATTGCGGCGCTCTGCAGCACACAGTCTTTCGTGTATCTTGACCTGTCTGCAGCATACTGTAATAAGACACCACACCTTCTCATCTCTGTTGGTGCAAGATGAATTTAAGAGCTGCTGTGTAGTGTGTAACTGACCAATGTTTTTTGTCACTCGCTGCAAGTTAGCTCCATACTGTTCAGAGGATGAACCAAAAACACCCTCGGTCTTTTTCTTTTCTAGCCGACGGAGCGCATTCTCATGCCGAATTCATTTTGTGAACAGCAATGCTCTTTATTCTACGCAGCAGTCAATCCTTCATTTTGAAAGGCCTGAGCAAGAGAATTACATGATTCATCAAGCAGGCTACTCCAATAAATTGGATAGCTGATACAACCATCACAATTGCCATTAAATGAATTGTAAGTGTGAAATAGAAAAGTAATATGTCTGACATAGCACAGCAATAAATGTAGTGCAGGGGAGTGGTGAGTTTCTTGGAAATTATAGTGGAATCGTAGTGACTTTGTACTTTAAAGTTGTCAAGTAATATGATTTTACTTAACAATATGACACAAAAAACTGAGTGATGACCAAGGGCATGTGATAAACAAATCAAGAACCAACTGCTAATAACTAGATAGCTGTTTAATAGCTAACAGCACTTCCTAAAAACTGAGAACAGACTGTCTCTGGAGTGACTAATAATTAGCTGCTACTGTAGATATCTGTGATTATGCATACTAACACTTTTTTGTCCCCTCATGTGCAGTAGAATATCATAGTAAACAGTTAGGAGTGGATCTTTACTTCATAATTACTTTGCAATTATAAAATCCTAGTGGACTGAGAAATAGCTACTAAAGATTAAGTGGGAATGCGCGATTAGTTCTCGAATGACACAAGAATGAGAAAGAGGAAAACGTCAGTATTCAGAGCATTGAAATGTATTATCCGCATCATATCTGGAACTACGTATAAGCGATTCATTCATTATCGGTTGGATCCTGATTTGTTTGGTACTCGTTCCTTGTCGAGTACTCTGGGTTTTGTGTACCTTGCCGTAAAGTGTTCTCGGTATTAGTAAAGAATGCTATGTCTCCTGCATGTGCCAGGCGGTGGTGCAGATAGTGGACAACTTGCTGCGTCCTGAGGCCCTGGAGTCGTGGCAGGACATGAACAGCACAGAGCAGGCCCACACTGCCACCATGCTACTGGACGTGCTGGAAAAGGGAGCTTTCCTGCTGGCCAACAACATGTATGGGAATCGGTTTTCTGACCGAGCGCCCAGCATTGGTAAGAGAACAGCATTGATAGTGTGTTGATCACAGTGAATGTATGGATGAACCACAGTTTGTGAATCTAACTTTCTCTTTTGTGTTGTATTTTTGCATATTTGACAGCGTAGAAGTCTTCATTTAACTGTTGCGTGGTGTGTTTCCACCCTCAGATCTCGAGGTGCATGTCCTAAACACAGAGATGGACCTGCAGGACTTGTCCTTCCCACAGAATTATGCCAGCGACAGCACCATCCAGCTGTCGGCTTCCACCATCAAACAGTACAGTCGCAACGGTCAGCAGCCCTCACCCCACCCCGTCCTCACCCCACGGCCAGATAAATTGTAGTCCTGTGCAGCCCACTTTTATGTTTCTATTTCATGCAAGCTTAAAACAATCTGCATGCAGTTGACTAAATTATTGGTTCATAATAATAGGCTAATCAGATTAACAAAAGTGCTGAGACAATTTCTTTTCTTGATGGTTTCTTAACAGCAGTCTTAATAGAATAGCTGGGGAGGCGTGTAGATTACAATCGGCCCCAGTCTGACAGAGCAATCTCAGCACTCCCTCTCTTCTCTCTTCCCCATTCCATCCCCTCGCTCCGTCTCTTCCCCATCTTATCCCCCTCTCTCATCTCTCTTGTTTCTAACCCCCACCACTGTCATCCCCCTCTCCATCGCTCCCCTCCTCCCTCCGTGGCCCCTCATCCCATACCTCTTTCTGTTTTCTGTCTCCGCTCGGCTCTGCAGTGGGAACGAGATTAGAATGATTGAAACAAACGCACATGAAATATTCATATGGAATAATAAGAGATCTGTGAATGCTTGAGGGATGAATGTTCCATTGCCCTCCACATTAAATCTCGCTCTCTTCCCCCAGTCAAAATGAAACGGTCCTTACCATCATTCTAACCTTCACTAACTCTCTCTCTCTGTCTCCCTCTCGCTCACCCTGTCACTTCCCACTCTCTATCTCTGTCACTCTCACTGCCATTACCATATTATGCCCCCATTTCTGTATTTGGTCTTTTTTTTCCTCCCTCCTCCTCCCTCTTCTTCCCCCCCCTCCTCCTCCTCATCCCTCCTCCTCCCTTTATTGTTCTGTCTGCATCTCCCTTTTCAAATAACGTCGGCCTTTTCTTTGCTTTCTTTTCCCTTCACTCTCTTTCTCGTCATCTGTCTGTGTTTCTCTCCATGTTTCCTCCATGTGCAGGACAAGTCAAGGTGGTGTTCATTCTATATAAAAACTTGGGATCCTTCCTGTCCACTGAGAACGCCACTGTGAAGATGGAAGTTGACGGGCCAAGCCACGACAAGAAGCGCCTGGCGGTCAACTCGCATGTAATCGCTGCCTCCATCAACAAAGAGTCCAGCAGGGTGTTTCTCATCGAGCCGGTGGTCTTCACTCTCAAACACCTACAGGTGGCTTAATTCAGTCAATATCATACTTCATTTTCATTCACATAGACTTCAATTTAAAAATGTCCCATCATCCCATGATTTATTTTTCTTTCTTTTACAGTTGGAGAATTATAACACTCCTAATTGCTCCTTCTGGAACTACTCTGAGCGCTCCATGACGGGCCAGTGGTCGTCGCAGGGCTGCAAGCTGCTGGACACCAACAACACACACACCACCTGCTCCTGCAGCCACCTCACCAACTTCGCCGTGCTCATGGCTCACCGCGAGCCTGATGTGAGTAAACAAGGGCGTGGCAGACACACGGTTAAAATTGAAGCAGAGTAATTTATGCAGACGTTCATTCGTGCGAGCATTAGCGTTCGCTGGCTCTCAGTCACACACCCTCACACACATGCACATTAATGTACCCTCTCAAGGCTGACAAGCTCTTTGTTTTGAATTTTCTATTTTCCTTCTTTCACTCCGACATTCAGGGAGGCACATGCTTAAAAATTCATGTCCCACTACTTCTAGCTGACATTCACATGAATTTGAATGTCATGTATTTTTTCAGGACGTCTTGTCTCTTGTCTCTACACTTTAGCTCCTTGCATATATTTACAAATATTAAATAAAGCAATTTTGCTCTTTCTCTCCCCTCCCCCTGTTCTGTCCATCTATCCCCCTATTGTTTCTTCCTTCCACTATTCTCCCATCTATCTCCGTACCCGCCATCTGCCATTCCCCGGTCTTCTCCTATATTTTTCCCGCTCTATTTATCTGATCCTGCTGTGTATCTATGTCTTTCTGCCCTCTGTTTTTACCCTATTCCCCTCCACTCTCTCAACCCCCGTCTTTGTTTATGCGACACACTCCCCGGACCTCAGTACCAGGAGCGTATGCATGAACTGATCCTGTTTGTGATCACCTGGGTGGGGATCGTCATCTCCCTAGTGTGTCTAGCCATCTGCATCTCCACTTTCTGCTTCCTGCGGGGTCTGCAGACCGACCGCAACACCATCCACAAGAACCTCTGCATCAATCTCTTCATCGCCGAGCTGCTCTTCCTCATCGGCATCGACAAGACGGAATACCATGTGAGTTGTCAAGTGTCAAGGATGTTGGGGTCTCATTTATGAACAAGGTTTGATTGTTTTCTTGAAAAGGACATACATCTCTTCTTAAAAAGAAATGCGCTACAGTACATATTCTCCTTTAAAACTCTCCATCATCAGGTCAGTTTTTCATCTTTCAAAACTACGTCCTTGATCTCAACCGTTTCTCCTCTTTTAATTCTAATATTTTCAATCCTCCTCTTCTTCTCTTCTCTCTACTGTCTCCCTTCCTGCTGTCTTCAGATTGCCTGTCCCATCTTTGCTGGCCTTCTGCATTTTTTCTTCTTGGCTGCCTTCTCCTGGATGTGTCTGGAGGGTGTGCAACTCTATCTCATGCTGGTGGAGGTCTTTGAGAGCGAGTACTCCCGCAAAAAGTACTACTATCTGTGCGGCTACTGCTTCCCCGCACTGGTGGTGGGCATCTCTGCGGCCATAGACTACAGGAGCTATGGGACCAAGAAAGCGTACGTGTGAAGACAGGTCTTTTGCACCTGCAGATTGAGAAGTAGGATTATGATATTCCCCCAGCTGGAAATGTAATATGTAGTGCTGTGTGAACGGCTCTTGCACCTCCCTGCGGACTGGCTTTTCTGAACACACTTCGCCAAAGCCTGATGATTAGCCTTCATAAGATAATCCGCTGAGACAGGGAAATAGTGTGTGTGTGTGTGTGTGTGTGTGTGTGTGTGTGTGTGTGTGTGTGTGTGTGTGTGTGTGTGTGGGTGTGTGTGTGTGTGTGTGTGCAATCCTGCGTGTGTGTGTGTGTGTGTGTGTGTGTGTGGGTGAGCTTAGTTGTGTGTAACTCTCTCTTCTCCTTTGTGCCACTCCAGATGCTGGCTGCGAGTGGATAACTACTTCATCTGGAGCTTCATTGGACCCGTTTCATTTGTTATTATGGTATTAGCTTTACTGTCAGACAGTATTATTCCCCTCTCTATTTTGATATCACCTAGTCAAACCAAAAGTATTTTACCATGCTTGCTTTTATGAGGTTATTAACAGTGCAAAGCTAGTACTTTTGGTGCAGACTGTAAAGTTCACAACACATTTATTTGATTCTTCCCATCTTCCATCCGTAGCTCAACCTCATTTTCCTCATGATCACTTTACACAAGATGATCCGCAACTCTTCAGCACTCAAACCTGATTCCAGCCGCCTGGATAACATCAAGTGAGTTCTAATTATTCAATCACTTATGATAAATTAACCACACATTCAGATGAATTCCAAATTGATTCAGTAACTCTGTGTATCAAGTCCAATATGTCCATGTCCACTCCACTTTCATCAGGTCGTGGGCTCTGGGGGCCATTGCTCTGCTGTTCCTGTTGGGAATGACATGGGCTTTTGGCCTCCTTTTTATCAATGAGAACACGGTAATCATGGCCTACCTCTTCACCACCTTCAACGCCTTCCAGGGCATGTTCATCTTCATCTTCCACTGTGCCCTTCAGAAGAAGGTAACGATACAAGAATAGTCTTTGAAGACTTGTATATAAAAATATATAGTTTTGAATAAGAAGATGAAACGTTGTGGCGATGGATGGATGGATGGATGTGTGTGTCTAATATTCAGCATATATGTTCAGAGTGATTGCATTTTGCCTCTGCTGCTGCACATTGGGTCCCAGCTTTTGAAACTAAGTGTTTGTGTTCACGAGTGGCTTTAAAACCTGCCCGCTGTGCCGGTGGTGTTGTTTCTTTACAGGTCCATAAGGAGTACAGTAAGTGTCTGCGTCACTCCTACTGCTGCAGCCGCACCTCCACCACCAGCTCCCACGGCTCCCTGAAGAACTCGGGCCTACGTGCCAACAACCGCTACTACAGCGGCAGCCAAGCTCGCCACGCAGCCGCCCACCGACAGGTGCGTGAAAGACAGACCCACACACATGAACGATGGCACACACTAAGCAGTACACACTGTTGAGTTTTTAAATTGTATTTTCCTTTGAACAAATGAAAAGTAAATCTACCTAAGCGGCAAGATGATTTCAGTGGAAATCAGCCTCCCAGACTCTCTTGATAAAATCTGACTTTTTTTAGAACTAGGGTGGTAAAACAAAGATTAAATAAATAGCTTTGGAAACAAAGGACATTTCCTCGCTCTGCTGTTATATTTTCCCAGTGTTTTAAAAGATCTGTTATGTAAGATACGAAATGAGTGCACCTGATCAACACAAAGGACTCGCGATTACTTTTGCGAAACACGCAAATTTACTTACTCACTTAACTTACTTTTCAGCACATAGTCAAATTGTTTTCATATGTCAATGACAAAAAGACTTGCCAAGTGAAACACCAGTGTCACGATACATGTTCTCAGTGACAGAGCAGAATTAAAGTGTGTTACATGATAATATATAATGATGTGTTCAGTTTTTCACTTTTAAGTTTTCATCCATTACTGGCAGCCCTGTGCTTCACACAGTACATGACTCATTATTAAAGATATCCTTTGAAGCCTTTGTACTATCTATAGACACGGGCACCATACAAGGCATCCGGAAATGCTGGCATAAGCGCTGTGGCACAGACACATACTGTACAAACACATTGACTGTAAGTCCTCACAATCAACAAACAAGCTTCCCCACACTGTAATAAGACGCTTCCAAAGAACAATTGTATCAACTACTGCAATCATGTCTTACACATCTCCAGTTTATTAGCCCCCCTCATGATAACATGACATGGCTGTGTGCCTCTTTACCCAACGCCTCAATGTCTTTGTCTGCCGTGTTTGCCTATTGTTCTTTGCGGATTAGAGCGAGTCCCACAGTTTTGATTACAGCAGCCCCACTGAGTTACAAAGTCGACCCGTTGCGTTTCTATATTTAACTTGTTGTCTGTTTGCTGCCACTCACTGAGCTCTGCTCCTTCTTCCAGAGTCGGATCCGCAGGATGTGGAACGACACGGTTCGAAAGCAGACGGAATCGTCTTTCATGGCGGGAGATATCAATAGCACCCCGACACTCAACCGCGGTGAGGCCTCCCTCTATCACTGCTCTGCTTCCCCTCTGTTAAGTTGTACACGCTTAAATGCACACAAAAGTCATAGAGTCCGGCACACTCATATAGACTTATTGAACAAAGACACATGAAGCGGACGCAGCCCAGGCAAAGCACTGTTATTCAGTGTTAAATGTGCACATGTGACAGTATACAGGATGAGGAAATATATGTTGTCATGCCTGGTGTATTAAGGTCAACTAATGATTCGGATCACCTTACAGCCAGAAGGGCAGCCAGCAAATAGCCGTTAGCAGCAGTAATGGCTTGAATTGAATAACATATGGTTGAAGGCTGGTTGGTGGGTTTTCAGTTTGTGGCAGCCACTGGTCAGTAAAAGCACTTATACACTAAGGAGCTCAAACACTCTGTTCTGTAAATATGTGTGTGGGTGGGTCATAATAAACTCCTGTTATTGTAATTAGGGAGACTTATAGTATTATGTTTGTATTTAAAGTCATTAATACTAAGTTATCTTAAAGAAAGAGGGAGTGTCGCCACCTGGCCACATCATAGATCACATCCATAACAGGGTATAATTCTTTTCCAACCCAGAAATGGTTTGCAGCTAGTAGCAATGAAACAGTTCATCATTAAATATGAGTCATCCGTCCTAGCTTCATTTGTTGATTTTGTTTTGTGATTTCCAGTTTTTGCCGATAATTTTGCTCGCTAGAGCCTCGTATCACAGTTTATCATCTCAAATGTATGAGATATTGATTCTGGCACCCAACAACACAGCAAGATGACATATTCGATGTGTAACTTTAGCCCACTATTCGAGGTGATTTGTGTTTTCCTCCAGTCTTTTTCAGTGATGTAATCGTGACGTCGGTTGTAAAAGGGTCTATAGAATTGCATGTTGTGATTCATCATAATATAAAAATTTTTTTATAGCTGCGAGTTCATTCGAGATTGCCAACCTGAGATTGCCAGCCCTAGTTTGAACTCTGTCCCTGCAGCCTTTTTATAGTGTCATGGGATCAATTGCATCCATTTCTTCTTTGCCTGAATGCAGTGACGCATGCCCTCCCCACTGAACTCCCCACAGTACATGAATAGCGCACTAGCAATTATTTAAGAAATGAAAAATGTGTATGCAGTCACCGATTGTCTCAGCCTCAGCAACTGGTGGCGTCACCGCTGCAGTGATCAGTAACACGGAGGAGATCAAGGTTGGCTCAGGTTCCGGAGTGGGGAGGTGGGGGTGTTGACGATGGCAACAGAGGCCGTTGCTAAATCAGCCGTCACTCTCTATGCTAATTTCATCCATTTTGTTTTTAATGAACTGATTAGCGTGTGAATGAGCAGGGGGTGATTATTCTAATTGAAGAGAGTGACAGGAGCAAGGCAGGGGGTGAGGGAGAGGGTGCTTTGAGGGAGCTGCATGGATGAGGGGGGTGTATTTATCTGTGTGTGTGTGTGTGTGTGTGTGTGTGTGTGTGTGTGTGCGTGTGTGTGTGTGTTCGGGCGGGTCAGTTTCCGGGGCTTTTCGTCACGACAGAGTAATCACCAGAGCTGTTAAGACACACAATGTGGATCCTTCCATGTTGTGCTGTCAAACACAAACAACTGTGCTTCTGAGAAAAGTTTGTCAGTTGGCAAAAAGTAAAAGACGAAGGGAGGGAGGGAGAAGAGAAGCGAGAGACAGAGAGAGGCGCTATCATGGAGGAGTAATTAAAGAGGCCAAATCTGGAGAAGAGACGCTGCGTCGTTATAACTGGCATCTAGGATCTCTTTGATTTCTCCACTTCACTTCTTTATGAACGACAATCTTTTCCTGAGAATAGTAATGTGTCCAGAAGACACGGCATGCAGAACACACTCACACATACACACAGCCTCCCATGATTCCCTGTGCCCTACTTTCTCTCCCCACTTAAAGCTAGTTCCTTTAATTTTCTACAGGATATTCCTATGAGGTACGCACAGGCAGCTAATCCCAACTAATTTGGTGTTGTTTGTAAAAATCCTGGCACGAAGAACTGAGGAAATGTGGTTGAGTCAAGACACAGCCAAACGAGCCAGAGAATAGAGGGAGAGGGGTTTGTATGGCATGCCAGGAAGATGGACAGTGGAAGTGTAAGAGGAGGGAAAATTACAAATAAATAGCTGTGTGTGAGTGCATATTTTATTTTATTTTTGAATTCCCTGCTCCCTTGCTGTGTGATGAACGGTAGGCGTGAGACCTGAAGGTTGCACTTTGCCTAGGACGACTCTCCGTCATGCTGTCCTATTTTTAATTTCATGGCATTTCTGTTGGAGTTGCCTCAGGCTGGAGCCATACATGGGCATTATACAACATTCTGTGTGCCATTTCCCTGAATTATATTTGTCTTGTAGTGGCATTCACATTGCACTGGGAAATTAACTGTGTTTCAATGGCTGCACCCCTAGACTACATAATGGCATGCATTACTGTTCTACCCCATCTGACTACATTGTCAGGAGCCAAAAGGGAAAAAATAATGGCAATGCTCCAAACAGCACCTTTCCCCTGCAATTGTATTTTTACTCAAAGGTTACAATCAGCAGTCATAAACATTGAGGAGAACACTGTGAAATGCATTACTCCATAAAGCACCTGCATAAAAAATAAAAAATAACCCCATCTGAATAAACAGTAAATATTTTTATGATTCCAGATGTTATTACCGAGTCTGGAAACGTGAATTTCAGAGCGTTACACCTATTGTGTGTTGTGTTTCTGCTTGTGATTGCTTAGCTTACATTTGAGACAAAGATAAGAGCCTATTTATGACTCTGTTTATTTCTTAAATGTTTGTGTCTTGCAGCGACCATGGGCAACCACCTTTTGACGAACCCGGTGTTACAGACTCGCACTGGTACCTCCCCCTACAACACTCTGCTGGCTGAGAGCTTCACCCCACCCTCACCCGGTGTCTTCAACTCTACCGGTTAGCTCCCAAGCACTCCAGTCTGTGTGTGCCCTCTTGTCAGTACGTGTGTGTATGCAGTAAGCAGTAGCTGTCCTTCTGACAGTTTGACATGTTATACACAAATTCATCACTGTATTTGTGTGTGTGTGTGTGTGTGTGTGTGTGTGTGTGTGTGTGTGTGTGTGTGTGTGTGTGTGCGTGCGTGCACGCGTGTGTGTGTGTGTGGGATGTGCGGAGGAATCTTTGCATTGAACAGTCAGTGTGACATATCATAGGTCTACATTACACATAGAATACAAATAAAATATAGTTCAAATATAATATTAGGTAGCCAGATAAACAACAAATAGAGAGCGCTTGGTGTCACAAGTAGAAAACTGCTTATTCACTCCTACAAAATGCACAATAGCACACCCACACACAATGAGCATCTGGTGACGGCGCACAAGGATAAAGAACAAAGGAGAGACAATCTTGGTGTAGCGCTTCATCAGAAACAGCTTATTCACTTCTACCAAATGTGCAAAAAAGCGCAACAGACATGCTCTGGCGACAACCCACCAGGAGAAAATAAAAAGAAGAGAGAACTATTAGTATCGGCGCACCGGTAGAAAACAGCTCAATCGATCCTTCTAAATGCCCAATAGTGCGCCCACACACACGTCTGGTGGCAGAGCACCAGGATAAAGATAAATTAGAGATATCTTGGTGTCAGCGCACCAGTAGACTGACATCAGATAACATACACGACGCCAATAAAAGGGTTAAAAAAGTACAAAAATAAATAAATAATGTTGGGCTGTAACGAATGTCTTTTTTTAAAGCTTCTACTGGGGATGTCGAATAAGGGTTTAAATGTCTTATTTTGCGATGACATCACCTTAAACAAATGGCAAAAATATAATTTTTGTGTCAGTGTTAACATATAAATGAAATTGCTGGTGCCGTTAGATGCTGTTACAGTTTTTGTGAAAGGCCTCCCTGTTAGGTGCACTCCTGTGTTTCATAAGTCTTTCCTTAAGAGGGTCCTCTCCACAGATGTGGCGGTATTAAGACCAGCTTCAAACGTTTCATGGCCTCGGGTTTACAGTCTCCTGCAGATCATTGTCTGTCGAAAAAGTAAGCAGCTGTACAGGCGCTATTACCTGGTCTGTTTGTGAACAGCATTATCCCACCGAATCAGACTTCAATCTCATCAGATCGAAGGATTTTGCATATGGTGACAAGCTCTTCAATGTGTTGTCATCAAGTGTGTCAAGAATGTTTTGCTTTCAACTAAGCCAAGGATATCGAGCTCCTTCAGATGGACAAACGTGTCTTTCATTTGTACAGTGATGCTGTCAAGAACATTATATATATTTTTTCACACTCATCTCTTGACAGGATTTGTGGTGGCGAGCTCCTTATTTATCTATTCTTTCTCTGACAACACGTGCAACCGTTCAACAACATTTCCTAGATTGGCGGAGCTATTGCTCTCGTCGTTTGCTCCAAAGCCTAGCACTTGCTTGGTAAAGTGATTCCCTTTTTTCTGCACCTTTGCATTGTGCGTGCTGGTATGGAGCCTGCGTTGCTCATCCAGGGTCATGTCAACGCAACTTCTGCTGAGGGTTGTCATGGTGAGCCAACATGGGCCACGGCTTTGTCCTGCAACAGGAGAGCTGTCGGTAAATTGGTCAAGTCCCAGTAGTCCCATTTTATATCCACGCTGTCGCTGATGGAGGAGAAGAGCATGCATGGTCAACAAAAAGCCACATAGCCATAAAGTTTTTGTAATCCTGAGACGATTAATGAAACATTTTGAATGAAACAAATAAATACAATTCATAAAATTATGAATCATGAATATGAATAAATGATCAATAAATACTACAGCCCATCATGTAATCTCAGCGTTTTAGCTTATATCGTGTGTGTGTGTGTGCGTGCGTGTGTGTGTGTGTGTGTGTGTGTGTGTGTGTGTGTGTGTGTGTGTGTGTGTGTGTGTGTGTGTGTGTGTGTGTTGTTTTTTCAGACTTTGTAGCTGTCAGACAGATTCACGAGGCTGAGCAGAACAGAGCCAAACAGCGCTTACAGCCTAACCAGCCATCTGGTCAGATCTCGAATCTTCATGAGAACAGCCACAAATTGATTTAGAAGTTTAGCTACAGCTGTGACTGCCAGAAATCTTGAGGACAGTTTTTCTGTTCCCAGGCAGAAAAAAGTAGTCTGCTTAAATCATGACGGGCTATAGAAAAGGATCAGGCAGCTCTGTGGCGTGGGACAGTCCATCTGGGTGTAGGTCACTCAGGTGTGTGTGTGTGTGTGTGTGTGTGTGCGTGTGTGCGTGCGTGTGTGCGTGTGCATGTGTTTGAATACTTGCTTTTTAGAGTTTCTTTAAACAGCCTGATGGCTGTTTATCGCATTCCTGCACCTCTGCACCCTTCTTTGGATGCATATAACTGCTGAATGTTCTGGTAATTGCTTCGCTAAAGTACTAATATTTACTTGGTAAGGGAGAGCTGTGACTGCGTGTGGCTGGTTGCTGGCTGAGAGTGCACCCGCAGTGGATCAGGCCTAGTGTCTGAGGACTGAAATTTAAGGCGGCGTTTCTGTTAAATATTTTAAAACCTCTCTGCACAATACGTCAAGCCTGATGGCCACGGGCTTGGCAGCCAAGACATTTTTAGAAGAGAGTGGGAGAGGAAGTAGGGAGAGCACTTCATTAGAATGTCTAATTACCCACACCAGCACTGAAGAACGTTGATTAAAGTCATACTACACATAAAAAAAAAAAAAAAACTTTTTGGGAGGCTGTGCTTTTTGCTTTGCCGTGTGGTGGTAATTTGAGAGAAAAAGCACAACATCTGTGGTGTGTTGAAAGAAAGTCGTAAAATAAACATAACTTCTACTGTACAAGGTTTTTGTATGAATTATGTATGTATCCAAGTATCACTGACGGTGGTAAATAAATATCCAGAGTATTTTCTTTGGCTTAGATGTAAATGTTGGAGGAATATGGTGTCAAACAGATCCAAGTTTGCATAAATCAAAGTTAATGTGACTGCGCATGTGTTTCTGCTTGTGGTTGGAGTTGGAGGGTTTGATATTGAGTGTGAGAGAGAGAGAGAGAGAGACAGAGAGAAAAGAAAAGGGGCCAATGGACAAGGATATATTTTATTCCGTTAATGGTTCCCTTTTGAAATGTCTTAATAATGAATAAATCAACTTAATGTTACACCATTAAGGAACACTTACTGACTAGTGTCTTTCATTTTATTCACTCCACATGACTTTCTCTGGGACGCATAGGAACCTTCCGTGATCCAAGTAAGTGTAATTCACCCCAGTTCACATCATTTTACTATCTGATATTTATTCCTTTGTTCTTACCGACACTTTTATCTGACTGTATCATAACAATGCCAAAACCTTCTGTCTCCTGTCTCTCTTCTATTTTTGTTTGGGTCCAGAGAGCACGTTATCAAAGGCCCGCGACCCCTGTGGGATGGAAACCCTACCCTTGAATGGTAACTTCAATAACAGCTACTCCCTGCGCAGCGGCCCAGGAGGTGTGGGCGGGGGCAGCTGTGACTTCCTTGGTGGTGGGGGCGGAGACAGTCCCCCGCCCCTCCTCAATCCCCGCGGCTCAGAGGCACTGGGAGGCGGAGGCATCCGACGAAACCTCTCTGATGCCGCTGCCTTCGAAAAAATGATCATCTCTGAGCTTGTGCACAACAACCTAAGAGGTGGTGTTGGAGGAGGAGGAGGAGGTGACGTAGGGGACAGGGTGTGTGGCAGCCTGGCCAGGGGACGTCCTCACGGTGGGGTTGGTCGGGGGACAACGGGGGCCGGGCCAGAGCTGTCTATGAGCATGGATGAAGACGAGGACTTTCTGAGAGAGGGGCGGCAACGCACCCCGCAGGATGTGGAGCTGCTTTATAAAGCTCTGGAGGAGCCCCTGCTGTTGCAGCGAGCCCAGTCGGTCCTCTACCAAAGCGATCCAGAGGAGTCAGAGAGCTACACGGCCGACCTCACCGAGAGCCTAGGCCACAGCGGCCACAGTGGCCAGAGCGCTGGTGGGCAGACGGGCAACAGAGCGCCAGACTCCCCTGCGCGTGACTCCCTGTACACCAGCATCACCAACCTGCGAGACTCACCTTACCCCGACAGCAGTCCTGAGCCCCTGGAGGTGGTCCCCCGTTCGGCCCAGCCCCCTGAGGAGCTGTACTACAGCTCCGGGAGGCCCGCCCTGGGCTCTCGTGGGGCCCCCATGCAGACCTTCTACCAGGCTCCACCCCGGAGACCAAGTGGGGAGGGACACCAGGCCCAGGAGCCTGCCCACAATGAGGGAGACGGACAGATGCAGCTGGTCACCAGCCTGTGACTGGAGCCTGGAGGAGGAAGTTGGAGACTAATGTGATGGCCAAAGCCGCCTCCTAGCCCGCCTCGTTCTCGTGTCTCTCCACTTTCTGCTTGTTTGGTTGCCTTTCTTTCTCTTGACTTTTATTTAGCTAACAGATGAGCAGAGTGACCTTCAGGGGGAGTCGTGGCTGACTCTGCAGAATCAGCCTTTATCTTGAACCCTCCCTCGTCTTATGGAGATGAGTGATGGGTGTTTTTCTGCGGAGCGTTCGTCGGCTCTCTCCAACCCCAGTCCTCCCCAGTTCCTTTGGTACCCTACGGCCAAGTCCAGCACTCTGAATGTACCGATCCACCCCCTTTACCTTCAGATATTTAAAAACTTAAAAACTTTGTGAAAGTTTTTTTTTAATGTAATTTCTCTTCAGACCTGCTTCCTGAGATGGGAATATCATTTTATATTTAGTCTCATTTCCCTTTCGTACCATCCATAGGTCTTTTTTGAGTCATCATTTGATCGGAGTAGTTAGCTGTGGAGACAGGGAATATAGTACACTATTATAACCTAAAAAATGTCTCACAGAAAGCTCTTCATTGTTGCCAAAAATATCTTTTATTGAGCCAGAACAGAAACTAGAGCATCCACAAGGCAAACACGCACACACGCACACACGCACACACACACACACACGCACACACACACACACACACACACACACACACACACACACACATACGCTCACTCATCCAGAAGTGCTCATTACTGAACATCAAAAGTGAAAACAGTACTCCATCTAAGTAAAAGGGAACAGGAGCCTTTGTTCCAAGCAGGCAGTGGGAGCAGATTCAGAGTAGTTGCCTTCATTTTCTCTTGCTGTGAATCAACGACAATGTACAGAAGTGGAGTAGAGGCAGAGACGGAGACTGAAGCGCCGCCCCCCCCCCCTAAATCCCCCTACCCCCCCTCCAGAGCAGCAGAACCTGCATCCATAAGGCTGGCCAATCATCTCCACTGTTCTCTCTGGTTGTTTGCTTCAGGCATTTGAAAAGTTAAATGACTGCCTTGCTTTTGTTTTGAAGAGAGTATTCAATTTGTTGACTTTGGGTCTGCATCCTCTGGGGGCTGCAAGAGCGGACTGGTGTCGCCCCCCGTCCCCCTGTACTTTGCTGTTAGAGCCTAGCCAGTTGAAGTGGACTTGTTTCCTGTGTGTGGTTGTGAAAAGCAAGACTGTAAACACCACAAACTCACTGGTCGACCAATTGGTATAGCCGTGTACATAAGAACCACACATGAATCTACTTTATTCCTACTATGTAAATAAAGACACCAGATGATCAAAAGCAACAAAAAGTAACAAATACTATGAAAAATGACTTCTTGTACTGCAACAAACCAACGAAAGAAAAAAATAAAATGTTTTGGAGTTTGTGAACTGAATGATGAACTCTCTCTCTCTCTCTCTCTCCCCCGTTGCTTGATCTCTCGCTCTCCCGTTCTTCTGTGCCACTCAGTGAAAAAGGGAGAAAGGCAGAGAGAGAGACAGATTATAATGTGTAGTAGATTTTATTTATACAAATGAAAAACGGAACAAAAAAAATATTCCGGCACAATTTTTATGTAATATAATCCGTTACATGTTGTTAATGTTTGACCTTTGACATTCCCGGGGTGGAATTGCAGAAGGCAGCGGGAGGTGTGAGGCGAGCAACATAGATGTCGTCAAATGTCATAGTGTGCCTCACAGGCACGATAAAGCATTGTGGGTGAATGACAGAATCCACAAAGTGAGTTGGTTTGTTCTTGTATTATTTGGAAGATATAACCAGATTACATACTTTTAACAACATGGGTTTCAGCATGTATAATAATGACGTTTGTTTTGCTATCAGAGAATATTGCATTTTGCTGTTTCGTAAAAGGATAGATTTAGCATTTATCCACAGCCTAATGTGACAATTCATCAATTTCCTGTGTGCATGTGTGTAAGTATGAATGTGTCTGAATGGCTGCTTGTGTGTGTTAGGTGTCCAGTGTGTGCGATCCGTGCACACTAGACTTTTGTATGTGCACACACTTTTGAAAGTCTTTTGTTTTTTGGCGTGTGACATGACTTGAATGCTCATCAGACAAAAGGGGGATGCATCTCAGAGAGAGCTGCCATAGTTCTCCGCCTCAAATGGAAGTTGCTCTTCCCGTGGCGTTTGGGTACAAGGAGGACAGGAGAAATCAGACCGCCTCGGGACGACATATGATAACTATATACCATGAAAATGACAAGCAGGGTTGACTGATCGGGAGGAACATGTTTCCAATATGCCACCTTATGCAAGCGATACATTTGAGAAATTAGCTGTCAAGAGAGAGACGCTCAGGAGGCTCCTTTCATCCAGCTGAAATCTGTCTGACCTTTAAGAAAATACTGAGAGTTTGCCTTCTTCAATGCTGTATTTATAGGTATTTGTCATGGTTTATTTATCAGTTTTTTTTATCAGTTTTTTTGAATATTTATTCACATTGATTTATTCATGGGATTGTTTTTTTTTCTTCTTTTTACTCTCTCCCTCGTAAACCTGCGCTAAGCAAAAGAGTGTGATGTGTGGACAGAACGGGAGCAGAAAATAGATGCCTCTACTGCAGTGTGACATTTGGATAGAGCCTGGCTGTCCCACTTCTAAGAGAACCCAAAGGACGGCTTTTAGCTGGGGCTCCTGGGGCTGAAAGAGAGAGGGGGTTAAAGACAGATAAGGGAGAGGGATTACAAGGATTCACCGCCATTTATTCTTGTTATTCAAATCACTTGTGCAAGTAACATTGTATTGGCCACAGAGCGATGAGGCTCAGAGAGGCGGCCCTAGTATCATCACTTGAGCCATAGGGGGGACGTGTGCAATACTGCTTTGATGGTACATGACTTGGATTTGCAGCTGAACCTGGGAGCTGTCTGTGTTTACAAATGAAAAGACAATATGCACATGTATTCTGCTCTGCTGCAGTGCAGGACAATGTGAAGCGTGGATCTCGTGGCTCGGTGGTGGGTGCACCGTACCGAGGCAGCACCCACTGGTCAACTGAGGACAACTGAATGTATTTTAACAAGCAGGACTGAAGATGAAACAATTCATTCCAGGGTGGAAGTGTTAATGGGAAACTCAAGACGACCATCATCATCTTTATACCCATCATTCTCATCAGCATCATCATTAACTCCATTCCTCCCTCATTGTATTTGACATAATGTGCTGATGCTGATCTCTACTGCTCAGCTGGGACGCACCCCAGGGGACAAACACTGTTTAGACAGGCACTCCCCCTTGAGAGGAGGAATGTGCGTCACCTTGGGCCTGCTTCTCTTCTTCTTTTTCCAGCACCTCTTTCCTCCTTTTCTTTTCCTCGCTCTCCCCCGCATCTCATCCACATTTTAATATCAATCTCAATGGGCTCCATTAGTGCAGCACTTCTTTGAGAGTGTTAATTTGTTTAGTCAAAAGCTTTGTTTATCCCAGATTAATATCTCAATAAACAGAGGAGTGCTGTACTGTGGTAAATGATAGTGATTATAGAAGGTCTGCAGCCCATGCTGTTGGACGGAGGCTGACACAATGGGAGTTTCTCCACCATTCAAAGCCCTCCAAACCTGTGATTACAATAATAACACAGTGGGTACTAATTTACTGCAGTGAACTCGCCCTCGCTCTTTTTTTTCTACTCTCTTTTTTTCCGTCTCAGCCGGACAAAACTCCTCGCTTCGATTCCGGTAGCAAGCCTGTCATGCACGTGCTCCAGCGGTTCGGTGGGAAGTTGTTTAAAAGGTGGGACGCCCAACCTTTGACACGGCGCTGTCTCACCCCTGCAGCTTAGTGTCAGTGGAGAGTGAGCTGTGGCATTGTTCAGTCTATCATTAGACAGCGGAGGTCCCAGCAGGCTTTTTCCATTTACTCACAGTTGACCCCTCCACACACAAACCTTTTTTTTTCTTTTTTTTTTACCAGTGATTTGTGTGGCCCATATCACACCAGGAGGGCAGTAGGGAGGTTGGTGTGTGAGTTCAACTGCAGCAGAGGAGGTCATAATATCTGCAAAGACCGGACCGAGAGGAGACGGAGCGGGGACAACATCAGCAGAGATGTCACAGATGTCACAAATTCATAGCCATAGGCAGTTATAGAGAGAGAAGATGGCGGGGGAGGGGGGTTTGCAGTGAGGCGGTGCAGGGTTGGATCTGGAGATAAGGAGATTGATGTGCTGCTTTGTTTCCGAGGGCTTTCTGTTGGTGGTTTGCAGTCCAGAGGTCATCACTTTATTGTTTGAATTGATCAAGCTGGCATGTGAGATCTCAAGTTTGTTCATTGAATACAACTGCCTGTGGAGGAATAAAGATAATGTGAATGTTGTTTGGTGTAATGGATGCTTCCTTAAAGAAATGTGAAAATGAATCCACTGCCGCATCAGCCCGATTAAAGCAAGATTTTTAGAGACAAATGCGACAGGATTTTACTATACAGATTTTTAAAAGGCAAATGTAAACAATGATAAAGTAGTACTATTTTGTTATTGGTCTGTTGTTACGTGTCCACATGACTCCTGAATACTTATAGAGTTGTTTTAAGAATATGTAGGGGTATGGCATAAACCCAGTGAGGAGGATTGTGCTGTTTCTCTTTCGTGTTGAATATGTGTCCGTGGTGCTGTGCCAGCAAATTCAGGCCATCTTTGATGCACAGGGTGGGACCAACATCAGAGGGGCTTTTGTGTAGGATGGGCTTCTCTTAAACCTGTGAGGCACACTCTACATAGAGACCCCAAGGTCCAAAACCAAAACAAACATATCTTTTGTCACACAGACGTATACAGTAGTATCCTCAGTCAGGATAGGTCGTTTTATACACTGACTTGGAGAAAGACATGCATCTGCTGCTTTCTTGTTAACGTATATACACATACAGCAGGAGCAGGCTGAATCTGTAGGCATGTTTTTTCTTTTCTATTTCTTCCTTTTCCTCCGCTGAGTGCACCGTCTCTGAGAGCGTGGAGGAGCAGAACTGTGCCTGCATGTGCCTGTCCTTGGCTGTAATGATCTCCATCTCATGATCGTCCATGGCGACAGGCCAGAAAATGCTGCCTGAGACGATCCGTGTCCATCATCAGAGGTAGAATAGCTGGCTGTAGCAGGTGTGAGTGGGACATTCTGAGTATCAGCTAAGGGCTGTATTAATTAGCTCAGTACAGTAGAACCTGAACAGTATTGGACGTCTCTGAAATAGTAGTTTTACATAACAGGCTGTAGGCATTGGTAAAAACAATGAGTGCTAATATTGTGTCATGTCAGGTTCTACATCTAGCACCATTTCCAGAGCTTTCTGTGACTTTTCTATGAAATAAATAATTTATCATGTACCACTGAGACATTTGTAAACTGAGGTTTATATAACACCTTGATTCTGTTTCTATTTTTCTTCGAAGACTACTGTTAATTGGTTCTTTCTGTTTTCTTTTCTCACGATTGTTGCTTTGACAGCTTTCTGGGCCAAAGGGGATGATTTTTTTGTGAGTGTTTGCGTCATCGCAGGTCAGAGCGACCTTGTATCAGCACATATTAATAAAAAACTATTGAAAATATACACTGTTCATGCGTCAGGGTTTCTCTAGGAACATCTAAAACGGCTCGATTGTTGTTGTGTGTGGTTGTACGCCTATGTGCAGCACAATTGATCGTGTGCTTACGCATGTGCCAGCATGATAAAAGCATAAGAGCACAGAAATGATTTCAAAATGAATCTTTCACCGTGCCATATGCATATAAACTTCAATATACCTACCTCATGATTCAAACTGGAAATGAAAAGACATCTTTAAGCGCTAATACAGTGGCTATGTTTTATTCATGGTCTGTACTGCAGGTTACGTCAGCATTGTGCTGCTCATCACTGTACCACGGGAAGCAGGGGACTGAAGCCAAGCAGCCGAGCCCCTTCCTGTGTCAGCTCCCCTTTGAACCACAAACTGTATGCATATGCAGATTTGACCCGGTGGTTTAGATGATGATTCTGCCAAATACTGGTATGTGGCAAAAGGATACTACACAACGTGATCAGAGAGGTGCAGGGAAAAAAGAAAGATGTCAGTTTAGGGAGACAAAACCCAACAACACTTTTAGTGTTTGGACAGGGTAATAGCTTTACGCACCGGGAAGGACGAGAGCACGGGTCCCATACTAATCTGGAGAAAGCAAAAGCTTTGTTTCACCCTGACTCAGTATTATCGTGACCCACTACGGTTATGCCTTCAACCGTCTCACACGTATGTACAAGCAGACCTGTGGGCATACTCGCTCAGCTGGATTCCTCTTTACAAAGCATCAGTCAAGGTTAATTAATCATACAGCGTGGTGTGATCCCCGATGTAATCTTTTAATAACTGCCGTGCGAGTGCAGCTTACTGACTTCTGAATGCAGCACTGTTGGCTTGCAGCTGTCCGTTAAGCCACAGCAGCACACAACTGTAGGCGACCTTTAGTACACTCCAGAGGAATCATAAACATTGTGATCAACGAGAGATCAGTTAGGGATAACGCAACTAAGTGTCTGGGTTATTGCAGCCCATCTAGCTTCCCTAAAGCCTTCTTATGCCCGAAGTGGTGTGATCAGTGTTCAGCTCCCACTGAGTTTTGTTTCCTTGACTGCTCATGATACCGTTCACAGCCGAGTGCGATTGGTAACTAATTAGCCAATATCTAATTATTATGTGCATCAGAGCATACAGGATTCATCCATAATTACAGCCTCTATCATGTGCTTTTTCCTCCACCCATGTCACACTGTTCGCTGTACATGTATGGCGACGCGCGATGAGCCATCCGCCCATCTGCCCAGCCCCCGCCTCGCTCATGTCCCCTCAGTGGAACTCCCTGAGAGGGGAGGCTCTGAGGCCTTGACCATTCAATCACCCTCTTTCCATTGGTAGTACAGTAACGCCTTCACACGCTGACACACCAAACAGGAGCAACAACCACCTCCAACCACCCTGACACACTCTCCTCTTGGTACTCAGTCCATCTGAGAGGTAGAAAGGGGGCTTTTTCAAGGTCATTGCACATTTGGGGAAGCTTAAAATAGAATAAGACATTGACTAACAACAACTCTCAGCAGATCTAAAGAGAGACGGAGAGAAGAGAGTATTAAATTCAGCCCGAACCCGTGTTTGTGGGTAACTGTAATTACAACAATACATCAAGTGACAGGGGCAACAAATCTTTTAAGTACGGTAACATAGGTTTATAACCCTTAAACTACCAAGTGATGTTTAATGTAATTACCGTTCCTTTATTGGTTTATTAATAAATCAGAGCCCTATACTAGAAAATGCAGACATCAAATGAAACATACACACAGATCTCATAAATCACCACTCAATAATCAACTTAATCAATTTAAACTATAAGGAGCCCTTCATTTATTGAAACAAAAGCATTTTAGCCCCACCCATAGTGTTTGATTATATAAATACAGTATGTAAAATTTATGGTTTATTGGTGAAAGTAAAATTATCAGGAATAAATACACATAAAATGCATTTACATCATTCAACAAAAGTAATAAGAGGTGTAATTAAGTTGTGTATGTACCTCAGCGGTGCAGGACTCATGACTATTTACTGCCTCCATGTGGTAAAAAGGCAATACTCCAGTTGCTGGGTTGCCCTCAGTTGTTAAGAAACCAAAGTAAAAATGACCAGGCAGTAATCCAAGATGGATTAAAAAATTTATTTTAAAATCATTACAACAAATGATCATTTTACAATACATACTGCATTTAATATTATCATTATTTTCATACAAATTGACTAAAAAGCAAAAGCAATGCAACTGAGAACATAAGCAAGAAAAGAAAAATAGTATTAAAAAAAAAAGGATGTTGTGATTCAGGTGATAAGAAACACTTAACACTTGGATAAATATGAAATTACAAGAAATTAAAAAAACAAAATCAAATAAAAAGCATACATATATTTATGTTATGCAGTTTCTCATTAAGAGCATACATTCTAATAAAGTATGATATGACATAAAATATTATATATATATATACACATATATATATTTATTTATTTATGTTCATGAATATGTATTTCTACTACACATTATACAATAATATAAAATTATACAAGTATATTAATATACAGCTCTGTATGTGGTACTTTAGCTGACATGGTCCACCCATCCTTTGGTCAAGTCATGTACTTTATATTCCCAGTGATTTAAATATCTTGTGATCATAGAACACTTTGGCAGATATGGTTTGTAGAGAATATATCGTCTGATATTGTGAAAAAAAGAGAGCTTGCTCATCAAGACAGCAAAGCATCATGGGATGAAATTATTATTTAAACAAAAGTTGATCCTAAAGGAGCTGCCAGTAAATGCACCACATACCCTAACTGTGAGAATACTTGGGTTATTATTATTATTATTATTATTATTATTATTATTAATAATATCATATATTTATTCTTTATATATCCATTTTATAAATCATTATTTATGTATACTTCAGTTGTTTATGTTGGGCGTTGACTCCACGTCAGTGTCCTGTGCAGCAAACAAAACAATTGCCAAATCAAAAATCAAAATCAAAAGAACATTTTCACAGAAAATATATTCTAAAGCATACAGAGAAAGCTACCCACTTACTGGTACAGTAGAGCACCTGCTGACCTGGTCTGGGTCAAAGCCGTGCTTGTACACCAAAGCTCCGGCTTGCCCTGTCATGTCAAAACCTTGGTTGGCAGCTCTGGAGACAGAAACAACAAGGAATGGAGACATGAGCCTCTGCACAAAAACAGCAAGGCTTGGTTAACTCTCACTCTCCGAGCAGACGTCAGACAAGTTCTGAAGTCAGATTCGGTGTGGAGGTAGGGGGAGCAGATCCTAAAGTTACTCCTGACAGCTGTCCAAACAGCAGGCAAAACGAAACAAGGTATGAAGGAGACTGGAAATTGGAAAGCGACAGCGAAAGAGGCAGTCTCACCTCTGAGTCGACAGCAGCGGTTGTCCTTCATTCCCATGATCTTCAGGACCACGATCACCAACAGTCCACCCGCTGTGCAGCACCCCGATCCTGGAGAAGAATTCCCAGCTGTTATCAGTTAACAGACGTAGAACAACCTCAGGGTGAGTACTTCAGCTTTTATAGTGCCTTTTTGTACCTTGGACAATTTGATTTCACATCAATCAATGGCAAATGAAATTGTCCCAAGGTACAAAAAAAGAAAAAAGAAATAATATGATTTGACATCAATCTATGGAGCTGCACGGTGGTTCGGTGGCTAGCACCGTCGCCTCACAGCAAGAGAGTGGGTTCTCGGGCTTCCTCCCACAGTCCAAAGACATGCAGCTTAGGTTAATGGATTACTCTAAACTGCCCGTAGGTGTGGATGTGAGCGTGAATGGGTGTGTTTATCGGTCAGCCCTGTGATAGAGTCTGGCGACCCGTCCAGGATGTACCCTGCCTTCGGCCGATGTCAGCTGGGATCGGCTCCAGCTGACATTGTGCGAAGCCCCAGGATCAAAACTTGTTTCTGTATACACTGTTACTCAAAGATTTAGGAAACAATAGTTTTCATCATATTCTCTTCATTTTATTTTTCGTCATTTTGCAGACATCCTAAACAGAAGTTAACATAACATGTTGGTGGCTGTAAAATCCTGATACAATTAATAATACATATTTCATACAGAACTACTAATAAGAAGATATCTACCTATTAGAGGCTATACATAATATACATCTTCAGCAGGACATATTCTCACCTCAAACACTCCTAAAACATTCTCTTTAACTCTATGTGATATTATAAATGGCAGACTACAGACTTACCCAACAATGGCTTTTCCGTTGTCGTCATTCACGCCTCCTGCATCATCCCTAAAGCTCCCGAGGCAGACAAATTCAATAGTTGTTAAATAAGTGTGTTGATTAACGAAAAGTTTTAATAATAAAAACACACTGACACTCCATCCAGCACCAAAAACTAACCTGTTCACGGATCGATGATCAGAGGCCCCGTTACCATCAGAGACAATCACGTCTCCACTGCAAAACAAATACTGGATAAGAATGGCTCTGAATCTCATTCACTACCTGTCCAGTTAAAGGGACACTTCTCAGAGGAAGATGAGCTACAGGCACAAGCAAAAGGAAACAGCTTTCATTCTCACCTTTCAGTGGGCTGGATTCCCTGTTTGCTGGAGTTGCGGTCCAGACTAAAGGATTGAGGAGCCTCGCCATCAGCCGTGGGATCAATACTATGGAGACAAAGGCAGCGTTGAGCAGATTACAGTCTAGACTTCCAATTGCTATTTTGTAAAACACTTTTGACAAACATGTTTTTATTTTTAACGTGGCAGCCTAACCTGTGAACATGCACACTTGCAAGTGTGTTATCCTGCTCGACATCACTTCCACCACTTCCACCACTTCCACATGGATCTGTGGCAGATATTTCACTCAGCCTACAATAAAAAAGAAAGGATGAGGATGTATTCAACTCCACTGAAAGTAGCTCCTGAACATGAGCTCACCTGATGACACCGTTGTTCTCTTCCTGGGAAATCTCATTTCTGAGACAAGAGCAACGTAGGAATCGTGAAAACCAGGATACTATAGCTACAACGGCGGGGTTCCTAACATGGGAAACACAACAAACATTTCTGAATCAGTGCAAGACACTGTAAAAAGTGTAAAAAAATATGATATTAATAGTCGAATCTAATTACAAATGGAATTCAACTCACTTTTTCCAATAACAAAGCGCAATGAGCACCATCAAAACACCCAACCCAAACACACCGACGGCCCCACCGACTGGAGGGCAGACGAAATGCAAACATGTTATCAACAAAAATATTGTGAGGGACTTGAATAAGAACAATGTCACTCAGAATAAACTTCAACTCACTGATGAGGTTTCGTGGTGTTGGTGAATGAAAGGAATCTGGATTCGGCATCGCTGTTAGGTAAAGAGGTGGGATATATAACAGGCATATATGTTATATGTAGGTATCAATGATCAGCAATGTAAGATTCAAACGTAATTCAGTTATTTACAACATCTCATTGCCTCACCAGTAACTTTATAATCGAAACAGATCTCGTCTATAACATCCTCTTGCTGAAAAGCAAAATCAAAGTCTGTATTGTGAGAGTGCAGAGTTTGTATTTCACATGTACTATATGCCTTTTATTAGAAGTACATATTAAAATAGAGGGAGACTCACAAGAGGAACTATGCATTTCACTTGCAGGTCTCGACAGTTTCTTGTAACGACTGAATGGTTGCCAATGCTTTTCACTTCATCCAAATACTTTCTCGTCTGAGTGCCAAGCACAGCACAAGCAACCAGGGTCTGTTGAAAAAAAAAGAAAAGAAAAAAAGTTGCTGCTTCACTGCAGTCATGGAGTTATTGACACTTTCACTTCCTCTTGAGCCCTTCCCCCTCTCTCTGTCTCTGTCTCTTTCTTTCAGCAAACACACATAATACAGCGCCATAAAACCTTTTAAAAACAAAATAATAAACTACTACAGAGTGTAAAAGCAAATGCAAATACCCTATTAGCAAACACGGAAATTTCACTGCCTTCAGGACACTCATGTAAGAAGGTGAATCCCTCAGCCGTGTTAACGTCGTTACAGGAAGTGGTTTTCTGAAGGCATTCTGTGAGACAATAGAGATGTACAGTGTATCATTAACACACTTTTAGCTCTCTATAAAACATTCTGAAATAGCAACAGGGACAACATAACCGAAACAAGACTAATGGTTCCAGGAAGTAAAGAATATCCTGAAAAACTTCAAGCGAAATACATATTTACAACGCTCTATCTCTTACCTGAGGATTCGTTGATACACAAAACAAAAATCACGCCGATTAGACAAGTATTTAGGGTCATTTTGTCGAAAGAATGGGGAGTATGTTCACGGCAACAGATCGTCTTATGAGGAAGTAACGTACGTTAAGCAGGAAGTGCGTCATAAAAGAAAGTCCCTCATATTCATCGACATTCACTTGAATTGACAGTTGTTAAATTCAAGTAAATTCAAGTGCCAGGATTTTATAAATTAATTACTTACGTTTCTAACCTCATGTTTTGTTGAACGAACCAGTATATTATAAATGTGCCAACATTGTGGATTTGTAGTTTTGCAACCCAACACAAGGGGAGGCCCTTGTCCTACAGGTCAGAGACACAGACTGCCGTCTTCAGACTGATTAAAGAGACACAAAACCACCACAGCGCTTTAATTCCATTCTAGACGTTGAAACAGACGAGTCATTAGATGAGCATATCCTGCTGCACAGTAAGGATTCTGTATTGTGTGCTGCGTATATCCTCTTATCTTTGGAGATGGGTCAGGGACAGAGGATGGCAGTCCTCCTGACATATAACCATGAGAGAACAGAGGGCGGACAGAGTACTCCCTCTGTGGCCTCGGTCACACACACACACAAAGTGCAAGGATAAAGCAGAAGCCGCCATGCTACAGCACGCTTCATTTACTCTGCATCTTCCCTGGTCCACCGAGAAAACACAGACCATCGTCTGTGTCACTCAATACGGGCCCCTCTCTATCTCTGTAACTCCGTCTACTTCCTCTCCGTCCCTCCCGGCCTCTCCTTTGCCCTTCTCTGTCTCCATTACATTGCAATAGTCAGCCAGAGTAGTGAGCAAAAAAAGTACCTCCAAAAAACACACTCAGGTTTCCACCTTAAACATAATTATCATATTAGCTTAGATGTGGGAATTGATATCGGGGCCAAGCAGATTTACTTATTAGCCGATTTGGTGTGACTAACCAGTTTAAGTTTGCATCATTGTTGATCGCTTCATCATCTCTTGGCGAGACCCGAGTAATGAATAAAAATGACAGCTTCACAAAAAGGCATGAATGAGAACACAAATGGACTTGGTTCAGCTCCTCCGGTGGGAAGCAGAATGGAAGTGGACTTGTCCAATCATCTGATCTATTTTCCATAGATATCAAGTGACAGTGGGAGGCTTGGATATCCCACCATCCCTCTCCATATCCACAGAGCCCCTGCATAAACAGAGAGCAGTGATGACGCAGGACAGGCTGAAAACACACACAAAGCTCCGAACATGCATGTCCCACGGCCCACACTCCCACAAACACCACGCGGCTAGTTTCGAAAGAAGGAGTAAATTCCAGCCAGTCTAAACAGGACTTTTAGGGTAAATAATTACAATTCTGCTGCTTTTGAGTCCTCTCCCCATCTGTCTCAACTCTTCCCTTCTTGTTCCGCTCATAAGAGCGGCGATGAGAGATAAACAGCTCTCCCGTCTCGCTGCCACCCCCTCAATCCCTCACTCTGTCCGTGTGGATGAGGGCAGTAGGCCTACTCTCAGAGCTTGAAAGGAAGAGTTTTGGCTCTGGTATGTCTAAGATTTGCTATATGAAAAGAAGAAGGACAGGGGTAAACTAACCTCCTTAAAGTTTGTACAATTAACCATTATGAACCCCAGTTTAGAACAAAAACTGGGTGCACCATTCAGAGCGTGTGAGTTGTGGAGTCAAAGCTGAGGCAAAGGAACACCCTGAGAATCCTGAGTGGCTCTGAAACAATAGTTCTGGCTGCTCAGTCGGTACCCTGCTTGGCTTCAGTTTGCGCAGCTCCACAACGGTTTCTAAATACACCGGGTAGAAAGTCGACCGCAACCAAAACAGCATATACAGGCCAGGAGGGACTCCTTTAAAGAAAAAAAGTATTATGTTCACACCCCAACAGTGAGGATAGACTTTTTCCCTCGATAACAAATTGTCCCGTTATATTATGAATACAGAGAGCAACAACACAGGCAATTACATGGCATTTTCCCTGAACCCCAACCTCAGAAGGGATTGTACCGTGGCTAGCGAGTGCTTTGAGTCAGGGGTGCTTTCAAGTAGAATGGTAATAAGCATAATCCCTCATTCAGAATGCAAGGCCGAAGGAGGAGTGAGTGTAGAAAAGGGCAAATCGTGCTGGGACTGTTCCAGACACTTTGGCCTGTCCAGGCAGCTCACTATGAAGCCTCAAACCCCCAGTGGCACAGTTTGGGTATCACAAGGGGACACCGACACGCTGCCAGCACAGGAAGCACACCAACACCAACACACATACTTACTCACACATAGAGAAATATGTAGACAGTTATCACATTCATCTGGGTTTCACCCAGCTCAACTATTGGATAGTTCTGCAATACGTAAACACTCAATTATGCTATGTGGTTACATTGTGGCACTTACATACCAAACGCATGAACTGCTAATAAAAGTGAATTAGCAAGTCTGAAAGAATATTCTTCATGAGTGCTAAGGGTGGGGGTGGATGTGAATATATAAAGTCACAGGGCCCCACACAATAACATCTACACCCACACCCCAGCTACACCTCCTACACACATATTAAAGCCCCAACCATAGCAGCCAACTCTCCCCCTCATTTCCAAAACCACAGCTCCCCTTTACAGAGCTTGGTTAGCCTGGGCACAGCAACCTGATCCTGCTGAGAAAGTCTTATAAAAGGAATCAAATAAAAACAACCCAATCAAAAACACCTCTCGTCCACAGAGCCAAACAAGAAAGATCCGGACGATTTCTGAAAACACAGACCAACCTCTGCCTGAGGACCTATCAGTGTTTGAATACAAGGGCTTGGTGGGGCTGCATCATACACTGTACATTGTGCACGCGCACACGCGCACACACACGCACGCACGCACACACACGCACACACACACACACACACATGCACACGCACACACCAAAGCACTGCACAAGCTAATGCACCGCAGCTTTTATTCACATGCTGCTGAGGCACATGTTGTGCAATATCAGAGAGCAACTTGGACAGCCTCTATTAATCTGTTTTCCAGCTCAATCTCCTGAGAGGGATCTCTGTCAGAAAACAAACCTCTCCGTTTGAAGCATGGCCTCCAGTTAAACTTGTTCAACTTCTGCCTTTCTCTGTTCATTTCACTCTCCTCTCTCACTTTCCCTCTCACTCCACTTTTCTCCCCCTGCCATCTCTTTGTCCCTCACTCTGCCTTTTACTCTCCTTCGCCATCCCTTTCACCCTTGTGTTTCTTTCCTTTGCTCTCTTCATTTCTTTCCCCCCTGTGAATCGTTGCTGGCGTAAGTCTTTGTATTTGGCTGGGCGAACCCAGGGTGAGCGTGTCTTGTTACAGCAGTCCAGGCTCTCTGATAAAGCCCTGCATTGTGAAGGATAATCCCTCAGAAACAATCAGGATTTTTATACCGTGCCCTCTGTTATTTCTGCAGCCTCACACGTAAAAATGCACGCAGCACGCGCACACTCAACTCACAACAAACATCGACAGCATTTGTCCCGACACACAAACAAGTACATGTACAAGCACCGGCATGCACTGCACACTGAGTGAACTCATGAGAAAGAATGCGAGAAATTCACATCAAATTACCCTCGTGTTTAATTTTGTTTTAATCCTGCTCTCTGTGCCCTCTGTCAGCTACAGCTATGATAACATGACGGGAGTTTAAGGGGACAGGGATGTAAAAATGGGGAGTTGCTACGTTGCTGTAAAATGTCAGTTAAGTCAGTATGTGTATCATTGTCATGTTTTGTTCAGGCAGCCATTCTGTAGCTTTTCACACTCGGCTGAGCCCTATTGTTAAATAAACAAAGCCTTGTGTTCGGTTGTGCTGCGGATCAGTGAGGCGATCAGGCACTCACCTGAAAAATTGGAGAGGAGAATGCAGAAAAGAGCAGGGGAGCAGCACACTGTAAAAAAATGCACATGTTAACAAACTTAAAAACTTAATTAATACAGATACAAAAATGGACCATTTACGCAGCAGAGATTTATGACATGTAATAGCATGAAGAAGCACAGGTGAAATAAGTAACGTTGAGATGGCTGCGTGTCATTGAAGTGGTCCAGCGCCAGGGCCCTGGTAGCTTACTGTGACACCATTAAGGTTATTTGTTTGAATTTAATTTAAGTGTCCTGCTATAACAAGTCAAAATATCTGCAGCAAAGAAGGCCTATTGTGTGTGACAAGTTCTCTCTCCAGTCTTTGAGGTAAGGCTGACCACACAACTTATAATTAGTACCAAAATATTGGCGTTCAATTCAATAATGTTCATTAAAATCCAAAAAAACAAGTTAAGTTGCATTAATTTATAATTCGTTTTGACACAGCCACTGATTTGTGGACCTCTTTTTTGCAGTGTGCAAGCTTGTTCTGGAGACAGCTGTGCAGTGTCTAGACAGGTAGATACCTTTGTGGTTCCAGGTCCGGGATTGTCTCCCTGTCACTGCCATCATTCCTCATCTTCCAACAGGAGGTTTCCTTCACCGGCTTTACCACTGCCGGCATCATCTGTCACCACATCCAAGGGGAAGGAGAAACATAATTACAGGACAGAGGTAACCACAACTCAACCCCCCAAGGTTAGCACTAATAACAATGGTAGCCAGCCACCGTGACTGTCAGCCTGACATTGTTCGACAGTTCCACCAAATGCCTGTAAACAATAAATCATAAAAGCTGTCATAGTCCACCTGTTGTCCAATAGTGCCGGGAAAAAGATAATGTATTTTAAGAGATACTAGAAGACAAGTAATACAAGTAGAAAAGTTGAGCATGTGCAACATATTTAATAACAATAATGTAATAATTACCGTGGTTAAAGATAATATCTGCTACTTACTCTACTTTACTTACTGCCCTTTATCTACCAATTACACAAGCTCTCATTGGCAAGTGATGTTAGCGGATCAGCATTACACACAAATTACTCACTAGTTCACCCCATTCATAACTAGGAAATGCAGGAATATTGTCAGTTGTCTGTTTTGTGCATATGCTCATTAAACTATTGGTTCTAAGCTATCATCATACTAACATGCAGACAAGTGTAGATGAAAGGATGAACACACATATGCGCACAGCAGCAGAAAGAGAGAGAGCCCTGCACTGTATTTAACAGTTTCCTGGGATCCAACAAGCACATTTCATTGGCTCTCTGATGCACTGCAGCGTTGTATGTGTGACCTCAGATTTTTTAATTCTCCATGTTATTCTCACAGGTCCTGGGGAGGACTGTAATTAGGCCCAGCGCTGCTCCCATATCACCATCCTCACTATCACAAACACGCTCATACACCACACTCAGTACTGTATTATTAACTCTTACACACTCAAACTTACTCACATATTTATAGTATGTTATACTCACAGTGGCCAACAGCTTTATACTTCAGAAAAGAAAGAAAAATATGTAAATAATTAGAAAAGTATTGGCACATTACATGCCACACAGTGGCCTTGACTCTTCCTACGCCCCGCCCCTTTTCGCTCTGCGCTCCATTAACAGTTGAGCAAGCTTAAAACCAGGCAGATGCTCTGTTGCTGTTACACTGTGCTATGTCTGTGCAAAGGTAACATTACTATGCAAGTCACACTGCATTGGTCTCACAATTTGCCTGGACACATTACAGTACACAGAGTAACAGTTACAACGAGGAACTTTCATTTTGTGTAGATTGTTGCAGTCCCTGTTGACTAAAGTGTTTCCGAGCACCAGGGTCCCTTCAGAAAACCTCTCATTCTACTGCAGCTGGGTCTGCAACGTGAAGTCCTGGTTATTGTTTCTCGTGGCCCTCCTTCCCACCAACGAGCCCAGCAACATGTCCTGGGCCTCCAGCAACGCGGTGGAGCAGCGCGCGTGGGGTGTGGGGGGGGACCTGTGCTCCTCGCGGGAGGAGGAGCCGCTGCTGCTGGGTGGCACAGCGCGCCACTAATTAGTGGTGAACCTGGTGAACCTGCGGGATTTCATTACTTTGTAATATTATCTCTGCTATGTTCCGCCCGGAAGTAACTTTTTGACTTAGCGTTATTTATTTTGACATACACGACATCTAGCCTCCCAACGGAAGAAGTTACCTGAGTAAAGTTAATCACCGTGAAGGTATCCGTGCTGTCATCCTGGCCTGGCGCCTAAACGGATCTGGCGTCGCCATGTTTCTTTTGGTCAAGTTTGTTTGAATAAGCAATAACACTTCCTAAGAGGGCGGGACTTATATATAGCGCATAGAATTTCCCTGTAGGCCACGTTTGTAATAAAACCACTGACATGTTATGACATGATACAATGTAGTTTATCAGATTACCACAAAAAGAAAAGCATAATCATCAGTAAACAAACTCAGTAATATTATACAACAATATCTATTAGTTTGCTGATACGCTCCTATAAGCTATAGGTCAAGCCAGACCAATCGAGACTCTGGCAACAAAACCCCACGGATGCGTTTTTATTGTTTTCCAGTACATATCACACTCAGTCATAATATATTTCGCATACATCCAAATTCTTTCTCTCATAAACTCATACATTACCATAATGTCCACACACCATCGTTTTAATTCAAACATCACTATTCTCTCTCAATCAAACACTATCATTCTTTCTCTATTCTCTTTCACAAATCCCACTCACACACACAATAAGCCAGTGTTCTCACATTTATTACAATAAGGTTAAAACGCTATTTGTGGGGGAGTATGATAGTATGCGAGGGAGAGTCTAGTGGTGTATATAAAGGAATGCGTGAGGGAAATGCATGGCCTCTTGAATAGTATACATACACAGATGTGTATACAGCTATGTGTATACTCACACACATTTTAAAGTATAAACACGTGGACAAAAACACAGATTAAACATACGCAAAGATGCTAAACACACAAATTAACTTTTCTTGAGACATTTCCCTTCTGAGATCATCTCAAGAGTGCTGATCTCAGTTGTATGAGTTGTCTTATGAGGTTCACTTGAGTACGGTGGGTTGCTTAAGTGATGAATGAGCTGTTTACATGATTCCCCCGGCTTGTATTATACATGGGCTGAGTGTCATGTCACTATTACATTACCACTAAATGTGAATGTGTGTTTTGCGGGAGACTTAGCTTGTTGACCTTGGAACCCAAGACCGTCCTCCCACCTCTCCACTGCAGTTGTCACTGACATCTAACAGCTCCTAACTATTGTTTTTATTCCCATGATCTTGTTTATGCATTCCAGTCTGCCTTGAGCAGCCTGCAGGTTACGGAATAAACACGAACACAAACACACGAGACATCTCTCATCCTTCAGCACAATATGAACAAAGTGGTTTGGTATCTCTATTGACAACGTGTCTTGTCTAGGTTCTGGTAGATAAGCTTGTTTTATTGAAGAATGTTATGTCAAAGTCTAACTGGCTTGTTATGATTCTGGATCAAATCTTAAACTGTCGGTTTTTACCTTGAGCCTGAAAATATATTTACTTCTGGGTTGTTTTACAAGTGACAGAGAGCTGAGGAAGAACCGGATCATTGACCAAAAACACCTCATGCTCAACAAAGAGACGCTGCAGGTAGCTGCGGTCACTCTACCCTAAATCATTCGACACTTAAAAAAACACACCACATATTGTGGCGCCAGGTCTTATCAGGTAACCTTTCCCATTGTATTGTATTTCCGTAACACCTCACCCTTGCAAAGACAAGAATATGACCTCTAAGATGGTAAATAGTGGGATATTTTCTGCCCAATTGGCTGTTTGTCATGACCGACCATGCGATGCGAGTAAGAAAATACCTTCAGTGAGAGGCATGGTTGCTTTTCAACAGAATATAATAAGTCTCCCAAAGAAATGTTCAGCCCTGAGCAGACATAAAAAGTATGACTTCTTTTTAAAATGCTGACAGGAAATTAGGTTCTTAGAAAAGTGTGTGCTCTATAAATTGACGGTACTCTTAATCTAGCAACAGAGACATTTCTATGAGTTACTCTTCCACAGGGTCATTTCATCACTCAAATGTGAGTCTCTCATTCCGTCTCCTTCTACAACTTATTTATAATTCAAATATCTAAAATATTTATACTTCAAAAAAGAATGGTATATGTGGTGGAGTACATACAGTGGCTGCTTGTATTCACTAAGTGATGCTATCATCATCAGATAGGACAATGAAACTGTCCTCATCAGATAGTATATGTACTATCTTATCTGTACATACCATATGTGCCGGACTGATAAACTGCGTATGTATTTTCTGTTGTGTATGTGAGGAAATGCATAAGCATCACACACCTGCACAAACAAACAACATTTGGCAGTGACTGTGGCCCTGCTATCCACCTGTAGTTCAGCTCTTTTTGTTTTGGGGTTGATCTTATTCAATGAGCCAAGCCAGCGTGGTTTATTGAAACATCCTAATCCCTGGAGAGTAGAGAGAGAGAAGACAGAGGAAGCAAGAAGATTTATCTAACAGGAACATGCAACCTAATGCCTTTCACAGACTCCTATCAGGACACAATGTGCCCACTTGCAGTCCTAATGGCTACAGCCAGTGTATTCACTGAGTAATTACTATGGGAGATTTAGAAATATGCAAAGCAGTTCAGTCTGGGGGAGCAAGTCTGAACTTGAGCATACTAAAGAGCCCATTAATCCTTTTTAATTCTATTAAGAATTGGACCACAGCTGGATAAGAGGCCAGCAGAGTTCCAGAGACTATGTCTGTAATGCTTTGGAGTCCCACAGCGAAAATCTCTTAACAAAAATTCCTTTGCAAGGAAATTTCTTTTCCTCTTCCCAGTTGAATCAATTCACAGCCTTAAGCAGCTTTTAATTGGTAGTAAACAAAGATAGGTTGAATTTTGTGAGGAGTGTAGGAAGAGGTATGTTTTACATCTCCATCTAAAGAACTGTTTCGTCACGTCAAACAGTGGCAGGAGGTTCGCAAATGGAATTTGGCTGAGCTGCACATGCACATGATGTTATCAATGTCACAAAAAACACGTGTTACAAGTGTCCTTTTCCACAGGCGTGAAAGGATACGCAGGTGAGCTACGTGCCATCCGCCGCATACTTATCTGTGTGTTGATTTGGATCGGCACTCCCCAACATTCGCCCTGCTATTTTTGGACTTGTCCAATTCCACAAAAATCACAATCTTATCAAGGAATTCCTGAAAGTTCGGTATGAGGCTGAATGAGAACGTGGGTTTAGCTCTTTTTCACAGTGAAGAGGGTGGAGAGTAATGGCTTTCACCTGTTGAGATAAGAGTTCAAATACCCCCCATTCTAAATGACCACAGTGCGCGGCTACTGTTCCTACTGTGTGCATAGTCACAGTAGTGTAAATACTGAGGCCCTTCTGCCTGGACCTCAGTAATCTGGACATACAGAATGTGCCTCTGCTTTTTGACCCCCATTCATTTCTATTAGGGCTAAAAGGTTAGCGAGGAGGATGCCAGTCGCAGTGTAAACGAGATGTCATGTTTGACAGGGTGTGTAAGCTCAGCTCGGGGGAGCAGCCTGCCGCTCGCTCAGCTCAGTCACACACACCTAAACATGAGACAATAACAAGGAGAGCGGGAGACACGGATAGACAAGAACCTGTCACACAAGCACGGGCATATATATGTTGCTCAGGAATGAATCTCGTCTCCTTAGTTACACTATTATGAAACAAAACAGGCCTGAAAATCACGATCACATTCCTTCCCACCCTGACACCCCACACCCATCACCCTCACTTTCTAATGTCTACCGCCCCATCTGTTTTGCCAACTGCTTCCCTTCATTACTGGACCAGTTTACCTGCTCGTCTGTCCCCTTTACCTCAACATTATGCACATTCCCATTACTGAAGCTCCCCCCTATCTCCCTGTCTCTCATTTGCCCTCTCTGTCTGATCTGGGCTGCTTTTCATTCTGTCAGCCTAGAAGTGGATCGGGGAGAGAAAAAAAGAAATGAAAGAAAACGCCTCAGACACCCCAACCTGTATCTGGCTTAGTATCTCCATGGTAGCATGACCCCCTGAAACAGCCCATTATGCTCCACTGCACTCAAAAAGGACTGAAAGCAAGGAAGGGGCAAAGCACGAAATAGGAGAGAGAGAGAGAGCTGCAATGAAAGAAACGAGGAGAGCACAGGAATGGAAGCCTCCAAACAAAACAAGAGGTTAAATCACTTATCATTGCAGTGTTTACGTTTTGTTTCAGCCCAGATTTCCTTACCTCCTCACAGAGCCTGGTGTCCTGTTTTAAAAAAAAGATAATAGCTGGATGCTGACTGACTTACGAATGGCTAAATGGTTTACTTTACCAACTCTGCTGCATGTGAGTAGCCAGAGACAACCGAGATGAAAATAATGGAGGACTGAAGAAGTTAAAAACATTCAACATTCATTTTATTGGTTTGGTTTTTTTGAGTACAGTGGTTATTTCTGCCTTTCTGGCATTCACAGACAAAACAAACAAATACCAATAACTGGTAACACATAAAATATAGCTTTCTGATAATATCTGTGGCTCAGTCTAGTAGTTACAACAGATACAATAGTAACTCTCCGTACCTGATTGACACAAACGTAAATACAAACACTTAATAAACATGTAAAAACTGTCCAAAACTGGAACTAATACTTTTGAAATTCTGTATGATTTATAAAATGACATGGCTATTTACATTCAATTTGAATAATTATAATTAAAAAGTAGCAAAAACAAACATAGTGTATGAGTCTTAGATGAACAAAAATAAACACTGATTATTCAAACGTGATAAAATATATAATATTGATTATAATGAGAAGGTTCCATTATGTACGTTCAAGTGCTATTAATAAAGATGCACAGGAGAGCCGCCACGTCGGCCCTCCTGTCAGAGTGGCATAAATCAAGGTGCAGCTCAGAGATTGAAGTCCAGAGGCAAAGGTCAAAGGTTACAAAATTCAGTCAAACCTCCACCTCTAAGACACAGTCAAAGTGGTTAGTACAGAAAGATGGTAGTGGTGAGGAGGAGAAGTTACTCGGTCAGATTCCTAACCATCACTACTTTGGTTACACAAAAAGAAAGATAACATTGCTCTAACATACAGCTCAAATACTGTGTTTTTTTTCTTTTCTTCTTTGCTTATGTTCAGGTTATCGTCGTAGCAATGGAGGGTAGTCTGACCTCAGTGGCACAACACAAGGTACAGATGGTTAGAAGTTGAAGCCAGTGCTTGTTCCGTATCACTTGGTACAGAGCTGTCTTTACATCTGAGGACGAATGGTCTCAGTTCACAGCTGCTGGGTGATGTTTTCCAAGGTGAACACAAGATCAAAAACAAAGACGAGGCTGGCGTTTTCTCCTCTCTCTGTTCCAAGGCCAAAGAGTCACCAGTTCCGCTTTGAAAGCTTACTAACTGCACTGACCAAATGCCTCCATCACTAGCATCCAAAACTATCAACATTAGCAGCTTCTAAAAATCCTCTCGAAAAAAATAGACTTTTTTTATTTCTTTTTCTCATATATATAAAAAAATATCTGTAATATTACTATGCAGTTCTTTTCACTGGACGGGTTTGACCAACAGTCAAATGTGCTTCTTGTATTTCACATGTGTGAGTGTGTGAACATTAGATTACTGTGTGAATGTATGTGTGTCAGTATGCCCCAAAAGAGCAAGCAATGTGTTAGATTGTACTCTTTAATCATATCCTTCTCTGAGATTGATTCCCGTTCTTAGAAACCTTCTCTCCGCTCCTCACCTGTGCTATCTGACTCCCTCCCTGACTCTGTGTAGTCCATCTTCTCTTATCTCCCCTCTCCTGGAATGATTGCATGTGCCTGCTAACAGACAGTTTGCTGGCTGGACAGTGGACTCTCCAGGGACATGCTTGTGGGGGACAGGTCTGGACGGGCGCAGGGCTTAAACATGGAGGAGATGTAGAAGGCCTGTAGGCACAGACACAAAACATGTCAGGAAATATACACAGACCACACACGCTGTCAATCATTCCCTGTTTATAGCCAGCATGAGAGATCAGAGTGAGGAAAATGAGGGAGAGAGCCTATTGTTTAAGTCAACAGAGAGCAGACAGAAACAAATCCTGTTAAAGACAGAGATAACTGTTATAGAAGACTATTTAGACAGCAGCGAAGTTTTGACATACCACCCAGTATGCAGTGAGCCCTCCTTGGATGAAGCCTGTGAGGACGTCAGTGGGGTGGTGGCGGTAGTCGGAGATGCGGCTCAGGCCGGTGTAGATGGCGATCATCACTAAGAGGAACTGTATTAGTGGGCGCAGCAGCCTAGCTCCTCGCCACGACAACCGCGCCTGCAGGTAGAACTGCAAAACAGGACAAATACTGTCATTATGTTGTTGCTGACTTTATAATTATTGCAAAAAAAGTGAATACAAGCATGTGGGTGCTTGTGTGTTAATGCATAAACTGATTGCGCCTAATAATTAAAGTTCTGCAAACGCAGACAGAGACCTTAGAGCGAAACATGGACATCCACTCAGTCTGCTTCCCAGAGGGGAAGGAGAAGCTTGGCACGAGTCCATTAACACTATCTAAACCCCATTTCCTCCTTTTGTTCATCCTCATCTCCTGCCTCAGAGCTGCTGTACAGAATGGATGTTTGTGTCTGTAAAAATGGGGTCACGGGGCGAGCTCGCTGCAGATGCAGGGCTCGCTTTATGAGGAGGCTGGAGGTCTGTCTGGACCCGTCAACCACTGGGGTGCATGTGGCCTACATTCCTGCGGTGAGGCCGACTCTAACAGGGTCCTTCTCTCTCTCTCTTCTATCCCAAATGAGAGCAGGTGTCACTGTTCCTGCCTTAAACACTAGCAGCTGGCCACGACCCGGGTGGCATGTAGCTACAGGTCTCACACAATCTCTCCAGGTTATCTACAGTCTGCTAGCAGCAAACTTGCATGCAAGGCTGTGTGTTTGTGCCTGCAGTGTGTGTGTTGAAACAACGGAGTAAGCTGTGGAGAGGAAGAGGAGGAACAGGGCCAACGAACATTGAGGCCCTTGTTTTTTCTCACACCACTTCAGTACGTTACCCTTTTATTCCTCACATTCAGTCTCCCCTTACTCATCCTTGTTTGTCTCTTTCTGATTGGAGAGGAGCTGCTTTTCATTTGGACTTCTATAGCATACAAATGCAAATAGGAGAGGTAGTGATTTTTATTTTGTTCCTCTTTAAATTTTGCACAGCAACATCCTCACTTCATTAAATACATTTTAGCTAGCACAATATTTCAGTGAAACTATAAGTTCAGGGTTAATGAGGGGGAATACATGAGGAATGTGGATATTTTATGGTTAATAATGTGCTTTTGTCTCCATCTAACTGTCGTTTCTCTCCCACAGTGCACCCATGACTACTGGGCAGTGCAGTGTGAGAGAAACAGAAAGATGAAGAGATGGAGGGGGGGGGGCAGGGGGGTTGAGAGGGTGTCTCTTACTGAAAGAAGCCTGTCGATCTCTCAGCAGGCATATTCAGCCCTCCACCCCCCTCCTCTAAATGAGACCCACAACAAGGCCTCCTCTGTCTGCGCAGCCTCTTCATCTATTCATGTTCCCCGTGGAAAAACATTCTCTCTCATTCTCTAACTTCCCCCCCCCCTCCCCTCTCCCCTCCTCTCTGTCTCTCTGTATCGCCCGCTCTTTCAGCTTGGAGCAGGATGCCTTTGGAGAATTGCTGCTCTCAAAGATCTCGTCCCTCACGTTCAGGAAGTGTGAATATATTTAACAGCACATGTGTTTGTGCATGTTTAATTAGCTTATCTAGTTAATAGTTGCACACAGCGTTCTTGACCTCTAGGGATTGGTGTTGTCTCTCATAAGTGAAATGAAACTGAGAGTTGTAATATTCCCCCAACATTGTAAACACAATAGCAAATATTCTAATTACACAACACAAGCTCACGTGAATGTGAAAGTCACAGTCCAGGTGTGTGTGTGTATGTGTGTGTGTGTGTGTGTGTGTGTGTGTGTGTGTGTGTGTGTGTGTGTGTGTGTGTGTGTGTATTTAAAAGACGATGTGACTTACTGCCAAGTAGAGCATGGTGTACATTGCAAAGGAAGCATGGCCGGAAAAAAAAGACTTCCTGTAAGAGAAAGATCAATAAAAGATGCCGAAGGTTACACATTAACTGCATGACTCAAGCTAATATATACCCCGCCCTTAGTCAACAAACCAAATCAGTCCAGAGCATTAAACATGCGCACACACACCTTGCTTCATCCACCATCTTCTCATTAGTCTCCTTGCAGTTGACCGTGGGCACGTAGCTGCCCAGAGTGCAGTTGATGGACGCATAGGTGATCTTACAGACATCCAGGAAGTTTGGTCGCAGGCGCCCGACACTTAGCTTGGCCATATTGGTGAGGGACTGACCCACACAGCAACCAAACAGGAAGCTTCCCAGCTCCTTGTAGAGACACGACACATAGCAGTTTCCGACAAAAGCCCGTGAGTGAACACCTCGGTAACGTACCCGGTAGCATTCGCCCAGAGCGATCTGAGAAGGAAATAAGACAAGATAATCTGGTTAACATAAGTCAAACAGTAGAGCTGCACAAATACTGGAACAGTATTTAGTCTTCAAGCAAACACATGCTCCATTACAAAATAAATTGATGACAACTTGAACTCACTGCATCAGTATACTTAACAGCTGTTACTGTCTTACCGTTAGACCAGTGATGGCTATACCACCAGCGATGAGCAGGACGTCAGGGATGGCCTCTTTCTGCTTGAAGGGATAGGTGATGCTGGAGTCTCCACAGAAGAAGCCTCGCTGGTACGGAGTCACTGCCTTCAACTCACACGCAAAGAATGGGATGGAGGCTGATGAGATGTGGGAGAGAAGGGGAGGGCAGGAAGACAAAAAAACAAAACAAAAGATGGCTTGATGAATGTCTGTGAGCATGTGGTCTGTGCAGCAATGATCGCGGAGAGAGCTGGTACAGTCGGCCCACATAAAGGTGGTCTCAAAGGAGCATCAGGGGAGCAGCTTTAAAGAACATCAGTCATCTGGTGACATGATTTCCAGATTCCCAGAGGTTGAAGCATTCCTCAAATAGCTGCTGCCGTCAAAGGAGCAGGAATAAGGAGGGATGACAGAGACAGAAAGACGGGCATGACAGTGGAAAATTTAGATGAGGAATGAGGAAGATGATGAGAGGGAAATTTCGGTGTGCCAAAAGAGGACAATAAAGCCATTGTATGAACAGTTAACAATTATATTTTTGTAACAATGACGGTTTGTTTCTTTGGAGTGCAGTGACTGTTAGTTCAATACATTTAATCTTACATTAACAATTGTCCTGCAAATATGTTAGCTACGTTTCCTGGCTGGTCACTAATTAAAAGAACTCTGTTTAAGGTGAAAGACGGTCAAGGTCTGACACGCTTTAAGCAAACAAACCACACAGCCTGATGGGGAAAGTTCACCGAGTAAAAATTGTGGAACGTTTTAATGATGACAAAACGGGAAACTGTGTGTTTGTATCCCCAGAAACGGGAGACTACGTAGCTGCACAGCTTTTATTCTGTGTTATGATAGCCCTGTAAAAGCTTGCTCAGTTTCTCTGTGCCATATGTATCCCATGTCCCCTCGTCACCCCATGGAATGCAGAGAGAACATGGGACTAATCATTAACCTCTGTGCCTCTTCCTGTCATCCCAGGCCTGCTGGTTGGCTGGAACGCACCCAGGCCAAAAACACTGCTCCTGCCAGGGAATCTCTCGGACTACGTGACTAGTGCACAGGATACACACTCAAAATCAAGCAGAAGGAACAGCACAAACATACACACTCAAACACAAAGAATGGCCTTGCAAACAAGTCTTGAAGCACAGTAAATCAACAATTATTCACTCACAAAAAGCAGGGCATGAACACCTGACCTACTAAAGGTAACTACGCCCAGTTTGAGATTTGTCCACATTGACTTTGTTTTAGTTTTATTGTTCAGCTTGCTTGCTATCACAACCATACAGTCACACCACTGATTCAGCCTCACTGAACTGATAAAGGATTAACAAGGAAATAATCTATAGGTTTGAGGCTATCTGCGCAGAAAACACACGGGGAGGCAACTCTTAATAGCTATGTGCTTATTAAAAATGTTACACTGTAGTCAAAAGTATGTTAGTGACTTCTGTAGTCAAAGTCAAGCTGCCCTAGCAGGAAGACAAAACACTGATACAAGCCAGCTCACGTACATATAATTCAAGAGGGGCCTCAATCAGAAAGTGAGGGAGGGAAACACGTTGCAGGCAGATAGCAGAGGCTTTGACGCCAACAGAGAGAGAGAGAGAGAGAGAGAGAGAGAGAGAGAGATACGAAACACCTCTCATCTGACCCCGATCCCTCATTCATCTCACACAGTTGCCACGTCGACAGGCGTCTCCTTAAACACACCTACAGAAATTACATAAATGTAACTCATTCAACACACATACACATACAGGTTCCATCTGTTTTGTTTTTTTTAGACAGAGAGATTTACGATAATGCATCTACCGGTATTCATCTTTTATTTTTAAGTTTTTATGTTTTATGGTCAGAATTTCTGCCTTCCTAACAAATGTCAGTTGAATCTTCTCAAACCATCGACTTATTACTATGAGTTTATTGGGGACATCATCTGATGCAATCCATTGAAATAACCCTGCTATTCATTTTATAGTAAAATCTTATATTGTAAGAATCTTACAATGTTGAATGTGGATGCTGTGCTGCCACCATAGTTAGTGGTGTTTGTTATACAAAAAGGTGTTCTTAATGTACATTGCATATATGAGTATTAGAAAAAAACTTTGAGGAAGTCTTTTTCTTCTAGTTCATTTAGAAAAATGAATGTCCTAAGAGATAGTTTCCTGGTTTCTTTCTGCCACCTGCATAAACTGCCCTCACTTCTCCTAATCTACATATAATCCTTTTATCTGTGTGACTCATACCTGGGTGGAGACTAAGGTATGATGTTTCCTGGTTTATCTCTGGTTCAAATTGAGTGGGTATGGATTTTTTTGTTCCATTTGGGTTTAATATAATACAGATTACATTTTAAATATGTTGCAACTGACAAAACCACCCAACAAACAGTCTACAGTGGCAGCTTGCTGGCTTGACAAGACTTGACAAGACTATTCTTTATTGTAATCAGTGTATCATTTTGATTTCAATATTCAAAGTAATACTTAGTAATGACATACTGACCATTAATTGGGGGATGGGAGTTTAAATTTAATGATGGTAGTTCTCATCGTATGGATTGACGGAAAAGAAGAAGTTAAAGAATTGACAAGACATGAAGTGGAATGACCTGAAGAACAGACTCTCAAAAGTCAGACGTGCATTCGTCAGACTAAAAGAAGACCTGGAGCCACAACAGCGTCTCGAGAAGAACAAAGCGGAGGCTGAATGAAACACTGGTGGTGCCATGACTTGCCATATGGGTGTGAGACATGGAAAATGATCAAGGGATATGTGTCTACAAAGAATCCTACGAATTCAATGGTAAGACCATGTCAGTACTGTAGAGCTACTGGAAAAGGCCAATGTGAAGCTGCTGAGTGTGGAAGTGAAGTCTTTTAGATGAAAGATGATGGGACACATACTAAGGCAATGACCTGGGTGCCCAAAGGAAAAAGAAGAGAAAGACCAAAGAGTACGAGGTGGCGCACATTCGAGAAAAAAAGAGAAGTGAGGACAATGCAACTATTAATGAAGGTCTAACAGGGCTTTATAAGCCATTTTTGCACATGCAACCTTTTCTCATGAAGTTTGTTTTTGGATCATATTTTGGGGTGTTCTCTGTGTGCTCAAATGTTCCACTTACGGCATTTGACATTTATTCTGTCATAAATGAACTGCTTTGGATGTAACAAGGTCACTTTTGTGGCAAATACTGCTTTCCATACCAGGTTCTCTCTGTGTCCTCATCTGATTCCTCAATATGGAAAGTCCTCTCTCAATAATCAATATTTTGCTGCACTGACGGAGAGGAAATGGACAGATTCTCCATTAAGGACCACACACACAGCGGTTACAGTAGGAATATGGATTTTTTTAAGGGATCATTTTCAATACATATGAAGGTCTGACGGGATCCATGAAGTGTAGCATATTTTACGACCTGCCAGTGCCAGTGCCTTTATTGCATGAAGTCCATGGACAGACTCAGAACTAATAGCCGTGAACCAAAGATCACTCCACTGTGGCAAAGATGTTTGCAAAGCTTCTCAATAACATAAATCCACTCAACCTGAGTTGTGTCACAAATTCTCAGTGCTGTACAATAAATAAAACACGAAGCAACGATGATAGAAACCACATGCAAAGCTATTCAGTATCTGCACAATCCTGGACAAATGACAAGCTCCTGTGTCACAGTCGACGTCTATGCTTTACAACTACATTAAAACAGTTTTCACAACAAGACATGAGAACACTCCAGAGACCCTCACATCATCTGTCAGGCAGCTGTGAACAAACCCTAGCACCTGGTCGAGACATGCTCAAAAGAGAGCCAGGCCAAGAAGGCCTGTGAGGGGACCCAAAAGGAGGCGGAGGAGTGGGACGGCTCACACAGCCAGGCCAAAATGTGCTGCTCGCTGGGCCTGACACTCAACGCAGGAATGCTTTCAAATAGTCAAAAGGGACAGAAAGAAAGAAGGGGGGAAAAGGAGAAAGAGGGAGGGAGGAGAAGAGGAGGAATGAGAGCCGAGGGGATATGTGCCTCACTCTGAGAAACTCTTCTGGTTCTAATTTACACATCTATGACCACAGCCCAGAATGAGCTCACTGTGAGAAGAGAACAACAACAACCAAATACAAGAAGTAGAAAGAAAAAAAAAATCTCTGAAGAAAGTGATTAAAGACAGACTGCAAAAAAAAAGATTATTCATCCACATGCTTTACAGTCATGTTGCTTAACATCTGCTGATCAATACAGTGTCAAACTAAAAACTAGGCTAAATTGCATGGTCATTGACAAATGGGGGTGAGGGCGGTAATGTTGGGGTGAGAGAAAACTGGAGAGATGGAGCCAAGAGAGATGCGGCAGGGGTTTCTCTACAGAAAACAGCAGACGAAGGCGATTAGTGGTGGTTCTGGAATGTGAGGGTCAGAGATCTGGGCTCTGCTGGGACCCGCTCTGTAAACACGACCCCACGTCAACCAGCAGAATATCCACAACACACACACACACACACACACACACACACACACACACACACACACACACACACACACACACACACACACACACATAAAAAAACCACACTGGGATGCAAGCAAACCTAACCCACAGCCACATAGACTAACAGACAACCAAACAAACCACCATAAAACCCACCAGCACCAAGAAAAAAACCCTAATCAACCAAGCAAGAGCCTAACAATCCTAAATGCATTGAGGCAAACAGGCTTATTATCACAGACCTAAATGAGTTGGGGATGCTGCTGCTGTCAGACAAACAGCCTGTGAGTCGTCATAGATTAGCATGACACTGAGCCTGAAGCTTTATCTAAGCCACAGTAATGATCATTCGCTTCATCACATCCAATAATGTTTGACTGTGCAGGCCTCGTTCTATTTGCCCTTTGATAGAACTGGAGGACAGACAATTAGTGAGTAACCTGTTAACACAGGTCCATTTGGCCTGCAGTTTTAGAACCAGGCTGAGACTGGGCTACAGCCCAGCTTGCTACAGCACCCTTCAGGGGTGGTCCACCCTCGCTGGGCCTCTCAACAGTTTGCATGTGCCACGGTTTCCCAGCTAAATTTTAAGCTGCTTGTTTACCTACAAGTCAACCTTGCAAAAAAATAGTAAGCTGGTGAAGTGAACCCTGAAGTGTCGCAATTTAAATATTTGCGAGCATGATAATCCCTGGTAACGACATTTACAAGAAGCAGCATGACGGCCTTCCTAACATGCTCATAAATAGCAGTCTCCAGTTGGGCCAGGTGGGCTTGTACAATTATTTGTGCAATAATGACTTCAACTGTTCAAGACTGTCTCCACATGAGCCAGCCTTGATCTGTTCTTTCATCTAATCACTGTTCAGTTTGAGTCAGGTACTTTCAGGGCAAAACCACTTCTTTTAAGTTTCACCTGATATATATATATTTAAAAAAGTCTTTGTTTGAAGAGGCAGTCTGCGTAGAGACTGTATGCACCATTACACAGGCTTAAGCACACAAAAGAACAAAGGGAGACACACGCACAGCGTGTTGTATTGTCAGGCAGGTAACACATGAACAGGGGGTGAAGTCATCCGTAACATGGCTGTGATTGTGATTGGCAGCCATAAACCGCCACAAACCTAATTAAAGTGTTGTTCGTGTATCACATGAGGTGGTTCTTCCTGTTCATCCATAGTGGCCAATCCAGGTAGGACAGGTGGGATGAGGGTGAGTGTAATTATGAATCCCACTGCATTTCTTGGCAAGACCCACCCTGCGAGGCTGGTTGAGGCAGAGACGATTGATTGAGGTTCGGCATTGACCTCGAGTAGTTTGGGTCAGGATAGCCCATTGGACAGGGCATAAGACCCGCACAAATCAGGTTACCAGCATGGACGCCTGGCCAATCCTAGTGCCTGAATGCTTCACAGGGCGTGTCTGGTGAAGACAAGCAGTGGGATTCATAATAACGCGTGGCCCCCTGCACCCACACATTCCTTTTATCCATAATTAGCTGGATTGTTCAGAGAGACTCATCTGTTTCGTCTGCCCTGATGGCAGCACAAAGATCAGGGAAGTAATCAGTGAAGAACAAAGAGGCACTAAGGAGCCACGACAGTCTTGGATCTTTGTTAACCATCTGCTATCGTGAGCATCTCCTGCTGCTGGACTCCGTACAGCCTCTTTAAGTAGATACCCGCTGCTTCATTTATCGTGGCACATTTGATGTGCAAAGTCAAAACAGAAATGTGTGTAAACTAAAATAAATATCTCTTTGTGTTGCTTCACCTTCCAGCAGTGCACCAGGAGAGCTGTAGCATGCCCCTCTCCCTGTTACTGTTACAGCTGGCCAGTGGAGACATGCTTCCCACAGCTGCTCCTGTTCTCTCCACACTTCACTGACCTGCTTCCTGGAGCCCGGCTCTGGAGTTCAGGGCAAGAGTGGTGAAGTCTGAAGTGGGCTGTCTGTCTTTCCTGTCTGATTCAGCAGGAACATAAAGGACCCGCCACTCTGGTATTTACCTGGGAAGCTTTAAAGGAGCTCTCTGGTGGGTTTTGTGGTGTGAATGTTTGGGTGTGCGCAGAGAGAGATGAGGGCTGGCAGTCTGCAATGTGAGAACGACACAGGGTTGTGGTCGAGACTGCAGGGGAGGTATTTGGCACGGTGCAGCCTGATTGTGGTAGTGCTGTATGTATGGCAAGAGTTGAGGGCTGTTTTGTCTGCATGTTTTGGTTTGGGGGAACATGCAGCTGGAATGACTTCAGAGGGAAGCTTTGGAGGATGAAGGAAGTGAAGGCTCCAGCAGGTGAACACAATGACATTGATAAAAATGTTGATGATGGGTAACAATGCCATGGCGCCAAGGGGGGGGGCTGTCTCCTTATAGGTAGACAGAAACAAGAGGACGAGTCATTAGTTCTGAAGGACGCAAAGGCGAGGAAACAAGCTGTATTCAGATTCAGCTCAATACTTCGATGGAAGCCTCTCCCAAAAAGAAAATCCATTCTAGCTAATGAGCAGTGAGGATAAGAGCACCATACACATCTTTGTTCACTCGTTACGGCTAATACCTATGGACCACCCTGAGCACTTATGGAACCGTCATCGAGGAGAAGATTGCAGCTGCCTCATTAAAAGCACATTTGAAGCTATTTGCTGTCTGAACCGTCTATCCTTCTCAGCGCTACTTCCTCACGATAGGACATAAACAGACAGCTGTGGAAAAGATCCTTCAGGCGCCCCTGGGTCTGACCTCTGACCCCTACTGTAGCTCTCCAACCCCTTCCAACCCCTCACTCTACTCTCCCACCCTGGGGCTGTTCACTCATTCAGGCTCTTACTTGCCCCTCAGCCTTCAGGCAACTGAGACATGTCTACGGCCTGAACTGGCTCTGGTGAGCTAATGGGTGAAGGTAGACGTATTGACAGCAAAGTGCATGTGCCCATATAGTCTGTCTAAGGAAGGGTGCAGCTAATGGATTCATGAACCTCTGCAGTGCTGTCAAATGGGGAAGAGATGCATTTGTACACTAACGAGAGAGAGAGAGAGAGAGAGAGAGAGAGAGAAATCACTTCTTCCACTGACTAATGATTTGAATGAGCCATTTTTAATGGCTCTCCATCTGTCCGTCGCAGAGTGACGCCAGTGTGTTCCATAACTTCAGAGCGTGTTTGATCAGGGCCTAAAACACTCAGCAAAACAAGACCGGCAAATTTGTCAACAAACAGCACGCACATGGCAGCTGTAGTAGGGTGTCCACGTTATAGCAGCGACGATGACGCATACACACAAACACCCACACCCGCGCTTTTACTCTTAAGCACGCACACACACATAAATACACACACAGGAGACAATTTAATATTCCTGGCCCTATACACACCGACATGCTGTGACGTGTTGGCCTCTTTCTGTCTCACTCACTTGGCAGCTTTCTCTGCCAAAAGAACAGAACCAGGAATCATTATCCCGCCGCCCGCCCAAAACACACATGCAGACGTAAAACACACACCTCGCTACATTGCTGGAACACCTTCAGTCTCAAAATAGAGTTTGTCTGAAGTAAAGAGGAGAAACAGAGACGCAGGCAAAAGAAAAATGAAAGAAAAAAAAGAGATAAGCTTAAAAGAGGGAGCCTTTTCAGAATTCTGATCACTTAGGTAGATACTGTCCTTCTCTTGCTGGCATGCTGCTTCACGTCTTGAACAAAAACACACACTTAACAGTGATTAACTGATTCCAGTTTTCACTTTCTATATTATCCAAAAGCTAGTTCTGTTTTTACTACTGAAAGAAATCACTTTCTTATTTTAAATAGACACGTTTATGCAGTTTATCAACAGTGTGAGTCATTTTTTATTCTCTTTTGTATTATTCTAACCCAGCCTAACGTCTTGTGCATATCAAGTGTGAAACAATTTCACAATTAACCTCCACAAGAAGGTCATGCCTAGTGGCAGCCATAATGTCATAACCACTAAGCTGTATAAGCTAATGGTGGGTTTTCAAGTGCCACTTCCAATCATTTACCAATTACTCTTAAGAGAGGCAATAACTGGCTTTATTGGGGTGATGACAGAGCAAGGACCACCTGTGCAGGAGGGAAACAGCGGTACAGGCTGGGAGGCCTGTTCCTGCACGCTCCCCAGATATGACAAACATCCGACACCTCCTGACCTCTGGGTGGCTGGACGCTGGATCTTAGATCCAGCCACAGGGCGCAGATTCTGTCAGGTCTGTCCCTGTCAAACCCCGTCAGTCCCACCAGGAATGCCTGCACACAAGGCTTAGGACACACAAGCAAACACTTGCATTCTGCAGCTTGCTCGGAAGATACTGACACTGAGCTGAACTAGAGCGATCCATCTCTGTGCGGCATCCATCATGTGTGTGTCAGAGCAGCGCCATGAACAACGCTGGAGAACAACAATGTCAGACAAGCCCCGTGTTGAGTAAGAGTATGATCAGGTAACCTGAGGCAAAGCTTCAGTTAGCGTCCTCAAAATCCCAGCATTCCACAACAGACAGATTAGAGTTTATTCGTAATGCCACGCTGTACTAACTATGTGCCGCCACTTTAAATGTGAAGTAAATACTGGAACACATGGAGAGGCCGTGAAAACCTCAGATTACTGTGGAATCCCTCTTCAGCTGATAACATAATGAGGATGCTTCAGGGTAAAATTCCACAGTTATAGTAGTGAATGAGCCCCTTTAACAGGATGAATAATGCCGGCGGGTCAACTGTCTGAGGGAATCTGATGGTGGCATTTTCAAGGGAAAAGTGGGTTAGTCAGAGATAAGCGCGTTTAGCTAAATAAAGGGCTCAATTCATCTCCTCTAAGTGATGCCATTCACTGCCAAATGCCCACAGATGAGTCAAGGTCAGGCTTCAATTGATAACTGACATGATGGTTAACAGAGCAGAGACGGGCAGGATGCAGTCAGACATCTGCAAGTAATCTCAAATCTCATTAGAGCTCCCTGAAACAAGAACGGGTGTATTAATACATTATACTGTTTTATATCATTAAATATGATGCTCTCCTTTCAGTACAAACAGTGTAGTGAGCAATTCACCATATGTGATGATTAACAGGAAGTGTTCCAGATACTGATCTGAGATGATATCTCCTTTGTCATTAAACCTAACCCTTTTATAATGTTGAAAAGCAATAAATGAAAATGGAAACGTATCAACCAATCAAATCAAGCCAGAACTTTTGAGATTCTTACATCCACAGCAAGAAGGTGAACTCCTTTGACTTCAGTCACAAGACTAACTGACTCTAAATCCTCTCAGCTGTGACCAGTTTGAGGCTCAGTGACTCAGTCTCAGTGTTGTAATCTAGTCAGAGGGGGGATAAGAGGAGCCGTGGCACGCAGTTTTGTGAGAAAGCAAGTGGCGTGCTCCATGCAGAGAACTGAGAGAGATCATTTCCTCTGTGGTGTTGACTGATGCCGGGTCGCTTGCCACTTCCTAAACACAAAACAAAGCTGCTGAGAAGAGTGCCGAGTGAACAGCTAATAGCATACCTGCAGGGGTTAAAAACAACACGGCAATGAAACTGACTGTCTGTTGTTTTCCCCGCTGGCGTGCTTCCTATGCTTTAACTGCCAACGAGGCTGAGACCTGTCAGTCTGCCTGGACGGGTTCCGCCTCTCTCATATTTTCTGCACTCACACGACGAACACAGGAGATCCCTTCCCTATCAGAACCATTTGAGATGACGACACGAAATCGATGACATTATACAACCTCACGCTGCAGCGAACATCACAGCCCAGTACAGCAGGTATACCTCGGGCAGGATTTCCCCACGAGACTCAACAGAGGAGGAGAGTCATGCTTTCAACTTTGACCCCCGAAAAAGTCCAGTACAATTCTGAGGTGCTGGTGTTCCAATGGAGTATTCCCATTTTGTCAGACATTTCTGCCACATTATTTAAGAGAGAAATATTGTTTCTGTTTCTCCAAAACATTTCTCTGACTTCAGTCATTAGATTTTTGCCAGATTGATGTTACGAAGATGCAATGCTGTAGTTTGAACCACTAAACTCATGAATCAGTTCTGTCGAGCACAACATGAACAAACTACTGTACACCAATAATATACTGCCTACATGTTAATGACATTTAACTTCAACGTAATGCACTTATGAACACGGTACTGTGAATAGTTCTTGTCTTGCAACATTTATGAGACGTTTTCTGCCAAAGAGAAGTTCAATCTCACTCTTACAGTAATTTATTAACTATGAGGGCACAATGAGGGAATGTGCAATAGTGATCAAACCTTGATACAATTTGACCAAATCTTATCACATAGACGCCTCTGATATTATATCTGTCCATGTGACCGGAATTGCTGATTATAACTAATTTGAAAATGTTTGCTCACCTATATATTGTTTGCCATTTATAAAATGAAAATAGTAAACATTTGCAAGCTTGTTTCTCTCCATTTTAAGTAAAAAAAATGTGGGTGTTAGGACTTCTGGTTACACCGAATATGAAAAAAATAATCAAATTGTGATAGAAAATAGTCTTTAGTTTCACCATTTTATAAATAGACAGTGAATATAAAAAAACAAAAACATTTGATCGATTACTTCATGACAAAAACTAGCTTTTAAAATCCTTTGTCAAGTGGATTCCATTAGTAAAATGTTATAATGGAGAAACTCATTTGGACCACTCCTTTATTATGGTTATGCCAGTCGCCTCCGAAGTCGATGTCCACATGTTGTTACTGAAGTTTCATAATCTCCTTGTGAAAACTGGTGGTTAATTTGATTAAATGATAAGCCTGTAAAGCCTTCCATCTGAGCACTATAAATGATGTGTGGCTGGCATTTGGGCCTAATGCTGCAGTCAGAGAGGCTAAAGAGCTCAGGGAAGGGAGGTACTCTTCGGCACGGGGACACGAGCATGTTTTTATCCCAATTCCCACGTTCTTCTCCCAGGAACTTTAGGAGTTACCATGGGAACAGATGAATTCCCGGGACAACTCTGCTCCTGCCAGCTGAGCCCCCTCCCCACCCCCTACCCCCCTTACTTCCCCCCCCACCCTTCCTCCCCTCCCCTCCTTCCCACCCGCCCGAGCTGAAACTTTTCAGCCCGTTTGAACGGTTTCCATTTGACTTTCTGGAAAAATGCTTCTTGCGGCTTCGTTAACTTTTACAAATCCCCATGCGACGTGTTTCCCCTCCCGAAAGCCAACTTCGTGTAACCTCCTTTTAACCTCCAAAGACTTGATGCGATCTCGTGTTGACACACATGCGTGCAATCCACACACCAAGATGACAGAAGTGTGGGGGTCCTGCTTTAAAAGATGGTAATTGTGCATGCAAAACTTTAAAAATGGCAAGTGGTGAAGTGGTCTGCAGTGCATTTATATTAGAATTGCGGTAATGAAACTGCATTCGCCTCGTAATAACACAAACACCCGTTTACCTATTAGTATAAGCATCCGTTTAAAAGACGTGAATGCACATAATCTTACCGACACAAAGGCATATTACATCCAAACCGACCAGCATCTTCCTCTTGGTGCAAAACGAGCTATCCTCCTCGGATTGGGAGAGGAAATGCTTCCCACCGCCGTTCTCCAGCCCGTCCCCGGCCCCTCCGCCGTCGGCCAGCCGCAGCTGGAGCTCCGCGTCCCGGGGCAGCGTGGTGCCGTGGGTACCGGTGGAGTTGAACTTCTGCATGTCTTTAGTTGATGACACCTTGTTTCAAAAGTTATTGCAATGGGTCCGTGTGGTCGGAGCTCGCTCGTGACTTGATGTCTAATTCCCAAAGGTTTCAGTCCGTCCGTCGTCGGTGCAACAAATCCATGTCAACGAAAGTTTGACAGCAGCAGACTTTGTTGAGGTAACACGTTTTTTTTTAATCAAAAAGCAAGAGTGCAGAGAGAAATGATAATAAAAAAAAGATGGAGGCTATTCGGAAATAAGAGGCAACACCAGCATACGAGTAAACTTCAACTCAGTCACACTTTCTCACTTCAAACTTCTCCCGAGTGGGAGCGCGTTGTCCTCTGCTCTCAAAACGTCCCGCACAGACCTGCGCTCGCGTTTATGTCAAACGAAACATGAATGAAAAAAACACAACTTTTTTGGTTCAAACTTTCAAAATAAAGCGCTGCCCTTGTTGAACGTCAGCCTCGCCGTGCGTCGAGCGGCGGTGAAACATTCATTTTGGTTGGAAATTGGTATCATTTCCGGTGTTGTTCAGTGTGACTTGACGCAGCTGAAAAAAAAAAAAAAAGAAAAGAAAAAAGGAAAAAAAAAAAAAAAAACAACAACCCGATCAAAATCAATGTGTAACGTTGAGGCTGCAGCTCACGGCAACATGATCGATCCAGTTGACCTGACAGCTGTGTGCGGGTGGTTGAGATGAGCCCTGTCCTCTTCACTGTCCCTCCCACGTGAGGACCAGAATACACCGTCTCCAGATGAACAACGCAGATTTAGTTTTGTTTGCACAAACCCTGCCGATGAGAACAATAATAATCAACGGCTTGCAACAGGCCAATCCGCCTGATATCGATATTTAATGTTGGTGGTGTCATTGTGGTTCAGCTCGATAGGACACGTAAGTAGTTTAAAAAAAAAAGAAATGAAATTATATCGATTGCCCTCACACATGCAAGACTGCCTGGCAATTAGATTTTTCCATAATATTGACTGTCGCTGTTTCACCGTCTGCCAATACACCAGATAAATATAGGTTACTAGACAGACAATGACAAGCACACAATCTGAACACAGACTTTCCATCGGGGAGCTTATTTTAAATTCATGAAACCTTATCAAATGCCACAAATTTAATTTCTCAAGTCAGTCAATCAATCAATCAGTTGAATTGATTGATTTGATTCCTCTGTGATTTTCTTCTGGTTGTATACTGCTGTACATCTGGAAGATCAGATCAAAGCTCTCCAGCTTTAAACTATAACTTAAGCGGTCCCGGTTGTTATTGGAGCCTGATGCCTTGCTCACTGTGTGGAGCAGCCTGTGTGTGAGAGGTTTCCTGCCACCTGGTGTAAAGACAGAAGCACAGCTGCTTCAACTTCTCAAAGGTTTCTCAGCATTTTGAAAACTCTGGCTGTTGTTTGTCACACAAAGGTCAGGGCTGTAACTCACGATTATTTTAATTTTGGTTTCTAAAAAGGCAGAAGACAAGAAAAAAAAAGCATAATCATGTTTCTGAGTTACATTTGTCGCATTTTCCCAAAATGTTTCTGCCATTATGAGGATAATTTGACCACTATGAAATGTCTAGACATTTTAAAATGGCATTTGATATTGCAGTGGCAAAAAAATATATTATTAAATGGCAATCTGATAATTGAAAGTGAATTAAACCGTTCAATTAGAAACGGGCAAAGTTTAAATTCAAACTGGCAATTGGGAAAATGAAAAACACTGTACTGAAGAAACTGAAAACTAATATATAGAATGGCATTTGTTTTCTCTTTGAATCTTTTATGTTCTCATCTGCTTCTTTCATTTTTATCTCATGAGCTGTTTGTAAAATAGATGGTGAGGCAAACACCTTGAAGTCACTCATGTTAAGAGTTTTTCAGTCTCACAATCTTGGATTTATATTATATTCACTAAAGTCCATTCTTCCAGCGCAAAGCTATTGCATTTGATTGCTATTGCTAATGTGCAAGCAAAAAAAGCATGTCAAAATCGAAATTAATGGTCGTCTTCAAATTTCTGTTGTGCCGCTGATTAAATGTGTATTAATATTTAAAAACAAACAAGAAAAAAAAAGTGATGGATGGAAAAGGAAACGGAGGAAGGGAAGTGAAAAAGGCCACTTTGATAGAACGAAGGTATGTTTTTAGACACACTAAAGACACATTTATACTAATATAATTCCCAACAGTGACGTATGGGATGACAGAGTGGTGGTTGATTTTTCATGGACTTTTATGCACATTTGGCAACATGTGTCTTTACCATAGCTGTATTTTTACCTGTGGCTTTTGTCTTTGGGGAAACTCTCGCTATGTAGTAAAAACAGACAGTAAAACATCAGTTTCACAAGTGTTTTAGCATCATACAGTGTTACAGTTTTACATTTACTATAGGTAAAGAGTGATAACGCATATTGTGATTAGTTTGAAAGCATTTTATATGTGTCTTTGTCTGTTTTGTGCATTTTTTATTTACATCCACTAGATGGCTGTAAATCATCATTTAATGGCCAGAAAGTCAGAGGAAGTCAACATCTGTGTACATCAACAGTAGTCACTGAGGAGTGGATGTAAAATGGCTGGATTCCAAAAGATTCCCCGCTCTATTGATCTGATGTCACTTTGTGATGTGTATTAAAGGACGTAAGGTGGAGTAATGCGTTGAATATCTCCACCATTAGTTTTGTTTATTGTTTATTAGTTTTGTCACTGTCAGTCTATGATAATCTACATGTTGGTGTCATTGCCCTCATTCGATTCTGAGCTGATCTCGATGAAACTATAATTCATTCAGGGATTTGTCATTTGATCTAGCTTTCGTTGCAAAAGTATTTCATCAACCGAAAATGTAGCAGTTGGGCTACAAACATTGATGAAACAATCTTATTTCCCTTTTCATTTCCATCATGTTTGTCATCACAGGCCAACATATACTCATTGTTTCAATAGTGCACATGACGCTCAATAGTGCACCAGCTCTTCTGCTTTTCCGATCCGATTCAAATGATGTGTTTTGTCACCTATTATTTAACTCAAATGCAATCCTACTATTCTGCAGTGCACATAAAGGCCTCCAGCCGCTGTGAATTAAAGTCAGTAACAAGTCTGGGCAGGATTTTGTTATTGTGCTACTTAATCATAAAGTTACCTAATACCGTAGGTACCATTTTGTCTCAGAGTCCTTTTTTTCCGTTTGATGACACATACCTGAACTAAAGCCCATCCTGTTTTTCTGCCATGAAACTTTCCCCAAGCAAAGTGCAAATGGTAAAAGTGAAACCACATTTACTGACCTCAACCACAATTCAGGGGCCGGTGGGAATTTTCAAAAAATGCAAATAATAACAACATATCATGACATTGAGTGAGTTCCACCATGAATTTTTATTGTGACATTTTGTTTGACATTATTTACTTGCTTGGACAGTTAAAGAAGCTTTTACACAGTAAGTCATTTTTCTATACTTTGTATTCATTTTATGTCTACAGTTTTGCCTTATCAGCCTTTCACCTAAAGATTTTAAAGGACTTTTTCTTTTTCAAAATTCCTGTTTGAAAGCTTCAATAATCAATGCCAAATTAACACATTTGACTCTGGTTTTATTGTTCTAATAAACCCTAATGACATACATATACATTCTCCTGCTCCAGAGAAGTTTTATGTATGTTAAACACTATTATCTACCATGTTTAATAAAGAGACACGTAGAGGGGAAAAAAAGGGGAAATGGGGAGCAAAAACAGCAAGGCAATGACTTTCAATGTTAGCAAAACAACGTATAAAAGGATGATACATACACAACCACTACGCAAACACTTTTGATGAAATCTCATTATAAATAAGGAACTGAATGATTCTTTTTGGAATTAATGTCAAAGTTCTCTTTCCTTCTCCTCCCAGTTGTGAGTTGCGTTCCCCTTTTTGTGTAAATTGTGGTGAGTAGGAGTAAAGGGCCAGCCCCAAGATGCAGAACCATTATCTGGGTCTTCTGTGTTTTTCTTCAGTAACATACAGGGGAAAGTACCATCTTGATGCCTCTTTGTTCTATAGATACTCCAGGCTCTGCAGAACACACTCAGACATCAAAACGTCCTCATCACATGCACACACTGAGCTCAGGAAGCCAACAAACACACTGCTTTGGCGCACAGCAGAGGAAACGCAGAACCTGTACAGTCGTCAGCTTGGAACATTTGTCTTCTTTTGCCGTCGGACTGACGATGCCACAGCATACCCGGCACTCCCTAATCCCCTTCCTCCTGTTGTGGATCGCCATCCTGTCCGTTGTCCAGGTTGTGTTCATCGTCTTCTTCTTCACAGCTGGACATCACGGCCTGGTGAGACCTCTTTAAAAACATATCCTCCGATTTCATTTACAGAATGTTACTGTGTTTTATGGCCGTTACTGATGAGTTACAAACTTGTGCATCAGTGTTACCATAGCATGGCAGCACATTTGAATGAAGGAACAGAGTACAAGAAGACTGACAGCTGTGGCATGTTAAAACTCCTGTTCAGTGCAGCTGCTCTTTCTTGTGGTTTTGGTAGCACATCTGGTGAGAAAGGCACCTCTGCATGTGGTCTGCAGCTGGTTACAGAGGCACATATGATGACTCCCGAACAGTGGAACCTTTAGCATGATATTCAAATAGAAATGTTTTTTAGATCAATACCCCATCACACCCCAGATGTAAAACAATGCAACACAACAAATGCAACCATAAAGGAGCACAACTGGTCAAATTTAAAGGAAATAGAAGTCTAGCATTGTTTAATGTTGGTGTTTGGTGTAAATATTTGACAAGTTTGATGCTTTGCATTAAACATTTTAATTTAGCATTGTCAAATTTAGCAATGCCCTTTAGAGAACTTGAAAGGGTTTTTATTGCACCCAGAGTTGGTCAACCTTCATCCACTTTTATTATTCAGGATACTCTTGAACCATTTATCATGATCTATTTATTGTTTTGAGCATATTTTGTGCTTCTATTTCCATCTCCAGTTTCAGAACAGTAGCGCTGTAGCACCAGGGCGCTCAATGCAAATCCTGGCAAGCAATACACCTTCGGTAAGACAACCGCTGCTTCAGAGTTTGTGCTTCTCCTGTTGACCTCACTGTGTTGCGTTACGCATGTTCTTGGTGATTAAGATGTCATGCTATTGTTATTCTTTGTCATATGGTTCAGCAAATCGCACAATTCCAGACACACACATCTTGCAGACATGCTGTATTTCAAATTTCTTTACTTTTTGAGTTGCTTACGTCAGACGGTCTAACCGCTCTCCTCACTTGTTTGAAGAAGCACAGTGACGTCCTGACCACATTCGGGGAAATGCCACTAAACTTGAACAGTTGTCTCTTCTTGTTCCCTCTGAAGACAGAGTGTTATTTCTTCTGTTGTCACTGTTGTCATCTGTTGTTAAGATGGAGGTACTTGTCTTCTAGCTGCTCTGTGTGTCACTGTGGCATCACACTTAATGTTGATATTTTGAGATAACTGGATCTCTTTCTCTTTCAACAGTCCGTCTCTGATCATGGGCTTATCTTGGGCAAAGGAAAAATGCTCACCTTTCAGGTTACTAAAGGTAAAGCTATTTCAAGTATTTCCATACTCATGTGTGTGACAAAGGCTGCAACAATTTGCACAAAATGCGTCAGATCACCATTCACAAGCTGTTGGAAATACAGTCAATGACGTGGTCAGAGGGAATGAGTAATTCCAGAAAATACAATTTCATCACATGTAATTTCATCAATACTTACAGGACACAGAGATACACATTTGCTTGATGTGAAATTGTTACTCACTACAGGATATTCACAATGAAGTTCTAAGAAAACAAACTCACAGCTAATTGAAACTTTTCTGTCACCCATAGTCAAAGGGAAAATGAAATGGTCGGCAAAGAAAGCAGATGAAGACCTGATTTCAGAAGAAGGAGGACATTTTCTGAGAATAAACAGGGATGGATATTTCTACTTAAATCTTCAGGTGACACTGTTTTCATGTAATGCAACAAAGGGATTGCAGCACACAGTCAGACTAATGAATGAAGACCAAGTTATCCTGCAGGGTTGGATTCACACGAACACATGCAGCACAGGCCTCCTCGGCAAGGTAGAGGAACTGTCTGCTGGAAGCTCCCTGGAGGTCGACCTGCCAAACACTGAGGATGCCATTAATGAATTTCTTACGCACCTGGACATCATCTACATCTACAATAATTAGATGAAGCTCTGACATATCTTTTGATATGTCAGAGCTTCTGATATACAAAGTATATAAGAAGTAAAGCAGCTTCAGGATCAGTCTGCGGTTGACGTCATCACTACAAATCTGCTTCTCTGCTGTTGTGCTTAAGGGAAGACTTTTTCAAACTCAGCTGTGTTGTACGACAAAAAGGATATGATGTATACTGATTGTTTGGGGGGGTTTTGGTATTGGAAAAGCAAAATTCTCATCGCTCCTCAAATAGCTGTGATCGAGGAGCACATTTTAGTCAGTGAAACAGGCGTTTAGAGTGAACAAATCCATTATATTGTTTTTAATTTTAAATTTGGACCTTGTTGGAGTTTCTTAGATTTAAAATGTGTTGTAGTTAACTGCAAGCATGTATTATTCTGAAGTTCTGGCAGAACTGTGTTATTTACACCACAGCTTCTAGCTACTTCCTGATTTATTTCCTGATACGTTTTAAACAGTTTAAATTATATTTATGTTGTATTTATTTATTGTTTGGACCTAAAATATATAACATACACAAATATATGCTGTATTTAACAACATTCCAGGTTAGCAAATAACATAATAATAAATGTATGTTACTGTGTGACAATGTATGTTATTGTGTGGCATGCATGTATTGTTAGCGAGTCACTGGAATGTATAGTGTTTTCTTTATTATTTATGGTAATTTTATCCCGCTAAAATTGTATTCAAGAACAAAATATAGATATAATTTATTTGTTTAAACATGGTGTTATAGAACATTATGGTGTTTACACAATCTGTAATGATTGTAAGAAACTCAATTAATGCGTTTGTTAATCATGAAAAAAACAAACAAGAACAACAGTTACATACATTGGTATTATATTTTCATTTAAAATGAAAAGTGAAAAGACTTGACAGAACTAACCTCCAAATATCCTTTACCAACTGTATGGCACATTCTGACACGTGAAATCACAACTTGTGGTGGTTTATGCGTAAGGTTTCATGTTGTTGAAGGAAATGTTTGGTTTTGTCAATGGTTTTCACTTATTTCTTACGCAACACGGAGCTGCTCGCAAACCCCGACGTTTAGAGTGAACATGTACATTCAAAAAAGCATTGCATTTATTCTAGGAACATTTAAACAATTTTGTCTTTACCACAACAACATATTGTAACTCCTGCCATGAAAACATCTCCCTAAATAAAAACTATATTTTTGTCATACTGTTTATTACATTTTATGTGTTTAAAAGCCCCAATATGGAGCTCGACAAAGCGAATGAAATAACAAAGATGAATGAGCGCTTTTGAGTCATTTTTGAGACCCTGGATATAAAGTGAAAGTGAGAGGTCATGAGTAAACAGTGGGGCCCCGTAGATAATGAGTCACTAATAGGAAGAAACAGAGGGACCCTCCCTGTCATATGCTGTCGAAGAATATTCCCTCCAGACTCTGTCAAAGCAAAATAAAAAGAAATCGGCACCTAACAGAAACATCCAGCATCTTATCTGACACAACAATAAAGATACATTACACAAAAGGTCACTGGAACATGATGCGAGTCATCACCGGAAAGACACATATTTTCCAAGTTGCTGAGGTTTCATCTAAAAACTGTTCCAAACCTCAGCCAAAGAGTCCCATATCTCTACCAGCATTAGCTTTTGCTACCACAGCTTTCGATTACTGAGGAGGAGAGGTCCAAGAAGCTGAATTCAAATGCACATAACAGACCCATTTACTACCCACTCTGTCTCATTTATTAAAGGTCTCTGCATGGGTTGGCTGGTTCCCACCTTTGCTTTCCACTCCCCGATGTCGAGTCGTCTATCCGCATAGAGACGTGCGGGAGCTTCTGTGAAAACCCTCATTTCCATCATCATCCACCCAAACAACACTGACAGTGTGTGTGTGTGTGGTGTCAGACATGTTTTCAGTGCGCAATCTTTGAAGAACATGCTCTTTCAAGCTCGTTAGTAAAATATGTCACACATTATAATAATATATTTGCCAGAAATCAAGGGATGATTTTTGGGAGAGAATAACATCATAAATCCAGCTACTGAACTTTTCCCCTTGATCAAATATGGCATTTCATTTTGGGGTTATTTAGATGACTTAAATTTACACTACTAATTTACGTTGTTACAATACCCTGTGGAAGAGACATATATTTTAGACGGAATGATTCCACATTGTTATTTTTGACAAGTTGTACTTTGAGAATTATTCTATTATTAATTATAACACTTTAAATGTCATTATTATCTCTGCCTATTGATAATGCGTTTGTGTATGAGTAAGTAGTGACTAAGTGATTTTAGTGAGTGAGGGAGTTGAGTGAGTAAGTGATAAAGTAAGTGAGTGTGCACCTCTCTGTCTGTCTGTGGCAAATCTTGCGTTCTGCTGCAGCAAAGGGCATCATATTTTGGGTGGCCGGTTATGGCTGCATCTTGTCGTGTTGGTGTTGATTAAAGAAGACTAACACAAGAGAAATGGTAGCCCGCTTATTACCCCACAGGCCAGAAGGACTGGGGAACACTACTGAAAAAAGTGGGGTTACATTATCAAGCATGTGTCACCAAAAAGGTGATAATTTATTTAAAGGTGTTTTCAGTAAACTAAACAGCAAAGTGGACCCTGTGGATGCACTGCTGACATATAATTCAAATGTCAGCAGTCCACTGTTCTCAACGTGATCCAGAGACCAACACAAGAGGACAGTATTTAGCTGTGGACTGTGTGCTGCATGACCACTTTTCAGTTTGGCCGTGCAGAATTTTTTTTTTTGCCCTTGGCATCACACATTGTTCATTGCAGAGACAAGGCTTCTACATCACAAACAGGTAGTGGTTGAAAAAATGTTGAGTGTGTCCACAGATTGATATGTGACAACACAGACGTGCTTCAACAATAGGACATCTTGGTTTCATACATGGAAGTGTGAATAATTAGCTGGAGATCATAGGCAAATAAAAAGAGTGTCATCCCACACAATTCCTCTATAGAAGTCATCTCCAGACTAAAGTTTAATCATGAGAGAAAACCCAACTGCATGAATGCGAACCACAGCGGACACAGCTCCCCCTCCTTCGCTACTACAGTCTTTCACACCTCACAGATCAGCCAGCGCTGGAAGATATGTGACTCACACACACACATCAAGAGGCATTCATCAAAGGAGACTTGATTTAATAGATAATATGTTTACTTATGAATTCAGACTATATGTAGCAAAACCCTGAACCGTAATTAGTCTCAACTCAGAGCGTTTTACCAATTTGAACAACACACACACACACACACACACACACACACACACACACACACACACACACACACACACACACACACACAGTCCTGCTAAATGTTCACCATCCACCCCGGTCTGAGTCTGGGGTTGGAAAGTGAGTCAGGCAAGCTTGTGCTGATGTCTCCGCACCCCCCTCCACTACCACTTCCTCTTCAGTTTATAAACATACAACTCTGTGGGTGTTTTCAAGAGCAGCTTCTTCGAATAGACTCAGCTGAAGGGAAAGCGTAACTGCATGACACAAAAGAGAGAGAAAAAAAAAAAAAAACTTCCAACGGTGATGAGGTCTTTTGTTTGTACAAGGCAACATGCAAATAATCATCTGTAGCATTACAGTAGAGAAGTATGTTAATCTAAATGTGTGGAAAACACATATTGGTGACTCTCTACCCTCAAACTCGGGTGCGTTTGTCATAGACGTCATACTGCTATACTGAAAATGCAGTATTATAAAATGAACACATTCTGGTTGACTTAATGGCACATTCACATATCGTTATGCAAAATGTCTCTGCACTGTAAGCCGTGTGGTTGGGCCGAGTGGGTGAAACTGTTGCTACTGAGACCACTAAGCGAAGGCTCCTGCACGGTCTCATCTGACGCAGCAGGAAGCGAGTTGTCTTCAGCTGCACCATGGCCTCAAAAAAAGGCTTGAGAAAAACCAACAAACAAGACTTTTTGAAATCATTATCCGTTTATTTTCAGTATTTTGTAAACATTATTGTACATAAATACAACAGAAATAAAGCGATTATATCATTTATTCTACCACTGAAGGAATCAATAAATAGAGTGCAGCATGTGTTACAGCAAGAATGAAAACAAATTTAGACAGTTTGTGTGTTTTTAATTTTAGCATGAGCATGAAACATATGTTTATATTCAGAAACAGACAAAGAACAATGTACAAAGTTTTTCTGAAAAATCCTTCAATGACGAGTCATTTTTCAACATTCAGACAAATACGATTAAAATAAAGGAATCATATAAAAAAATCCCTGATAAGAGAAAGTTTTTTTTACAACATAAAAAATTGAAGTTCCACCCCCCAATAGGAAAGCCCCCAGCTTTGTCCTTCATAACACTCAATGAGGTTTTCACACCGGCCTATCTTTCCGGTTGTGGACCTACTTTTTCTTTATAAAGAGAATCATTAATCCTCATAACATTTATTGTCAACTTTTATTTACTGCTATTCCAAACTTTTCGGACTCATGGTGAAATATCAATGTGATATTTATAACATATATGCACCGAAGATGTTCTCATAAGGTTTGTGTCGCGCAATGTGTGAGGTCTTGCTCACTTTCACAAAAAGGGCATCGTCTTTTGTGAGGTGAAACACTCCGGCCAGGTAACTGTTGGTTCGCATTTTGCCGGACCGCTCTGAGGATGTTTTGGACAGCAGGAGGGGAATACTTTCCCCAGAGTACCGTTCAGTTTTCCGATGAATAGAGTGGTCAAATCTATCACCGTTAAAGAAGGAAACCTTGGAGTAGACATGGTAATAACCCTCCTTCCGAATAATGAGACTTTGGTTTTTGTAGTCCATGTCGTAGAGGAGAGGGTCGGCAGTCATGCTCCATGCCATGATTTCTTTTCCGTGAACTACATCTTGTCCGTCTAGGGAAAAAAACAGCAACAATGTGAAGTCTGATTAATAATTCATACAATGTAACCATAATGTATTTATCATTTTAAAACAGGGTTTTAAATGGTGAATACATTATAAAAGGACCACATCCACAACAATATATGTAATTTTATTTCTGCATTTGTAGTAAATTGGACGCTGTGTTAATGGAAGCAATATGAACACTGGTCTCACCTGTCAGATGTGCAAGTGGTTTGGAAGGAGGACTAACAAGACTGCGAGTTTTAGGGGGAGAAGTAACGGCTTTATCTGTGTGAGGACCAGAGCAAAGTGTCATTGATGTGGCTTAAGTAACTGAAGTGATATTTATTGGTGGAGTAATAAGTGCTGAGACATACCTCCGATGAGCTTGAAGAGCGATGCCGAGGTGGCCTGCAATGGAAGGAAAAATGGATTACCTCTCGGTTGTACGTTTGTTTGTGTTTGTGAGCATGGACATGCAATGACTGTAGTAGCTGATGTGTGACCGAGTTGTAAGAATAGGAAGTAAAAAAAAACAAACTACGAGCACATTAAATCATAAAATCTGAAATTAGTTTTTTGCTTCTGCTACGATGATATCTTTCTGAGAAGGACAGGTCGGTCTTTCTGGTATTGAGCTGAAAATAGATCACGATCATGCTACAGGAAATAGACCACTTTCTAGTATCGATTGTTTGTACACTTCGTGTATAGCCTTGTTCACCAAACAGGGTCCAAACATGAGAGCCGTGGCCCCTCTCCCTTGCGACTGCAGCCCCCGACACAGAGAGCATCAGAAGATGACAGGAAACTGAGTCAGCGATTCAGTGAAAACACTGACCATCCAACATTACGCCGCTGACACCCGGGTTCCGTGAAGTTTTCAATAAATGGGCCGTACTTCTCCATCTCTACTCTCTTCCGCATAATAGTGAAATTATTTCTCCGTCAGCAGTTTTTGTTTTTTTTTCAATAGAAAACAATCATTCATATGATTCAGTTTTGTTTCGGTCACGAGAGTCCTTTGCTTTACTAAACGTGAACAACATCCAACGCAGACATGTTGAGTAAAGAGAACTGTTGTATAAAATTACACCATAACTCTATCATGACACTATGGGGATATCTTTAATCACAGAACTCTTGGACAGCGGAAGTTTCCACTTTGGTTATAGTACGTCTGACAGCAGAGACGCCAGTTTCCCCCCACGTAGCATGTGACTCTTTGACGTGCATGTATTAAAAAGTTACCTGAACAATGGCAACTGTTCTCACGTTTCTACTTTGTATTGTATATTGAATAAATAAAACTCACAACGTTGACATCAAAAACTATTATAAAACATAAATAAATGGGACTGAAGTGTTTTCCAGAAAATCAGGATGTTGCTGAGAAAAGCAGAATAACTCCCATTATGAATACTTACAACTAGTGGAAATAAAAAAAAAAAAAAAAGTTTTATCGACAAAAAAAAACAAAACAGAAAGAGTTTTGTGTTGAGGGTGAAAGGAAACAGTAAAAGAGACCTGAAAAGTGAAAAAAAAAAAAAAAAAAAAAAAAGGTGTTTCATGTGAATGAGATTTTATGAGAAAAGTGAGATTTAGAAGAAAGTGAAACAATGAAGCAGCAGCGTGACACTCGGTTGATAAGAAATCACAGGCGACTCAGAGATCGGGTTGGTACTCACAGACCCTGGTCGGTAGAGCTGGTAGATGAAGCAGGCTTCTATGACCATGCCGCACAACGCCACGCTCACCAGCAGGAACAGCAGGGTCTGCGCCACGCCGGCCCGCCGTCTCTCCGGACTCCGCCTGGGTGGCGCTGCAGGCCGGCTGGTGTAGGTGTCCACCACACACACGGAGGGATTTCTACCATTGGACATACCTACAGTGCTCTCGCTCTCTCTCTCGCTCTCTCTCTCTGTAACTGAAAAGAAAAAACCTAATCTGTGTGGAGAAGTTGTCAGAGGGTGTTGCTTCAAGGGGGCCGTGGAAGACAAAAGGACTTGAATGGCAGAGAGGGGTGACAAAGTAGCAAAAAGGGTGGGCTCACTTGTGGTTGGTTCAAGTGGAGATAGCTCACGTCACCAGTAGTCAGATAAAGAACAGAGTCGCACACAGAGATCTTGAAATGCATCACCAAAAGCACCTTATGAGGCCGAGATGCACCTGCCTGCACCTGCCTTCAGACACTGAAATGATACTGTACTTGGTGCCATTTTTTTCAATGCAGCTGCAGAACCTGATAGTCGATAAGTTACAAAGCCTCGCGGCAGAGGGCTGCGATCACCGAGTGGGAGACCAAGCACAATGCATTTTAACCTTCGCTTCACACCCTCCCACTTCACTGTAATAGCAATGTTGTAATATCGACATTCACACTTCCTCTCTTGCACGCACGCACACACTCACTCTCTCTGGCTTGTCTTTTAGTCTGACACCAGATATTGACCTGACTAACGTTCAACATCAAGATCTTATCCACTTCTCACGAGGTTATCCACAGCATTAAACCTCAGTGCCGTGTCACGGAGGTGAGAAAAGAGTTGCAAGGCGTGAAAAGAAATAGATAAATACTGAGGCTCACTTTACCCCTGCTGAATATGATTCAGCAGGGGTAAGGTGAGGTGAAGCGGCACGTTTAGACAAGGTATGTTTGATAAATTGATTGAAGATGCATTTTAAATGTTATTCATCGTCCTCTGGATCACATCTATGAGACAGTTTCCTGTCTCACCAGGAGTGAAGGCTTTGAAATACTGCAGACATTAGTGATGCATGGCCTTTGTTAATATTGTTTCTCTGGACCAGTGCGAGGGCACAAGGCAAAATAAACTCAATTAGAAACCTGATTAAGCATGATGGGATGGAAGGATGTGGAAAGACATCCAAGCAGTGCGGTGGTGCACTGACAAGGACAAGCACATCTATTATGTTAACCGTCTAATATTTCATTTAAATATTTCAATTGCTAGATGCTCTATCACAAAGGTAAATAAGAAACTATATAATTAGTAAGAACTGCAAGAGTAGTATACAATAATCTAATACATTACTTTATTATTATTACTATATTTTATTGTTTTCAAATGCCAAAACTAGAGATTATATAAGTAAAGATAGGCTCACTCTGTTATGGTGGCAGGGAGGTTGAATTAAACAAAAGGCGAGCTTTAATGTCACAAAGCTGGTTCCAAGGAACAAAACTGAGGGAGCAGATTGAATAAATCAAAGACAAAAAGAAATAAAAAACAAAACTAACTGGGAACAAACCAGGTTTCAGAAAGTAGGTTTAACAAACTATAAGCCCAACCCTGAACTCTGAGTTGACTAAACCTGAGATGGAAAACTCTGAGTTTTCAGTTCCAGAACAGCTGATCAAACTTTGTTCAACCAACTCTGAGTTCGTTCACTCCTAGTTAAGCTCGTGTGTGATGAATGAAAAAAAGCCATCATCAATGGAGCTCTGATTCCTCGAGTCACCATGGCAACAGGTAAACAACAGGCTGCCTCCATTTTAATTCAGTGGAAGTAGAGATATTAATGCATGCAAAATATATGTATATGACTGTGCACATTAGCTTTGATCTCACAGGGACAAAATACTGCGGCCAACTGCAGATGAAAAATACAGTTGAAGATTTAAAAAATATGTAGATCAAAGACATAGAGACATGATTGTAAGCTCACAATCTGATCCAGTAATAATGTGATTGGTGATTTAAAAGTCAAAATACATTAAATGCACAAAGAGAACGGGGTGATTAGACACAGGTCTCGATCACAAAGACATGAAGATGAACCGACGTGACGCATCAGAGAGTGAACTTTAAAAATAAAACCAACCAAAGATGAACCGAAAACACATTGTGAAAAGTTGTAAGACGAAAACACAAACAGACCGGACAACGCCATGGTAGCGACCAGTCAATCAGAAGGTAGACACCTCCTCAAGCATAACACAAGCAAAACTACCGCATGATTCACAATGACAATGAATTAAATAATACAGGAAGCATTACGAATTCCTGTTACTCATTGTCAAGACATGACCAAGTCACTGTGAATTTGCACTTTTAGTTATTGATTAATGGATCATCAATTAAAGATCATTAGTACACACATTGCAATCCAGTAAAATAGAAATGAGTATTTGAGAGCCATAATCAGCCTGAATGAGAGCACAACAGTCAAACTGGTCGCATGCAAACAATTACATGTTTCTGAATACAGCCTCAAGTAATGTTAACAATCAGATTCCTGACACAACAATGTATACAAGTTTTTCTTTCTTGCTTCATTACAATGTAAACCGTCTCATGCCGCCTGTCCACACACCCTGATTTGTCAGTGGGCACCTGCTAGATGTTTTGGTTTTAATTCACCTTTCTCTACTGTGCTACACTTTTTTTGCAACAACAGCTAAATTTGTAATAATTTAGTAGAATAAAACTCTGGGTCTGTCCCCTAGCTTGTAAAAAAGACAATTACAAGGACCAGTGGGCCATATGGCAACCTGCGACAGGAAATCATGATTCTACATTACTTCAGACATTAAGATATCATAAATCAGAGATTAGGTATGAATCAGTTCAGCATGTGTATTCTACCCGACTGAGTTTTCAGCAACTTTTTCTGAATACATCCATGATGTCAAGACTCTATGGCGTGCTTTTACCGTTAGCTCCCCCTACAGGATAGAAGAGGACATTACAACCACAAGGTTTGTTAAAGGGAATTAATAATGTAGGAAAAAATATAAATTTTACAGAAATATAAACCAATGAAAAATAGTATCAAAAGTAAATCAAAATGTACCTTAACTAACAAGCCTTCATACCCGAGGCCTCGTCATGAATCACCAGGCTCATCATGTAATGTGTATTGCTGCACCTCGTCACTCCAACTCAGTTTTGCATGAGGCTGCAGTCCAGACGAGGCAGATAGAGGCTCCGCTCACTCAGCTCTGATCTAGGAACTTGACTGTGAGCTTTTTTCTTTCCAACCGTCAGAGTATGACATTCAGCAATTGTTCACGTGTGACATCGAACAGAGTTGCTCAAAGTTGGTGAAAGTGGATTGCATGGACTATGCACCGCGAACTGAGGATGATGAATGTGTCTGGAGAGCTCTGTTTGTTGGCATGTTTAATCCTGACTGTAGACTTGACTTTGGGTTTGGGGCCAAACAAAGACATGGAGTTTACATTTCTATTATCTGCTGGCACCACCGAGTGTTTCTACCAAACTACAGCGAGGAACGACAGCATGGAAGTTGAATACCAGGTAATTATTGTTTTCTTTATGTGTGTGTGTGTGTGTGTTTAAAGTTTAGAATAGCTTCATTAAAGACTATGAATAATGTCTAACTGAAAAACAAGTTGGACCTTGGACTTTGGTCTTGCACGAGATAAGAAAACCACTACTGCTGTCGTTGAAGACACTTATCCTGAGATAGAGAAACACATTGTAAAAGTACTCAACATGCATCCTGCACAAGCACAGACGTGTCTCAACATGACGGTGATGTCTCAAATGCATCCAAAATATATCGCCACCGTAATTAATATTAAATGAAAAGCACAAATACATATAGTCAAAGCACATTTGGTCCTCAAGTCTCTGATATTGTGTCACTGACCTCAGTCATTTTATGGCCATGACCGTTGCATTGCTTCACACCCTTAAGACTGCACATATACTACAACAGCAGCAGGATACGTTAGCGTAAAGTAACGACACCGTGGTTTCCGAGCGCGTAGTCAGGGAAGAGCCTGGCAGGATCACCGGAGCATCTTCCCTGGAACAGATGCTCCTTGTTCTTGCTCGCCCATCACAACTAACGTTGTGACATTGAGAAGGTCGACGAATCCCGATCAGGACTGTCGAACTGTGTCGGACACTGAGGTCTTTGTCCGCAAGAGAGAACTTCCCTACACAAACAGCTCAACTGTCCATTTATTATCACTGTGGCATATATTTTGTGAGCCATACTTTAATTTGAATATCAGATAGCAGTCGCTCAGCTCGTTGGAGGAAAATGTGTGTGAGTTCTTGGTGTGGATTGGGGCAGGACTGACCTCAACCTCCCTCTGTGTCTTTTACAGGTGATAGCTGGGTCGGGTCTGGATGTTGGCTTCGTCCTCATCTCACCCAGCGGATACCGGCTGGTCTCTGACTTCAGGAGCTCGGAAGGCATTCACATGTGGGTCACTTAAAAGCTCTCCAACAGCCACCTGCTTATGATGTGATGTTAGAAAACTACATGTACTTTCGACCAGTATTTATATTTTATTTATTTTTGCTATCATGGTGAATAGTTTCGGCCATTTGTTGGGAGCAAATGTCATCCGTTTCCAAAGGTTCACGCCTCATTTCTGTCCTGCAGGGTGGATCCCACAGAGGACGGAGACTACCGGCTGTGTTTCGACAACAGCTTCAGTAAGCTGTCAGAGAAGATGGTGTTCTTTGAGGTGATCCTAAATAGACAGAGCAGCGGTGCATATGGAGGCCAAAACGAGTGGGCGGGCGTGGCCACGCCAGAGAGCATGGTGGATTACAAACTGGAGGACTTCAGGGTGAGGAACCAAAGAGTCACTGCATCTGCTCTATGACTTCCTTTAGACAACATTTTAATTATCTGATGTCTTGTTTGATGTAACGCCCCCACTGACTCTCACCCCCCCTCGTCCAGGTGAGGTTGGACTCCGTGCACCAGCACCTGGAGAGGAGCCGTCAGGTGCTGACTGTGCTGCGGGCCCTGGAGGCCAGGGACCGCTACCTGCTGGAGGACAACCTGTGGCGGGTCTCCTTCTGGTCCTGCCTCAACATGTTCGTCATGCTCACCGTCGCCGTCACTCAAATCTACACCTTGCGACGCCTCTTTGATGGCACGAGGCGGGTATGCACGTAGTGACGACACAGCTTGACCTCCAGCCGCAGGAGAGAGAGATAGAGAGAGAGAGAGATAGAGAGATGCACGTGCTCACGCCTGAGAGTTGGACCCGTAACCCTCAAGTGACTTAAGCCTCGTGAGCTGGATTTAAAGGGACAGTTCACACTTTTGGAAAACAGATTTATAATTGATGTTTTATGAAATTTTGAATTAGTCACGCAGATGGAAATCGAATTTGCAGTACTGTGATATGCACACACAGAAACACATGATGTGCATACATATAAGATACATTTAGTGCAGTAGGGATGACCTGTTGTTGTAGTTCCCTTGACTAAAAAATGAGCATTGGATTTTGGATTATTGCAGAAAATAAACTGTGTGGCTAACACAAGTTCATGTCTTAATCTTGTGTTAACCAAAACCCATTGAGTTCGAGACAAGGGAACCAGAAGTGCAATAATACTAACTCTTTTCTGGGTTCCATGGGTTTTAGGACTCATTACTGCAGCTCAACACACATTTTAACACTTTTATTTGTTAATAATGCCATTTTGTGAGCTTTTCTTACTGGAATGTTGTTTTATTCAGTTTCAGACTACATTACACATGGACATTTATATATTTTAAGATGTGTTTTATCAAACCAATAGCCAAAACAAAATTTCAGAATCCTCTGTATCGCCCACTTTTCTTCTTTTTATTTACTGAGCCCCGGGCTGTTTAAAAAAAGATCACACCTATAGCTTCACTGTGATAAAATAAACCAAAAATACATTATAAAAAGTAGACAATCTCCCTGATCAGTTCATCCATCTGGAGATTAAATATGCAGAACTCATTAAAGTCGTGCAGATGGCAAGCTAGTTTTGGCTGTAACAATCATTCCTTTGCCATTATTTGGATGCATTGCTGTCATTTGGTTACAGCTGTAAAAACATACATAATGCAATACGTATTGTGCATTTCGATCACTGTAGTCTCAGTGTTGAAACCTTCTGGGACTGTTTAGCTTCATTACCATTATCTGTTATAAAGCACATTAAGTGGTCACGCTCCACCACTTGGAAAGCATTTGTCTTAATACATGCTACAATAATAATAAAAAAAATCTCATCTCAAACTGTCTTTATGACTAGGCACTGTACAGTATCTGGTTAAATGTGCACTTATACTTCATCTCAAATTAGTTTTTGTTCAAATAAATAATTGACTGGGAGATTGTGTGGTATAAAGTAGGTAACTGAAAATGTCAGCATTAGATGTACGTGTTAAACTACATTTCACTCCATACAAACTTATTTCTGATCATCTCTGGAAATACTCAAACATATTAGAGCTCAAAACTGTTTCAAACATTCACTATAGACAAAATAACTTACAAAGTTTGATGCCTCAATAACTAGTTTGCATGTTATGCTGACAGTACAGATTACTGTGTCTCTGTAACAGCATTGTTGGAGCTTTTCTTTTTGAATGAAATGAAAATCAGATATATAGTCCTTCTGTAGTCCTGCTGCTGTCATGGATTGAAGTCATTTCATGGCCACCTCAGGCTGATGAAGGTCACCACTGGTTTCGACGGGGAGCCGGGCGCCTGTTCAGGAACAATCAACCAACATTAATCTCTTAACCTTGTGACATGCACTTTGACACGTTATACTGCAGGATCCAGTCCCTGGAAGAGCACAGGCATTTGTAACGAGGCAATCTGTTCACGAGAGGGCTTAGCGATCATCCTCCACTCTAATTGGGGAATATAACGAGGCAAATTCATTTTTGATTTATTAATGAATGCTCTACCCAAAAAAAAAAGATCGACTTCTGACATTTTTTACTGGAGTTTTGCACATATTAGGCACAGAACTGTCTCAAAAGAGTTTTGTAAAAATCTTTATAACAAAGTTAGATTGTGCCTATACAATTATCCCTATCCCCTTTGAAGTTTGAATGTTTTTTGTGAATTGAAGTAGATCTACTTTCACTTTGCCTGTTGATAAGTGTAAAAAATAAACACAATCTACTTCGACTTCATGTGAGACAAAACATTAAAACCTAAAAAGGAGGTGAATTCATTTTACAGGCAGCGTAAATGTTGATTAATACACAAGAGCAACAAAAGGCTATTACTGTGATTTTGTTGTTCGTCACTTTACATTTTGTGAAAATGTATGTGCTGAGTGTGAAGAACGGTGACCGTTGTTTGAGCCTCTCTAAAGGCAGGCACCCTGCCAGTAGAGGGTTGCCATAGGAACATCTGCAGGCTTATGTCGGCCTATATTGGTTTGGATGTAGAGAGGGAGGCAAGAGGAGAGGAAAATGCTACGCTATCGGGAAGAGAGGAGAGAGAGAGAGAGAGAGAGAAGAGCAAGTGGATCACACAGGACAAAAGGAGACACCAACCACCAGAGCCAGTCCCTTTATTGTACACAACACCTCTTTATTTACTCTCCATCCTAAATCAGTTCATGTTGTTTATTCAAATCAATTAATTGCTACAGAGGCACTTGACAAGGGTTTGCAAAACAAAAAGAAAAGAGATTTTTTTTACAGGTTGGTTTCCAACCCCTTCCACCACATACAGGCAGGGGAGGGGGAGGGAAAGAGGAAAGGAGGCAGGGCACATCCATGAGGAAGAAAGGCAGTATGACCACAACCTAATGTACTACAGGGCATTACAGTCTGGGCTTCTCGAAGGCAGGCTGAAGTGACAGGCACAAGGGGAAATCAGAAAACTTTGGCCAATAAGAAATTTATCACATGAACTAACTTTTGAAGGGTTTGTGGAAGTTTTCATGTGAAGGGTCTTCAATCTAAAGACTCTGGGCTGTTTTATAAGCTTATTCTAATCCTTCCGGCACTGTCACTGAAAGCCAGACCTGTAGAGAAATACAGGGGAAGAAAAAGCACACTCTGTCTCGAGAGTCTGTCAATTTGGACAGTTTTGAATTCTTTAGTTTTTTTTTTTGTCTTTGTTTCTGGCTAATTAAAGTTCTATCCTCTTTGATGAGAACAGAGAAACGTCAAGACAGCTTCTGTAGACAGAGTGTGCCTCCATATACACCACAACTCCCACCACCTGCTGCTCACAACCACTACTGATCAAACCTAAAATAGAAAACATTCTAGTAGCCCAACGTCACTCCCCACTTGACCACTTTTACCCTCAATTGGGTTTTAAATGGTCAAATACCCTCAAAGAGAAATCAAAATATATTCATTATCAAATAATCACAGATGTGTAGATGATGTTTAGACCCCAGGTGCCCTCCCAACATACAACACATTTAGACAGCAAATCCCTGTAGCAGAACCCCAAAAATAAAAGTCCAGGAGAAGCTGGGGAGCTGAGTTGTACAAAGCCGATACAATTGCAACCAAAAACATCAAAAGAAATGACAAATGCCCTGATTATAAATAACGCGTCAGGAGATGACCGATCTCTTTTCCCCTACATCCAAGGCTAATCTACGAAACGGCAGTTAGTGCTTCCTTTACCCTGACTACTACAGTTGTTTTTTAACACGTTGGGCCTTTGATTAGAATCAAGAGCATGTTTTTGTCATCAACCCTGCGATTAAATGAGATACAAGTGCTAACTCCCCAGTATAGGCCAGCTATATACAATATTTTTAATGCATGGAAGCAGAACTGATAGCAATAATAAATGTCCTTGACAACTAAGCCAAGAAAGAGATGTGCCAACTCCTAAACGCTTAATACCATCTTTATACTCTAAATCACGCCCTCGTCTACGACACATCCCACCGCTTCACCGAGTTTCATCCTCTCCGAGAGGAAACTGTGCTGTGTGCTCTGCTCTATAAGAATCAGTTAATCCAGGAATGAACAAGGTCTACCCGAAGGCTGAAGGTCTCATTGGGGGTTCAGCGGAGACTAAAGGGATTATAATTCGAGGCTTTAAAAACTCAATTTCTGGAGAGAAAGCAACTCACAAAGTGCAGACAGCCTTCCGCCTGTCCCTCTCCCTCTGCCGGGTTTCTGTGCATAGCGTTCTGGTAACGGACTACAACATCCCCGTTATGAGTGGCTTGTTGTAAGGCTACATGGCTAGAAGTGCTTGGATTACAGCGGTGAATCTGGTTGATCCATTGTGGAAGGATAATTCACAGAGGTGGATTTAGGCTACTCTCACAGTCTCATGCGACCCTGCACTGTGATTTTATATTCTTTGCTTTTTCTGCGATTTCACTTTTAAAGCTACATTTATGACGGTCATTAAAAAGGACAAAGCCACTCAAATAAAATTATACAAGGAGCGGGTGGTGGGGGGGGGAGGCAAGTGACAGCACCAAAATAACCACAGTGATAATAAGCTATTGTTTTTCATTATGAATCAGTTATTAAATGAAAACGCAGTAAAACATTAACAACAGGTTAAGTGTGTGTAGTACAGAGAGATCTAGACATGGGCGTCTCGGCCAATCGAAAAAGGTGGAGGGAGGGGGGAGAAAAGCCAGCCTGCAACAGATAATAAGTTATTTAACGAGCTTCTGCTGGGAACCTTGTCAGAAGAAATAAACCAGTTATTTTAATAAAAAAATATCTCGAACTGAATTCGATACATCATCTCCGACCGATAGAAGCTAGATGCATCCCGTTTTATTTTGTATTACACAATTTCCCCAGCAAGGGCTTTCTGTCGTTCATGTGCACTGATAAAGATGGTATTAGCAGCTTTTTACATTGCTTGAAGAGATTAATACGGCTGGACGATGCTCATTATGCACCGCTATCAGTCAGCCCCTCCCCTCGAGCCCCCGCCTCTGGCCTTTAGTGTGCAGAATATACACACCCACACACAAACGCACACACGCACACACACACACACTTGGCCACAGGTCTAGTCTAGAAGTGAGGGCTCGGCAGGGCGGATAATGGTGGGCCGATGAGAAGGAGCGCCGGGGGGTCTTCGGCTGCAACGGGGAGAGAAGATACAGAACAAGGAGTGAGACGTGCTCACAGAGAGACAGTGGAGAAACCAAAACAACCCGACAGAGAGAAAAAGGGGTAGGGGAGGAACGTGGGAGTGAGAAGAGAATGAATGCCTGGAAATAATTGTAAATATCAAGATGGGATAACTGGTGAGCCTGAGAAATGACAAACCATGCCTGTGACTCTTGAAAAACAGAGGATGATGAAACGTTAGTGACATAATGCGACAAATGCAGTGCAACAAAAATTGCTTAACATACACACAAATTATTGGTAAGGACATCATAGCAGGAAGACATACCTGGGTACACCAGGCGGGATGCGGGCTGGCCGGGAGGGGATCTGTGGGGGTGCGCTGAAGGGATCCTGGTGGCTGTTGAAAGCGTTGATGGGTGGTCCTGGGCGAGAGGGGATTGGTGGTGCACCAAAGGCGGGAGAGGGGTTGAGTGGAACTCCAAAGGCAGGCGAAGGGTTCATGGGTGGTCCTGGTGTCGGGCCCCGAGCAGCAGGTGGGCGGCTGGGGGCCGGGGCAGCTGAAGGGGGCGGCCTGCGCTGAGGGGTTGGGCTGAAAGGGGGATATGATTAAATTAAACTGACAATGTAATAATTACCTAAGAGTCATTCTCCTGTAGAGGTGGATGTGAGGGAATATTTTAGTTTGACGCTCCTATTAAATATAAGATACACTGTATAATGTGTAATTGCAATGGTTTTTTTTTCAATTTCAGCAAGGCAGGCATAATACTACAAGGTGAATGGTGTCTAATCTCATACAATTAAAAAATGCTCACTGGGTGTTAATAGATTTTCCAGCTGTTATACCTGAAGCTCAACTAAATGCTAGTTAACCCTCATCTAGTCTGACGTGGGAGACGAACCCTCGTCTCACCTGGCTTCTTGCATCCGGCTGTCATTTACGGGCGGGGGTACTGGGGTGGAGATGGTACCGGTGCTGATGTCGCCAATAATGAGCAGGGCCTCCTTGAGTGCATGATACATGCGCAACATTTCGTCTCTACGCTGGGCCTGGTCGGCCGACTCCTCCATGAGGCTGTTCTGGTCCCCAGAGGAGTAGAGGTAGGCCAGCAGCTCCGAGTGGATGAAATCTTTCGCCTGAATGGAAGTTAATAGTGACAAAACACAGAAGGTTGCAACTTACACTGCTAAAAAATAAGGATAATGTGTAGACGTGGTACAGCAGTAGCCAAAAGGGAAATGATCAGAAGGTTCATAAATTGGAAAATATGGTTGAAAGGAGTGAAAGACCACACTTCAGAAGAGAGGGGAAAAAAACAATGTATCGAGTGGAGATATTTAATTCTTAAGTAAAATATTAGAAAAGAAAGGAGTTGCCCAGTGGACAAAAAGTGTTGGTATTATGTGTGTGTGGCTGCTGGATAGCTGGAAGCCATCAAGTGAGCTCACCACAATAATAAAACCTAATAAATGGACAGAGGAAAAGTCGTGAGCATCGACCATAAATCCTGTTAATTAGTGTCTTCAAGTTTATGACCTTGTGTTCATGAAATACATGGCCGCCGTTGCTACTTAAATGAACAAGAAAACGAAACGCTTCTCTGCACTGCTCTTTGGTGCAATGACATTTAGGTCTAATTAAATAGCACTTTATTTGATCTCAACTCAGATCACTGGTTTATGCCTTGATTACTTTTAGAAAGAATGTAGGATGCCACATTTACTGGATAATGGCAACATAACTGTCAGCATACATAGCTAATGGCATACTACCGCCACATATACATAGTGGTCTGTGTACAAAAACATACTTTATTTGGTGTGTAGGATGAGCACCAAGCAGAAGCACAATATCCACTCTTTAGGCCATATACAGCACTGCAAAACTGGATGTTCACATTTACAATAATTAGGAAGAGATGTAGCTACTGCCAGCGTTCAGCAGAGCACACCGCCTGAAGTGTGGGAGGATACACTCACACAACTGGCTCACCACCTGTGCTGGGCTTTAATCTCTCACTGTGCAAAGAGGTGGTCATAGCTCAATAGACGTACCATGAGTGACATACAGCACACAGTGTTTAGGTTATAGAATCAGAAGAGCTCTTTAATTTGGTTCCTGGATGTGCAGACACTCTGTTAATTGGCTTGTGGCTGCAGCTGAGGACTGTTGAACTCACACTGTTGATCATGAGATGCATGATGGTCTTGGGCACGAGGTCTCTGGTGGATTTGTTGATGATGCCAATGTACGAATCCACCAGGTTGCGGATGGTTTCCACCTGCCGCTCCAACTGAGGATCCATGGAGAATGTGTCCGGAGGGGCAGCATCTTCATTATCCGTCTGTCAACAACAACAACAACAACACACGAACACACACACACACACACACACACACACAACAAAGATGAAGTATGAATACATGATAAACACATCTTCATAGTTGCTCTCTGTAAAAATTATGACTCAAAAGCGTACACAGAGTAATACGGAGGTGCATTTATTACTGACCAATGTAATATTAACAAATGTATAGAAACAGAAAGCCCCAGTCACATACCTGGTCCTTCTCCGGATAAACTCCTGCCCTGAGGAAGGATGCTTTCCAGCTGTCCACATCCTCTTGAGAATCACAGGCCAGTTCTACCTGGCGAAGATCCTTGTACACGTTCCTGCATAGATAAACAGATGGCATACACAAGTGCTGGTGAGTGTGTAGGCTTAGCCAGCATATAAATGGGACAGGACATACACTGCCGTTTACACGTTTGGACTCACCTGTTATATTGACGTTTTCCTTCAATAATGGCTATTTTAACTGACAAAAACAGTATCATTTAGACATCATTTACAGTTACAATACTTTTGGTCCCAAAAGACAAATTCAATTTTAAAAACGTTTCGTTGATGTCCCCACAGTATTGCATGCCAGGGGAGAATACTGTTGTAACCATTTCCCCCCAAAATACCATTTGATTTTGAAGTTGTTACAGTCCAGAGAAGCACAAGTGACCCTCGATCATTATTGAATCACAACAGTGGATTTGGGCTCTTAATATTTTGGTGAGCTGTTGTTCTTTGGGCCCTCTGCAGTCTACTGAGTGGTTAGATTGAAGAGGGTTAAACTGTGATCTGTGCGTTCAGCTGATATTACAACTGTGCTAATCCCACTTACCTTCAATTTCAACTGTGACGTTTTAAGAAAGAGCTTCGCTAAAACAACACACATGTTAATATTCCAGCTTGTTATGTGTATTATTGTGCACTCGACACTGAAACAGGAACCTATTCCTATTTAAATCTGGACACATTTTAATACTCAGCTTCCGGTTTCTTTTACCAAAGACATCAATTGTTAGTCTTGTTTAACCATTGTACAAAATAACATATATTAGTAAAGAGGACTTTATACAACCTAAGAGCAGCAAAGACCATTCAAAAAAATAAATAAAAAATGAATAGTAGTCCTTTCAGCCATCTGAGTGTAATAAATTAAACTTTTGTGGCAGGAGATTCCAAACTTTTGAACGGCAGTGTACATGCACACAAAAGGTCAAGTACATGTGCATTCCCACATGTTTTCACTTAACAACATAAACCTCACCTCTGTTCAGTGTTGAAGATTGCGAAGATGTGCTTTGTCGACATAAAGCCTTTTTCCACATCTCGGAGCTTCAGGTTATCCAGGGGGAGCATATACTTCTTTTCTTTCTCCTAGCAAGAGACAGACAGAAGAATTATGTATTTAGAGCAGAACTGAAGCCTGAGATATATAACATATAACTTCAAAAAGTGAGTAATTGTATATAGTTTGATAATGGAGATGAACACAGTTCTCCATCAATGAGTAGACTTGATGGAATGCATATCCTCTGGTGTGGACCACCATCAGGCTGGTGAGATGGAGCAAAGCATGATGGGGGAGAGGAGGAGGAAGAAAAGGAGGAGCATGAGGGAGTTCTAGGGGGATGGGGTGCCAGCTTTCACTGTTGAGCAGAGACATCTGGAAGCATTTACGTCTGCACTAACAGAGAGAGTGGCGCAAGCCCAACAGTTACATCACTCACTGTTCCACACAATCCCCCGCCCACACACACACACACACACACACACACACACACACACACACACACACACACACACACACACACACACACACACACACACACACACACACACACACACACACACACACACACACACACACACACACACACGGCAAAAAACGTAACTGCACGTGAAAAGATACAAAACAAACATACAAAAGCCTGAACAAATTGAACAAACGCATATCATGGGATTTGGGTGTGTGCAAAAACATGCACTCATATAGATACAAACAACTGTCCAAACTCTAAAAGATACAGGAGGACTGATGTGGACAAGCGCCTACACACATGCACACACACACACACACAATCACACCCCCTCCGGCCCCCGTAACCCAGTACGATTTCCTGCAAATTCCAAAGTCAGATCCCGGCTGGAACATTTCAGCCCGCCTGCCACGTCAGTTTGCCTCCACCATCCTCCCTCTCTCCCTCTCTCCCTCTCTTTCTCTCTTTGCTTTTTCGCAAAAGGCGACCAACATGAAATGCACTGTTTCCAGATAGCGTTCGGACACACTGAGGCCACAGAAACGGAGTTCATCCTCAGCAGTGGTATCTTTTACCTTTTTATTTTGCTGGAAGATTGATCAGATTGAGGCCTTGGGAAGAAGATCAAGCGGTGAGTAAAGAAAGTACAATGCCCTTTGCACTCATCGCCATTGTAGACAAATGTTCTATTTAGTTAAATCAGTCTTTTAAATTAAGTTAAAATGAAATCGTCAGTTAAATTAGATAACTTGATTTCAGATCACATAAACCATATTCCTCAGTGCACTTAAAGTCACTCTCCAAGTCCTTGAATGCAACATCTGAAAATATCTATAATATAAATAAACTGTAGTGCAGAGTTTGCCGAGTGTGCACATGCTGTAGCTATTTGGCCAGGAGGGAATGCAGTCCAACCGTGTCTGGATTCATTTGTTTGAATCAGTAGAAAGCAATGGTAGAAAAGGTTCGATTTTTCATGTTAAGCTCTTCTTGAAATACTATATGCTTAATAAGATTTAAAGTATTGTGGCGTTGTGGGTCCTGATTTTTAAGACTTTTCTCATATGCGTTATTGTTTCACTGGGGTAATGTTTGCTTTCTGTGCCCTCTGTCCTACTGTCCTAGGGCAGCGACCTGCAGCAGCAATGACCTCAGGGTCCTTCCTCCCATCGGAGTCCTCCTCACCCCCCCGCCTGCCCAGTGTTCAGACTACCTGTTCATCCGGCTACAGCTGAACAGTAGTCTGCACATTGGTTAGGCTGGGCTGGGACGCACACACCTCCAGCCACCTTTGGCGATGACACCAAATCTCCACTTGGGATGTTTATCCCAACAATGTCTCATAAAGTATCTTCATGTGTCATCTTATTTTAGCCATCCATGTCCCCCATGTCTAGTGAAATACAGCATTGGAACAGAAATTCCTCTCACCTCGTCATCTTTGTACCAGGACAGGGACTCTGCAGTCAGGACAAACCAGTACTCCTTGGAGCCTCCCTTCATGATGCTGATACTGATGGTTAGCCAGCCTTTCCTGATCACCTGCACGGCGAGGAAAGATGAAAAGGGTGGTAGGGAGAGAGGGGTACCAGGAAGACGGAGGAAAACAGCTTGGTCAATCAGGTTTATGTGACATGAGGGCCCTGTAAGTGTTACTGGGATGTGAGTGACACTAATAAAATCTTACCTACTTACCTGCTAGGTCATTATAAATCTGGTTGTCTTTTACCTAATATTATGTCTATGAGTCAAATATATATGCACTAAAACACAAAAGTATAGATATGAATGTGAATCTTATTGAATGAATAAGGAGAGACCGAAAGAACTGTAATACATGCATATAATTACATAATTTGTGTAATATGGCTAATTGTATGCAAAAGCATCAAATGGTTTAGTTGAAAACACTGAAAAGGGATGTTTTTCACTCGACAGAAAATAAATCCTTAAACATACAAACAGGACCAGATGGTGTCCAAACTATGCTAACCCCGACACGGGGACAAAGACCAAAAGTCGGCGGTGGTATGTCAGTGTCAGCGGGTCAGTAAAAGCTAGCCTACTAGTGAAACAAAATAAAGCAGGGTTAGTGGGGTTAACTGGACACGGATATGCAACTGTTTAAGTAAAAGATGGGGAGAAGTGAATGCAAAAGACCGGGGTAATGGAGGAGAAAGGAATTGCAACGGCTAGTTAGCCGATCTATTCAATCTGTTCACTGAGAGACAGAAATCTAGACAGCAAAGTTAAAGTCTAAAGTGGAGAGATGGCGAGAGAGGAACTACATCAGACCGAGAGGCAGAGTTGAGTAAATCACTGAGGAAAATAATGATACATTTTAGAGGAGCCCTCTTAGCTAATATGTCTCTCCATTTTTTTTTTTTCTACATTTCAAGTATAATGGAGGAAATCACTTTGGGGGAAAAGTGTGCTCTTATTCCAAGTAAAGCCAAGAGGAAATGTCCATTTCAAAGTCTGCTTCAGACCTCTCGTCTGCACTCCCTCTCCCTCCAGCAGAGGACTGGAGTGAGTTATGGGGAGAAAAAGGTTCATTAGTTCAAAAGACGCCAACATAAACATGGGAGAGGAAGCACGTGCATAGAGGCTTAACTGTAGTTTGCCTTGGCGGGGAAATAACTTAAACTTTTCAGAAACAAGGGGTTTTAAATCCCATATATTAAAGTCTTCAAGTGAGTTGGAAATGTTATAAGGTTATAAAATGTTATAAAATATAAGTTGACACAAGAAAGAAGAAACAATGAGATGTCAGCATGTCACATATGAGATGCTTCTCCATTATTTGCCGTAGAAATGTTCAATCCATTTTTGGAAATTTAAGTGTTGCAAGTGGTTAATTATAGCTGTACGATTACATCGGAGATTAACTCCAAGGATTCAAAGGAATTAGAAAGAAACATGCCAATTTAAATAAGTCAAGATAGTCAGTAGGTTATGAAAATAAAGGGATCTTAACAAGGAATGTTTTGCTTAAAATCATTGGAAAACATCCCAAACCAGTCACCGCACAAAACAACAAACCGTTTTGATCAACTCTGAATATAGAAATAATAATTATAGACTTGGAGACAGGTGGTCTTTTGGATATGTAAGACCTTTAAGTAGGAAAGTGTTTTAACGTGCATTTAATCTATAAATTAAATCATTACACATGAATGTCAAGAAAATTTCAAAATAATCAAAACTTTTACTGTGTTGCTGATTTAAATGGCTCCCCGCTCCCTCCCCTTTTGGTCCCCAGCGTCGTTTAGGGTGATTCTCACAAGGCAAACTTTTGAGTCACAATGCATGAGGCAGCAGCAGAGGTATAAACGCAAAGACATGAGACCTGACGCCATTCCTCGGTCAGTGGTGGAAGAGTTCCTCATTCTATTTGTTGTCGTTTTAGGAGAACACACAGCATAGCAAAGTGCCAAAATCTTTTGTGGGAGTAAAATAAGTCATGCCTCGTTGAAAGTTTTGGTGGAGAAAAGGTGAAATGTTAGTAGGAACCCAAATGTTTGCAATAAAAGACAATTACTGTCTTATTCAAATTAAACCAAGAATTACGAGAGCAAACCTGCCATGTGTTACTGTTGAGTCAGTTCCAAATTACTGGTAACTGCGTGCTAAAGCCATAATTGTAATTGATATCAAATTTGATCAGTCTGGAGACTCTACCTTCTCCTCGTGGACTTCTCCCAGTCCGACAAGCTGTAGAGGGACGGAACAACTCATTATGGTGAGGTATCAACTCCTGGATTTGCATGAAACCGTTTATGCTGTCATCTCACAGCATTTGGTATTTTCCACCCTAACCACACTGGCTGACCTGTGTGTGATGGCCTCAGTCCATCTGCATGTTCTACCCCTGCTGCCCCCTAACAGGGTGCGGTTTAAATCTTTGGGGTACTTACCAGAATCTCACCCTGCAGTAATGGGAAGGGGTGGGGGATTAAAGCAAAGGGGTGCAGTGTAAAACCAAAGCAAAAAGAAATGAGAAAGCAAGCAAGCAAAGATGAGAGAGGAGGAGGAGGAGGATGAGGGGGAAAGGGTAGCGAGTGGAGAGAAGACGAAGAAAGAAGAGAGAGACAGCAGAGAATGAAAGTTCAAGAAAAAGTTGAAAGAAAAGGGTGAAATAGTGGGGATGACAGGTTTGGAGGGAGTAAAAACAGGAGGAAACAGAAAGTAATAACCCATGAGACAACCACAGAAAGAGAGAGACAGAGAGAGAGAGAGAGAGAGAGAGAGAGAGAGAGAGAGAGAGAGAGAGAGAGCAAGAGTTACATGCAATTAGAATTACTTCAAGTAAACCACAATTTGGTTATGTCATATTGCTGCTCAGCTGATAGGTGCGAGGTCCATGCACATTCTGAATTTCAATACAAAAGATGCTTGTGAGTTAATGGGAAGGTAACAAAACAAACCAACAGCGTTCTGTAATTAACTGGTTGCTTTGCAGTCGAACAACATGCCTGGGTCACATGCAAACAGCAATTAATTAATAGCCATGGAAACAAACGCCCGTTTCAGAAAAGCAGGGAGGCAGATTCTTCTTTAAAGCTCATTAAGGCAACTCTCCTCTCACTGAAACTGTCTCTCTGGTGCTGATGAGCAGTGTTATAATCACATTTCAGGATCTTACAAAAACACACATTGAAATGCAAACACACTTTGCTAGACTTTGCAGTTTGTATGAAACATTAAAGGAGAAGGACCAGCTTTAAAACATTGTGGACAAAGTATGAGGATAAGAAATCAATGGGACTGGGTACAAGTATGTACAGAGGAGGTATTGTTCACAGTTAGGTCAAGATAGATTAATGGCCAAGTGCTAAATCATTGCTGGAGTGAGATATATTCACATGGTTGACTAATAGGCTGGTAATGGGAGACATCAGTCGAGGGAGATTAAATCTGGGATTGGTGAAAAGGCCAGTGCCGAGTGATGAAACGTACCTGGTTGGGTATGGCCCTCTTCTTGTTTGCAGCCGTGTTCCTCTGCTGGGCACTGTCATTACACAAAGATGGACAGAAAAGACAATATATATATTGATGGCAACACACCAAACAACCTGTTTAAAGTATACACAGTGACTGTGTCACTTCTATTCCAATAATATTCTTTTCATTTACAATATTATTTTACAAACATTTTTTGAAGCAAATATATAACCCTACACACGTACATTAAGGTGAAAGTGACTTATGGAGGGATTTGGACAACATGGAGGGTCAAACTGTCTCTCATACACATACACACACACACACACACACACACAACCCTACATCCTTTCTGAGCCCACCTGTTGTTGCCGTACCCTGGGGAGCTACCATCTTCCAGCCTTCTGTAGTCAAGACTGAAAGTGATGTCATGAGAACCGTTAAACAGCCCGAGCTGACCTCCGATACATTACAGCAACCATGCCATGCAGAGGCTAGGCATGAACACACACACACACACACACACACACACACACACACACACACACGGGGGGGCTTGCTTTGTTACTCTGTCAACAGGTTGACCGACACAGGGGAGACGAGCTCCACTCAACTACATGCTACTGTAACTGCTCCACTAAGGGACTATGTTAATTCAACCCAAACTCTAAACCACTTAGAGATGCACCACAAAAAAAAAAACAATAGCCGTGTTTCCATTCAATTGTCAAGTGAATTTAAGGAAACTTTCGAAAGGTCGCAAAAAATAATTTCCTGGCTACAGATTAGTATAGGCTGTAATCCAATACTAGTAAACCGCCAGTAAACAGAGTAGAAAAAGAAGAACTGGAAACAAAACAAGTCACCTTGGCCATTTAACCTTCTACGAGAAAAATGGAGAGATCTTCAGGAATTTGTTTCAATTGGACATGTTGTAATTTTTCGTATTGCTCGTTTCGGCCCTATTTCATGCTGCCTGAAGACGAAGACAATATAAATATATGTCCAGGAAAACGCAGACAGCAGAAACATCTGATCAGTCATGCAAGTTAAATGTTCGCTACGTCAGAAATTATTCGTCAAAGGCGTTTCCATAACCAATTTAACGCATCAACTATTTTTCGGGTGTGAGCGTGAAAACCTTTTTGTGCAACTAAAGAAATTTTAGCAAATTTAAATCGTTTCCATACAGCTTTTCTAATATGATGCTTCAGAATGCATATAAAAATATGTAAATGGAAACATGGCAAGTGAGTGCTTTGTAGTGTGCAAATTAGTTTCCAGTGCACAAAAGCAGCTACAAGCGAAACCAGTGAAATATCAACATTGCTCTATCCATTGGTACAGTAAGCATTCTTCAGCAGACAGGAAGTTTATCCATCAAGAAACCGAGCATGCTTCACTGACTTTGTTTGGAGGGCGGGGGGTGTGCAGTGTGTGTAGTGTGTTGCATGCAGGGCGGAGAGGTGGGCAATTAATGCGACCTTCATCATTGTGGCATCCACCTCCCCCACAGGGAGACATGCTCTGATGTTGCTGGATCGCTAATTGGCATGCTACATCACACTGAGGTGCCGCAGTTTACAACATGTGGCTAACAATAAGCAACGCTTTGATTCAGTAGCAGTGAATTTGTTAAGTTTCTGAAACAGCAGCAGGTTTACAGATCTTTTCCTTTGTAAATGTCCGGAGTCACAAGTGCACCTCAGACTATAGACAACGTGTAGTTAATGGGGATCACAATGCCTGTGCTGAGACCGGGGTCACCGGCATCAAGCTGTAAGTTTGATGCCGGGGGGGGGGGTACATACTTGGCAAAGCCTATGAAGTCCTCATGATTGGTGTTGATGTAAGACAGCTCAATGTCAATCAGCAGCAGAACCTTGATAAGAGGCAGAAAATCGTGATTAGGATGGAGAGGTCTCAATTAAACACCACTTACAGAAGGCACACATGAGAATGTGCTAGGTTTCACTTCTGATACTTCACGCTTTCACAAAAAACAACCCTGAGAGAGATTACATCTAAAGATACATTTCTACATAGCTTTGTAGTCAGTTAATAACTGATATTATCAATGCTGCAAGTTGCAGACGCAGTGGAGTTGACAATATGACCTACTCAAAGGTTTCAGTTTATCTCAGGGATTAATAAACTTGCTGCCTGTGAGAGCTGCAACAAAAACCTCAAACTCTCAATAGTCACATTATTAATAGAGTTGGGCCTTATGCCGTTGCCAAGGCTTTTCCAGAGTGACAAGAATAAAGTTCTGAAAACCACATTGCGTGTGCTCTAATTTGAATTTTGGAAAACTGCTGTTCTGTACATACACCCATCACCGGTGTCAATTGTGGTAACACTGACTAACACTGTCAATTCAAACAAACAGAATAAATAATATAATAACGGATTTCCCACCATGATAAAGAACGGGGCATACCTCTGAAATAGTCATAAATGTTGAACAAAACAAGAAGTTGGAAAATATTCGTCCGAGGCATCCGTGGTTGACTTTTTTGTTGATTTAAGTTTGCGATCCGTAAAAAAGTTTTGAGGTGTTAAGAAAACCTTAGAAGATGCAGTAAAAAAAATTAAAAAAAGGCTTATCAAATTATCTATATCTAAGTATATAAATCGGCTATTGGTGCTTAATTTGAGTTCTATGCATCAAACTGCAGCAGGGCTAACGGGACTGCAAACAAACACAAACATTTAATAATTTGGTTATGTTCTGCTGGCAAGCCAGCATTTAGGAATGGAAAGGCCATATTAGAAGGGTCACACAACGTATTTTGTCCTTATGCTGCAGCTGGACTCAGCAGGTGGTGACTAACGGTTGACACAACGTTAACGGTTGGTGTTCAGGCATCAGTTGACCACTTCACCATCTCCCATTTATATGATAACTTGGGAGGGGTCACCAGCATCTCAACATACTATTGGAGTACATGTTAATTGTAGATTGTAGCTGTTAGTGTATTTTTTTTCTACAAATGAAAAAGATAAGCATCAAAGCCTGACTGGAGCGCACTTTGCATGCTCGGGGGTCTATTTAATCAACTCACCTGGTCCTTAGTCTTCCCTTCCCTTTCTCTGACGTGGGTTGTGACAATCCTCTCCGTCTCCTCTCTCAGTCTGGGATAGGAATTGAGCTGAAAGGCAACACAACACACAGCTGCAGCACTGAACAGAGACACACGCAAACACACACACTTACATGTGAGCTTGAGCTTAGTAAGACTTACCAATAAGTATCAGACAGAAACAGGAGTGAGAAGTGAGAATAAGTGGAGAACAAAGAAAAGGGAAATAGGTAGTCAAGTGACAGGTCAGTGTCACACATATCAACAACCACAAACCAACACACACATGAAAACAGACTTTGAATACACAGCGATCTGTTTTAAAAGGTGATAAGCTATTTACTATCAGCCAGGGATGACTTCATGAATTCAGAATCAATGTAGTAATGCTAGTAGTTTGCCAATCATGCAATTTCTTAAAATATTTTTAAACAAACAGAGCAATGTCCAAATTTACAACACATTCAGAACAATCATCTCTAGCTGATGGAGAATATTAATATTAGTGAAGACTGGATAAGAAGGGAAAGTGACAGAATGGGGAGAGGCAGAGGTAAACTCCAGAGACGGAGGGAAGGATGGCTGGATTACTGTGTGTATGTTGAATAATTATATGATGACGTGCAGCCCCTTCCTCTGTCCACAAGATGGCAGTGGAGCATCGTTGCTATGGAAACACTCCATTCAGGCTGTCACTGCACCCAGGAGCTATTAGGATCACCCCCCCATGTCACATCACCCCTCATATCCATCCAGTTCAGCCATAGTGGAATGTCGTCTGCCATGTGGGTCAGCGAGGGTCTCTCTCTCTCTCTCTCTCTCTCTCTCTCTCTCTCTCTCTCTCTCTCTCTCTCTCTCTCTCTCTCTCTCTCTCTCTCTCTCTCTCTCTCAATGCTGTAATGAGCTGATGCTGAGGTCTAACAGCTTGTGGTAGCATTTTAAGTTGTGCTTAAAATGTCTGAAGTGAATTGTGAGTCAGTGCTCAATCTGAATGGTATGGAGACTTGCAGAGGTTGGAGAAGAATAGGGATGGGACAATACACACGTTCGAAGCAGTGGGCACTGATGGTGATTACACTGGTTTCACTGGGGTGACCATTTCACTGGGATGACAATGACAGACGTTTGGAGAGAAATTAGAGATGCACCGATTGCAATTTTCTTGGCCAAACTCTGAACTGCTTTTCTTTCTAAAAAATTATGACTATACAAAAGAGAATTGTAATTTTTCTTTTATGACTATTTTTAGTTAAATTATATGTTCATATGCTCTAAAAGCTGCATCACGTTATAGGAGCTTCCCTCAATTTCACTGAAACAAACCTCAAAGTTGTTTCAAATGTTTAAGGTTGTTCCTCCAAGATTTATTTGGGACTTACACATGACAAGCAATATGTCTTCTTCACTCACGCTGAAGAACTTCAATACCAGCGTCATGATGTGTGTGTGGATGTGTCTGAACTGTGTGCTGCAGCTGCCACTGTGTGAGCTACGTGTGTGTGTGTGTGTGTGTGTGTGTGTGTGTGTGTGTGTGTGTGTGACGTTGCGGTCTGTAAATTTAACCGGCTAAAATTAAATTGGCTGTACGTCACTGACCAGGCAGTCAACGGTCATGGCCGACCAGCTGGCCGGTGGCTGGTCGATCGGTGCATCTCTAAGGAGGAATGCCTTCTCTTTTCATGCCATCTTCCCAGCAAGTGTGTCCCTGGTTACCTTAACTGCACACTTCATGACGAGTGCGGTGAGCTGGGACACCACAAGGTCCACACATTTGAGGCTGGGCTCTTTGAGTTTGAGGATCTGCTTTTTGACTATCGCCTCGAAAGCCAGGTCAGGGGTGAAGAGCCCCGTTCTGAAAGGTCATGGGGTCAGATTGCATGTTGTTGTGGTGGTATAGAGAGAGAAAGGGATAGGCAGAAAAAAAAGGGAAAGAGAAAAAGAGGACAGCCAGAAAAGAGAAAGAAGAAATAAAAAGGAGGAGTCTTTGTTCAGTTAGTCATTTCTAGCTGTTGAGAGACAAATCAAGCATTGGAGAAGGACAAGCCACAGGTCTTTCACATCCTCTTCCTGACAAGCCAGTTCCTCGCAAACTTGGTCAATATTGTAAAGATGGACATGTCACCTCCAACGCGAGACCAAATTACAGCTTAAGACCGTCCCCTTGTTTTGCTGGCTATGTGTACTGAGCCATGAGACCTGCAGCTTGTCCAGGCGAGACCAGAGATGCTCAGACAGTCCCCGAAACATCTCATATCCACGACGACACGGCACCCGTCACAACACTCCACAACACGACAGCGCTGCCTGCACACAGGGCTAATCGGGCTGGGCTGAGGGCAAACCACACAGAACGTTTCTTCTTTTCTTTTTTTAAATACAAGAACTGAACTTTTCTTTTCCAGATATTGTTGGAATCTGTTGGCTAATGTTCTGCGTCAGCGTACCCCCTGCCACACCCATGGTTGCCCCAGCCCCATGCCTCGGCTGGGTCGGGAGATGCTGGACACCGGCAGTACCTTGTTGGTGCACTGCCTGACTGTGTTGATGAGCTCCTGAATGACCAGATCGATACATTTGAGACAGGGCGTTTTCAGCTTAACGATCTGCTTTTTCACGATGACCTCAAACGCCAGGTCTGGAGTGAACAGCCCCGTTCTGAGGATGCACAGAGAGACAGAGGCACAGCGGCAGACCGATGGGACAGTTAACAGACATGTAGGTCAACAAAACGGATGAATAGACAGATGATTGAGAGATTGACTGAAGAGATCTGAGGTTATGGACATAGAAACAGAAAATTTGTATGGCGACAGTCACAACAGGGGGTGAGAAGATAAAGCACCAAATAAGATGTAAATGTAATAAAGCAGACAAACACAAATGAGATATGGCAGACAGGAGAGTATCTGTGAACACATGACAACATTAGCGCAGCAGGGGACTAAGATACATGTAACACAAAACCTCATAATAATTGAATGCCTCAACAGACAAACACAAAACGAGGGGGCGGTGTTGCAGTGTGGAGAAAGGGGATTGGAAAAACAGCGAGGGACAGTAGAAACTAAGAAATACATTTCACATCCAACAGAAAACACCTTTTCTTTGAATAGCTACGGTTAGCCTGTGATGGCAAGGCTCGATTATCAATTACAGTCGACGGCTTGCATGAAGGGAAAGAAGCGAAGCATGTGGGTAAAGCAGTATTTTGTGTTAAAGCAGAATACAGGTGTTTATTGAGCTGTGTTTTTTGATTCCGCTCCACTTGCCTGACACCGTGGACGTTCTTGATTGCGTGACTGATTTCTCGCCTCAACTCCTTCTCGTCAAACACAATCTGGGAGACGGGGGGGGGGGGAGATTCAAGTGAGGCTTTAACAAATCTAACAATATGTCAATCTTTGCGAAGACCAAAACAACATGACCAGAACAACCAGAACAATAATACATATCACTCCAATTCATGGCACACCAACCTTCACCAGTTCAAAGGGAAAGCGTTCATGGAAGATGCGATTGATTTTGGCACCACCCGAAAGCTCGTTGGTGTCCACCTGGTCCCCAGAGCCCTCAATGCACTTCTCAAAGTCCACACCAAACTGCTGCACCATCCTAATGAGGGTCAAGCACAAACATGACACCGGTGTTTATGATCTCCTTGCAAACTTCCTGGAGATCCACTGCAATCATTACTGTTCATTAAAGTTACTGTGAGGAACTTTTAACTGGCTATGAAACAGACTCAATGTAATACTGATGCCTCTATATTACGCATTAACAAAGATTGGGTTGGGACCCACAGGTGGGTTGCAGGAGATTTTATTAGGGTCTACAAATAAATTTGCGGAATCCATAGGCTTTTATATCTACAGTACACCTTTGAGTCACATGAGGGAGCCTGAATGTTCGTATAGCTCTGATAATTGTAGCCTAATCATAAACATTGAATCTAATATGAAAGGCCAGCATACATTCTGTTAGTTTTACTGAGGAGAGGAAAAAGAGAGCTCGTTAACTCGGCCTGAATGCATTTAATTGGTCTAATTTATAAAGAGTGTATGTTTTCAATAGCACGTGCATGAAACAAAGTTGTGACTTATTAAACGTATATATTTAAATTTTATTATTCAAAATAATATGATGTGATGTGTAAATGGCAATAATAATGGTCAGGAATGTTCATTTAAGCAAACATTTCGCTCTTCTTGCAAAAAAGGCCGATGGTGAATTGGGTCGCGATGGGTTGTCATTTTCTAAAAGTGGGTCCCCAGAAACAACATGAACATTAAATACATTAATTTGTTTTAGCTTCATTAGGAGAATAGTCAACAAGTTATGCAAAGCGATTCATGTTCATATCACAACCTCTATGCACAAATCTAATATTATTATGTTAAAGAAAGTGCTGGATAAATGACCATATGAATTACATAATATCTGCTCTCAGGAGCAGCAGCCCTGTGCAGTGGGCATCCAATATGGCTGCCATAAGTTACATCACCCAGGAGCTATCTATTGTAAACATTGATTGTATGCTGCATTGTTTCGAGCAGCAATATTCAGATGCACTCACTGCAACAAGGCCTTGGTCTTGCGTGTTGGGTCATCTGGACGGAAGTTCTTGAACTCCTCCACCTCCTTCTCCAGCGAGAGGAGCTGACTCTGCAGCTTACTGCGCAGACCAGGGAGAGTGTCTCTGATGTGGTTGGTCAATTGCTAGAGACGGACAGAGGTAGTACTGTTGTTTTAGAGAATCAATGGTATGTCAGGGAGGAAATTACATTTTACAATTTAAAAATACAAAATTGACAGCAGACCTGGTTGAGTGCCTTTTGTAGATGCGGAGTGCCCATACGCTCTGCCAGATGTCTGTAGCCAGGGTGGGACAGGAAGAACTTCCTCTCTGCAGCCAGAGCAGTACGAATGTCCTTCTTCCCATCGATGTCTTTCTGACTGCGGTTCACCACACCGATGTAGCCTGCACACAAATATCACAAATAGTCCCTATAGAACCAAAACCAAAGTCTGTGAGTGGCTTTTGTGTGCGTCACCCTCACCTCTACGCAGTGGCAGGAGTTTATTTTCTAGGATGTCCTTTGCATCAGTCCCTTCATCCATCAGGTCCAGTTTTGTTATTACACCAATGGTACGCAGACCTGCACAGTACAAGGGGAAACCACTTCAGTCCAAACACCCTTCTACATGTCTTCCAGGATAATACAGAGGAAAATGAATGGTACAGAATAATTATGTCAGTGTCTTTGACATTTTCTAGGGCCTGTTTTAAAAAGAAACAGCTAAAAAAATGTGGAGATACAGAAATACGGAGCGAATAGCTGTAGCAGAATTATTAAGTGGTAATGGATAAATATGTAATGTTTAATGTTATTTTTCTGTCTCATGGAATAGCAAAAGAAAACTAGAATTACCACCATGCGGTTTTATGCCTCTGCCAACAAGTCAAAAAGCAGTGTTTCCATCCATGTCATCACGTCATCATTTTATCCGATTAGACATTTGTGTGAAATTGTTATAATTACCATATGGATTCTTGAGTTATGGCCAAAAAACATGTTTTGTGAGGTCACAGTGACTTTTGACAACCAACTTCTAATCATGTCAACCTTGAGTCCAAGTGGATGTTTTGCCAGATTTAATGAAATTCCCTCCAGGTGTTCTTGAGATATTGCTTTCATGAGAATGGGATGGACGTAAAGTTAAAGGGACTTTGATCTTTAACCACCACAAATCCAATCAGTTCATCCTTGAGTCTGAGTGGACTTCTGTGCCAAATATGAAGAAACTCCCTCCAGGCGTTCCTGAGATACCGGGACGGACGGACAGACAACCTGGAAACATAATTCTTCAGGACACCGTGTTGCATTGTGTTCGTAGGCCTGATCTTTGACCTCCAAATTACTAGAGAGCTACACGCTTACCCTGTGGGTCCACCTCCTTGGCGATCTTCAGAGCGTCAGAGTTGGCCAGGTCAGAGTTGGCAGGTGTGACGGCCAGGATCAGACAGCTCTCCTTGGTGATGAACAGCATCAGCATCTCTCTGATCTGGTGTTCTATGTCGACAGGCTGGTCTCCGACCGCGACCTTAGTCATTCCCGGAAGGTCAATCAGGGTCAGGTTCAGCACTGAGCCACATGGACACAAGTAATACAAAATGAGAATTGCAAATAAGATGCTTTTTCCATCAGCTGAGGTTACACATATCTACAATTACCGTCATTCATTCAAGTAATATGATTCCATATCCATTCCTTTATTTAAAAACAAAGCATTTTATCTAGTTTTGATTTGACATGATTTATTTGATACTTGAATCGACTGAAAACCCATATAGTGATGGATGCGCAACAAACTAGTATTTGATTATTCAAAAGCTGTCTCAATAAAAAGAGCCATTTCCGTGCTGAGAAAACACACAGCATAGTCATAGTGTTGTTTGTATAGTTACAACATATAGTTAGTTTTTATGGCAAGATAAATACAGTCTTGTGTTTTTTCATGCATGTGTCAACTTCATTTTCCTCCATTTTCATACAAACATTCAACAGACATCTACACCATCTGCCTCAATCTAACATTTTAATGGGTGTCTGGGGTGGTAGAGGAAGCTTTCATCTTGTGTACCAGACATTTAAGTAGGCAGACATTTGTTGTTGTAAACCTAACTAATTTGTTTTTTACTTCATAAAAACATTAACACCCTCTGAGGTTATATTACTTTCAAGTGTTACATTCGCTGACAAAATAAAACATGAAATTGTCAAATTTGATGTTGATATTCCCTGGACGTAAAAAACACATTAGATTATTACAAAAGTGACTTATGTGGTTCTTTTTTTTTTTTAATCATGATATAATTATTTATGGATAAAATAACTCAATGTGAATGTCTGGTTAGTCTTATCAAATTAAAATAAATACCTGATATTTCAAATACTTGACTATATTGATTTGATACATTTGATTCCATAATTATTCATACAACCAGAGATATTAAAACAAACAGATACCACGGTATTAACAGTATGGTAAAAATCTGGTTGGTTGACAAATTCATATCATCGCACGGTATATCTCGTCATATAACATGCAAATGTACTTTACATAAGAGCAAACAGTGAACAGTAGTTGTGATTTTCAATAAGACTTGAATGTATTACCGTTTGGGGAGTACACCCTCAGGTTAATTGGGATGGGAGAGATGCCTTTGTTGGAGCCTGTTATCCTTTCGGTCTCTGCCTCAATTTCCGACCGCACTTCATCGAAATCCACGAACTTCTTCCCTTTGCAGTGCAGGAATTCGGCATATTCTACACACCGGGGCAAAAAGACATACACAGGGGGAGGGTGGAGGGAGCGAAAAGGACAAAGAGAAAGACAGAGCCAGGAAGAAAGACAAAAATAGAATATTAAATTAAAGAGATGGAGGCAGCAAATAGCAGACAGTGAGCTTAGCTTGAGGCACTGGGACAGAGAGGCCATGTGCAGGGCAGAGATGAAAGGAGAGGGGGATGTGTCTGTGCGGAGGACTGGTCCACTCACCTGCTTTATTGTTGACCAGCTGCAGAATGAGAGGCCTACGGGTGACAATGCCTGATCCACGTGGAAGAAAGTCCCTGAGGGAGACAGACAGAATAAACATAAACACAGAGTAGCAATGATGAAAAGGAGGGAAATCAAAATAGGAGGAGGGCATGTCGGGTAAAACAGGGGAGGTTCAGGATCGAGAGAGAGAGAGAGAGAGAGAGAGAGAGAGAGAGAGAAAGAGAGAGAGAGAGAGCAACAGAGAACGAGAGAAGGAACGCTCAATGTCCATTTCCTTGCAGCGTGGCCTCTGGTAAATTGATGGACGCAGGGGAATTTCACGCCTCCAACTTGTCTCGCAACAAATCAAATGTGACAAAGTCATTTTCTCTCATCATTAGGGCTTAAGAGACCAATTCATTCACACCCACTCTCCCTGTTATGGGAAAAATCCACCCTAAAATAGAATTCACAGATGTTATAACAAAACAGAGTGTAATTAAAATGTCATTTAAGGACAAAACCTAAAGCTGCGCCGCAGACAGCGAATAATGGAACAACTCCTCCGGCACTATCGCAGCATCCGTGGTGATTTTACTGGGATACGAATACATTTTGCAATTAATATTAGACTTGTTTAAATGCAATATCACAAACGTAACCTAGCGGACCACAGACTCAGAATATGTCAATATTTAGCCGGTTAAATTTGTTGTCATAAACTTGGATTTATGTTGAATATGTCAGACGACGACGCGATCGTAAAGTACGGTTTTTGTCGGCGCAGCGCTGAAGCTCGGGAATGACCGCTGTGCTGGTTCACATTAAATATGTTGATGGACTGCGATTCAATTACTACAACTACTTCATACTCGCTCAGTCTTCTGACAACAAAACCCCAAAATATGTTATTCAGAACAACTATATTGTGAATTTGGCTGCATTAAAACACAGTATAGGTAACCAGAGAGAACAGGAGGAACCGTCTGACTTTCTGTTCTCTAACTTTTTCCTGTAATCACACATTGAAACGTCAATATAGCCGATCATACAGCACAGCTGTCGTCATTGACCTGTGTTTATGTTGATTTTGTCAGACGACGTCCCGACCATTAAATGATGATTTGGTCAGCTTGGCTGTCTGTCCCATTCTTTACCAGATGTTGGCAGAGATGAGCAACTTTTGTCGTTTGCCAACTGAAAGGAGGGCGAAGGAGAGGAGATTTAGCCAAGTCGCTCTGGTGAGTCTACGAAAACGACCTGGAAACACTCATTTCTAATTTGGGGGGGGAATGTTATTTATGTTTGTAAAAACATGGTCTGATCAAAAATCATTGGAAAAGCTAAATAGAAATTCAGTTTTAAGGTGGACTTACCCTTCGCGGGTGAGATTTCGTGATGTGGTGTTTTTCGATTGATACACTTGTTCCCTGCTGCTCAATTTACTGCCTATTAAAAGGACAGGCAAGACTTATGGTTTCAGCTGGCCACTGTTTTGTTGTGACCACCCCAGGCTGTGTCAATACAGGATATATCACCTACGATAACACCTTAACTAAAGCAGCCTCGGCCCTGGGACTTGACATTGTCTTTCTCTGTGCACGTTCTCAACTTGAAACTTGCATCAGTGCCTTGCAAAGGTGTTCACCCCCATTATTGTTTTTCCTATTTTGTTGCATTACAACCTGGAATATAAATAGATTTTTATTTGGATGATTTTTTTGGGGAGAGTGAATGCTTTTGCAAGGCACTGCAATTACACAAAGTAATGTATTGCACAATGCATGAAATAACGGTAAACAAAAGTGGTGAAATGAGACACGAACCTAAAAAGGAAAAAATGTGAACTTTCTCACAATTGGCTCATTTGTTCCCCTTTACGTGACAGGGTACCTGAAGAATTTTTAACAACATGAGTCATGACCAAAGTTGCCTAGACAGCCCTCCGATGACTCTCCTCCACCCAGTCTTCTGTACTCCCCTCCCAATTATAACGGCCCCTCTGCTGCTCTGCAAACATACTACATCTGGTGGTAATCACCAGCCCAAGCTCTGGAACAATCATAGCAGAGCATGTCACTAACCCACATTCTCCAGTCCCTCCCTACTGCCAGACCTACAGGCATGAGGGGACTATGGCGGTGCTCAGCCTGCCTGCTGACTTCAGACTGTTAGCAATGTGTCAGCCACAGGACAGGAGAAAAGAGAGTAGGTGGGCTACTCTCAGACTGCAGTCCTGTGGTGAAACAGTGGGGAACATTCTGGATGTTCCTTACATCAGCAAAAACCCACAGGTCTGTGGTTCAGCACTGGTGCTGTGTCATGCACATAATGTGGAGCATGCAGGCATTTGTTCACACGGCAGACAGTATAGAAAGCCCTGGATGAGGAATGGCAGCGAGGGAGACCGAGATAAAGAACAATGCAACTATCGGCTGAGGGAAAGGATATAATTAACAGACTGGACGTGATGAATGGCGCCGAGGTGCTGCCGAGAGATCACAGCAAGAATGAACTCCTCAAGAAACTGTTAATGTACTGATGGATGTCTCCAGTTACAAGAAACTCTCACTGGATGTTCAGCAGTCAAACGCTGTCTCATTGGCTCAACGGGTGGCCACTTATCAAAGATTCACAGTAATAAAATTAAGCATCAACAATGTTTACGTGAAAAGACACAAAGAAATAGTTTGCTCACAAATGCTCTTCTTAGAAGATGAAACACAAGTGGTGAATTAAACCAGTCAATCGTCAGAGACAGTTTTGGATAAATGGCATATTGAAAAGAAGCGAGAGGTCAGGATTCCATTATTGATGCGCTGTAAATGATAGACGAGGCTGAGCAGATTGTGTATCATTTCATGCATTATGGATGGCCAAGCAAAGAGCATCAGTCTGTGAGCCTCCCTCCCTCCCTCCCTCTACGACAAGAGAAAGCAAGAGAGAGTAGGGCAGGGAGAGATCGGAGAGCCAACTCCCCTCCCCCTGCCTGCAGGCCCCGACAGCCCCTGCCTCTTACAAACAGGCAGAGCAACTCTGGGGTTCTATAGTCCACAGCAGATCCTCCTTTTCCTCAAGTCCATGGAGGCCTGACAGAGCTCCTTTGCAAACATGGAAACCGGTGTGTGAAACTCTGAGGTCATACAACGCTCTCACGGGAGGGACAAGTACACAAAAACGTGGTTGTGGTTTGGTGGGACTTATCGCATGGGTCTCTGGTGTGGCAACGGATATATAATTATGGCTACCCGCATTCAGGCACCACAGTCCATCACTGTGGGTCCCAAGAAGCCTCACATGGCAGCCCATCCTTTCCCAGCACTACCTAAATCCAACTGCTTAGTGGGAAATCCCTTTGCTCTCTGCTGTTTAGAGGTCTGTGCTTCTTCCTCACAGGGATGTCCACTGTGCTATACACACGCATCTACAGATTTAAAATACTGTATATATCCACGCTGAGGCCAACCCGGAGTAAGTCTACTGCTATAAACCGAGAAATACATATAACACCAACAGTCATCAAATAGGTTTCAAAACACAAACACTTTTTTTTAGTGAAGATTTAGTACAGCATTAAAGGACAACGGTTACAATGGTTTAAAAACGCCTGGTTTCTCAGTAGTCTACTTGACATATCTGATAACAACCTCCTCCACCCAGACCAGCTTGCTGTGATAGATATGACATCTTTACTCCCAACTGGGCTAATGTCATCACGGCACAGCCAAAAATTGAGACGCAGCCCCGAATAATAAGGCCTACCTCTTAACTGAGATTTAATTATGATCTAATGACGCATGCATCAAACAAACAAAAGCCAGTAAATAAATAACACTGAAAGGTTAAATAGGAAAGTTTTTGCATAATGATTGGTCCGTTTAGTTTGTGAGTAATCCATGCCAGTGAAGCAGCATGCACAGGGCCATGGCGCTGACATGCCTGAATGGAATGCAGCCATTATTATTGTTGTTAAATACACCTGCATCTGTCATGAAAAAGGTGTATTAGGCCTCAAACGTTAAGGCTAAATGATTGTTACCATAATGTACCTGATTTTAGTGTATTTAGGGTTTGTTCAATGTGTCAGAAAACCTTAAGGTCCATCAGTAGGTTACCTTGATGCATACTATAACAAAGTAACAACAGCTCAACACACGTGCTACCAAAAGACAAATACATGAGGCTGTTGAGCCAGAGTGATTTGATTAGCTTCTGCCCATCAAAGTATGCAGACCAGCCAGCTAATGCGTACTGGTCTCCACTAAACTTGGTGGGAACACAGGCCCGAATCCCATCAACAAAACGGGTGACACAGCGAGCAATCTCACATCCACCTGACTTGCCTGGGCTTAAAATCAGGACTTCGACAACTAAGAGAGTAACTACAGATGGTCTAGCTCAAATGTCCCCTACTCCATCTGATCATGACATCAACATGGAGCTCAGACAGGAGATGGTGCCTTTTACGTCCTAGCACTAAGTGACTGTTTCTATTGTCGTTGGTGCCGTAGAAAGAGATATTGTTTTCATGCCTGAGGACACAGGGATGAAGCCAGTCTTTCCCACACAACATGCAACTCAAGAAATAGACTGAGGGAACCGTAGAGAAGCCATTATTACTGGTAGTAACAGCAACTCAGTGCTTATGGTTTAAGACTGTTGTCCCCACAGAGACTTTGCAAATCAATTATCCTACCGCACTAAAAACAATCCTAGTTTTGTGCAACAGACGCCTGTACATGGTATTTGGATTAGGTATTGGCTGCTCTTGAGCTCAAACAAACCCTTAGATCAACAATGAGTCATCTCTACATTAACGCACCTGTTGCTATGGTGATATGCAGCACCTCCCAAGTACTTCCAGGCTGAAGTAAGACTCGACCTTGTGGCTATGAGTCTTTCTTCTACTCTTCCACCTTGTTTGCCCTCAAGTCCACCTGCACAGCAGCAGCAACAGGCGTACAGAGTAGCTGCTGTACTTTTTATTGTTTGACTAAAAAGATAGTAAACATACCAAAGTGCACTGCTTACATACTTCATAAAAGGATGAGCATGTACAAGTGTGCAAAGTGCTTGTGTAACTTTCATATACGGGTGTGTGTTGGTTCTGTCAACAGGCAGAAAGTGGAGGGCCTGCACAGGCAGTAAAATTGAGGTCACCATGAAATTTCTCATGTTAATTACAACCGATGTGTCAAGTGCTCTCAAAGTGCATAGTCCCACTCATCTGAATTAATGTGCACTGAGTGGTAGTCTAATCTGTGTGTGCCTGAGAGCAGATACAACATGCTCTCACCAGTGTGTTTATAACCAAAGGCCTGTCTGCAGCCAATGTACTTCCTCTTCTATGCCGGCTGGCCTGCTTGAGTGTGTGTGATCCCTGTGTGAGTTGGGTTACACACACACACACACACACACACACACACACAGTGAGTGTCTCTCAATGAGGTGGAAACCTGCTAAACAAGCTGCTTTAGAGCGAGCTTGTTTTGTTTCTCTATCTGTAGGGTGATCTCACTCACTGCTGATGTGGGAGAGGACAACAGGACCAGCCTGTTGAGGAGCACAGACTTAACCTTCACACAGACAATAGAGAGATGTCAAGTGTATTTCCTTAATTTCTTGTGTTTTGCCAAAAACAGTAACAAAAGAGGAAGATGGTATGGGAAGTTGTGTCTACGGCAGATGTGAGCTTGTGACATCATTTTGACAAAAGCCTGTGCGTATTGAAGTGAAAAGCCATGTGTTGTATAATATAGCCTAGATATAAATGCATTTGCAAAAATCCATATCAGTAAATAAAGGTGATGGCTCGCTCTGCCTCCACTGTTTCACTTTTGCTGACCTTCCCAAAAACATGTTTGCACTCCCACATCTGAAAGAATAAACATACTAATCTAACAAAATAATGCCATGTGACTTAATAAAGCTTCCATCGAACAGACCAAATAATTAATGCAAAACCAGAGGACTTTCTGGGTGTGGCTTACAATCATAAATAGTACAACAGGAAAAGTTCCCATTCAGAAGTAAAGGCTGAACACAGGGATGACAAAACAAGATAAACTATACTGTGATCTACTGAAAATAAAGTGCTACAACATGAAAATTAAATACACAAACATTAACAGATATATTAAAGTCTTAGTTTGTCATGTTGAAAATGTCAACATGTAACAGGGTGTAACCAGGGAAGCAGGAGCCAAAGTCTTTTACTGATGGTTTTAGAGGGCAAACATTGAGTAAAGTATTGCCATTGATCAGAAGAACCACCTGAGAGCCCACCGGTCGGTTGAACACTTTGAGCCCCTCGTACACTAAACTTCTTAAAAAAAAGTTTCCCCACCAGCCCACTGGCTGTCAACGTAAAGAGTGTGAGTGTGAGCGTGTGTGTGTGTGTGTGTGTGTGTGTGTGTGTGTGTGTGTGTAAAGTTGTTAAACCTGCAGCAACTTTGCACCTCCAAGGCAGTTTTACGTCCAAGTGCGTGACTCAATATGAAAGTCTAGTTCTGGTAGGGTGTCTAGCATTGTGACAACTACACACACAGCTTGAGGACGTGAGACTACGCGAGAAACACTGCAAATAAACTATTCCTTGATTGAAATTGCCAAATCAACCACACACACACACACACACACGTAACCTACCTGCCGACAAAATTCTCCAAGACCGAGCTCTTCCCTGCGCTCTGTCCACCGACCACAGCGATCTGAGGAAGGTCCAAATTACAACTCTGTCCGATGGAGCTGAACGCGTCTTGGAGCTTGTTGATGAGGGGAATCAGGTCTTCCATGCCCCGGTTCCCCATGGCTTCGTTGGCTCGGGAGAGCTCCTCTCTGCACCACACAAACCGGAGTCCAACGCCAGCCGCCGCGCCGACTAACTAGCTCGTTAGCTTAGCAGGAAGGTGCTCTCGGGTTACTCTGAAGTGAAAGCCTGGAGCTCCTCCGCTTCACACAGCTCGGGCTTTTACTCTCTCTTCGGACGTTTGGGCGCTCAACGGCAATGCAATTCACACGAGTATCATTCCGTTGCTCTTTTACGCGCATTAACTTGATACCCGGTCAGTCGAAACGGACGGAAGAAAAAAAAACTCGCAAAACAAAACTTCCTCTCCACAAACACCATCCGGTCAAAGGAGGCGACATCCGATGGAACCCGGCGAGCGTAGCCCCGCCTCTTGTCTGTGAAAGCGAGTCGCCCATTGGCTCGTTTCGCTGTCTCTTCCATCGAGCGAACATTCTGATTGGACACCTAAAAGGCGTGTTCTCCGCTCTCGGCCAACTGCTCGTTTCGATTGGTCGACGCGATTATCGGTTGACACCGCTTCGCGTCACGTGTCCACCTGCAACATGGCCGCCGCCGCAGAGCGTGCAGCCGATGAAAATACTTCAGAAAACGACATGTCTCTGAAGAAAGCTCTGTCCGCAGCGTCTCCCCTCGCTCTGCGTGTCGTCGCTGAGTGCCCGGTGACGAAAGCAAGAGCTTGTGATCTAATACTGCCGCACTGTGACGTCAGCACCCCGGTGTTCATGCCTGTCGGTACTCAGGGGACCCTGAAAGGGATCACTGTGGATCAGCTGGAGGGTCTTGGCTGTCAGATTTGTCTTGGGAACACGTACCACCTGGGCATGAGACCGGTAGGCAACACTACAATAGTGTAGCACTCGTGGTTGTATGAATGCATGAAAACTTTTCTTTTCCAAATATGTTTTTTTCTATTTCAACTCCACTGCCTGCAGGGGCCGGATTTGATAGAGAAAGCCAATGGTTTACATGGGTTCATGAACTGGAAGAGGAATCTCTTAACTGTGAGTGTAGCTTTCCTAAAGCAACCAGTCACAGGCGATGAATACACATTCACAAAAGTTGGTTGATGAGCTCTGTGTTGAAATATTGTGGTTCACTTTCCTCTGCTTCTAGGACAGCGGGGGGTTTCAGATGGTGTCTCTAGTTGAGCTCTCAGAAGTCACGGAGGAAGGCGTGAAGTTTAAGTCCCCCTATGATGGCAAAGAGATCCTCTTAAGTCCTGAGAAGTCCATCAGCATACAGAACAGTCTGGGTCTGCAAGGAGCAAAATCATTTCAATCAGTATTCAATAACAAAGCCTTGGATCATCCTCTCTGTTTCCCAGTAGCTAAAAGACCATCTCTCTCTCTTTTTCTTTCAGGGTCGGACATCATGATGCAGCTGGACGATGTGGTCAGCAGTACCGTGTCAGGACCTCGAGTGGAGGAGGCCATGCATCGATCCATTCGCTGGCTGGACCGCTGTATTGCAGCCAATAAAAATCCAGACAAACAGAACCTTTTTGCCATCATCCAGGGAGGGCTGGATGCAGAGCTGCGCAAGGCCTGTCTAGATGGTATGAAATAAATCCTATTTCTACTCTTGATCACCTTCCTCTGTCCCTACATACCTTGTTGGTTGAGTATGCTGGAAGATTGGACCATATTTGGATGGAGCCTAAGAACACGTTTTAATGCCTTGAAAATCCCAATTATTTAAAATAATTTGGAAAGTGGCCATACTAACTACAAAGTTCACGTCATGTTTCTCTCCATTCCATTTTGCCATGAATGTTACTAAGCCTTTACATCTCGATCCGACGAGGAAGTATGTGTGAATCAAACAGATGGCAGGCAGTTTTGACGGTAAAAGTCTTGATCAAAGTGTCAGGACGTTAAAAGGAATCAAGATATTTACTGTCAAATTGAAAGTGCATAAATATCGTGCAACGATATTTTGGCAGCAGTTGTCATTTTGGCAAAGAAAACAGAATTGCACGTTCACGCTCACGTGTCAGGTCGAGTTATAAACTCGCCAACAGTCTGACGCTGATGATGAGGGCTCAAACTTGTGCTTTAGATATCTTATCCCCTTCCTGCAGAAATGACTCAACGCGATGTTCCCGGTTTTGCCATCGGCGGCCTGAGTGGAGGAGAGGAGAAGGATGACTTCTGGCGGATGGTCACCCTGAGCACCGACCACCTGCCACGAGAAAAGCCTCGTTACCTCATGGGTGTGGGGTACGTTCGCCTTATAAAGCATCGCGTTACATGAATCATTTCATATTTATTCAGCACCCTTTGCACTCTGTGACGTTGCATTTACATTGAGAGCAAACAAAACCAGAGTCAAAATCCTTGCGTATTTTGTATGCTTAAAATATCTCATGAGGACTGTGGTCTTTTATGTGTTTTATAAATCGACAGTGTGTATGATCCCTGTGATCTGCAGGTACGCTGTGGATTTGGTGGTGTGCGTTGCTCTGGGGTGCGATATGTTCGACTGCGTGTTCCCCACCCGCACTGCAGTAAGCAATCTGTACCTCACACACCGATAATTCCATATACATGTTCATTTAGCAGTTTTTCACTCCACATCAAAAACTGACTTCTGACGTCGTGTTTCTTTTTTCCGCAGAGGTTTGGCTCTGCTTTGGTTCCTTGGGGATCTCTCCAGGTAAAACAGAAGCAGTATGCTAAGGACTTCCAGCCCATAGACCCAGAATGTCAGTGTCATACGTGCAAGACGTAAGTCAAGAACAAACTAAAACTAAATCTTTGTGTGAGCCTCGGGGTTTGGCTCACATGATGAGGCTTGTCGTTTTTCAAAGCATTTTTCTACATGAGTACAGATATTGAAGTTTAGAAAGTGCACAAAGAAGATCCTGTTTGACTTGTTTTCCCAAAAGACAATTACTCCTCTTTGGTGTAAAGGAGGGATGTGTTGGCGATACAATACTACCTCAATCCGTGCATTTGTTTTTAATTAATATTTCATGTATTTTCATGATGTAAATTCTCTGCAGTAAAACTAGGTCTTCACAATAATCAAAATGTTATTGAAATCCAATATGGCCTACTGCAGGAGGCACATTTTAAATTAGATATTGTCGTGCTGCAGTGTCCCAGGCTATACATCATATTCTACAGACTTAAGAAAACATCTATGTTTGATACTGATCCCCACCAACATCATTCACCAAATTTATTCATCATGTTTTTTACTGTATATTTATAGAAACACCATAACGCGTAGTGAGAATAAAGAACAGAATCTACAGGAAATACACTATATATATATATATATATATATGTGTGTGTGTGTGTGTGTGTGTGTGTGTGTGTGTGTGTGTGTGTGTATATATATATATACACATATATGTGTGTGTGTGTGTATATATATACACACACACACACACACTCACACACACACACACAAGATCTTTACAAAGCTGCATACAACTTAACTATCACCAGACTAAAGCATCAGCTATAAGCCATCATAATGCTTTTCTGTGCAGCACGTATTATTTATTGCCTGTATGTTTAGCTTTTGTGAATACTTTTCTGTAAAAAATTATCATTACGTCTAATATCGCAAATCATGTCACAATGGCAATATCAGTCACAATAATTACAATTATAATTATTCATATTTTTTTACTTTGATCTCAGACTTTTTAGGCAAATGTTGTCAGTGCTGCATTTTTGTGCCATTTTGTGCCTCATGTATTTTGTATAATGATGTAAATAATAAGCCCGTCTTCTGTTTCAGACATAGTCGGGCTTACCTCCACGCTCTGTTTAAGAGTGACACTGCAGCCATGCATCACATCACCGTCCACAACATCGCCTACCAGGTCAGTATTGGAAATGACTCGTAACAGTTAACATCACATCATAACTCAAGGTGAAATCATGATTAAAGAACAATTTTTTTTTACCACTGAACAAAATATATTTCTTTTAAAGAAGATATTTCTGCATACACTATCAAGTGTGTTTCATCAGTTAATTAATTTTCCCGCGTTAATCTGCAATCCTGCCACGGAGCGAAGTTTACATCATGTGTTTCAAGTCTGACAGAATTCTGACAAGAGATGTTGAACTTTATGAATGTATGCGACATGATTCAGATCTTGTCCTCGCCGCGGCCCCGGTCATTTCATCCTTCAGTCATCTCTGTACCTCAAAGTGGCACAAACTTGCTTTGCTGCTCTGGCATTATCAAAACCATGAAGAGTCTCCTTTTCTGACAGATGTGTCCCAAAACATAATCTTCATGTTTGGAGAGCATAATGGATAATGTCTGATTATGCAACATATTCATCTAATTTTTTCACATTTAAGCCAGTTTTTAAGTTGACTCTAGGGCTTCCCATGTTGGTTGGCCTGTTGGGCCCCCACTCTACCGTGAAATGTCACAAGTATTTAACATTTACGTGTTGCCCTCAAATGCTGCCGTGGTAAATGGTAGCACGTAGACGTCCTCGCTGCAGACCCATGCGCTGTAAGGTTGCAGAAGATGAGACGATTTCCCACTGGAGATCAATAATCACATTATTTTCCATTTTTCTTTGCAGCTCACCCTGATGCGCTCTGTGAGACAGAGCATTGTGGAAGGCTGCTTCCCTGAGTTCATACGGACGTTCATGAAGCGACTGTTTCCCTCTCGTGGCCAGTACCCCGGCTGGGCTGTGGACGCTCTGGCCTCCGTCAACGTTACGTTGGAATAGAACTTGGAAGAACAACCGTCTTGCGCTCAAGGCGGATGGCAGTGACTGACAGATTTTATATCTTTTTTTAATGACTTTTTTTTAATGGGTGATTGTTGTTTTTTACTCTTTGTTTATATTTGTATATAAATTGCCAGTTTTGTTGGCGACGAGGAGAATGTTTTTTGATCTCAAGGGAGAACGCCTGATTGTCTTTTGCTTTACTCAGCTTCGGGGCACATTACGAAGATGTGAGACTGAATGGGGTTTAAATGAGGTTTGAAACACATGAACTATCTCCTCTGATATGCTCAGACACTTTTTGTTGTTACCATGGCTACAGAGCTAGGCCCACCCACTTGAAATGAAATGTTTTGCCTTTCCGTCAACCTGGTATTTCGTTTTTGCCAAAGGCACAAGATGAATAAATGTACATGTATACTGGTGTTTTAACCGAAGTTCTCACAGACCAGTAGTTGTCAGCTAACAGTTTGAACAGATACATGAATCTAGCTCACCACAGATTGTGTGCTTGTGTCAGGATGACCACCAGAGGGCAAAACAGACAAAACCAGAGCAAAGGGACTGTAAAACTGAATGAAATGCTATGACATTTTCCTAATAGAGTTGAAAGCAGTTCAGCTGTTTCTAAGTGAAAAATAACATTCAATAACAGTGAGATATGAGCTCAAATGTAGGCGGCCACAAAACATTCATATCCAAATTATTCACAACCTTCAGTCAGCATGCATTTGAATATTTCAACTCATTCTTATCCATTGTTATTCTGCATTTTCTCATCCGTTCAATGGGAAATAAGCCATTTTGACCCTCTGAGTGAAGGTTTTGTTTGGAGCTTACAGAGGTGCTGCTTTATCAAGGCTCGGTGGCGGGTGATTAATATTTATCATGGGAAGTTGATTTGAATAACACCTGTTGTCTGTGGCTTTGAGTCAACAGTCCTCTTAAGCACCACATTTGAATTTCATTAGGGCTTCTGTTATGACCACAGGCTCTAGGAGATTAAACCTGTGACATGTAATGAGTGTCAGGCAATCTAATATCTAACACAACTCTGTGGTAAAGAAATGATGTGGTTGGTGAATAATAAGAGTAGTTCACAAGTGTTGCACCCTTAAACACAAGTGTTTGTTAATTAGTTACAATGAGCGATGACTGAAATATTCATTTTATATTACAATAGCCCTCGGGAACATTTGTACATAATGCTTGTATTGTTTTCAAATATATTACTGGTTACTTTTCATGAGAAGGGGTGTTTTAGGATAGACCGAATATCTTCTGATTTAACTGTGTATTTAATGTTTTATCTATCATAGCATAGAGAGCAACAGCGTTTAGTTAACAAGCATGCACTAAATACATTGGCTGTATCCTCGTGTGTAGCCTACTTCAGCAAGACGTGTCATACGTGCCTCCTTAAACCGCTGTTATTATATAAAGCCAAACGTAAGAAGAAAATAATTAGCTCTCCATCCGGAAATAATTAATATACGTGATCGTCGTTCAGAAGCGCGCAGGGTCTCCACAGAAGTACATGGGCATCCCGTGAATATGTGTGACAGTTTACCATTCAGGACTACAGAGGGTAGGAGCTGTTGTGTCATGATGCTGCGCTGATGTTATCAGCGAACGCGTATTGTACAATTTTCTAGATTTTTTTTTTTTTGTGAGTATTGTTTTTTGTAATTGTTGCTATTTTGTCATCCCTGAAATGAAAAGTCGTCGCAACAGAACAGTAGTCCCCAGCGGCTGGTTACACATTTGCTGCCAGTGCATCCATGCGGAGCTCAGGCAGAGAGGATGCTGGTGTTGAGAGACAACCAGTTGCTCTCCAGCTGTCACTGTAAAAGTGGAGCCTCCCCCCTTCGCACCGACGGATGAACATCCTCGACCTGTTGCCTCGGTGGCGAGAAAAGTAGAGCTGCGTAGTGACGGGCGCCAAAAAACAAAGAAGTTGTTGGGTTTTTTTCTGTTTAGGAGGGAGGTCGAAAACGATGCCATGAGGTGTATCAATGAAATCGTTATTAATGCACATTTTGAATAGCAGAAGGGAAGAGGAACGGAGTTGGTTTTGGGGGTTCCACCTCCTCGGTGCGGTGTGGAGGTGCGGTTTGCGGTGATATTTGTCTCTATCTCTGGGCTCTGTGGAGGAGGACCATGGTCGAACTGGAAAAGGAGGTGCTCCCGCTGCCTCCTCGGTACCGGTTCCGAGACCTGTTGCTCGGGGACTGGCAGACCGACGACAGGTAAGGATACTTGCATTTTTTACGCACGGCGCACTGAATCCTTTGCGCATCCGTGCGCCATAAGAGCATCATATCATCTCGTCTATAAAGTGCTCATTTGTTTGCAGTTTGTCTCTGTGATCTCGTTGATTCAGGTGTATGCATGTGTTGGAGTCTACTACCAGCTGTGCAGCGCTGTTGTTATTGGTGCAACAGGTTTACTCGTTCCCCTGTGTGCGGAAACCACTGTTGCTAATGCTGCTAATTCTATATTATCCCACCAAAGGCAAATACTAAAATACGCTCAGGAGAATGAGAGACCGATTCACTCAGGAATATTTATTTAATTTACTTTCACGTCATCCTGGTGGCACATCTTACAAGTGTATATTGAAACATAAAAACGACCTTTGATGGCATCCACCAGGATGGGAATGAAGAACGAGCAGGGCAGACCTACACTATTACCCTATTTATGTTCTCCTCCTTTTATAATTCCTGAAATTTGCAGTGAACCATCTGCCACCTGGACAGGGGATTTCAAGTGGGTGCCCTTAGTTATTAACCTTTGATTCTCCTTTTGCAGGGCAGAAGATTTGAAATATGCTATGATATGCATTGCTTAATTTAGCTCATTTCATTATGCTGTCTAATGGAAAACCTTAAACCTCAATTTCATGCTTGGCATCTCTTGTTGCTAGGTGGAAATGGGAACCAAAACACTTGCTTGTGGACTTGAGTGGGTGTTTCGAATCAGATAATTGGGACAACTTGCTCTTGAAAGCATGGAGGTGTTCAATCCGGGTTCAGCCAATGCCAAGCTTCACTACAGCGAAACCGCTGCTTGCTACTGTTAATAATGAATATCATATTATTGAAACTATCAAGCATTGTCCATTTTTTGTGATCAATCATACCATTACACTGTGTATCTGTATCCCTGACCTCTGAAAGGTCATATTTTGCACAGCTGTAGCCTAAACTGGCCTTCTGTAATTTGTCAGCTTTTGCCCAAGGACTAATGATTGTGAACCAGAGTGCAGCGTGACCTCAGTCACATGAATACAGAGGTTCAGTGAAAGGGGGGTTCCTGCTTGTTACACAAAAGGACCTTTTATATAGTCCAGGCTCCTCGTCCTCATCCAAGATAAAAGAATTGACAGCAACATGGATCATTCCAGAAACAAAATGTATAGCGACAGTGTGGTTGTGATTGATTTGGTCGGCTTGTGTGGGTTGTAATAACCTTTAAATACATGAGGTGTATGAGTGTTTTCAGGGAAAACCTGGTGTTGATCACTTTAAGGGCTCTACGAGGTACTGAGGTTTAAATTAAACTTGTGTGGGCTGTGTATGTTACATTTATTTTTGTCAAATTGCAGAGCTATATTGTATATAAGTGCACTGTTTCATATAGGTAGATCCTAATTATGAGCCTTTGTATAGAAATTTAGTCCTTTGTAATTATTGTGTGTGTGTGTGTGTGTTTACAACAAAATCTATGTGTCTGCGTGTCTCTGAGCATCCACTTTATATAAATGCCACTTGTGAGAGAATGAAGGAGTGATTGACAGAGGATCAAGATGTTGATCCCAGTGCCCAGGGAGTATTAGCTGCTATAAACTGGTCTGATTAGAACGAAAGCCAGAGTTGTTATTGATAGTGACAGTAAGCTTAATTGTGGCTGAATCACACAGTTTGTCTGCTGTGGTCTATTAATCCAGGAGTTGCTTTAAGCGACCAGGCGGTCCCAATGGGCGCAGGTGCACAGATAGCTTCATACAGTATCAACGCATCCCGGCACAGACACTCACACACATCAAAATGTCAACATGTGTACGCGTCACTTATCTCCTTGACACATATGGTTGCACTCTGCTCTGGGGAAACATGCATTTCTGAGCGTTATAATCCCCCTTATGTCATCCTCTCCTCTCAGCTGGGTGTGTGTCCATGCGTCTGCCCCTTTTAACATCCACCCCACCTGCACCCTGTCTCCCCGACATCTTAGTTCTAACTGATACCTCCAATAACATACCATTTACCCCATTCAAGAGCTGTCCTGTAACTCAGTGGAATACTTTTAGTTGAAGCCAATGAAAGCCTCTCAAGTGCGGCAGTTTTCAGCACAGACTTTAAAAGATAGGAATTGATTTAATAGTTTAATTCACACAATGGGATCTTCTGTTCCCTGAATGTTACTGACTGTTATTACCAACACCTCCTTTTTCTACCTCTGACAGTGTTTCTTTATTGTTTTTAGTGAATGGTTGAGAGAGAGAGAGAGAGAGAGAGAGAGAGAGCTGCCCTCCTGGCCTTCAAGTGTATATTTTATACTTTAGTCTGAACTACTCTTTGTCTTAAAACTAGATTTGGCTAAAACACACAAAAATGCAAACATGTTCGACAGCTCAGCATTGTCTGCATATCAACTGTGTCAAATTAGAATAAACGTAAATGGAAATTGACTCAGTTTACTCTGCACAGAAACAAGCCTTCTCTCCGAGACAGAATTTGAATCGGGCTCCGCTCTAAGTTTGCTCACAACTGCCAATTATCCTCATTCGTGTAGTTCCCGATCCATAACGTCAAACCCTTAAACAAGGTTATGCCTGATGAAGTGAATGTGTCAAGATTAAAGAAGTAGGAACATTTTAGTGAAACCGTTCTCACTCTGACACCATTTACATTTTCTGGCACTGAGTCAGAGGCTTCTGATTTGAGGAAATGCCAGATGACTAAACAATTAAATCTTTTGCAAGCTGATGATTACAATTATGACAGTCTTTTTTTAGGCCAAAATGAACACATGCTATACTATACATACTATAAAGACACATGTCACTGCCAGCACAGCTTGTATGCATAATTTGTTACAAGTGAAATGAAATACAGTACAACAGAGTCACCATTGCTCCACAACAGAAAGCCTCAGCAGGAGTCCAGGATTATCATACAAATGACAGCATGTTGTCATTAAAACAATGTCTTATTGGCTGCCGCCTCCACATCTTCTCTCGCTCAATCTATCTCAGTCTCTCCGCCATCCTTAATCCCTAGACTACTCCCTTTGCCTCCTTAATTCTTCCAGGCAAGCCTTAATCTAGTAAAGCATGATCCATCAAAACTGTCAATACCCATGACGGTTTTTATATGCTTTGACTATGCTTTGGACACTGTTGTCCTTTAATGAGCCTTTCAGAGCTCTTGTAAGGTTGAGTCACATTATTTACAAGGCAGTTTAGAAATCTGACAGTCAAGTCTGTCGAGGGTTTTGGAATCATAGATGTATTATTCATCATGTCTGCAGGACTGGCATAAAGGGAGGTTATTAACAATGCTAATGATGGCAAATATGATGAGTAAACGTCAAAAGTGAAGTTAACTTAAAAACACCCAGTTGCTAATGGAAATACTTTGGAGGGCTCTGCATAGTCGAATGGAAGCTGGGGGCCTAGAGTGAGGATGGCTAATAAAACCAAAGTCTGAGGCCTGACAAATGTTAGTCTGAAAACAACAGCCTAATTAATACTGGTTAAAGGTTGCCAGTAGGCCTGACCATTAAATAGGTCCGTCTTGAGAACAAATGAGAGGGCACGGTGGGAGGATGGAGGGCACATATACAGACTGAGCGTGATCTGTCTGCAAATAACACTGTGCACATGAGTGCCCAGTGTCTCTGAGAGAGAAGGCTGTATACAGTACAGTGAAGATAAGACATTACCTGAAGGCAGAATGACAGACACTTTAGCCTGGTCAAACAATCAGAGTTCAGTCGCCATTTTATTCTTTATTCTTTGTACTCCAGCATCCTCTGCATCCTGTGGCTACAGATAATTTAAAATATATATGCAGTAAAAGATACGGACACATATTGTATATATGTTTAGATTTTATTCTTCTTCATTGTTATCACTGATTAGTAGGATGTAGAGAGAGTGCATGGCGTGTGCCTGGTGGGCATCTGTGGTTCTTTTATTTTTAGAGATTTTTCTGTCACCACTGGGCTTTAATAAGCTCGATATTGACTTCCCTAACCAGCCTTTCGGTAAGACTAACAGAGTCATGGGGCTGACCAGCATGAGTTGGAGCACTTCTGGGCCCCATTGGTTTTCAATATTACTGGAAGGCTTTGTGGCATCAGACTGGGGGCATGGAGCTGCTGTGCCATGTTGTTGTGGGGCATCACAAACACAGTTGTCCACTTATCACAGCTCCCCTATTCCCAAACGGTATTAGTTTAATACACCACAGGACTTTCAAATCCAAGCAGCCCCAGAGACACCAGAGACGGGAAATGGAGATGATTCCTCTTCTGTTTCTTGCGCATGTCATCGACAAAGTGCTGGTTTGAAGACGACTTTGAAACAGATTGATATCTCACGGTGATTTGATCAAATGTTAAACGGCTGCACACATCCGAGGCTAATGCAATGTGAAGGGATAGAATGTCATTGGATGGCTTGTAATGGAGTTGTGCATCACTTTAAGGCCATATTATGTTTCATGAGAGATGATTGCTGCTTTTTTTCAGTGAGCAAATCATGGACCGAAGTAGGGCCTTTCTGTGAATTCAGCACTGAAGTATCTGATGTGTTCTGTTCATCCTTCAGGTCCACAAAGGAATAAATAACTAATACATAGTGAATGATCATATCAAGAAAGGATGAGACAAGGCTGGTTTACGTCAGGGAACAGGGGAAGGAATGGCTGGAGCACTTCCGCCGATGATGTATGGAGGGTTTGAATGGGCTCTGATTAACGGCTACAGTGCACACTTACTTACTGTCAATACACTGTGGGATGCATTACACATTTATTGTGAATGATGGCTGTTGTTTTCTTTGCCCTGGCTAGTGGGGTAGAGGGAGTGATTGTTGGAGCCTATATAGACATATGTACGTAGTAGACTATTAAAAGATAAATCAGTCTCGACATGGACTGGTTGATTTGTTATGTAAAAAGACAAGGAGAGAAAGAGACTCTTTAAAGGTCTTGGTCGTCATTAAGTTATTATGAAAGTCTCCGCTTGCTTCATTGGAATGTGTTAAAATCAATTCTGTGGCAGGAATGAGGGCTATTAAAGCAATCAGTTCAGTCGGCATGAACTTGTGCGTTGTCAGTGTTAAAAATTTGCCTTTTACCAGGAGAAAATTATCCTTTTTTTTTAGGCTGGGGATGTGAACGCATATTCTTGTTTTTCATTTCTTTTCCTCCTTTATTCTTCGCCACCTGCCATCAGGACAGTCTGCTGTGTGTGTGATGGTTGTGTATCTGGGTCAGGGACAAGCTGTCCTGTCAACCAATGGTTGGATGAAGCAGAGTACACCTCGCCTCACTTAAGCTGTGGTGTTGTGGCGATGCGCAACATATTTGCCTTATTTGCATTTCTCCTGACCTCATTTGGAGTCTGTGTACATTATTGTGTTTATTATGTTGTGTCTTTAATTACTTTTTCCACACTTTGCTCTTTTAGCTGTGTCCTCTTTTTCTCAAAGGATCCCCTATCTACCCATTTATCTTAAGCAAGGCGCTAAAGTTGGAGCATATCTTTTTGCCTCACACAACACTCAACATGGTGACATGGTGAGCTAACGGTGCTAGAAGCCTTAACAGTGCGTACAACAGTGACGGTGCTGACAGAGCTAACAGTGTTAACCAGAGGAGGAACCGGAGAGCGGGCGCTACCCTTCGATAACGATTACATCGTCACGAGCTGTGACAGTCGTATGAGTGCAGTGGACAATGGTGGCTGTGAGCTAGCCATTGGGGCAAGCTCATGTGCACTAATATGCACTAATATGCACTAAAAGGCATGAGCAGCCAGCGTGGCTTTGTAAACAAAGCACAGAGAGGCTCGGAGGGAGGGACACTTCATTCTCTGCTCAGGCAGACGTTACTCCACTATATCTTTACATAGCAAATAGTTATTTGCTGTTATACTATTGGGCTGAATATCGTTTCAAGGCTCTTTTAGCAATACAGATGCTGAGTAAAACAATAAACTTGAATCTGGTTAATGGCCATCAGGATTTCTCTATAGAATAGTGCTCTAGAAGCTACAAGTTTCTTCCAATCAACGGAACAAGTATATACACAACAACAATATAATTTCCATTTATAGGTTAAACATATTTGTTTTCATCTTAGACCTTTTCTGATTTGTACATCTTATGAATATTGGTGATGCACCAAGACTGATATTGATATCGGATATCAGTCTAATACTGACTCAAATAGCTGGATTGGATATCGGGGACAATAGGCCAATCTGTTTTAATATAATAATTGGTATCTATGTATTTATTTGTTACATTTAAAATGTTAAGAAAGCGATGTTTAAGTCAGGCCTGATGTTGCCTTACACATAAAGGAATAATCACTTACACACAGTGAGGCTTAGCTTATTAATTATACACTGGTATCAGATCAGGACTCGGTATCGGCTGATACTAAAAGTCCAGATATCAATATCAGGGTCTGAAAAAGTCGGATCGATGCATGCCTGGTTGTCATATCTTCCTCAATGAAAGACCTGACAGACAACCTCTACCTCACTTTGTATCCACTATGATTGATTTTTCTCTTTTAACTGTGGGCATTCAGATTCATCCTTTCTCTTTTTTTTTCTTACAGAATTTTTTTATATTTATTTAGAATTTATTTTATAATAGCAAACAGTTGCTCCAAATATGATTTTTTCATTTTTGCTTGCTTTCCATTAATTTATTTACTGTTAGTTTTTAACTTGGCTTCCTTATTTCTTGTTTGTGTTTTTTCTACTTCACTGCTATGAATACTATTTCTTGTGTGTGGAGGTTGTGATCAGCCAATGCTGTGCTGCTGTGCGTGCATATTTAGGTTTCTTTAGTCTCTTTCACTGTGTCATTAGATGGCCAGTGCTGTGTCATTATGGAGCATATGCATGGGTGGAAGCAGCAGGAGAACAAAGTTCAGCTCTATCCCTCTCAAAGATCCTCCTCCGCATGTCCCCCTCTGTCTTTCTGTCCATCTGTCTGTGTCTATTTCTCTCTCTCTCTCTCTCTCTCTCTCTCTCTCTCTCTCTCTCTCTCTCTCTCTCTCTCTCTCGCTCTGTGTGTCTTTCACACTTCAACTCTGTACATGCAAATGCAGAAATATAAATTCTCTCCCTCGGCTCAGATTCAATATGTTATGCCCCTTTTGTCATGATCCCATGTTTCCAGCTGTTAAAACTGCTGTTCTCAAAAAAAATGAAAACCCATGAGATGATCTTAGCTGCCTGACTCAAAATAATTAGTTTAATAAACCTATATTGAATGAGGGGCAGAGAGAAAAAAGAAGAGGAGCTCTTTCAGGGCTATTCTCTCATGATACACCAACATGTTTGTTCTTTAATGCAGCAACATATGTTTTTTTTTTCTTCTGCCCAATAGTATCCCAAAGCAGTTTTTCTCAACGGTGATCTAATCATTTATTTTTCCTGTGCTTTTTCAAGGGCCTTGAGGTGACGCTATGCGGCTGTTGCCCTGAGGTGCCATTGTGATGTGCTCGTGTGTCTTTTGTTTTTTGAAATAATTCTCTTTATTTGTTTTTAATGTGTTTTTCTCCCCCATCCTTCCCTTAGATTAAAGATCCCGACTCTCAATCTATCCCACAGCTCAACTCTTTATTGGACTATATTTCCACTTGACTTTTCATCCTCTGTTGTACACTCAAGTGGAAAGAGAAACACATCAAGGGCGAAATGACCTCTGAAATCATCCAGTTCTCCTGGGAAGTTATCGCAGCTTCTTCTCAGAGTTTGAGGAAGCTTTAAGTACGTTGATGAATGAATGCAATGCACAGATAGTTGGATTTGTTACTTCACAACTTTTTTTTTATATGGATTAGAACTATTTAATCTAGCAACTGGTGATAATGGGTCCTTGTGCGCATTGCCACCATGACTGCTTAAGAACTCCTGCAGTCATATGATTGATTAGCTCAGTACGACACACACACACACACACACACACACACACACACACACACACACACACACACAACTGCAGAGTGTCCCATCTCTACAGCAATTCATATAAGTTATTTTCTAATCCAAAGGTGCAATTACACACCCCTGAGCTTTTTTTGCGAGCCTGGGGAGCTGTGCGTATCTGCATGTTCTTCTTCTGTTTTCCATCATGTGTTGAAAAGCCTTATTGTCAGCAGGCTGCTCAGAGCGAAGGGATCCGTCAACAAGTTGGGGCGGGCTATCGGCTCAGATGGCTGAACACACTTCACAAGTATGTGTTTGCTCACATCTGCTCATGTGAGAGGGAGGGGAAAAGACAACGAATCCCGCGTTGCCATAGAAACAAAGAGGAAAGTCCCCCCCACCCCACCTCCACCAGCAAACGTTGCTGGGAAAGCAGAGTTGGTTTTGGTCTGTGTGGGTCTGACCATGTGGGGTGCTGGTGTAGCGTCGCTCTGGATCCCTGGGAAGACACCCCTCCTCCCTCTCCCCATCTCTTCCTCTTCCTGCTGACTTGAATAGATTGCAGTTGTTCTGCCTCTCTTTCATCTGTCTCGTGCGTTGTGAGGAGACCACCAGTGAGCCGGGCCTTTTTCATCCTCGACCTGAGTCATCCACTCTTCCTTCCATAGGATGAAAGGAGAGCTACTGAGACTTCTCCCCTGAGGTGGTCGGACAGGAAATACAGTCACCGACAGTCTGTCTGGTTATGTGCCTGTCCACATGTACGAGTGTCTCTTTGTCATTTTAATCATGTCTCTCCATGAGCGTCCACGTCAGATGGCCATGTGAATGGTCTAATAATCCTAATGACCCCTTTGCAGGTGTGTATTTTAGGCCTGTGTGTGTACATTAGATGTGTGTGTGAGTGTGTGTGTGTGTGTGTGCGCGTGTTCCTCCAACAGGAGGGTGCCAGAATGGAAAGGGAGAAAGAACAGTAATTATGGCCTCCCATGTTCAGCAGAAACATCAGAGGGAAGTAATTTGTTGCTCTATATTTAATCAGTGGACATAACGAGACTGACTGCAGCTGTCTGGGCCTATGGGCAGGCGGACAAGCAGGAACACTATTTCCTCCAAAACCCATCAGTTTTAATGTGGCCAGCCAGTATTTTATTTCCTTACTTTTCAGGGTTTAAATAATCGTTGATCACCTTTCTATCTCCAATTTGCTCCATTGTACAAACAATCGTCTTCACCCTTTATTCCATTCTCTTTTTTATGTCCCAGCACTCCTTTTGTTTCTTCTCCTCTGTTCGTTGACTTTACTGCATAAAAGAAGTAATTTATTTTCTTGCACCCTCCTTGTCTTTGTCTTTGGCCATCTCTACATCTGTCTCCTAGGGTGCAAGTAGAGTTCTATGTGAATGAGAACACTTTCAAGGAGCGCCTCAAGCTGTTCTTCATCAAAAACCAAAGATCCAGTGAGTTGAATTTTTTTCAGGATCACATTTTCTCTGTCTGATTGCAGAATGCCGATTTTGCCCTTATTTTTGATTGAGGAGATGTCTTTCTCTTTAGTGTGTGGTGGGCTGTCGCTCTTGCTCTGCATTTCATCACCAGTTGTTCAACTTGTCCGCTCTTTGTTTTATACGTCTGTGGGGATTTAGGTTCTCTGTGTCCTCATTTATAGACATGTCATTCCTTTTATATTTATTTTCTCCTGTGTGCATCAAGGCATTAAACATATATGAAACCTTAACTTGAGGTATAAAACAGATGTATATGTCTTAATCTATTTTGTACTATATTAGTTAAACAGTAATACATAATTGTAGCTTTGGTCTGTTTTTATTAAAGGGTTAAATCGCTGCTTATATAACATACTGTAATAGTGATATAAACTGAGGTGTAAGAGATACAATATTAACTTAATTAAGCCAACCTTTTTCAATCATGGCTGCAAATGCTTTATTGAAAATATGTGATGAATTATGTATTGATGAACAATCTGAGGCACTGGTGGCGATAATTATTTTTTTAGGTAGAGCAAAGAATTATACAGACATTTATGAAGTGTCATATTCTTAAATTATGCATGAAGAATATAAAAAAGAATCCCAATTTTAATCATAATAAAAGTCCAATAAAATGTGTCTTTAGAAATTCAGCAGCTGCTATTTATTCATAATGACTGATTGTCTTCTTTTCTTCCATTTCAGGTTTGCGAGTGCGAATGTTTAACTTTGCTCTGAAAGTGCTGAGCTGCCTCCTCTACATTGTCAGAGTCCTGTTGGACAACCCGCAAGACGGAAGACAGGACTGGTGAGAGATATGGTGATAAGAGACTGGCTTAATGAGCTGGGACAATGTCTTTGTGAGTGTGGAGGCCTGATAGCAGGAACAAGTGCACCGGGTCAACAGATGAGATAACAGTGTATAGAGTATCCTTCAAAAGGATTGGATGTGAGATGATGCTGGGAGAGGACAGGGGGTGGAGACGCAATCAGGGGAGTAAATTGATATTTGGACTGAGCCGAGGCTCCAGTTTTGGTGAGAGACGCTGGACAGTAATATACCTTTCTTTCCTGCAGCGTGAGCGGAGTAAACTGCACCAAACAGAACACATCATCCCGTCCCTGGAGTGAGTTTGACTGGTAAGCATGCAAGTCTCGAATTAGGAGTGATGGCTTCAACCTGCAGACAATGACCATGAAACCGCACAACCTGGAGGACTGGCAACACCGGCCCACATGGTCGGAAACGTTGTTCAATGCAATCAATGCAACTTCGTTTAAATGATGCAACTCACGATGCTGATATTGAGCATTACTGATCCACATTCATTCGTCACGATCCAACTGTATGGATAACCTGTCAACATAATATGTATGTAGTGCCTGTGCAGCCTAATCAACAGTGATCTAGTGGAGATAAAGCATGTAATATACAGCAGGAGAGAGAGCGAGAGAAAGCAGGAAGTGCGCATGGATCTGAGGCTCTGCCATGTCTCCTGCTCAGGGACCTATTGATCTAATTGGTGGCTGGTGACACTGGCTAAGCTCTGGCTCCAAATGAATAAGGAGCCTGACAGGGTGAGCTCAGGGAAGGGATGGGCCGCCTCCTGCTCCAGGCAGCAGACTCATAGTAGCAAATAAGAGCGCGGGCAGGCAAGCAGCCACGATAAGCCCCAGGGAGTCTTTGGGGGGAAAAAAGGACCTTTCGCTCACAATAAGGCTGTAAATTCCCATTTGACTGTGTGAATATTATTTTTCTCCGACAATATGAGCACATTGCCAGATGGGCACTCCATTGCTGTTCAGTTGTGAACAGCATAATTACATTTATTTTGTTAATTTTAGTGACCTCCGTCAAATTTTGTCTCTTATTTTTTTTTGCCTCGTTTCTCTCCTTCCGCTCTCTATTCTTTCCTTTTCTTCCACTCTGCAGGAAACTGATCATCTGGGTGGATAGACCTCTACCGCTGTGGGCACTGCAGGTCAGATGGATCACTAGCTAGACCAATAGATCAACCTCAGTCTGTTAACACACATATCTACATACACAAACACACTCACACATAGGTGCATGCCTTTATTTCTGCGTTCCTATTTATTGGTTGCTTTACGTACTTCAACACATGAAATCAGATCACCTTACCTGACACGTATTTACACTTGCAGCATGATTACACACACATATATGTACACAACCAGACACCAGACTGTCTCTTGCTTCACTTAAATCTGTTCCCTGTGAAGCTCAATCATCAGCACGCCCACTGATTCCACCCACACTCTCCTCTTCCATCTCTGCGACTCCTAATGTCTCTCTGCTCTGGTCTCTCTCCAACTCCTCTCTGCGTCTGCATCTCTCAATTCTTCTCTAACTCTCTCGCTCTTTTTTGCAGGTGCTTGTGGCTTTCATCAGCTTTTCAGAAACTATGTTGCTCGTGTATCTCAGCTACAAGGTGAGTAGCCCATGGCCCCCAACAGTCAGCCTGCAACCTTTTGTGATGTCTGTGTCTCTGATGTCGACGTGTGTGGGCGTGCATGCATGCATATGTTGAAGGTCAGTGTTTGTCCACTTTGCATTCCTTTGTGTGTTCACTCTGCTAAACAGAAGTTTTCCTTTCTCCCCTGATGCTTCTCCTTTGCTCCTGCACTTGGAAAGCCCCTCAGCGGGCCTTGAGGCTTCCTTATCATTATCCTGTTATTGACACATCAGAGAGACTTTGGGGGAGGCCCCTGTGTTGTGGTAGCGGGGGTCCGATCTATCAACGGGTTGCCCTGCTTTTGATGTACCTGACACTATAAGCCTATAAAGGGCTCACTCTGCAGATTACTCTGGAGGCTAGAGGCCTTAGCATTTAGAGGTTACTGATTCCTGCGGACATACCCTGTGCCTATCCACCTACACGAGTCAGATTTAGTTCAGCCATAAGCATGTGGAAGACACATAAAAAGTCCACGGCTGACATCTTAATTGAATGGTAAAGCTCAGAGGAAACTGAGTAATGCTGCTTCTTCTCTCAAGCGGCACAAGGGGGTTGTATAACCCTGATGCATCCCGAACAATTCTATGGTGATAAAGCCGGTCAATTTGTTCCCTTCCACGCAATCAAGCCTGTTATGTGGTAATTCCCGAAGGTCGCCATGACAATGGAGTTTCCTGACCCCCGTGTGTGCTTTGCGTTTCCAGGGCAACGTTTGGGAGCAAGTGTTACGTGTCCCCTTCATCCTGGAGATGATCAGCGCCATTCCCTTCATGATCACTGTGAGTGGAAGCACTGACAGCACTTAAGCATCGCAGAACACGCCACATGTTTAACACCTGCCACAGTAATACAGAAAGGAAAAAATACTACAGGCAGCATTCTCACACAACCCCTTTCCTCGAGAGAGATCCTGTGATTGTGTACAACATGTGAAAAAACGTGATGAGACCTCCAAGACGCTTTCTCTTCTCTTCAGGTGATTTTGCCCTCCTTCAGAAAACTCTTCATCCCTGTGTTTCTCAATTGCTGGCTGGCCAAACACGCTTTGGAGAACATGATAGTGAGTGAAGCACTATCTCCCTATCCAATTTTTTCATTACTTTCATCTCAACATTGCTGTTGTGTTATTCTGTTGGCATGCGATTGCCCCTCTCCATCCTTGCCGTTTCATCTCACCAGCTCTTTCTGCCATGAAGGTAAATCAGTCGCAAAACATTTAAACTTGCACCTTGGGCTTGGTATTTAAGTTTTTCACAGACCCTGCCTCCAAGCTTGCTTCACATTTTTTAATAAGCTGTCTCCCTCTCTGCTCTATATAATCCAACACTCTGTCATCTTTCCTACCATTCATCAACTGCATTTGATCCTTGATTTCACACTTCAACAATGCAGCGTTTGGGCTGCTGTGGTTTCCATATACGTTACCGCACATCTGTGTGTGTCTCTCTGCAGAATGATCTCCACAGGGCGATCCAGCGGACTCACTCGGCCATGTTTAACCAGGTGGTGATACTCATCAGCACGCTGGTCTGCCTCATGTTTACGTGGTGGGTACTCTCGCTGCTGACACTGAACTGAAAGAGGGGTAACCAGGAAAGAAAAGATAGACAGGAAATGGAGGTTGGACAGGAAGTGAAAGGTGTCACAGCTGTGGACAGGGTGGGGAAAGGAGCAGAAAGAGGGTGAGAGGGACATGGGAAGCAAAGCAATAGTGTGATACATATAAACACATTTTAAAAAATGATGTAGGAGAATAAAAATGTCAGCTCCTCAAGCTAAAAGATAAAAAGGCAGAGAGGTAATTGGTAACATTGAAATACTGCTCTGAAATAACAGCTGGCGATTGCTTCAGTGCAGTGGAGGATGTGTCAGCTTGCTGTATATCTGGTGTGAAAAGCCTGAGCTAATCCAGGAGATCCTACATAACATGATTTAAGCTCTCTGACCATTTCCGGGTCGACATTAACCTGATGACTTGTCTATCCCTTAAAGAACACTAACACTTATACTTCACCCAGCGTGTGAAGTCTGACCCGATGCTCACTTCTTCTTATTTCCCACCCTGCCGACCTCCATCAGCATCTGCGGTATCCAACACCTTGAACGAGCGGGCAACAACCTGACCCTGTTCGACTCGCTCTACTTCTGTGTGGTCACTTTCTCCACGGTGGGCTTTGGAGATGTCACCCCCCAAATCTGGCCCTCGCAGCTCCTGGTGGTAATCATGATCTTTGTGGCGCTCATCGTACTTCCCATCCAGGTGAGAAACAACGGTGATAACCTGTAACGCAATCACAGGCAGGAGATAAAAAAAAAAAAGAAAACGAGTGATTAGTAGTAAAGTTTGAAAGTAATACAACAAACAAGATATGACTATAAAACACAAAGCTTTAAAAGAGGGATTTTAATAAGTATAATAAAGTATAATAACAAGAGGATGCAGTCATGAAAATGTACAGGTGTGTAGTCGACATCGAAAGGAGGGTTGAGTTCGAAGCCAGGTGCTGTCAAAGCAAGGGTTGCAGAGAAAGGAGGGCAGGAATTGGGGAAGGGGCCATTGGCCTCCCCACTTCACTGCACTGTGAATTTCTTAAAATCATTCCTAAAATTGACAGATAGCTTTGCAATCTGCAAAAGCCAATTAGTTTTCTTTAGTGAGCTCATTACAGTAAAGTTATCTCTGTTCATAATTCTTGAATTTCCTCTCTAGCACACAAATGTGATGACTCATTGCATCCTACGTAGACTTAAAGCAGCTATTTTTACGAAGAAAACAGCGAGAGTGTCTTCTTTACTCTCTCAATTCCCCAAATCCCTCTCCTGTCATTTAGCTGCTCCACAGAAGGAACATCATGTTAGAGAACCACACGAGACGTTTAAACACACACACACACACACACACACACTATTTCCGCAGGGACTGATAAAAACACCTTGACAAACAGTTGCACTGCAGCCTGTAATTATTGTTCATCATATTTGTATAAAGCTTTTATCCCTGACGTAGCTGGCATAACTGTGTTTTTCCCCAAAAGATGCAAAAGTGCTAATGGGATGTATTTCCAGTGTGTGTGTGGTGGTCTCTCTGGTCAGGAAATCACTCTCACACACTACTGATAAACAGTAGTTGGTTTGCTGGCATTCTTGTATTTTTGCAAATTGGATTTTGTGATGACGCCACAAGTCTTTGGAAGCTTTTCTTTTTTCAATCGTGTCACATAAGCAGTAGGTGTAGGGCTTGCATCCTACGCATGCATTATGGCTATCAAACACGCACTCACTGTTTGGTTTTTCAGTTGTGACCGGGGTGGTAGCAGATGTCTTCACAAAAACAAATGACACAAGCATGAAGAAACTTTCGCCTAACTTGCACTAACCGACTCATACAGAAATGCCGATCTGTGCATCACCAACATGGATGCCATGTCATCCTCCCCTCTCCATCTCCCCATCTTTCATCCATAAATACCCCTTGACATTTATAAAACTGGCCCCCCTGAGCTCCAACCCCCACCCTGTGTGTGTGTGTGTGTGTGTGTGTGTGTGTGTGTGTGTGTGTGTGTGTGTGTGTGTGTGTGTCCGCCTGTTTGAGTCCTGCCATGACCGGTCTCCAGGCTGCACAGGGAAGCCACAGAGCACATCAGGATTCAACGACTGTCTTTTTCTTATTGCTGCCTCTATTCGTTTTCCTGTCCTTATCCTCGACACACCACAGGACCTCTTGACAAGTCATTTTTTGTAAAACAGAGAAAAATGAAAAGTATATTGATTTGAAAATAGAAAAAAAAAATAAAAAACCCAACCATTTGGTGGCTGCATTTGGAGAGTAAATCGCAGTACTCTAAAACAGGGGCTTGGTTGTAATCTCACAAATCTGCCACAGTTGGTGCCATCGAGAACTGGCTACACACAAATGATGGCTGAATAAAACACTATGGTAATACGGTTGCGCGTGGCCTGGTGGTGTTTTCCAACATCAACACGAGCTGACATGATCTTAGCTCAAAACCGATCCAATTAAAATGCACACAAATGAACTCAGTCTATTGCATTCTGTGGACATGTCTGAGGTGTATGTTTAGAAACGTTAGCAGCTGTTGCTGCTCAATAGCTGACATCATCCGTTACAGCTGGCAGAGAGTTCAATAAATCAGCTCGTCACCTGTTTAGTATCGACTTCATGTCTAAGATTCTTGACACAAAGGGTTTGAGAGTGAAGGATGAGTAGCCTCTGCCGCTAACTGTTTTAGTTTTTATTGGTATTTTATTTTGAATCCAGAAAAAAAACAATGACACATATATCTGGTTTAATATCTTATTTTTAAAATACCCCGTTGCAAAAGATAAAGTAACCGGCTGCTGGGTGTGTCTTCATACTTACTTTACAGACATGAGAATGGCATCAGTCTTGTTCTGTTGCTTAATCAGAAGCTCAGTTGTGGGTTTTTTGTGCAAATTTAACAATGTCTTTTCAAGTATTGAAACATTTTTCTGAGCTCTGCTCGTTGCAGGAGGATTTTGTTTACTGCAAACTACAGGGATAAGCATCTTTTTGCAGCAAAGTAATCTGTGAATAAATTTTAATCAATGTGCTCACTGTAAAATATCTGTCTATTTTCAGTGGAAATGTCTAAAACAACAGAACAGTCCTTTGACCCTTTCTTGCATCTCTTCATCTGTTAAATCCCACCATCCATCTACACACTCGGCCCGCCGCACACATAGAGAAAAACCCATGCAATTCTGCTCAGGCTTATTGATATGTCCTTAACCTACCTTCCTGTTAATATCTGCTATCATGTTTCATTCAGCCACCGTCCTGAGCCGAATGTCCACTTTTCCTTACTCCCCCAAACACTCTCCCTAATCAAACAAAAACACTTAAGCCGCCTGGCTCCTCCCTGTATTTTCCTCTAACTTAATCCAATTTCCATCTGTTGAATGTGATGGATGTCGTCCTGAATGTAGTTTGAGCAGCTGGCCTTTCTGTGGATGGAGCGGCAGAAGTCCGGGGGGAACTACAGCCGCTACAGGGCGCAGACGGAGAAACACGTGGTGTTGTGTGTCAGCTGTCTCAAGATCGACCTCCTCATGGACTTCCTCAATGAATTCTTCGCTCACCCCCGACTGCAGGTCTGCTTAAATGGCTTTAACCAGGATAAGAAAGTGTTGGGGGTCTTGTGTTTGTTGTCTGTAATCCTCTTCAGGAGCCCGAACAGCTGAGGTTAAAGCAGAGGATTAATTCAGCAATAGCACGGATCAAACTGCTGTCTTATTCATGTCGGAGCAGGTGTGTGTGTGTGTGTGTGTGTGTGTGTGTGTGTGTGTGTGTGTGTGTGTGTGTGTGTGTGTGTGTGTGTGTGTGTGTGTGTTGGCCTGAGGGTGCATCTTTGTGTACACATCTCTTTGTTCAATAATGGTGTGTCTGATTTGATTTGTCCTCAGCACTGATGTTAAAAAGGAGAATCAGGTTCAGATAAAGTTAGTCCTCCACTCAAACAATGTGTTTTGCATATAGTTCCTTCACTTGGATGATGAACACCAGAATGAATCCGCTGAGGGGGGAAATCTTAGTTTAAGGTGTGTTAGTTGAAGCAAGATTTTGTGACATCGCAACTAGTAAAAAAAAAGTGTGACGTTAAAAGTGCATCTACACTGAGGATGGGCTTCTCTCATGTCTCTTTGCTGTCCTCTGCAGTACGCCACCGTCCACGTCTCGACATTCCCCTCTCAAGCGTCTTCCCTCTGGCAGGCTCATATTACTAAACATCCTTTCACTTGAACATCGGCAACAAAACAAAAATAAATGATAACCTGTGACCGTGTCTTGCGTGTCGTTAAACAATCGTCAGCCACAATACAAATTGTGTGTGTATGCTTGTGTGTAGGACTACTATGTGGTGATCCTTTGCCCAGCAGAGATGGATGTCCAGGTTAGGAGGGTCCTACACGTCCCTCTTTGGGCCCAGAGAGTCATCTACCTGCAGGGTTCTGCCCTGAAAGACCAGGACCTGATGAGGGCCAAGTGAGTCACTGGGACCAATAACCACAATTCAGAGTGGGATGTATTTATTTTTATATCTTATCTTTTGATTTGTAGAAGCATTATTGTCACAAAATAATTCTGCAACAATCGAGCCCTGAAACGGCTCAGAACAGACCTGAGAGCCTTGAAATGAAAGTCCTCACATGCAGAAGCTCGAGCTCATAATTAATACATAAAGCACTAGAGCCTTGAAGTTATAGCTGTAATTGCAGTTCAAGTCATAATGCTTTTTGTTTACCCTCTGGCTTTTGATAATACAGCCAGAGCACCTTAAACTGGTTTTGTTACAGGGAAAGAAAGGGAGAAAAAAAAACTGTTTTTTAAAAATCTCCCCCTCTCCTCGCCTTCTCCTATCTCAACCCTGAATAGCGTGGGCTTGAAAGACATATTGGTTCATTTTTTTTGTTCTATTGTCCTCCTTTTTTTCTCTTTTGTCCTCTCCCTCAATAACATGACAACACCCTCCTTCCCATGTCTTCTCTCCTCATCGCTTCCCGATTCTCTGTCTCTCTGTCTCTCTGTCTCTCTCTCTCTCTCTGTTTCTCTATCTCTCTCGCTCCCATGGCCACATGCTCTACTAACCGCCTGCAGGATGGACGATGCTGAGGCCTGCTTTATCCTCAGTAACCGGTTTGAAGTGGACCGCATTGCTGCTGTACGTTCCTCACTGCTTCCCTGTATCGCCATTACTCCTCACACTGCAAAATATCTACATTACGACTGCTTGCCTGATGATGATGATGATGATAATGAGCCTTAAACTGTAGTCTTTCTAAAAACAAATTTCAAGTTTCTTGTAATTTGTTTTTAGTTTTCTAAGGGGGGGAAGTTCTTCATAAAGAAATCAGCTTTGGAAACAAACAGATTTAGCTCGCTGCATTGGCTGAAAATTTCTACTTGTTCTATTATGGTTGGTGATTTTCCCAGCAAAACACTAATCGCACAGTAAGAACAACTGAAGCTGAGAATAAACACAGACTCGACACAAAAAGAAAAAAAATTATACGCAGGCATATGCGCACAACTACAGAAAACAATGAACTCTATAGGCGCGGTGTTACACAGCACTGCATGCCGCGATAGTGAGTTGATAACACTGTTTATTCAACACCTGTTTTTTACACTGAATGATTTGGCAGCTGAATTGTAATTATTTTCGAGATCCTTTAATTTTGTCTCGAGTACCATCATCACATCACAATTATTAGTTGTTCAATTACCTGCAAAACTTTGTATTTAGTGCAGATGTGACCATGGTAAACACGTCAGCATGTTGTCCATGAGAGCGTGTTAGCATGCTGACGTTAGCTTTTGAGCTCGAAGTGTCGTTGTGCCAGCGGACAGCCTCACACAGCTGTCAGCATGGCTGTAAACTCTTAGTTGTGTTTTTCTTTGGCTGGATTTTCAGCAACTGTCTCGTGGCCAGTTTTACTCAGTTCACTCTTCCTGGCTTCGCCACACGTTCTGTGCAGCGTTGAATACTTGTGTGTAGAAAGATGTCAGAATTGCATTACTTTGAAATGTTGCAAGGGCCATTTGATTGCACTGAACAGTCAGTGGTTTCAGGGGTTATTAAGTGAGGAGCTTCAATCTGATGCCTCCCACTCCTCTCTCTCTCTCTCTCTCTCTCTCTCTCTCTCTCTCCCCCTCCTTCTCTCCCTTCTTTTCACTCCATCCATCTCAATCCCCTCCGTCTTTAATTTTCTCAGGATCATCAGACCATCCTCCGAGCCTGGGCAGTGAAAGACTTTGCTCCAAATTGCCCCCTGTACGTCCAGATTCTCAAGCCGGAGAACAAGTTCCACGTCAAATTTGCAGGTGGGTATGAAGGCAGTGTGAAATCGCATTACACTGACAGCGACTTGAGGTGTGCACCTTTGTGTGTCCGTTCTTGTTCTGACGCAACTACGGTTGTTTGATCACATTAGAATGCAGATAATAATGGGATGACACCTACTAAAAGTACATGTCCTGGCGCAGTTTGTGACGAGAGGTGTGTGTTGTTAAAGATGGGTGATTAGGTAAGCATTTTTCTTTCGCTACTGCTGGGTTGCATTACGGCAACATCGAAGGAAACTGAGCTGTCCTGTCTTCGTCGTGTTCCCCTTTATACCTGAGTGTGTCAGCTTGATTTGTAAGCCTGAAAAATTGTCTTTTCTATCAGCGTGGCTTTGCAGCACACAGCTCTCCGTCCTCCCAGCTCTGAGGGAGTGCTGGACAGATTGGTCTTGGCTTGGCTGAAAGCCCTCTGAGGGATTCTGTGAGTTTTTACATTGCCTTTTGGAGCGAGACCTTTCTTCTCCTTGCTCAACAGAAGACGGCAGTCAATCATCCCCGAGTGAAAGAAGAGGAACCAAACTCTCTCTCTCACTCTCTCTCTCTCTCTCTCTCTCTCTCTCACCCTTTCCTCACACATCTCTACAGCCTACAGCCCTGGAGAACTCAATTCTAGCTTGCCGCCCTCATCCCAGCTGTCACTATTAATGATTAATGTTTTACTTCGCTGCCTTGGCAAAGAAAATCCCCTTCTTTTGAGGAGTTCTGCTGTTGTGCTAACCGGCAGATGAGCTACCTCCCTTTGCTCCTGCAGCGCTGTTTAAACACCTCACTGCCACAGCCAGACTGAGGCCTTGGTTGTGAGTCTGGCAGGAGTCGTTAGGTAGAAAGATAATGTTAATTCATGATTTACACCCATTCTGTATTGTATGATCATCTGCTGGCTCAGTAGGGTGAACCTCCCGCTCCTGTGCTGGGAGACAGACAGCTCTATCGTGTATGGGAATTGCTTTGTGTTATCTTACATTGAAATAGTATTGGACATGTTCAGATATCCTCCTCATTCATTTTTCAAATAGACAAAAGTCATGCCCTTTTGACACAGCAGCCACTCAGTGCTGAATGATAAACTCCCTGCAGGACTATCGTAAAAAAGTAAAGGACCTCTTTCAGAACACAAATCACAAAGTTCATGATCATCATGAGAATAAAATCCCTTTAACCATGAAGTCACCAGGTGGACTCAGGGAGTACGTCTGCAGACACAAGGACATCACTGTTAAGTAAAGATCCCATGTTTTGACACCACTTGGAATAAACTCACTAAGTGCTAGTGTGGTGGGAGGCATTAATGAGCAAGAGACACAAGATTTGATTTGATCCACAGCTTAATAACAGCTTAGCGTTCACTCGAAAATATCGGTCGGTATGATGCTGCAGCAGGGCAGGAAACCATGGGGTGCTGGAGAAACCACACATAATTTGGTGCAGAGTGTCAATTGATTACCTCCCCAGTTTATGTTTTGAACAACAATAGCTGGCAGCCCTTTTGAGCTTGGCTCATTGTAGCTGCATGGAGTTGATAGCAGCTCACTCATTCAAACAATAATGGCTTACTGATTTAATTAGCTCAACCTGTGGTTAAGGTCGTAATGGCACAGCTGCAGAGGGTGCAAATAACTGCGCACACATATCTGCACACAGATTTGATACCAGTCTGTGACTGAAATCAACAGTCTAAAGAGATAGGTACAAAGACCCTGATCTTCTAAGCGAGGCTGACAGAAAGAGAAATGTGTGTGTGCGTGCGTGCGTGTGTGTGTGTATGCACAGTGTGTCGAGGTCTGTAATTGGTTTCTCTCCTGACCTGGGTCCAGGCAGGCATCTGAAGGATGGAGGGCTGTGGTAAACAGCAAAGACGATGGGAAGTGAAGGGACCAAGAAGGATGTTGGAAATTGGATATTGGAGAAAAGTCTCAATTTGGTGTGTGACTACTGTGTCTGTGTCTTTGGGAGTTAGAGGTGTGTGTGTGTGTGTGTGTGTGTGTGTGTGTGTGTGTGTGTGTGTGTGTGTGTGTGTGTGTGTGTGTGTGTGTGTGTGTGTGTGTGTGTTGGTGTTGGTGTGTGAGACACAGACAGAGAGAACACGATGTAACAATAATTAAATGTTGTTACTCCATAGATGCAACATCAATGTTTTTGTCTTTTACGCCGCTTTCAGATGCCCAGTGCTCTGTGAAAGCCTCCTTTTCGAAACAAATTCACCGATTGAATAGCAAGAGCCCCTCTGTGTGTTTGCGTGTGAGCTGCATTATGATGTACTGTTCTGAGCCAGAAGAACATTGGTGCTTCAACAGAAGATCCACAATCAGCAGTTGTAATTGTCACTCACCTGCTCAGCCTCAGGCACACACAGACCTGACTAATTTATTAAAAACTGCATCTACATCTGTGCTGGCTCATCTGTTACTCAGTCTGCCAGCTGATTGAGACTGATGCTTCTTGTCAGGCTCCGATGTTCAGTCCCAATTATTTCCTAATACAGAGCACACATTGTGCTTTTAGGACCTCGCTCAACATTGTTGGTAAACAAGGCAGCCCTAATATGCCTGTGTGCTCATCACTGAAGATAATGCAATCAAGAATTACACAGCAGGAGAAACGGATGCTCCCTGCGCCAGATCCCCTGATTGGCTTACTACAAACATGAATCGCTCTATTGGTTTTTCCTTTCAAAGAGGAGGCCGAGTGGCAACAGGTAAACGAGAGGAGTGTCATCTCTGTTTGATCAGTTTGGCTCAGGGCTGCATTAAGTCATGGATGAATTGTTGAAAAGCTATACGACTGAGACTGAATCACTGGCTTGTTTCTATAGCCCCCCCGTCTCTCCAAAAAAAAAGAGGGCGGTGGGTTAGCAGTGACATAAAATTGATCCCATGGGAGTAAAGAGGGAGCTGGTGCAAGAGGATGATAAAGGTTTTTTTGACACGGCTGTCTGCTTGACTCATTTGTGTTAGATATAACATCAAGTGACACAATTCAACATGTCACAATTTTACGTTGGAAACTGAGTGCGGGCTTGTGCCTTTTAGTAGCAAGATGCCACCATTTTAACACACTAATAATGGAAATACATGAATGATTGTGTGTGTTTGCAAGAGCCACACAACAACGACCGTTTTTATTGGAAGAGTAGTAGTTCCAGAGAAAACTGCTCACATTGTGTTTTATACTGAGTAACTAACCAGGATACTGTTTGCAGAAAGACGTTTAGCAACTTTTCTTTGAGCTAGTGATTAAACATTTAGTCAGTTATAGTGATAGTTGCCTGTAGCAGGCCCCTGATCAATATACTTCTCAAATGAATTTCCCAAAAGTGTTTTTCTTTCTGTTACTTTAATTGATTTTGTTTTATTATTGAATCATTTTATATATATATACATATTCCTGTGTCTGCAGATCATGTGGTGTGTGAAGAAGAGTTTAAATACGCCATGCTGGCTTTAAACTGTGTGTGCCCCGGTACCTCAACGCTCATCACTCTATTGATCCACTCCTCCAGAGGACAGTAAGTTCACTGTCCTTCTCTCTCCCAGTCCCTCTTTCTGTTTGAATGCTCACTGTTCAGTCTTGACAGTGATCTATACAGTAGATATAGGGAATATAAGGGAGCTGCTTTTAGTCTCCTCACCATCACTCAACTTGTTTTTTTTCCCAGAACGGCACCCCAAGAGGCCTTCAAGCAACGTGTAGGAGCCTTTCAAGCCCTCAACAGGTAGGATTCATCTGATTTGCATTCACACCCCAGGAATACTGTAGTGCATCTGTGCACGATATTCATCCAAATCCACTGTCAATCTCCATTGTTTGCACGCTGAGCTGAGTGAGTTTACGAGGACATGTCGTTGAAGGAGTGGAATCTTGTTATTTAGAAACTGTGTTTGTTTTATTTGCTTGTTAGATTCAGTTTATCACTGAACACAGGAGTGACTATGAAAAGCATCCGAACGTTGTTTGGGCAAATTGTTTGATGCACAAGATACTTTCTGCTTTTTATCATTAGGGCATTAAAGCAGAACTATACCAAATGTGTTGCTGTTGACAGTAAATGTGCTCCAAAAACAATATATTTTTATTTTGTTAGATACCCTGACGAAGACTTTTCTGTAGTCAAATGATGTTGTCTCTTTTGATGATTCAGACACTATAACAACGGCTTTTTAATATGTTCTTTCTTGGTGATTGAATGGCCTTCCTGTTTAGAAAACGGTTGAGTACACAGAGCCACCAATTATCTCGCTCTCTTCGAATACTTATTTTTTCTTGATATTTATGAGACTTGTGATCCTAACGTTAACAATAGGGTATCCACACAAATATATTAATCGGCTAAAAAGAACAAAAATGTCTCATTGATTGTAAAAAGACAAAGAAATAATAATAATCTGTAACTCGTGTCTGATGAGTGCAACATTTAAAAGCAGGGTGTTTCATAAGTACGCTTCTATATCTGGACCTGATGCCATTTGGTTTTTTTGGCCGTGACAATGCTACGTGATTCGTCCTCCTCTTCCCTTGCCTTACACTTAGTTCCTGTAAACTGCAAATTTACAGGAACATTATATAAACACTTGTTTATATAATGCAGTCTTTGTCGCAGGCCACCCACATTCACACTGCCTCCACACCCTTGCTTCATGCATCACCTCTTTAGCCTCCGTGTCTCGAGCCATATCCCCCAGAGAAAAAAGCTGTCCACTTAGCTGTGTGAGTGTCTCTACGCCTGGGACAGGCTGTGTGTCCTTGTGTACATCCGTGTGCTGATTGAAGTATTGATCAGCAGCTCTCTGACAGAAATGTGAGATGTTACCTCTGGAATCTGTAGTGGAAAAATCTTCTTGTGTGGCCCTGGTGCTAAGCTGGAAGCTTTGTGTCATGTTTTCTAAAGGTCAGTCTTTCCCCACATGGCCAATGAATCCTGAATTTTCTGTCTCAGGGAGGGCGGTGGATGTTCAGCAGACCAATGGCACCGAACCTACCGGCGCTGCTCAGCCAATGAGGTGCATCACATCCGCCTGGAGGAAAGTAAATTCTTCGGGGAATACCAGGGCAAGAGCTTTACCTTTGCCTCCTTTCATGCTCACAAAAAGTAAGTCATAATGTGAAAAAGCCAAGAAGTGAGAACCTGCGCTGTTCAGAGCTGAACCTGTCTTTGCTGCTGCAGGTACGGAGTATGTTTGATCGGAGTACGCAGATTGGACACCACTAACATCCTGCTGAACCCTGGTCCCTGCCACATCATGGGGGCCTCTGACATGTGTTTTTACATCAATATCTCCAAAGAGGAGAACTCAGCATTTGTCAGGGGCCACAAGGAGCCATCATGGGGCAGCACGGGGGGAAATACCAGGGGAGTGCACCAAACAATCTACCATGGACTCACTCGCCTGCCAGTCCACAGTATCATCGCCAGCATGGGTCAGTCAGATGTGCACATCACAAAGACTGTGTAACATTCCCGCACTGACCTTCTGTTGGCAGTTTCTGTGTTGGTCAAACATGCAAATCTGTCATTAATCGGTTTCAGAAAGCGACACCATCAGAGCTGTCAAAATTATGCAGATCTCACATTTGAAAGCAATCTGGGTGTTTTAAAATTATGCATAGCTTTTTTCCGAGGAATTAACATGTATTTGATTATTATTCACACTTGGTAAGAGTAAGTGCCAAATGAACTGAAATGTTGCATACTGTGGTTTTACAAACACACCACCTGGTGGACAATAGTGAAAGTGTATTATGAGGACGCTGTGCGAACCCATTGTGCATCGTGTGTGAACCTTTAGCTTGATGATCTGTGTGTGTGTGTGTGTGTGTGTGTGTGTGTGTGTGTGTGTGTGTGTGTGTGTGTGTGTGTGTGTGTGTGTGTGTGTGTGTGTGTGTGTGTGTGTGTGTGTGTGTGTGTGTGTGTGTGTGTGTGTGTGTGTGTGTGTTACAGGCACAGTGGCCATCGACCTGCAGGACTCCAGTGACAGCAGCCCAGAGGGCCAGGACCCGGGGAGCACTGTGCTAAGCAGTGGAAGAGGAAGCAGGAGCAGCTCCAGGATGGAGATGGGTGGCGCGAACACTTTGGCCCTGCCTGCCATGGGAGAGTCAGCCGAGGAGAGGCGGCACAGCATTGCCCCCGTCCTGGAGCTGGTGGACGGCGTGAACAACCCCACCTTCGACCTGCTCGGAGACCAATCAGAGGATGAGGGGGGAGACGAGGGCAAGGAGGACAGTGACAGAGACGAGAGCGCCCATTGGTGGGGTCGACACTGCGAGTAAGTCATGATGCGGCTTGAATTTTCATTCATGGTTATATTGACATGTCAACTTGTTGAGAGGTAACTGTGGGCTTGTGCAACAGGTGGGTGAAGGGATACCCGCTGAACTCTCCATACATCGGCAGCTCGCCTGCGCTCTGCCACCTTCTTCAAGAAAAGATGCCTTTCTGCTGCCTGCGTATGGACAAAGTATGGGATTCAAATGGCTTGCGATCTTGACTTCACAACATCCCATTGCTGTCATCCTCCATGACCACTGTGCATCTCTCCTAGGCTTGTCACCACACCCTTTTTGAGGATGCCCGCTCCTACGGCTTCAAAAACAAATTGATCATTGTGTCCGCGGAGAGTGCAGGAAACGGCCTGTACAACTTCATTGTCCCTCTCCGAGCCTACTACCGACCCAGGAAGGAGCTCAACCCCATCGTGTTGCTGCTGGAGAGCATGTGAGGACACATTATTTGGCCATCCTTGTGGACATGGCTTTAAACTAGAATAGGTTGCATGTTAATGTTGCCCAAATTGTTTGCTGTGAGCACACCAGCTACGCTACAAATCTGGGTTGCGCAGTAAAATACAATCCTCCTTGAATAGTCAGTGGAGGAGAAAAACTGTGCCATTTAAGGTCACCGTAAACATGATTTGAGAAATGCCGAACGCTTTCAGGACGATGCGCACCACAATGCTGTGTTGTGTATTGTGGCTGGTACACAAACGCAGTCAGCCAAATGAGAGTGTAATTCAATAAAAAGGCAATAAAATGCTGAGTCACTCCAGTGTAGTGCTGTTATTTTCAGCTTTCTCTGCAGGCAGTTTGGCTGTGTTGTATTTCTCAAGTCTCTGTGGGGACGTTTGCTCTTCATCATGGCATATATCTACTGGTAGGAATCTCAAGTGTATTTGTTGTGTGATTGTTTCAGACCCGAAGCAGACTTCCTGGAGGCAATCTGTTGGTTCCCCATGGTGTTCTACACAGTGGGCTCCATCGACAAGTAAGAGAGACCACAGCTCCACGCTGATTTCATCATGCACTGTATCTTTTTCATCTTCTACATTTTCCTGAATCTATATTCATGTAAATGTGCTTTTGCACCTCTCAAATGACTTAGTCTTTGATTTATTCGTACTGCCCTTCACCACTGATCTTATACCCCCCCCCCGCCCCCACTCCACGCGTGTCCTTCTCTCTCACGATATCATCAGTCTGGACAGTTTGCTGCGATGTGGAGTCACTTTCGCCGACACCATGGTGGTGGTCGACAAAGAGAGCTCCATGATTGCAGAGGAGGATTACATGGCTGATGCCAAGACCATCGTCAATGTCCAGACCCTCTTCAGGTCTGCTTTGCCCAAACTTGCCCTGCAATCTCACACTCCATCTTAAACTGAGTGTATTTGTTTTGGTACCCATTGTTCTCTCTCTGTCCCAGACTTTTCCCAGCTCTTAGTATCATCACGGAGCTCACCCACCCAGCCAACATGCGTTTCATGCAGTTCAAAGTCAAAGACCACTATTCTCTGGCTCTGTCCAAACTGGAAAAGGTAAAAGCTTCAGACCCTCAAACCCCCCCACTTTCTCTCGCTCTCATTTTCCTCAACCCTGACTCATAATGAAAAAGCAATGACAGACGGCAGACTGTTTTTCATCATGAAAGCCATCTTTTATTTAGTATTCTCCGTGATGTTAGAAATGCATCCACTGTAAGGTTTTGTAGTGAACATTTGTAACTGATTATAGCCTTTGGTGTTGTTAATGTTGCTCCCTGTGTGGAAGCTTATGAGTTCTCCCCTCGAGCATCACTAACATTTATTAACAAATAAGTAAATTTGTCACTCTTGATGTTACATATTCAAATTCATTTCAATCTGGGATTAACATAGTTATGATAATTCAGAAATTTCTTGCAGTGTTGCCTCACAGCAGGGAGAACGTCTGGTGGCTTCTTTGTTTGGGCCATGTATGTTTGTGTGAATTTTCTTGGGATTCTAGTTAAATCCCACTTTACAAAATTATGCAAGTAGCTAACTTCTATAGCTGTAGCTATAGAGTGTTACGTTGCTTTTGGTCCAATGAATGCTGAATGGATGCTTGAAAGGTTTTATGGTTGCAGGTCCAACGATGATGCTCACAAACTGTCTGGATTTTAGAAACTGCCATTACACCTTTTCATGTCTACCAAGACTAGTGTAATCGACTAGTTTGTGTGTGTGTGTGTGTGTGTGTGTGTGTGTGTGTGTGTGTGTGTGTGTGTGTGTGTGTTTGCTCTGCAGAAGGAAAGGGAGAAGGGATCCAACCTGGTGTTTATGTTCCGCCTGCCCTTTTCTGCAGGGAAGGTGTTCAGTGTCAGCATGCTGGACACTCTCCTCTACCAGGTATCTCAAGGAGCACAAACTCTTCACTCTCACTGGAAAAAACTAAATGTGGCAAAATGCCAAATATGGTGTGTTTCTCTTGACTTGTATACCATGCTCTCCTGCCAGTCATTTGTGAAGGACTACATGATCTCCATCACCAGGCTGCTGCTGGGTTTAGACTCCATGCCTGGCTCAGGTTTCCTTTGTGCTGTGAGTACCCGGACACAAACAGCTTGAATTCAGAGTTTGGACGGTGAAGTGGCTGATTATCGTGTTTTCTAGATGAGAATCACAGAGGATGACTTGTGGATCCGTACCTACGGCAGGCTCTACCAGAAACTGTGCTCCTCCACTGGAGACATCCCCATCGGCATCTATCGGACAGAGGCACATAAGCTTCCCGTCTCTGAGGTGTGCTGCTGCTGTTACTGGTTTTATGGCCACTTAAATTAACAAGCTTCCACTCTAAAGCACCTTCTAGCACCCCTAGAGGCCATAATGTTCATTACATCCAACAATAAAAAAAGAGTTGGAGGAATAAATATAACACTGAGGATATTTAAAGAGAGAAGGCTCACAAGGTCCATACCATAAATAAAATATAATGGATAACGAGTCATTATTCATTAAGCCACTTTTTTTAAACTTTCTCTATTTTCTAAAGATTTTTTTGAATGTTAAAACTCTCACTCTTTTGCTGTCAGTTACGACAATGTCACTATTTCTTTCATTAATTACAAAAAGCTATGAATAACAAAACGTGAAGCATTTTCCTTTAATGTTTATTTAAGTAGATCTATCCAAATGCTGATTCAATTTGTATGCAATTTGCCAACAAGTGAATGCAGAGTTGTGGAGACACAATCAGATATGAAGATAGTCTGATGATCTTAGTTTTTTACTTGTGTATGCATCCCGTGAGATATAAATATGTAACATAAAGTAACAAAAAAGCTCATTTGCTTAGTCTGATATACATTTTTTAAAGAAAAACTGGTGTGACAGATATGTCGGTTACACAAAAGATGCTTAATAATGTTGTATTATTCATTATATGCAACAGAGTGTATCGTGTTCATCATTCATTTAAAGAATGATAAGACAGTATTAATCATTCTTCTTTAAGATAAATCAGCGACATCATTGGTGAAGAACTGACTTAATAAAATCGGTGTGATTGGAAGGAAATTAAAGATGTGTGTGTGTGTGTGTGTGTGTGTGTGTGTGTGTGTGTGTGTGTGTGTGTGTGTTACAGTCCCAGGTATCCATCACAGTGGAGGACTACGAGGACACCAGAGAACCCAGAGAGCCCCTGTTGTCCCGGACCAGTGCTCACCGTAACAGCACCTCCTCGGAGCCCATCTCCACCTCCTCTCACTCCTCAGACCACCCGCTGCTCCGGAGGAAAAGCATGCAGTGGGCACGGCGGCTGAGCAGAAAGGGGGGGCGGGGCCCCAGCGGGGCCAAGGGGGGTCCGGGCAGTGCGGCAGAGCGGATCAACCAGCAGAGACTGACCCTGTTCAGACGCTCTGAGAGGCAGGAACTCAACGCGCTGGTGAAAACGAGGATGAAACACTTGGGCCTTTCTCCCACTGGATTCAGTACGTCGACATGTAGTTTGTTTATGAAAGGATTCTTCTCTTAATCTCAAGTTTACTAGTGGTTGAATGCAACTAAGTACATTTACTCATGTACTGTACACAAGTACATTTTTGATCTACAATTGTGTTTGAGTATTTCCATTTTTTGTTCCCTAATACTTCTACATTTCAGAAGTTAACATTGTGATTTTACTCCTCTACATTAATTTGATAGCTATAGTATTTAGTTACTTTACAAATGACGAGTGACATAACTAAATAAAGGATAAGCTTGTGAAATACAATGCACTGTTGAAGATTAATCCCGTGTTCTCCAACTTCTTTAGCTTGTGACACCTTACAGTAGCTAACACTAGCTCCACCTCAACAACAACATGCACATTAGTACATTGGTATTAAAAATCTAACAATGTCATTTACACTTACATTGAACCTTTTTGCATCATCAATACTTCAGACTTTGCTGATAATACTCACTTTACTGTTCTCTTCCTGTACTTTTAAATAATTAGGATTTTGAATGCTGTATATTTTCCTGTATTAATGTATTTTTACATTGCTGTATTGGTACTTTTACTTAGCATAGGATCTGAGTGCTTCTTCCACCTCTGTTGTTGTCTGTTGCTTGCGTCCATTTTTATCTAAATTTGTCTTCCTGTCGTGTGACTCACAGTAACGAAGCCTCTATTATGTACGGATGTTGCGCAGCCTGCTGTATATCCTGTGCCTGTTTTGTTTACTGCATCACTTACCTCTTTTCTTCCTGCACCAGATGGGATGACGGATCAAGGGAACAGACTGTCTTATATCCTCATCAACCCTTCTCCAGACACCAGACTAGAGCTGCACGATGTTGTGTGAGTACACAACGCCAAATGTAATTGATGGCACTGTAAAATGAACATGGCATGAAAACTATTACAGGATTTGCCGCCCCTGTCTGTGCACCCATTGCAGGTACCTGATCAGGCCAGACCCCCTCTCTCTGGTACCCAATCAGGGTAGCAGCAGGAAGTGCAGCGCCGGGATCTCAGAGAGCCACAGGTTTGATACGCAGGACAGCACCCATCTGTGAGAGACAAAAACAAAAAAAAGACAAATCTACTGTCAGAACACTGCCAGCGAGAGGAGACACAACAACAGACTCAGAAATGGTGAAATGGAAAGGGATGCAGCCAGATGGCACATGTCCCTCATATGTTCTCCATATTCAGTCAGGGTGAACTGATAGGTGCATGGACCTTTTCTATAACGATGGGAATGTTTTGTTTATGCACCTTTCTATTTTCAAAGCGGAGAGCTGCGGACACAGAAGTGCATTTAATGAATAACTGTATGTATTTATATCTGTGTATGTGCATGTTATGTACTGCATCATGTATGTGCAGTGTGAGTATGTGTGTACTGTATGTATGTGTGTGTGTGTGTGTGTGTGTGTGTATGCTTATGGATCAAGAGCAAGACACTGCCAATTTGATCAGGACAGCGAAAGGACTCTGCTGCCAGATGAAAGTCAAGGGATGTATTTTTGTGTGCTTCTCTGTGTCGTAGGTGTGTTTTGTCAGACTTAATGTTGTTTGACGTATTTTAAAGTGACACTACAGTGCACACATTTCTTTTTTTTTTTTTGGTCTTCATAAAGCCTTTTTTAAACTTTTTACCGGTTGCTTACACAGTCAAACGCACACATTTGTTTGTCCCTCAGCAGCAGCAGAGGAATCCAAAGAGCACCAGTCTCAATAATTGACACAAGTGGACAGACAGCATGCAGCGTCAGTTGAGGGTATTCCGTGTCATTGCTGTCAGAAGTATATTGTCGTTTCCAGTTATGTGAGTTCTCTCAGAACAAACCTGTTTGTGAGTTTACTGGGGTTTTTTTTAAAGCCCCAACCTCTCTGCTTCTGTCAGTCAGTGTGAGCCGTCCTGCCACCAGCTTCCTTTTTCTGACATGCCTGTTAGAGATGCAGGGGACGGACAAAATAACAGAAAGACATACCAAAACATAACGCCATCCAGTACAATAGCCCTGCATTAAATACTGCCTTGGTGAAGCTTATAATGAAATGGTTTTGATTCAGCGCCGTTTCATGGCCGATTTATAAACTTGACAATGAAATAGTTGCCGTATTTATTGCTTAATAAATATCCACTTTAACAAGTAATTAAGAATCAAGAATTTTATTTTCAGCCAGAATTTTTTTCTTTCTCTGAAATCAAGTGAAAATGTGCCTGTAGAGTGAGATCATTCTGCTTGTTTATCTAGTCTACCTTATTCAATAGATTTTCAGTTGTTTTATGAAACCTGAGATAGTAATCTGTTATATTAAAGTACATTACCTGTTAGGGTGGACATTTATGCTGTTTGTTTACATAGGATACCAACATCTGTAAAACCTTTGTCAGAAAGTCTGAATGTGCTGTTTCACACAGAAACGGTGCAGCCATGTGGTGGGAATGCTAAGCTGCAACCCTGCCAACACCACTGCTGTAGCTGTAGCGCCATTATATATGATAAAAATATGTATATATTAAAGTCAATCATTATAGCTTGCCATTGCTTTATTGTCTTTGTGGTGTCAATTTGTGCGGCTTTAACCAGTATCTCTTCGGATGATTACACTTGTTAGAATCATAATTGTAGTCATATATAAAACCTTCAAAGTAGTCACATTATATTTTTAAATTTTTAAATTTTATATTTTATTCATATTTTTATTTATTTATAAATGAATCACTTGATTGTCTGACACACTATGTCTTTTGTGCGTTTCGGCAAGTTCCCGTTCCTGAGCTATTTTTTTTCCCTCGATACTTGTGTGTGACTCACACTAAATGGCTCTAATTCCTTGAGCGTAATGTCTCCAGGCTCACCAAATACCACACAATGAGACCACATGAGATAAGCTGAGATAAAAAGACCATCCAGTTCCAGCCGGACCACAGAGCTGGCCCACATTACCAGCCTCTTAAGTCTGCCAGACTTGCCACCTGACTGGAGAAGTCAAAGAACTTGACACTCTCAGTGCTTGAGAAGGCCTTTTGGGTCAGGAAGGTGACACCATCGGTTAGTTGATCCTGCTTCACATGAAACTTCCTGTATGCACTGTTACAACATGGAGGGTGTGTCTTTAACTAGAAGTCAGTTCACTGGACCTCTAATTTCGACAGTACGTGAGCTCTACACATTCCTGACTTAGTGAGTCACCCAGTTTTTGTGGTGGGGCCCAATAGTCTTTGTGATATAAGAATGCGGGTGTGGCCAGGATAAAGTTCAAACATTAAACACAGCTTTTCTGCAAGAGCTCAGTCAGAGAATTGCAGAGGAAATGGCAGGTCAAGCAGCCAGCGTGCTTATCACAGGAGCCAACAGAGGCCTGGGCCTGGAAATGGTTAAGCAAATGGTGGAGGCATCACAAACAGTGAGGAAGCTGTTCGCCTGCTGCAGGGACCCAAATGGACCCAGAGCTGAGGTGAATCTTTACTTACTGTTTGACTCGTTGTGCTCTTCAACATATGATGGAACAGAAAAATACATCAGAAAAAGGTTTGCAAACCACAATGTTGCATGATGTAGAAGAAGCAAAAACCCTGATGAAAGCAGTGGTGGAAGACGTACGCAGATCTTTTACTTCAGTAAAAGAAGCAATAGTGTAAAAATAAAGCAAAACATCTATTACTATCAAAAATTACTTTCCACTAAGGCTGCCCCCACTTAATAGATTAGTCCACTGATTGTAAGTTTTAGTTTGATAAATATTTTTATAGTCGATTATTAATTTTTATGCTTTTTTCATGCGGAATTAACTATTTTAAAGAAACGAGATTTTGAAGTGATGCTTTTGTGTGATTCTCTGTGGAAAAACTATTTTTTTTACAGATCTGCAGATTAAATTGACTAATCGATCAGTTGACATGTTAGTTGACTGAAAATTTCTTTGGTCGAGGACAGCTGAACTTTCCACCGCCGGATAAAAGTGAGTACAAGGGATCAATAGTGTGTTCTCTGCTGGGTTACCAACGTGTCTTCTCTTTGTATTTCCAGGCCTTGCAAACACTGGCAAAGAAGCATCCTAACGTCATCGCTGTGGTCCGTCTGGGTACAGGCTCTCTCTTGTGTTATATTCTGTCAAACCCTCCATCCTGCTCCCACGTCCTGGCACGCACTGGCCTCGACTCTATGAATAGCTCAGGGCTCTGATATTTGTCTGACTGTCTGCTATTGACCACCGCTGATGCTCCGCTGTCTTTCTCTCTCTGTTAGACGCCACTGACCTTTGTAGCATCAAACAGTGTGCCCAGCAGGTGGGCTCTGTGGTTGGGACGGGGGGTCTCAACCTGCTGATTAACAACGCAGGCATGCTGGCTAAAGGCACTTTGCAGGAAACCACTCCTGAAGATATGCAGAACACCTTCAACACCAATGTCATGGGCCCTATGAACATCATTAAAGTAAGGGAGAGGAAGATCTGACACACAGAACTCTAACACTGTTCATTGAACGTTTCCTCTCGCTGACTTTCTCGCTGGTGGTCATCATTAGGAGTTCCTGCCTCTCCTTCGTGCAGCAGCGAAGGTCAGCGGGGCACCAGGGATGTCCAGCGGCAAAGCAGCCGTCGTCAACATCTCCTCATCTCTGGGTTCAATGGAAAATGTAAAAAATTCATATGAATTCTTCCCTGCCATCTCCTACCGCATCAGCAAAGTGAGTGACAGCCTGTTGACACGGTGACCTTCTACTAAAAGGCTTTATCTTACATTTAAGTGCAGCTGTTCACCCATCACCTCAATCACTTCATCTGTATCCCCCCTCCCCCTCCTCCCCTCAGGCAAGTTTGAATATGCTGACACTGTGTGCTGCAGAGGAGCTGAGGAAGGATGAGATCCTGTTTTCTGTGCTCCACCCCGGCTGGGTGCGCACAGACATGGGTGGAGACGAGGTGAGTCAGCGGTTTTCATACAGGAAGCAATGAAACAATGTCGAGGACACTCTGAATGATATTTTACTTTATTAACTGAGAAGCACAACCTTGACATCACGTCGTAGGTTTTCCTTTTTCACACACATTTCTGAGTGTTCATGTAAAGAACGATGAGATTTCTACGACAGTGTTTTGTTGAATCAAGACATTCCACAGATGAAAACTAAGCAGTTCTCATGGTGACTGATTGTTTTACAAAGAAGCTTCATTCAAATTCCAGGATTTTGGTACTCGGAGCTGATTTTTAAGAGTTTACACACTGATGCATCCAATATCTGATACCACACTGAGCAAGCAAAACAATACCAAAGACGGCACACAAAGATGAATTATCAAGCGAGACAGATACCTGGATTGAGAAAGACTTTATAAAATGTTGCTCTATATTAGCAATCATAAGTGGCAGAATTAGATTCAGAAAACGTAATATTGATTTTAAAGATTCATTTTTGTAAATCGGACATGTGATGCAGCACAGAATTATTGTATTCATGCATTTCACTTAGTTAGTTTTAAGCCTTTAAACATTGTTTAATTCTCCTGTGACCATACATAGCCGTGGCTTTGTTTTCATGCATCACTTTAAAGAAATTTGCGACATCTTATGGTCCCTCGAGTGAACCCACATGATTACAGATCACCTGCCAACATAGTGACATAAAAATAAAATATGCATCAGACATGAAAGTATCCCAGGGGGTTAGCAATGAAAATGGCAGATTAGGTATGTTTTTTTTTGTCTTTACTATTAACACTGACGTTGAAAAACAGTTGTGTGTCACATTTGAGGGGAAACAACCGATTTGAGCCACTTCTAGGTAGAGTCCGTAACTGGTCTGTGAGTAGAAACATTAGATTTTTAACTCGGACGAGAGACGACTTCCTGTGCGAGCCTTCATGTTAAAATGTTTTAAATGTGTGTTTCCGACCACCAGGGGGACATTGACACTCCAGAGAGTGTGCAGGGGATGCTCAGTGTGATGGCCTCCCTGACTGACAAGCAGAACGGAGCCTTCCTGGACTATAAGGGCAAGACCCTCCCCTGGTAGCTTTAAACCACCACTTCATAAACTGCAGTCAATCACTAAATGAACCCGAGTGAAATAAACCAATACTCACTACTCTGCTTATATCGTGCTCATTTTACACATAGGCATGCACTTAGATGAGTTGGTACACCCTTTGGTGATTTCTTAAATTTGAAATAAATGTCTGTGGTCTGCGAGGTTATTGTGTTTTGTTTAAATCACCATGTGGCACTGTTCCACACAGCCACCTTGGCGGGGCAGATCTTAAGCGGGTTGGGGTTGTTCCCGTTGATGTTGGCTCCAGGGCAGAAGAAGGGGTACATCTTCTCAGTGAAGAAGTCGTTGAAGGCGTAGATGGGCGTCATGCTGACAGGGTTGGAGAAGGTCACCTCTCCGGAGTCGTAGTCCAGCTGCACCCTGACGCGGGTCAGCTCACCTTGAGGATGCAGCGGGGTGCTGGGCCTCGTCATGGCCGAGTACTCGCCCTCGTAGTGCGAGATCATCCAAAACCCGCCCTCGGGACACCCAGAAATCCGGTCTTTCCTGTCGACGGACTCCTTGACCACGCCGAGCATCCAGTCCGCCTTGTCGCCCACCTCCACCTCCCAGGCGTGGCGGCCCGAGGTGAAGCCCTCTGAGCCGAGCAGGAACACAAAGTGGCCGAAACGTTCGGGATTGGCCGGGAGCTTCTGGAGGCATCCACTGTTGGTGACACGGGTCAGGTCTGGAGAGAGGGACAACCACGGGTAGGCAGTGTTGGGGTCCAGGCTGATGGGTGCTGAAAGGGAAAGAAACAAAAAACAGACGGTGATTGTTTGAATAGGAAACATTTCAAAAGCCTACACACTGGTCTTCCTCAAGGTCAAACTATTGATTGCGTAACACCTGCTCCAAAACCACTATGCTGACTTGGTTAACAAAATTATACTTAACGTGTCACCAAATGTGCTTACTGTACTGAACCAGCTCCGCCATCTTCTCCCACACATGGTACTTGAGGGAACTGACATGCTTGGCCACATTTATAAGAGCACCCGACACTTTTTCTGGCTCATTCTGTGCGATCTGTGCTCTGTGAGAAGAATCACACACAGGAATCTATCAATACTGAACACCTAGTACGCTTAATCTGGTATACAGGACAGGTGCAGAAGATAATAAAGCTGTTACCTTTTCTTTGTGTTGGTGTAATTCTGAAATCAAAAGAAAAAGGGAGTATTACAAACTGTTTGCATGGTGAGATGAATTCAGAGAGAAACATTTACAAACACTTACCTTAAGGAAGAGCGCATCACTGGAAGAAATCTCATTCTCAACGGCTATGACGGCGTGCGAGAAGGTGAGGATGCCTCTGGTGATGTTCTCCGACTTCTTCCTCACCAGCTCTTTCTTCTCCTCGTCCTCCTGCCGCAGGGCAGCCAGTCGAGTCGTCTCTTCCTCCCGCAGAAACTCCCGCAGCTGCTCAAACTCCTCTTTGATCTGCTTTTCTGTGGCCTGAGTCTGGCTCTACCGCACACAGGAAGTAAGGCTCAACGCAGAAATACAGAAAAAGTGGAATAATGTGACTGATAGAGTTGTAGTCAACTCGTCTCATCTCACCTTGCCTCTGTTTATCTACATCTCTCAGAAATAATTACCTTTACTTAGATTTAACTCGCCCGTGTACATCTTGTTTCATATAGTTTAATATACCTGTGCCAGCTATGGTAAAATTTACTAAATAATAGGTCTGCTATAGTTCTGAATTCATCAAACAATCCGGATTTAAAAAACAGAATTTGGGCCTTTAAGACCCAATCGGAGAACTTGTACCCTTAAGGCAAAAAGGGTGGCTTTTCTAACACCTTGGCTGACATGTTTACACACTAACAGTCAACTTCAGTCACAGTCATCATGCTGGTCCTCTCCTGTTTATTGATACCTTGATGTGCACAGTTGTGTCATCACACTCCTGCTTGGCTTCATACAGGCAACACAGGTGTTTCTTCAGAGGAATCAGATCTTTCCTCAGCTCTGCCTGAAGGGTGAGGGAATGGGGGGTCAGACGACGTGCAGTGTGTAATCAAATTTGGTCGCTGAAAAGGATAATTTTTGACACAGGCTAAAACTAATGTTTCTGACTTTGCACAGAAGGAAGGTCAGGAAAAACTACTGTTCTTAATTTCATTGCAGTGAGATCTGACAAAGTTGAATTTCCACCAATGATTGGAAGCATGGAGTCCTTTAAAAAAAAAAAAAAAACATTTAAAAAAAACTGCAGCTAAACAATAACACATTACCTTAAAGTCCTGCGCTCCCTCCTCTAAAGGACACACTCTGTGTCCCTGATGCTTCTTGGAGGTGTGACACACACAGCAGAGGGCTTCAAAGTCGTCCAAGCAGAAGAGCTTGAGAACCTCCCCGTGTGCGACGCACTTCACCTCCACCTCCGGCTCCCCCGTCCCGTCGGCTCCTTCCCCTGACCCAGCTGTGGCCGTCCTGCGATCCTGCTCCCTCAGGAAGGTGTCGGCCACGTTCTTCAGTGCCAGGCTGACCGTGGGCTCCGTCAGCGAGCACTTCCTCCTGCAGATGGGACACTCGCGTCTGGACTTCTTCTTGTTCCAGAACTGCTGCAGACAGGCTCGGCAGAAGCTGTGGCTGCACTTCAGCACCACGGGGTCCTTGAAGATCTCGCAGCAGACGGCACAGGACAGATCCTGCTCCAGCATGGAGCCCGAGCGGGAGGATACGGCCCGCGGTCGGAGGGCCGAGGCCACCTTGGGGCTCTGGAAGAAGGAGAGTATTCCAGGCTGAGAGGACGCGCGTGGGCGCAGCGCCATGGCCGGATCCTGTTGGCAGGGAGGCTGTTTTTATAGCTGCGGTTGTTTTATTTGCTCGAGCGCACTGTTCGGAAGAAGAGCTGCTCCTCTCTGAATGCAGCGTCCACAGGGGAATCTGGACACTGTTTATGAGTAACCGCGGTTATAGATCAACAGGGACTTGAGGAACAGGTTTATTTCACTTGTAGTAAATAAAGGACACGTAACCAAACCCTCATCTTTCAGCCACAACAGGGCTCTGAGAAACAGGGCCGTCTCAAGCGCAGTCAAAAAGGGCATGTTGTTGAAAAGTGCTCTATTTTCTTTTGTGAAAAGAACAACAAGCATAGAAGGTATGATGGTTGGACACCAGTGATTTTAGAAAGTAAACTGAACTCAAAACTACATTTATGATCTAAACATACAGCAAAAGGTATTTAGTGTTGAACTGGGACAAAGGCCTGGAGGTGACCCCGCTGAGCTTGGCCAGCGTTATCAAGTTTACTGATGTGTATCTTATTACATTACCTCTAACGACCTGCTGACACTCCAAAGTGATTTCTAGTTAAATGTCATACATATTTCAGGAGGACACAGGTTAGAAGAAACAAATACAGCCCGGGGGTGCTTTCTGTGAACGTTGGAAAAAAAACAGCATTTCTTCCAACGTCAGCAGCTAGATATTCTGGTCTATATGAACATGTTTTACACACCACACCAGCGTGATGTCTGAGTGAACTTTCAGCTTAAAACCACAGAGCTCTGTGTTGAGTTTAGGAACGACCAAACGGAAGGAAAACTGCCATGTCGATGTTATTATTGCATTATAATTGGAAATTGACAACAGTGTAATACAAAGCCATCAAAATAACGTGTTCTTCCTAGTGTTACAGTGTTTTAGCATCAGTTTCATTACATTTAGATATTTATCACCTCTGAAGGATGAAACAAAACTACAAAATAGCTTCATACATTTGGATATACTGAAAAGGTTAACACCAAAACGCTTTTAAGACATGTGTTTACCTACGCTGAGTAGTGGGTGCAGCATTGCCGGTTTTTTAACACAAGTCACTGCAACACGTGATGGAAGTAGTTTGGTATCGTTCTGCTCCAACGACAGGATACTTTACTTTGCAGCACCATGCACCAAAATTCATACTTCAAACAAAACGTATAAAATGCATGAAAATGAGAAGAAATGAAGGCATTTTGTTCGTAACAGATTCCTTTTCCTTTTTACACACCTACTCCATCTCATGGCTTTCTCTTCTTTAATACTGCGGTCTGTAATGCTTCAAAATAAAGTAGTTGCAACACAAGATCAAATTCTTCATCCATTACACAAACCCTGTTTTAAAATAGACTTCACATCACTTTATATAAAAAAACTAGCTATAAAAAAAAAAAAAAAGAAAGAAGTCAATACAACCCACAAACCTAGAACCACTCTGCTCCTCGTTCTCACCTTGAAAAAAGGTCAATTAACACTGAGTTCCTCCAACACTGTCAAATGTATGAAAGTTAACTTCCTTACAGCATGGAGTGTATCGAAGGTGAATGAACACCACTGATCTTTTAGTCAGCGAGCTACATGTTACTATGAGTTTTGCAACTACTATTTTTTTTCTTTTACAAAAAAAAAAGAAGAAAAAAAGGACATAAAACCAGCAGAATTCATTATGAAGATAAAAATATAACAGCACATGCTTGTAAAACTGATCCATAACAGTAACAGCGAGTGGTTCAGGACGTCACCGTGACTCAGGGAGGCCGATGCCTTGTACTGTGCAGTAACTGTGCCACTCACCAGGTGAGGTACAGTGTGATCTCTGTTCACGTCAGTTGTTTCACAGAGCAGTGCAACACAGTGCAATGTGGAAAAATCTCTGCCGGGGGTTTTCCAAATATCAAAGATTTACTTTGTGTTATCTTTCGTTGCTCCCATATTAGAGACTTGTGCTCCACTTGTTCCACTGCCAACTACAACAATGACATGCAGGTTCGTGTGATGCGGTCAAAGGGAAAGCTCATCAGCGTGCTTGTAGTTTCTGGAAAAAGCCGGAAGACAAATAAAAAGCACTTTGGAAGTCGTCAGTCTCCTTCTTCTCCCATTAACTGCCATTATCCTCTTCGTCTAGGCAGAGGCTCCCAAAAGGGTACACTCTAAATTAAAAATAGTAGGAGTATACACTGGAATAAAAACAAACTAATGACAGTAGTGTTGTGTTTTCTAGTAGTGCTGAATGTTGTAGGTGCCACACACAAGTTGTTCTGCTCCGACAGTGTCAGTGGCTACACTCGCCCGACCTTAGCATCGCCGATGGCACCCCAGACGTCAAAAACAAATTCGTCTGGGAAGGCAAAGTCCCCGAGGGTCTGATCTAAAGCCTCTGCAAACTCATCAGGGTTCTTTTTGTCCTTTCCCAGCTCCACCATGGTAGCCGCTGAGGAGACGGAGAGAGCAGAGAACATGTTGTGAACATGAAACAGCACAAGGCACAAATTCTGCCACCTGGAGAGCCAACATTCATACACTTACCCAGCTCGCTGTCTCTGATGCCCATGTAGCTCTCAAGCAGGTCATCCACCTTCTCAATGGCCTTTTCCTCAAATGCAGAGGGCTGGAGAGAAAACAATTAAATGAGAAAAATCAGGCAACGCAACAGGATTGTGTTTTCTAAACAATACAGAGACCCATATTTAGTCCACATGTGTTATAGAAACACTCACCAGTTCCTCCACTGTAGCAGGACCTTTAGAGCGCAGCCGCAGAGTTCCTCTGCCGGTCCCCAGCTGAACCCCTGATGCTGACCTGGACCCTCCGGACCGCTGGCTGATCATATCTATGCAGAATAATGAAACGGAGATCCTTAAAAACAGTCCTAAAAAGCCAGTTTCCTCCTGTTATTCTCTAGTTTTCACTGAGAACCACAATAATTTGTAAAGAACATGTTTGGTGAGTAAAATGAGAGCTAGACTTAGATAGCCACATGTGACAGTATTGTTTGTTATCAGTGACCATTGGACTCCTCCAGTGAGTCAGGGTGCTGAGTGATTGTCCAGGGAGAGCAGACGAGGCTCTGACAGAAGTTGAGGCGCATGTTGGGTTTCATACAACATCTGGGATTGTGGAGCTAAATGAACAAACATCAGACAGCTTCTCCCACACCTACCAAAGGCCTTGAGGGGCTCCACCAGCTTGATGGTGAACTCCTTCCCTTTGGGCAGCTCCTTCAGCATCTTGGCCACCTCATAGTGTCGACACCCAATCAGGCGATGGCCGTTGATTGACTCAATCATGTCACCCACGCTGATGACCTGGATCTGGTGAATGACGCTCCCCTCGCGGATTCTCTGAATACAGCAAAACTCAAATAAATAATCCACTACCCAGCTCATCACTCAATCCCTGCCACATGTAATCGATTCACGTTCATGTGCGGGAATGAGTCCTTAATATGATCCAGTGTCATGCCTGTCTCTGTGGATCCTTGAGTCAAGAAATATTAATAATTCTAGGCCACGTTATTATTTCTCACCTTGATGAAAGCGTAGCCAGCTCCATTATCAGTGATTGTCAGCCCTAGTGCGTCCTCTCCTTTATACACCTCTATTTCCTTTCGCTGTCCTTTAATGTGGGCAAAAATAAAGTCCTCCAGCCCAATCTGACCTCCCAACAGTTTATCCATGTCCACCTTGTGAGTGTTCAGTGTGCAAAACATAACCTGTGGAGGGACACAACGAACAAGTACAATTTACAACAATGCCTTCTCCCCTGGTAAACTCGAGCGCACCTATTTATCCTCCTCACACCCATCACAACCAGCACAACCAGCACAACCAGCAGTGACTCACCTCAGACGGCGGTATCCCAAAGGCCTCACCGATCTTGGCATAGAGCTCCCGCACATTACTGAAACCCTCTATACGGCCTGTGGGGCTGCCGTGGGCCAGTTGAGTGTGGAAGATGAGGCGAGGGCGCATGCTGCTGGGTGGAGGAGGCAGACCTTCTGAGGCGGTGCCTTCTCCGAGCCCAATAACACCTCCATCGAGGCCATCCATACCTGGCAGATTGAGACCTGCGCGGATAGGCTCCGCTTCCTCGTTCTCCACTAACGGGGAAGCCTTCTTCCTTCTTCCCAAACCCAGAGGCATAGTCGTGCTACAGGGAGCGCAGAGGGAGGGAAGGGGACTTATGCTGTGATCAGACCCACATACACCAGTTCAGCCAAATCAGCTGCAGGTCAGGTCTGTTGGATGTTTGTCACAGTGACGGTCCTCCAGAGCAGCTTGAAAGCCGTCTCAACCAGGCGCTGAATGGATATAGAAGTCCACACATCAGAGCAGTTTACATAGCTGGATTCGTCACGTCCAGCAGCCTGCAGTGGGTGCTCCTCAGCTGCAACACAGAGACATCCTTTCATTTCCATGCAATCACCAAAGTAGAGACACCTCGGTTATAACAGCAGGTTAAACATGCTAATAACTGTTATATGGTTGAATCTCCTCCAGATAGAGAAGAGCTAATAGAAACCAACATTATAACGTCACAGTATTTGGCTATACCTTAGCTTGGACAGTCAGGACAACAAATACAGCTAATGTTAGCTGCTAATGAGCCACATCTTCCACACATCTTTCCCTTCTGGCGACACAAGCACCGACAACTTAGCCTGTCGCGTCTACAACCCGGAAGCGAGTTAAACCGGTGACTGTTAATCCCCTAAATTAAAAACACGTGACGGTGTCTGTCGTGGTCGAACAGCTGAGAGCAGAGAGCCAGTTAGCTAGCTGACTGTGAACATAGGGAGTAAATATGGCCGGTGATTCTTACCGGGGAGCAGGAGTTTTAGCCAACTGTCGTTAGCCCTTCCTGCTAGCTTAGCCTGCTAACGGTGCTGCTGTGAGTTGTCAAAAATATAAATATACAGACAACGTTTCGCTTGCAAACTGATGAAGTCCAGTGTGTGTCGCTGCTCTGCCCCTGTCAGGTCGACCCGGTCCGGCTGGTTGTAGTCAGTACGGTGCCTGTGAACGCTGGAGGGTTAGCTTTCAGCCCGGCAGGGTGGAACAGCGACGCCTTCACGTGCCCTCGTAAACCCGCGTTTCACGAGTCAGCGACTGTTCTAAAACCGTAAATATATGATTTGGATAACAGCTGCAGTCTTTTGATGGCTGCTCTATTACTTTAGATGTCATATGTACTTTGTGCTTCAGAACTAAAATGAAGAAGGGGTGAATATAGAGACGTGTGTGTGCAGTTTTAGGGCACTTTTTTATGAGTGTGGTGGAGTTAAGTTAGCTCAGGTTTTGTGTTAAACCCACAAATACTATATTTTCATTAGACACGTGAACGTGTCAACGTGCAGCGTCTGCTCTGGCGCTCAGTAGTCTTGTTTTCCACATGAGTAGTAGTACTGCCCTCTGGTCGTCTCGATGCATCACTACACGTCTGTCTACTGGAAAGTCTTATTATGAAGGTTGTAACCGGAGGTCTTTCTGTGCTGGCGATTCTACCTTGGTGTGTGTGTGTGTGTGTGTGTGTGTGTGTCTGTGTGTGTGTGTGTGTGTGTGCGTGTGCGTGTGTGTGTGTTGATTTCTTTTGAGTAAGAGATCCGTGCATTAACTGAAAAACAATGTATCTGAACACGTGCAATGCAATTCTGTGCACTGAATCCCAACAAGACCGAGATCCTCCGTGTGGTCTGTGGCGAGCAGCAGTCAGGTGTCAGTCAGATGTCAGTCAGGTGGAGCGCAGAGTGGGCGGGGCCACGGGGCGTGGCCCATCGTTGTTGAGACAGGTCAGCTGCCAACTCACCTGAGCCCACCTGAGCCCCCATTCCCTTTATACATCCTGAGCAACAACGTTGTGCTTTTTTTGTTTCTCCTTCATTTTTCGATTTAATAATGATTTTGCTAGTTTTGAAAAAAAAAGAAACAAGGTGCACTCTTTACAAGTAAGGCGCCTTGAGGCTCAGGGCTAGTTAGGGTTAGGGTTAGGGTTAGGGTTGGAGACAGGGTTAGGGTTAGGGGTTAGGGTTAGGATTAACCTTGATTCTGGCTCTGGTTCCTATTCTGGTTCTGGTTCTGATTGATTCTGAGTCTGGTTCTGACTCTGATTCTTAGTCTGGTTCTGGTGCTGGTGCTGGTTCTGGTGTTGGTGCTGGTGCTGGTGCTGGCTCTGGCTCTGGTTCTGGTTCTGGTGCTGGTGCTGGTGCTGGTGCTGGTTCTGATTTGAGCCGCTGGACGGTTGGGTTAGGGTTGTGGTTAGGGTTAAGTGGTTAGGGTTTTGGTAGGGTTAGGGCTGGGGTTAGGGTTAGGGGTTAGGGTTAAGTCGTTAGGGTTAAGTGTAGGGTTAGGGTTGTGCTAGGGTTAGGTTAGGGGGCTAGGGTTAGGGTTAGGGTTGTGCTAGGGTTAAGGTTAGGGTTAGGGTTGTGCTAGGGTTAGGGTTAGAGTTAGGGTTAAGTGGTTAGGGTTCTGATTCTGGTTCTGGTTCTGACTCTGATTCTGAGTCTGATTCTGGTGCTGGTTCTGGTGCTGGTTCTGGTGCTGGTTCCGGTGCTGGTTCTGGTTCTGGTGTTGGTGCTGGTTCTGGCTCTGGCTCTGATTCTGGTTCTGACTCTGGTTCTGAGTCTGGTTCTGTTTTGGTGCTGGTTCGGACCCTGGCTCTGATTCTTACTTCTGATTCTGGTTCTGTTTTGGTGCTGGTGCTGTGTTGGTTCTGGTTCCTATTCTGGTTCTGAGTCTGGTTATGACTCTGATTTGGGTTCTGGTGCTGGTGCTGGTGCTGGTGCTGGTTCTGATCCTGGTTCTCGCTCTGATTCTGGTTTGGACATAATAATGGACATAATACTATCAGAGTTAAAAATCCTCAGGACAGACATTTTTGCTTTACAAAAGTTAAATGAATGTAGAAGTCAACAACAAGCCACAGAGAACATTACTGTAAGAAATAAACAATCAGAGAGCATCCAGGTATAAATCATGAACTTGATTCAGTGTACTTTTGGATGAATTTGAGACCAATCCAGCAGCTATAGTGAGTCTCGTCTCTGATTACAGTAATGTAGCGTTTATTTGTCACTTGTTTGTCTACAATTAGTGAGGATATATCAGTCCAGTGGTACAAATACAAATTGTCATTCAGCAGATAAATTACATAGCTTTGTTGAAGCCGACATCTACAAACTGGACTTCTACACTGGCCCAAGCACTTACTTTGTGAATGAGAAGGAGTTCATCTCAGTTTTATGTTTAAGGGAAAACCAATGACTGAATCCAAGAACATGACATGGATGTTAAACTGTGGGATCAAATCCTGCCCTCCACTCGTCAAAGCTTTCAGTACATGTGTTGTTATTAATGTGAAGATAAACAACGAACACCTAATTTCTAACCAGAGAAGCAGTTTAGCAATTGAAATCTACATCAAAAGTCTGAAATGAAAAGATCAAATCCAGGCTCCCTTGTTGAGCTAAAGAAAATAGATGACGTGGACAACTTGGGCAAAGTGGAGCAACTCTGTTGTCCTCAGTTTTGGCCTGGAACTCATCTGTGGAGAAAAGAAGAGAGGGCCGACACAAAAATATGCATCACATTCACTTACATGTGAATACAACTTCTAAACAACGACTACTACAACAACTACAACTACTATAAGAGGGGTTCTCAAAGTTTTGATGCCAGCATTTGATTGAGGCCAGGGCCAGGGCCTGATTTTGACGCTGGGCCAGGCTGTACTGGGAATAAAAGTAACTTTTTTTCATAAAGGGGGCTGTGTGAAAATTCTCCCTATGACAACTTTGTAATTAAAAGACTCTTGGGTCTAGTTTTATAAAAAAAATATGGTAATCAAAGATAGTTGCACGGCACAACTGTCCTCGAAAGCTACTTTCTTAATCAAACAGAACTATAACCTGCTGTAGTTCTCTCTTCTGTTACTAATATTTGGTTTTAGTTTACAGTTGTATATAAAATTGCCCTCCCAAGTGTTCCTTTCCTCCAGCGAGCCACAATAGTTACAACAGCTCCAGTGTCAAGTTGGCCACAATAGCATGGCCACACCTCCGTTTAGAACTGGCCAAACAAAATAGAAACAAATGACCCGATGTAGTTGCGCCCCGTGACCACTAGAGGGCGTGATATACACACACGTGACTGTTTTCACCACAACCACAAATCGATGGCCAAAGTCGCAAACCTCCTGCAAAATGATCCAGGAAACGTTGGGAATTCTCCTATCTGCACTTTGTATATATAAAAAATACAAAAAATATATATATAGATATATATATATATTTTGTATTTTATATTGGGTATCCTTAAGAAATAGCATTCTGCAAGAAAACAAGTTTTCTTTTGCATACTCAAAAAATTGCATTTTTCAGATAGGTTTTGCTCTTCGGCCATCGATATGTAGCTTGTGAAGCTCACATTTCAATTTAGAAAATTATTAGGAAAAGTAATTGGTCTTCAGAAAGAAAGTGCTCTTTTTTTACAACACAGGAAGAATGTTAACAGAACATTTTGTGTTAAATATATATATATATATATATATATATAAATAAATATATATAAATAAATGTTGAGGTTACACCACAATGAAAAGATGAAAACCTTTTATTTTTATTTTTAAAGCCGTGTTATTCTGCTACAAGACCATGTTGCATACAATAGTTAGACCTTAATCAACTTTGAATCTCACCTTAAAGCTCAACATAAATTTCCCCCCAAAAAAACATGTAGGATTGGGTAGATATTTGCCAGTCTCTTTAATGTGGAAATGCAAATCATCACAGCATAGGAAGAATCTATTAAAAATGTCATATCAATTCGTAAAAGCTTTGTTGTCAAAAATCAAAATATCTTGAATCCTAACCTGAGGCATTTCAAAACAACAAACAGGAGGTGAAACAAGATAATACTTACAACCTTTTCCCTTAAAAAAGGAAAAACGTTTGCACGAAGAAAAAAGAAAAGAAATATATCTTTTGTTTTTTTTTTAAACAAAAAAATGTTACACATTACAGAGATTACACATCTCTACATTTCATGTTAAACCACATGTTTGAAAATTAAAACTCCAGCAGGAGCAGTCAAAAACCTAAAATACTTCAAATGTGAAAATGAACTAACTGACCTAAGCGAACTTCTATCATCACGATGGTCAAAGGTGCACAAAGCTGAATATGAGTATGAGTTCAATATATTTTTTAGGACTCCTTTACTTTACTGTGGAACTACACATTTCCAGATGCTGTACATCTGGGAGAGAATTGTGTCGGGTAAGAGCTAGAAGAGATAGAAGACAAAAGAAACAAAAATATATTCTGTCGGCCTTTAAACTTTTTCTTTTACATCTCAGTCTATGCAATATTGCCATACACCATGTTGGGCAAAAAAAACAAAACAACAACAAAAACAACTTACTGGCTTTAAGCAGTCAAACAGACATAGTAATAGGGAACTGGAATATCACACTAATTGTACATTAAGCACCCTCGAAAGGGTCCGAATGCAGTAAATAGCTTTTGGTAGTTTGTAAGACACACATAACAGGATACATCCATGCTCTCAACATACTTGTAGACACACACTTATATTATTATATAGGGACAATTATTTGGCACACAAAGTCTCCCGACAGTTATTTTACAGAAGCAATAAGCTGTGCACTCCCGGATAAAACGGTTTTGTAAAAGTAAACATTTTGCAAGGTGTGCCATTCTTAAACACCAGGGACAAACAAATCTGAATTATAAAGAAATTTCATACATAAACTCAGAAATCTGACGATACAAAGTACTTATCAGTGCTCTCTTCCTAAATTAATTATCTGGAACTCACAGGAATCATTCTTACGTAAAGTTACATAATTGTAACTTACTAACTCTGAATTATAACAGGAGACGTTGTCATTATTTTAATGCGTGTGCATATTGTAATGATATCCTTCTAGTCAGGTCATGAGATTGTGGCCCTAAAAACTGGCAGACAGCCGTGACTATGAGTGTAGATAACTGAAACACTGAATTGACAAGGAAAGTATATTTAACGCTCTGGCTGATGATGATCTGCTTCATGAAGTCAGATCCAATGTTTTCACCTCTCAGGATCTACACTGTAGAAGAAAGAATAATCAAGTCCTGTTGAGCAACGTAGTTAAAACTACATTCAAGCATGCGTCACTGCACCTGAGGTATTGTTAATTAGCTGGCTGCGTCCTCCCTTAAAGCGCTCTCAAAAACTGCTGCTGTGAAAACAAATCCCCAGTTACTATATTACATTTCTAAGTGAACCTAAAAATACTCCAGTTCTCCCTCTTGCTTGCAGCTAAACCATCACATGACACCTTGTATCATCATCTATATACACACACACACACTACAAACATTACACCATTTACTTTTCCTCCTTCTATCTGACATTTTAGCCGGCTGTTACTTAACACTGATACGCACTCACTTTCCAAGTCTCAAGCCAGTCGTCCAGCGGACTAGATGTTGGATAAGAAAACCGATTTGGTGTTCAGAAGGTAAAATTAAACTCAGCTGGAACCAAATCTGCCCTGAGCCTCAATCGTCCAGAAGATTAGCACAGAAGAGTGTGTTGCTGGAAGTGTGTTCAGGTATAGTGTGTAGGATTTGGCGGCATCTAGCGGCGAGGTTGCAGATTGCAACCAACCGAAACTTCTCACTAAACACGAATGGCCTTAAATAGGGCCATTCGTGTTTAGTGATGATGCACTTAAGAAAACACACTTTCTGCCAGTAGGTCCCCCTAAATGCTACACACTGTTCCTTCAACTTTTTAGATTTTTGAGGCAAACTTATCATTTCAAGTCACGGCGGAAGGATCTGCTTGAGTGCATCTCGTGTGCTTTGGCCCAGTTTGTCAGGAAATTTCACCGTGAAGTCCAGGATCATGTCGCCCCTCTTCTCGGGGCACTTGGATATCGGGAGCCCTTCTCCGGAAATTCGCTTTTTCATTCCGGGTTTGACAACGTCTCTGGAGGACACAGTGATGGTGCGGCCGTCTAATGTCGGGGCGTTGACTGTGCATCCACACAACGCCTGGAGAGAGACAGCGATAGAATGGATAAACATCTTTACTCAAAATAGTATTGGGACAAGCTATATTTAATAGAAAAACGTATGTCTGAGTGATATTTACTGACATCAGTGTTCACTTACTTCTCTGAGTGATATCTTTGCAGGGTAGATTATATCCGAGCCCTCTCTTCTGAACACTGGGTGGGGTTTATCTTTAACTACAAACACCACGTCTGCAGGAATGTTGCTGGGAGTTTCATCTCCCTCCTTGGGAAAGGTGATTTTCGTCCCCTCCTTCCAGCCGCGCTTGATGTCGACTGTTAAAATCTTGTCTTCGTTGCGCATCGTGCAGCCGTCCGGGTTCAGTCTCTTGCGGGAGATCTTCATCTTTTTGGTGCAGCCGGAGAAAACCTCCTCCAGGCTCACCTTCAGCTCGTGCATCACAGGCGGGTCCTTCTTCCTCTCGTGTGCTCGGTGAGGAACTCCTTGGTGGGATTTAAAGGACCTGGGAAACCCACCCATGCCACCCATTCTCCCCATGCCAAATGGTGCAAAGGGGTCATTGATGTCCATGTTCTCCTCCCCATTTTGTTGTGCAAAGAAATGATCGAAAGGGCTGCGGCCACCGAAGAACTCCGCAAACATTGCATGAGGGTCTCCATGGAAGGTGTAGTTGTAGCTTTGTCCAGTGTGTCCTCCACCTCCACCACCGGCTGAGCCCTTTAATCCTGCAGCAATCAGGGCACAGAATGAAATACAACTTGAATACATATATTATCAGCTGATAGGGAACAAGAAATGTCACAATGCATTGTTTACAATTCTCTTATAGAGCGATTGCGTTAAAACATGAAGATTGGATGCAACAATGTTATGTAATGACTGTTTAAACTCTTTAAATATAATCTGCTTCAATAAATCCAGTATCGGTTGGGTTCCAATAAAAGGTTCTGCAGAAAGAGCTTTATCATAATTACGAAAGCTTTCACAAATAAACCAATACAATTGTACTCTGTAAGTGTTTAAATGAGTCACAGTGATCCGTCTTTGTCAACAGTCAAGTAAAAAATACAAAAACACAATGTTTTTATGCTGGTTTCAAGTCAGAACTTTACAGAAACTACAATTATTGACTATAAATTATTGATCTGATGTGTATAAATCGATGATGAAAGTATTTATGAGTTGCAAGACTAGTGATGATCAGGCTGCAAGCAATGAAAGTGTATCGATATAGTCAGTGTTTTGTTTTTTAACGCCAAAAAGTCACATATCCGTCTCTGTCTTGGCCCACGAGGACGTGGACAGTAACACTGCAGCCTCCCGGCACAAATAAGTACATTTTATAGTCAAACCAGATTCATCATCATCATCATCATCACCATCCCGATGACAGACACACAGAACAGGCCACTCGTTGTTTCCAGGAGGTTCTCCGGCTGCACCTATTGTAACGTTACACACATCGCCTCTTTGTCCGGTTACTGGTGTAGAAATATGCCGGAGACAGCAATGACCGAGTAGGAGGACGCATCAGTACTAATGTTACTTTAAAGCTAACTAACAGACTCAAGGTGCAAACACTGTCACGTCACAAGTTGTGTGAAGAAGTAACGCTGGTGACACAAACTACCGCGTGCACGGTGTGCGGAGAGGAGCTCGGTCCACGTTACCTTCTTCCCCGAAGCGGTCGTAAATGTCCTTCTTCTTGGTGTCACTGAGGACGTCGTAGGCTTCAGCGATCTCTTTGAATTTGTCTTCTGCTGTGGGGGACTTGTTCTTGTCGGGATGAAAGCGCAGGGCCTGTTTCCTGTACGCCTTCTTTACCTCCTCCTCGGTGGCGCCTTTGGCTATTCCTAGCACCTTGTAGTAGTCTTTCCCCATGTCAACAGCCCGGTCACCTTTCTCTTCCTCCTCTTCCTCTTCACGCGGACATCGTGAGGCCGGTTGTTCGGTTCCTGCTCAGTGCCGACGGTCACACATGTCCGGTGTGTCCGGTGTGGAGTCCCGGTAGCAGGTTACCGGGATAGCTGGCTGGCTAACGGTCAAGGTTAGCTTCCCTCACGTGTCCCCGTCCGGTTGACAACGTCCTACTGTCCTCTGAGAGGGGGACAGACACTGTGGTTTGACTTAAACTGCACGACACACGAAGACGAGCTCATACTCGATGCCACCGAGCTGGAAAACGAGAGAAGAAACTTCTGGAAGGAGCTGCTGCTGCTGTTGTGTCATAACTCGCGAGTCGAGAGGAGTCACTGCTCACTACTTCCGGTATCGCTTCAAGCGCAGCAGTGGTCAAGAAGGGGTAAATCTGTCTTTAAATTAAAAGACTGAGACTAGCTGAAACACGTAGCAGCAGCTCATCGGGGAGGGAAATGGATTTTCTTTGATTGCTGCTATGAATTTACTTTTTACATCAGCCATCGGCTCAGTTAATAATATTTTTATATGAGTACGCATGCGCAGATGCGCAGGTGCGCAGGTCGTTCTTGCTGTTTTGGCTGTCCACAAGTCAGGCTTCACTTTATGTACTGTAGGCTGAAATCAGCAGTAACAGACTACATTTACTGAAGTACTGTACTTAAGTACAACTCAGAAGTAGGCCCTCTTTGTTTGAGTAATTGCATTTTATGCTACTTTGTACTTCTACTCCACTACATTTCTTTATTAGCTGTAGTTACTAGTTACTTTGTAGCTTCAGGTTATTGATAGAATATATAAATCAACTCATAAATTATAATATATTATTAAAGGTCAAGCTGCCCAGCTGTAGTAACAGTCAGCCCTACCTTTAGCAGCTGCAACATTAAAGTGAAGTACACAATAATTCATCACTAATTATAATGCAGTAATATAATATATATGCTCCTGAAATGGGCCATAATGCATAATAAATACTTAATACTATTAATTTTTTTAAGCTAATACTTTTGTACTTTTGCTCATGTAATAGTTTGAAATAATTTTACTTAAAAGGTTATGTTTACACTGATGTAGCCTATTGCTACTTTAACTAAAGTGAAAGGTCTGACCTCTTCAATCACCGGAAATAAGTTATAAATAGATGAAAGTAATTATAATGAGAATCAACTTTACAGTTTGCATTCAAATACGTAAGCCCTGAAATAAATCTTACCTGCATGAAGGTAGGATTTATTGTTATTTAACTTAATCACCCCTGGACAAAACAGCTCTCGCAACTGCGTATCTTGACACATACAAGTAATTTGACTCTTGTTTCCAGTGGCTCTCAGTACAAATACACAGTGTACACTTGAAGTAATGTAGACGAAGGAACGTTTTTGGAATGATGTGTGCTGGATATGTTTGTTAGAGTGCATTGCAGTGCAAGGTTTGCTTGAATAAATATTGTATGACTAATGTAATATTTCATGGATATACAGTATATACAGAGGTAGTTCATGTGAAAGAAGAATATACAATCTTGCTTAGTAGAGGGATTTCATGTGCACGTCAATGTCAGTGCCTATAAATAATTTGTGACTGCAGTGGAGTGGTTTGGTGCTGTAGGTTATTGCACAGGTGGCTAAATGAACTGTTCATGGTGTGTGTTGGTTTGTGGAAAGAGACTGCCCACAGTTGTTCACTGGTTGTACTGGTTGTAAAGTGCTCTGTAGCGCCCACCACAGGGGCCCAAGTGTATCAAGCGTGACGTGTGTGGTCTGTAATGAAGAACCCAGCCTGTTTCCTGACTCAGGACGTATACAAGAGCTGGAGGGTGGGCCAGTTGGCACCAATTATTTTCTTTTTGATCAGAATTACGGACTCTAAAATGTGCATATGTAAAATCAGAAGCTTTCCTCACAGAGGTACTTGTACGTTGGTACACAGGTATTGTACATGCCTTGCTGTTACTGTGTCCAGCAGCTGCAGACACAACTTTAAAAAAGATGTAATCCCAAATCAAAATTAAGAGATGGTAAATTCAAAGACATACATCCAAAACGTCTTAGATTACATCGATCATGTTCTTGTCATGCCAAATCTTCAATTACATATAGAAATAGGGAGGTGTTTTTAAGAATGTGACAATGTTGCAACAAGAGAGCAAAAATGATTGACACTCTGATGACAAGTGATCCCATGGAGTCCCATGTCACAGCATTCCTCTCACGTCAAGTGTTGCCGCCTTTGAAAAAGAAGTAGGTCCAGTTCAGTATATATACCCCCCCCCCCCCCCCAAACACTGACGTCTTTCTGTTCATCAGCATAAAAAATGAATTAGGTTTAGCTAAGGGTTTTTTTCTCATAAGACTCAAAAATGGTCTTGGAATGCAAACAGTGATACGACTGCTTGCTGCTGGCTTGAACTGCTCCTGCTGAGTATAAATAGCCCAGAGAATATAGATGTGCAGTTGGCCATGTGCGACGAAAGGCATCTTTGATCTTCTCCCAATCAGCCTTTTCTGTGCCCTCCTCCCACCGCAAACCTCCTTGAAGTATTTTAGAAACAATGCTGTTCAGTCAGCAGGCAAACCTTGAACAACGCAGGCCTTGAAATAAATCAGTCCGTCTTTGTCATGGAGGTCAGAAAGAGAAAAGAATATCAGCCACACAGGTGGTCTGGGGGAGGGGGGAAGTGTTGCCTTTCAGCCCATGGATCAGGCTTTTAATGGGGGCTCGTCACCGCGCAGCCAAACGAGGAGCAGAGCAGACAGGAGATGTGTCTTATAGGTCTAATGAGAGCACATTGGCATCTGTCACTGGGTAGGGCTGTGTGTGGCTGCCCAAGGTTACCAAGCTGGTGCAGAGCAAATCAGGCAACTTATATTTAGCCTTGCAAATGGCGCGCTATGGATTATGTCTTGGGGCTCTCCGGTTTCGTCTTCAGTGCGTTTTGTAGCGTGGAGGGGGGCTGTGGATCATGAAGAGGCTGCTATTCAGGTGAGAAGCAGGTTCATTTCATGTTCTTAGAGCAGCTCTCCTTCCACATCTTCTCACTTTATTCGCCGCTCGCTTGCCTCCACTCTGTCACCTATAGACACTCCATCTGGGGGGGAAACGTGTTTATGGTCTCACATACTTCTACCGGAGGTGGAGGGCTATTCAGAGAGTCCAAAAGGCACCAAAGAAGACACGCGTGAGTTGGACTGACAGTTGTGTCAAGGGGGAGCAGGGGAGGTTGTTTCCCATACCGGCAGAGGACAACCAGTGTGATTGGACACATCACAGGTTATTTCACCAGGCTGCTGACATTGGGGAGTAAACAGTACCATGGATGTACTCGCCTTAGAGGCAAAGAGTGTAAATGGATCAGAAACCGAGAAGAAGTCTTCATCGAGGCCAAAACCGAAACCTCCCAAAAAGGCCAAAAGGATTGTTTACTTTGAGGTGGAGATCGTGGACTTGAAGACGAAAGAGAAGCTGCTGCTGCTGGATAAGGTGAGTGTCTGGACGATGGAGGGTTTCTGATTACACTCACCTTTTTATATTGAGCGTAATGATTTTAGAAGAATGAGGATTTACCTGAGTTAACTGGTGCATGACGATCACACATGTTTAGGTCCTCAATACAAAAGGCACAAAGAGTGCTCGAGAACTCGCATGCCATAGATTGTATAATCAATTAGTGCCGTTTATCACCTCCCGGTGCATTCCGTTTGACGTTTCGTGATCCGAACGTCTCATGCCCGAGCTAAAAGTAGCACGAGCCGACTCTGTGGTCACTTTGCAGGGAAGTCAGGGGAAACATGTTTGTTATAGCTCAAGAACTGCAGGGTCATCACTGTGAGCAGACGGGTAATTTTACAGATAATCATCTACTTCACAGTCGGCCCCGTCGAGTGCAGCCATTATCACGTTACGCTTCTGTTGAGCGAGGGGTTTGCATTCGGGAGGTGAGAATGCACTCTTCATCTGACAGGACTTTTCTGTTCCAGCTACGGCACAGGCCTGTGCTGCGCTGGGCCAACCGGCAAGCGGACACGCACACTTGATTAGTAGCTGTATAAATGGCCAGAGCCGTGTCAAAAGAAAACACGTGAGGGATCGCATTGCTCATGAAAATGGCAACAATGCAAGTGTGACAAAATTTCAAAAGAAATGAAAACTTCTGTAGTAAAGACAGTAATACAGATTTGACTTTGGTATTTTTTGTACTCCATGTCTCGTAAATTGACGTTTAAATGTCAACAACGCAGTCTGCACACTAATGTTGCTGATAATAATAATATTTAAAGTTTGGTTTATTTCTATATTTTGATTGCAGGTGGAGCCAACGGCCACTATTTTGGATATCAAAGCTTTATTTCACAAATCATGTAAGTAAGTTTCAGACAACAACATTTTCATTTTCCATGTACTCCTATCTTAATTTTCAATAGACAATCTCTCGAGCATGCCAAGAGTAAAGTTCCTCTCCATTTCGACAGATCCAAAGTGGTATCCAGCCAGACAGTCCCTGCGTTTGGATCCAAGTGCGTCTGCTTTTTTACAACAAATACTGCATTTATGCTACTCAGTTATTGGATATGTGTTGTGTACGAAGTTATGTGATGTTGTGTGGTCTTATCTCGGCTGTCATGTTGTGTAGAGGCAAAGTGTCTCAGGGATGAAGAGATTCTGCAGACACTTCCTGTGGGAACCACAGCCAGCTTTTACTTCAGTGATCTCGGACCCCAGCTCACATGGGGGACGGTGAGTCCACACCTGCACAGGCCACAACAATCAGGACCACACACAGACGTTGCATTTTGAAGTCACGCATGTTACTTTAAGCGAGTTTCTAACCTACACAACTTGTTTTAAGACTGATTCCCACCTTCCACCTTCCTTTGGTGTCTCTTGATAAAAAATAAACTTCAAAAGATTTGGCGTGGTTATTCAGTTTTGAGTATGTTTTAAAATAATCTGCCTGTTCCTAATTTCAAGGATGCTCCAGCATTCAAGATCTGATCCTCTGAGCAGCGACCTTTTGAATGCAGGAAATGATTAAATTCACATGGTTCTTTTCCCGTCTTAAGTTTGCATGCTTGTCTTCTGGATATGATTTTGTGTGTTTGTGTGGCTCATGGATGCAGCGTTTTTTTTTTTCTCAACTCACGGTCAGGGAAAGAGACTTGCTCTGCGTAATGGTCTACAAGTATACACCATTCGGACTTAATAGGCTTAAACATTCAAAACCTCTGGTATGGCCTTTTAAGATTCTTGTACATTAAATATAAACGGACACTCTCTCACACACTCAATAACTCATGAATATAAATATCAACCCACAGTGACAGATAGAGGTGCTTTCCTGCGGTTCGTTTTTCTCTCACCTCCTGCACTGCCTGTCCTCTGTCCTAGGACATATAATCTCACAGCCCCATTTCTCCCAAAGGTGTTTATCCCTCTGACCTCTCACTCGCCTTTAACTGGGCCTCTTTACTCACCCTTGCCCACCAAGTCTCTACATTCCCTGTCCTTACCCACTCTGGCACAACCCCCTGCGCCCTACCAGGCTGCAGGCTGATGCCACTGTGGGTGCAGGAGCATGAAGCGCCCCAGCAGAGATCACCGGTAGCGATTGGCCAGGCATGCTGGCTGAGCCGGGGCTCTGCTGGAGGTGCTGATTCAGGGATCGATTTCACTGTCATCCGTGGTGCTACGCTTGATCATATCGTTTGTGGAAAGCCGGTATTACAAGCTTGCCTTAGTGTCTCATTTGCTTCATGTCGAACACTATTATTATTACACTCGAATGGTTGTAGAACTAGTTGGAATGTTTTTTTTGTTTTAAGATGGATTTGACAAGTGGGTTATTAGAGAAGGCCGAGCCATGCTGGTGTCAGTTGCACGCTCTTCCCTTTGGCAGAGGGTTCAGACTGACCAAGTGCTTATCTAACAGCAAGAAATATAATCTATTTCCACTGGTTTGTGTATTTCCTATTAGAGACGTTGATCATGAGGGATGTTAATTTGAATGCTGTTCATGTATTCATTCATTACTTTTGTCCTGTTCTGCCTTTTTGCATATTTTTGCGCTTCTCATGCACCTGTTTGCAAACCAGGAAAAAACAAAAATGAATGCTTTTCTGTCTTTTCTTTGCTCACTTCAGGTGTTCCTGACAGAGTGTGTGGGCCCACTGGTCATCTACTTAATGTTCTACTTCCACCTTCCCTTCATCTACTCTCCGAAATATGACTTCACCAGCAGCAAGCACTGGGTCGTACAGTGAGTGTCAGCTTTCCTTATGTTTTTTGGGGATCTGTTGCAATGTCCAGACTTTGCACAGATGCCCCCCTCAACGCGGCAAACACTCGTGAAGCATATTTCTATGGTGACACTGAGTCAGGGCCAAGTGTAATGGACTGCATATGCAAGTGAGTGTGTGTTTGTGTGTGTGTGTGTGTGTCCTGTTGCAGCCTGGCCTGCATATGTCACTCCTTTCACTACATCAAGAGGATCCTGGAGACAATGTTTGTCCATCGCATCTCCCATGGCACCATGCCTCTCAAAAACATATTTAAGGTGAGAGAGCTGCATCATTCTGACCTTTGAATATGCTATATACGGTATAGTATGATTTTGCGCTGTGTTCTCGTTCTCCAAACCAAACGTGTGTTGTGGAGCCTTATCTTAACAGTGTGACCTATTATAGCCTCTTTTTCTATTTCAGAACTGTGGCTATTACTGGTGCTCTGCAGCTTGGATGGCGTACTACATTAACCACCCTCTCTATACCACACCCTGTAAGTGCAGACCTCTGCAATTCTCTATTTAACTCATCAGTTATAGTTGACTTTCATCTTAATCCATTTTTCTGTGACACATTGACAGTTTACGGGCAGATGCAGGTGAATACAGGACTTTACGTTTTCTTGGTAAGAGATCTGCATGTATATTTATGGCGCAGTTAAGGAATCTTCCAGATAATAAGCCGAACAATCTGTTGTTGTGTAGCTAATCATCTTTATTCCCGCAGTTCTGTCAAGTTGGGAATTTTTCTATCCATGTTGCTCTTCGTAACCTCAAACCACCAGGTGAACATTTTCCAACGAGGCATATAGTGTTAGCATTCTAATTTTTAAAAAAGCAGTTCAATACAGTGTTTTAATTGTTTTTAACCATCATCTCAGGTTCAAAAACCAAGAAGATACCTTACCCAACAAAAAATCCCTTCACGTGGATGTTCTGGCTGGTGTCTTGTCCGAACTACACATATGAGGTAAGCAGATACTTACGTCAGCTCTTTCTCAAGATAGGAAAAGAAGATACTTTGTGGAAAACACAAAAAGGAAATGTTATATAACATAACATAACTTTGGTAGATAGTCACTTGTTCACATGGACACCTGCCTATTGTCTTAAGACAGACTAGACCAATTGTGAACCTATCTTTTAATGTTAAATTATGTTTTCTCAATTTCCTACTCCTTTATGAATAAGAATCTGTGTGTGAGAAGAATATGTCTTTCAAGGGATTTGTGTCTCTTATCAGTTTGGTTATTGTTTTGTAACAAGTAACATTCCACATTTTAACACTGAAATACTGAAGGCAATGTTGTGTGCATGTGTGTGCATCTCAGTAGCAGTAAACAGTACTTATATCTCATCGACGCACCATGAGATGCACTACTGCTGCCATCTACTGGCTACGTTCCTCACGTGTATCAGACATCTCAACGCACTGTGTTTGTTCCTGTGTGTGTGTGTGTATGTATACGCATACTTCCTGTTCACAGGTGGGCTCCTGGATCGGCTTCACAGTGATGACGCAGTGTGTGCCCGTGGCTTTCTTCACTCTCGTGGCCTTCATCCAGATGACTGTGTGGGCCAAAGGCAAACACGGCAGCTACTTAAAGGAGTTCAGAGATTATCCCACCCTGCGCTCCTCCATACTCCCCTTCATCCTGTAGAGCCTGGCAGGGAAAACAACATTTGATACCCTCATCCATCCCCTCACTGATCAGGTCTTTTCTTTTTAAGGGCCTTTCCACACTGGATGTTAGAAAGTGTGTGCTGAAGTCAACAGCATGGATGGATTTTGGCCGTATGGACTCCATGTATCATTTTGTTACATAAAACTCCATAACAAGGATTGTTGGACTGGTGAATGCAGGACTGTTGAGAGGCGGAGGAAGCGATCAGAGTTAAATACAGCAAAGTCTTAATATAATGTTGTATGTGATCTAGAAAAGCTAGAGGAGGAAAACAATATTTTGCTACTTTTGAAAAATACGCGTGCAACTACGTATTTTTGCTTTACTGTTGCATTGAGAGTGCCGTTTAGTTTTTTTTAAAAATCACATTATTTTCGTAGCTCTTGGCAACCCGATCAGCGGTTTCCCACAGAGCTGTGCAACCAAGAGGCTATAATCTGCATTGTCAAACTAGTGTGCAGCCTGGAGCTGACAACTTTGTGGCCTCATGCAGTGCTCGGCTGATTCAAGTGACATTTACACTACAGCCGTGCGAGAGCGATCCGGATCAGAAATTGTCTGCCGATTCCTACCGAGGGTGAGGAAAAATATTTTCCTTTCGTCTGCACATGGATCAAAAGTGTATTTCTAGTATAGTAAAAACAAATGAGTTAAAAAAAAAAAACGACAAAAAAAAAAAAACACTCCAAACAGCATAAACGTGTACATGTCCTAGAAAAAGACAAAATACCTCTTACTCACGCAAGATGATTATGGTGCAAAGAGTTCAACTGAAAAACCAAAAAGAACAAGCGTCATCAAACCATCAGCATAGTGTTGCATATTTAGTACGTTTTTGTGCATCGTCAGCGTTGTGCAGACCCTTTTTATTTTATTTGTGTAACTAATCTGAAGAGTTGTGCAGATACAAACGCAGACTGAAACTTTGTTGAATCGTGCTTTCCAGGATTGGATAAGGACATTGGAAATACACGTGCAAAGTACTTTATTCTTTGCTATTCCATTTTCACTGAATGTGCATTTCACAGAACGCTGCATCGGCTGAACCTTCAAATTAAATAAGGATGTTTTATTTTATTTAACAAAATGTCCCGCTACAATTTTTGCGTGAAGAGAGCATTCAGTGGCGAGCGGGACTTTTACCTGAAGTGAAACGTTTGTTTACAATATTTGATGAAGACTGAAGCAGGACCCTCACTCCCTCTCAAGGCAACTCTGACCCACTGAAGCAATTGTTTTAAGACAAGTTATTCATACAGCAAGTTAAATAAACAGAAAATAAGTGACTGAACAGAGAGATATGAGCTTTATTTGTGACTCTGGAAGAAGTGTCAATGTTACAGATAAAAGGGAGATACATTGGAGATGTAGACATCATACGGAATGTTACAATTGAAGAGGCTGGCTTACATTAAAAAGAGACACTGGACAAATTATAAATGGACGATAACATAAAATATTGCATTTGATCAAGATATCTGCTGTGTAAACAGACACAGAGCAGCTGTATTCAATTTACAACAAAATATTCAGTATTACAATAACGTTTCCCAAAGTGTATTACTTTATTTTGCTTATGTATGAAAGCAAATTCCATTAGGCTGCACAATGTCCTGGTCACATCTATCTGCAATTGTTCCCCCAAAATGCAACTGTATTAAGTTGGACCACAGTCGGATCTAAATACGATTACGAGAAAGAAAAAAACAACAACATATTGCCTTACCAGCAGGTAGTAGTATATCATATTGGCGGTCTGTGTTCCAGAGACACTGAAGACAGAATCAAACATCAGCAGCTATTTATTGGTGGCACGACAAGTCAGGAATCAGACTTGTGATGCAGATATGTAGAATGTCGGACTTCCCCAGCACTTTGATGACATTTAATTAAACAGAATAGAAGGAAAACTAACAACAGATGGGCTTTACGTTTATCCGTGTGATTTACAAAGAGGTTCTGGACTAACAGACGGTACCGCAATTGAGCGAGCGAGGATGCGGAGAGACATTTCAGAGCCACAGCCAAACCAACGTTTCCTGGTGGACCCGACACTGTGGCGACGCTTCGCTCACGGCACCACGCAGTGCAGCAGGTCTCTGTGGCTACGTCAGCTCATAGGTGGTCCACTTGGTGCAAGGCTCAGTCCCCTTCAAGTGGCTGAATTATCCATATTTCACTCTTGCAAAAAGAAAGGTCATTGCTCCTCCACTGAGAACATCCTCGTAAACGTACCAGTCTGTTCCCTCGACAATCCAATCGAACGGCACGTGGATGAAATGAAAACCATTTGAAAAACCAAGACCATGATGAGAGGTAGGATGACTGTTTTTCAGTTTCTGGTCATTCTCACAGTGAAAGTTAATTCCACCGCAGCGTCGCCCCCCCCCCCCACCCCCCCTCACCCTCGACATCGTCTGTATATGAAGGTGGCGGGCTGGATCTGGATGGGAGAGGGCACTGCATGCACGTTTGGGTCAATGCAGCATTGTCTGTCTGCCACGTGAATCGCCACTTCAGAGGTCTTCGTATTCCAGGAAGTGGGTCCTCTGAAGCACCTTTACGTGGCGCTCGTAGATTTTGAGGGCGGGGCCGAGTCGGATGGACAAACCGGTCAACACGTCACCGCGCTGCATCAGGAGAAGGGACTTCCCATCAATTTCCTGTTGGGGAGAGCTCAGTTAGCGTCACGCATAGGGCTCAACATCTTTTGATGTAACTAATGAATGTCATTTATAATTGGCCACCAGGGCACACCGTGTGGAAAGTTAAATTAGCTACTGAAACACAAAATCTTTTTCAAGGTCACCTCAAGACAGACAGTTTTTTTTCTCCAGTAGTTTGCCTAGTCTAGCTGCCAGCTGTCAACACGCAGCCTGGTGTGCACAAACAAATTGATACTGGTCACAGGATCCACTGATTTTAGAATAATACCGTGGGTCAGACACATTTTTACCAGTACAACTCCATGCCTTTTCCACTACTTTGTGGCAAAGTCTCATGAATATATATTCTCTGAAACACATGTGGATACATTGAAATTCAAGAATAAAAATCCACGTCAAAATTTACCACTGTATATCTCAACTAAAATGAATGACAAGCTTCGGCTGTCGGGGAATATGACCTAAAAAAGATGGCTTATGTCTTAACATGACTTAGAGGGCTTAACATGAAGTGTTTTGCACCAGAAAAGGTCCCTTGGTTGATGGGGGACGAGAGGGAAGCTCTGCTGCCGGCAGCGTGTGTCGGGCTTGTCACCGCGGTGACGGAGTTGAGAGTTGATTTGCATGCAGACTACTGGTGCTAAGCATCCTCGTCTTCCTCAAGCCATGCCGTATACGTTAATCCTCCAAATGAAGACATCTGCATTTCCTGGCATTGTGCAAACTGGCATGTCGTCATCACGTACAAGCTTTAACTCCTCTAAACATCCAGTGGGTATAAGTGTGGTCTTCAGTGTACATATAGTGCCCTCTGTGGCAGTTCGGAGGTGGTGCACTGACCTGTGTTCGGAACGCCACAGCCTGCTCTGGGAAGCCTGCAGTGGAGAAGTAACTGGCCACATCTGCCACAGTCCACAGCATTAAGTTCTGGCTCATCTTCTCCTTCTTCACAGAGCTGGAGGAGGATCAGATAGAAAGGAGTGAGAGACATGACCACAGAGGGACCTTTCTTCAGCAGGTTTTCTCTCACTTTGTTGTTGTTGTTGTTGTTGTTTCAAGCCTTTAGGTGACCTTCTGTGTGGTCAGCAATTAGTACCACGAGTTTGTGCCTCAGAAATATGTGAATCATTTATTCAAGACAATAACTGGGAAATAAAAGTCAACGGTGTGTCAAACCATTGTAGAAAGGGAGCGGACATCATTTTTAGGAATTAACTTAAATGCATTTCTAGTAGAGAATGTCATTTTTTAATAACAAGATACTTACATTTCATCCCCTTTATCACCGTTCAGAAGACTGTCTTCGTCTGCCGTGAAGGAGGATATATCTATGTTGTTCTTTAACGTACCTGCGAACAAAATGGAAGCAAAATTATTACAAATGTTGCCCCAATAAAACACGGATTTAATAGATAGCATGACATGCTCTGGTAGAAACCGTGACTGAATGCCGTCTGCAGTATTTCTTTAACGACCACTGAAACACAATGCAGAGTTGATGTCACTGGTTTCTTTTGGTGACAGTTGAATCGTGATCAAAGGGAAGTGATGCTTTTCCCGTGGTACGAGTATGCCACACTGAGGCCTCTACTGCCACGGTACAGAGTGTTTTCCCATTAGAGTTTGTTCACGGTTCAGTACAAGGAGGGTACAGTGAATGGGCGTTGATACAGCACCCTTCCCGTGCAGCACCAGCCCGCTGTCACAAGACGCTGGCACTGGAATGTCTTCATGCATGTCATGCAGGACGGTGACGAAGCCCTCGTTTTTTTGTGGGGGGGGTTACTTCTCCTTCTAGCCAAACCAAACCAAACCATTTCCAGGTAAAGTATACTGCAGAGTTAAAACACATTTCAGTTGTTGTGTACTTATGTTATGCCAATGTTATTTATGTTTTTGTTTTGAAATGTCTCACTAAAGGAGGGGAAATCTATAACCACTTCTCTTGCAATAAAAAAACAGAAAGGCACATTTCAGGTTTTTTTAAACAAATAATCAAACTCTGTGGCCAAACCCAACCCATCGTGTTTGTTGGCAGACACAAGCAAGCTGGAGGAGCCTCTATTGGGTTCCTCTATTGGGAACATTATCCCGAGTTACTTTTTTTATCAAGTCCACAAAAAAAATATTTTTTACATCTCCTGGCTTACAAACACATAAATAACATAAACCTTTTCTGAATTACTATACGACCCATCTGTAAGCAAACGTTATTTACCAAACAGCTATTTAAAGACGTTTGTATGACAGCTTTTAGAAAACCCTCTGCAGCTGTATGCTTATTACACGGTCACATGGGCAGTATTTCAGAAGGACAGCATGTTTTGAGCAAAAGCTTTTAACAGTCAGTTAAGTGAGCTCCACCTGGATTGACGGGTAGAGGGACAAGCTTGTGAAGCATTTAAAATGCGTGAGCCAGCCTCAAGGCAAACACAAGTAAAATAAGCCAAAAGGGTAAACAGAATGGTATGTGAAACGTAAGCCGTCATTACCTAACTCCTTTAACATGTGTGCGTTTTCTACGAAAAAAAAACCCTTTCCCGAAACGAGAGAGCGCACGAGTGATGAATTGGTCCTCTGCAAAACAGATGAAGGATACCCAGCAGCTTTTAAAGCAAAAAGAGAAGAGACGATGCTACTCACAGTTGTCAGATGGCAAAGGCAGTCCCTGTGGTCTTCCTTCAGATACATGCTTGCTCTCATCCTGTTGCCCAAACAGAACAGAACACAAAAGTGAAACATGAATCGGGTGTGAAGCAGGGAGATCAAAGAAGCAGGAGACTTATAGGTGGTGTTTGTCACAAAGGGATTACAGGCAAATTACCAGCACTGCAGCATAGTCTGGGACCAACTGGTCAGACAAAAGGCCACTATCCACCATCTTGCCTCCATCTTCTTTCTTCACCCGGTTCTTTAAAGTGCAGGGGCTGGTGGTCGCAGAGTGGATTGCTGGCTTCATGGCTGCTGCTAACAGAGAGGGAAGCGTTTACATTACATGCTGATAGAATCCATGCTGTCACACCCGACTTTATTCTTGGCAAACTCTCGTGCTAATCAGAAACTACTGCAGCTGAAAATTATTTAATGTGTGTGTGTTTTTAACTGTTCATTAAACCTGAGCAACCTGTACAAATAAGCCGATGGGTGACTGCACTTCTTACTGCAGGAAGACATCGCTAAACTGCGCAAACATATTTTTTTTTTTAGGCATTTCTACTGTCAACAACCATGCCACCCATCCAGCTTCCACTCTGATATTATATCCAATGCATAAATCTTGCACATGCAACAATATTTGAGTCCTCCATAATGCTGGGTGTGCATATTAGACCGTGTTTAGCAGCGTGAATACCTTTGTCTCTCTGCATTCCTGGGTGCTGGCGCTCCACTGGGCAGACGGCAGAATGATAGGGCCAGTCATTGTGTGCGAGGGCTGTGGGGCTGGAGGGGGGCAAGGAGCTGGGCCTCTCACCAACCTTCTGCAAAGAGGCACAGTCCAGACCCGAGCCGGGGCCACAGCCGGGGCCCGGGTCGGGGCCGGGGCCATGCCGAGTGCCAGAGGGGGAGCAGGGGGCAGAGGCGGCTCGCACAGAGGCACAGTCCGCGGCGGCGACGGTGGCGACGGCGTCCTCAAACGTGCGGCCGGGAGAGGGTCCGTCCTGCCCGTCCCGGCTCTCATCGGCCCCTTCCTCGTCGGCATTACTGTCCGTATCCATGACCATCGAGGTGTCAGCCTGCAAAACCACAGCACAGGTCCCATTGTATTCGATAGCTGTAACCCCCAACAAATTATATAATATTCAGGAAATCTAAAAGGTGGGTGCAGAATTAAAACAAACATAAGTCAAGCCTTTCATACTCTCTGCTTGCATCAGTGGGGACAGTCGGCTTGAGGGGGATGTGATCATGCACAGCCATTATCAACTATTAAGTTCATTATCAGACAACAACTTAAAAGGCCCGCAACGTTGCAAGGGGGTTGTTTTCATGACTGAGTACTAATTGTGGGCTGAGCGTGTCACATGAACGCTCGTACAGATGTCGCAATGTGACCGCTGCGCTGCTAAATTACTGCCTTTGAATGCTTTGTCTCCCTCTTCCCACTGCGCGGTGTCCACAGCCGCGCGTCCACGCAATCAAACATCTGAATGTAATGTTGTGCGATCGCACACAAGTAGTTGCCTTTTTTTTTTTTTTTTATTATTTATTTTTTTTTTTTGGTCGACGGCGCCCCGAGTGAAGAAAAAAAAAAAAAAAAAAAAAAAAAAAATGTACCCTGTGTGCGACTGCGTGTCTCAGACCCAGCAGCCGAGCACGAGAGCGCACTAAAGCCCGCCCCGCTCCTGGGAAGGGAGCCGCTTGTATGGCATTCACCCATCGCACCGCATTTCACACAAGTTTCACCGAGACACGGTCACACACAAAAAAAAACAAAAAAAAACACCGTGACCCCCGAGGATCTCAATCCTGCACGCCCCCCTCCCCCTCACCCCTCCCTCCCCCCCTCGGCTCAGCCGACGTGCCCGCTGCGTCCCGCTCCTTTACGGGCCTCCTTGATTGATTTTTGTGAAAAACACACGGGGGAGTACAGAAGGGGGCCGATGGGAGGCGGTTTGAGGTTTTCCTCAAATTCCCTCTAAAGTGCGCATGGAGTTGCGAGCCGCGGCAAAGAGCTCGCCATTGTGTCTCCGGCGGAGCGCTTCCCGTGGCCGAGGCACGGCGGAGCAGAAATAAGAGATTAAGAAAAAAAAAACCCGAGCTTTAAACTCGACGGGCAGATCCGCGAGCATCGGGCGCCTCGTTTCACCAGCCTACTTTGACTTTGCACCGGGTCAACGATTTACAGCGCAAGCCACCGAGAGAGTAACGCAAATGAGTCCGTTATCGGACACGTCCCTGTCCACATCTGACCCCCCCTCCCCCGTATTCAAGTGAAATCTGGGGGAAAACAAGCCCCGAGAAGCAGCGTTTTTTTTGTGGCGACACGCACGCCTTTTTTTTTTTTTTTTTTTTCGGAGAACAAAGTCAATGTGATCTCGGCTTAACCCAAATGGGAGAGCGGGCACATCCACCCGCTAGCGCCCCGGAGGGACGGACAGTTTGCGGTCGCTTCTCGTTAGTTCGGGTCTCGCGTTGCGACCGGCTCATAAACGCATCTCATAACTTTGCGGGAGCGCAGGGGAGAAGTGATGCAATTGCCGTGCGGGACGAGAGGCCGTGACAACAGCCGGCACCAAGCGTTAGACGTGACCGGGCTCGGCTGCGTGTCCGACAATGGATCCAGGGGGGTTCGACTTTATGCACTGCGTCGGCACTCGTCCGTCGCGCGAAATGCAGACGCAGTTTGCACGATTGGACTGAATACACCTTTTATTACGAGTACTTTGGCTGCGATGAGACTGGAATGTGTTGCTGTTTTTACGGGACAGAAACACAGTGATGGGCGCATCTTAAAGTCCAGAGGAAGAGGGGTGACATGTCGTCATGGGGCAGACATGGTGTGTGTGCGTGTGTGTCATGATCCGGAGACGTGATGGTTGTTCTCGTCAACAACCCCACCGTGTCCCAGCGTCCCCCCTCCTCCTCCCCCCATCAGGCTACTACATCCGCGGTGTTTGAGACTTTTTTTTTTTCCTCCCCTTCACCCACTCCCACATGTACAAGCCGGCGAGAAAGAAAACACCGATTTCCAGCTCAGGCTTTCAAAATAAAAAAACCCGACAGCAAACGCGTGCTCCGACGCTCTTATTTTGAAGGCGTGATTGCCCAACTTCCGGGCTACGTGTCCCCTCCTCTCGCCAGCTTGGCGGGGTCCTCCTCCCCTCCGCTCAACGCCGACTTTGGGGCTCGAAAAGCGCTTTCTGCAGCCGATAATGGAGGCTCGGGTGGCGGCGGGCAGGACGGGGCAACTTTTCCCGTCTTCTCTCTGTGTGTGCGGTTGAAGTGCTTTCCAACCAGCGCTGTTTAAAACACACCTCACTCCGACTACACGCGCACCTTTTTTTTTTTTTTTTTTTTTCTCTCCTCTCGGCAGCGCTCGAGCGAGGTCCACCCGCCGCTCCCCGTCTGCGGCAGTTTAGGGTGCACTTGCATATCTCTCCCCTCCTCCCCACGCAGCGACACAAAATACCTGTTTTTTTATTTATTTATTCCCTCTTCCAAAACAATGCAGCTAATCACATGTCTTTTTGTGTGTGTGTGTGTGTGTGTGCGTGTGTGTCACCTCCACCTGTTAATGAGATAAGACGTGCTCCGACAATGAGGAGACTCGTTAAAACGTGCCCCCCCCCCTCACATCCACCGCCACATACCTCCAGGTCCTCCTCGTCCGGGTCCGCGGGACCGAACGCGCTGTCCCCGTTGCTCAAGTCGGAATGACTGGCTTCCTCCGCCGCGCTCCTCCGCGCAGCCGTCGTTAACGTTACATCGTCCTTTTTTCTGCTCCTCCGCTGAACCTTCGCGGCGTTCCGGTACGAAATGGAGCCCTTGTAATTAACTTTTAGCACGGTTTGCTCCTGGATCAGTTTCTCCAGTTCTGCGCAGGTTCGGTCGGGCTCGGACCCGTGGCGCCTCCGGACCATTCGGCAGATCCTCTCCAAGTCCGGCCGAGCTTTGCGCGACCGCAGCGAGTCGATAGTGTCCAGGATCCACTCGCGGTACTTGGATTCAGACATCTTTCTTGCTCGGTTGGTTCGCTTTCTTCTAGCTTCTTTTTTGTCTCTCTCTTCTCTTCTTCTTACCTTGGTGCGTCAACCTTGTACACGGTGTTTTTCGTGAGCCGCGGTCCGAGTCCAACCGAGAAGCGGAAACCTCGCTGCACGCCTCCTGCGTTTTGCGTGTGCGCTTAAGGTGGACCGACGGAGTTGCGGCGAAAAGTTTAACTCGAGAGGGTTTTTTAAGGTGGAATCTGCAGTCCTGAACGGGAACGTGCGCGCGCACTTGGTGACCATGTGCATCATAATGGTTGAAAAAAAAGGTGGCCATTTACTTCAGGAGTTGGAAAGTGTAACACAGATCCTGATGTAGTAACTGAGGCTTGTTCACATGTGGTCCATAGGTTTCACTTCGCTTCATAAACTCAATTTAAATAACCAGAGGCGTATGGGCTCAATGTGCCCCATCAGAGATTTGACTGTGAAATAATTTAGACAATGAAAAGTGTGTTCATAAAAGCCAGCACGTTCATACATCAGTATGTAAAATAAAACATACCACTTTATCGAATCCATTAAAAAGTAATAATTATATTTTTCAAAATTGTAATTGAAATCAGACTCACCCTTTTCCAATTTACAAAAAAAGTAATCCAAAACACTGGAACCTGCTGTCCCCCCAGTAAATGTGATTTTAATAGACATACTACAGCTATTCTGTATGAAAATGAGTTTTCTCATGTTCCCAGTTTGATTATCTTAGTTATACATGTGTGTGTGTGATATACTGATGAATTAGCACTTTTCAATTTATTATCGTATTTTAAAAAATGTATTCCTACATTTTATTGCATCTTTCGTAGATTGATTTACTCATTTGCAGCCTTTTCAATGCGTGTCAATATTGTCCAATTATCAGTCACTGAATTACTTTAAATCACTTTTCATTCTTTAGTGGATTCTATTTGATGGCTTCATAAATTACAAGGTCTTTTACTCCGTCTTCATCGCTTTCAACCCATCTGGAAGGCTCTCTGGGCTCTTTCACATTCAACTGATGCAGATTAATGCAATCCCAAAAAGGAGCACACTGAGGGTGGGAATACATTTGGAGAGGGTTCCTGAAAGCTGGCTGGTAATTGATCCCGTACTGTGACATGATGGACACAACACTGCATAATTCAATTGCACCTGCCAACCTCTTGAAACATTCACAATAACAGACAGGGGTGTTAAAATACGGCATCCGCCCCCTCACCTACCAACAAGTGTGTTCCTCTGACGCAGCCACGAGAGTAGCCCCGACGCTTCCTTGAGAGTTACATGTTCAAAACATTATTGTTATATGTGACAAGTCGGATCCAGTGCGTCGTCGTGCAATGTGAAGAAAGACTTTACATATAACCCCAGACATATTAGTCTTAACAAGTAAAAGTTTATTGGAATGATACATTTTGCAAAATATTACTTTATGTATATTTTTTTAACATACTCATTGTGTTCTAAGGGTATCTGTCAAGTTCTCCAGAGGGGAAAGATAGTTAAGACTGTCAAAGGCAAGGATATACAGTATTGTTTCCCAAAAGGTACAATAGACTACACAATCACTGTACCCAGGTCATGAGGAAAAGATTAATGTTCTGTTTTTGCTTTTTTTTGCTTTTTTTTGAAAATACAATTAGAAAATATGAACGCAAAACATCTCAGATGTAAAAAGTGTTATGTTTGAATGAAGAGTGTGTGTGAAAAACTTGATGAAAATAGAAGGCAAACACAAGAGAATAACTCATAATTAGCACAGAGCAGTTGATAGTGTTCAGCTGATAGAAGAGAATTAAAAATGACAATTGACAAGAAGTTTTTGTGTGGGAAACAAAAATAATTTAAAAAAGGAAAAGAAGCATTGTGATGACCTCCGTGTCTGAAGTGGATCATGTGGCGTCGCCTTCCACACACCAACTCTGATTTAGTCATTTGTCAGAACATAAAAGACCAAATATATTACATGTGCTCTCTTTAAAAGGATTACATAGTGTCTTAAAAGTTTCAAATAATTAGCACAAATCAATTAAATAGGAGATTTGAAAGGATGCGGCATGTGCTTCAGTATTTGCAAAAGACCGGACAAGTTGGTTGGTGATCCACTGCATTGTTCAATGGGATGCTCAAACAAACCAAAAGGTTAAAAACAGCGATGAGACTGTCGGCAGTGGGAACTATGATTTCTCAAAACATGTTTCAGGTCCAGGAGATGTCTTGCCATTGGGTTGCTTTACCACATGCAAGAAAAACCAAGCTCGCCAGAGAAACATGTATCATTAAAAAATACACATCATGTTTCCAAACAGCATTGGAACCATCTCCATCAGACAATTCAAGACATTCAAAAGGTATCCTGTGTTTGATCTCAATTACATTAAGAGACAGCCAAAATAATTACTCAAGCCTACCGAAATCATTTAGAGTTGAAAAACATTCTCAAAAAATGTCATGGTACAAGACTTTATGACAAATTGATGCACATCTAACAATTCACAGAAGCTTTTCAGTGAGATGGACAAAGTCTAGCACCTAGGGCCTATGGAGGGTGAGGGTGGGGGGTGGGGGGTGGGGGGGCAAACATCCTTCATCAAACCAAGTGTTCAGTCAACAAACCAGCAATGAGATTTGGTCTGCGATTGTCTTGCATCCACAGAAATAAATTTGGCAAAAGGGGACAGCTTTAGGATAGCTTCCTTAGTTTAATTTGTTACATAGAAAGCTGGGAAACGGAAACAAAAACACTCCAATCTCAACAGTCCCAAAAATTTGGTTGGACTGCAAATCTATCTGAAGGTGTTACATGTATGGTATATACAAGAGAAAGGGGGAAGGGAGAAAAAAAAAAAAAAAAAAAAAAACAATCATCAAGGTGAGAAGCACAAGTTCAGTGACAATTATCAGCAAACCTTTGCTCTACAACTGATCAATGAACAAAGCCCAGAAGAACCTTCGGACACATTGAACTGGGTCTTGTTCCATCTTCAAAATAGAGCAGCCGAGAGTCCATTTCAATAGTTAAGCATGTTATCCACGATCTCAGGTACCTCAGCACAAATAAAGCATAATGCTCTGCCATCTTTCTTTAAAAGTGATATTGTACAAAAATAACATGCACATTTTGTTGAAACGTTTTGCTACTTTTTTGCGTATTAAAATCCACCACTGTCATCGTTACATACAGAAAACTTTGCAATGTTCTCAGTTTGCAAATTTGGCAGAATTTATATATTTATTTATGAAATCTTAATTTCAGTTTCACACCTATGAGACAATCTTGAAAAAGATGTAATTAATATATATATATATATATATATATATATATATATATATATATATATATATATATATATATAATAAACAATAGTCAGGAGTGTGACCACAATGTTAGTTGCTGCTAAACCACAGCTTTTTAACCCACCCATGAGCACTAAATAACACACAAGCACAGAGATTGACATAAAAAGGACAAAATGATCACCAATAGGATTCTTAAAATGCTCTAATAAATTTAGCTAAGAGAAAGACAGACTTAAATGCAAACCTCAGGTTTACCATTTCTCACAGGTCCCCAAAAGGAGCAAGACATGGATGAAGTTTACTGTGATAAATCATTTTCACTCTGATCAAAGAGGTCACCACTGCTTCAGCCGCAGTGAGTGCGTCGTCTACCCAATAAGCATGCCACATTTAGCAGACAAAAGGCAGATGCAGAGAGTTTTCAAGCTTTAAACCAAATGGGCACAAGGGCTGATGCCACCGTAGCCAAAGCTCTGCACCAATGCTTTCGACACAGTTTTCCAACCAGTTGGCATTATGATAGGCACATCTGTTGGACTTGGTATTGCTTGGACAGATTCAGGATGGAGAGATGGAGGTGGGGACCAGGGTGACAAGATACAACAATCACTCTTTGAGAAGCTTGTAGAGAGGGCCCAGTCCGAAAAAAAAGGAGCCTAGCAGATTCAGTACCTTAACAGAAAATCAATGCCTCAACCTGCGAAGACTGAAAACATGTCATTACACCATCAGAAAGATACAAGTATAGCTGGACAGCTAAAACCTATGCCTGTTCTCCTCGAGCCCCTGTCACAAACACAAGAGGGATAAATAAAATGAATCGGTAACAGTTGAGAAACAATCAGAAAAGGCAACACTGCTGGTTCTGTTGGATCTTTCTTCACTTTGCCTACCTTTCCATTTGGGGAGGGGAGGGGGGGAGGGGGGGTTACATTGTTGTCGTCATTACAAATAAGCAAGTTAGCAGTCCACCCTAGCGCTTCCTTCCTTCCTTTCAACCCCCTTTTTACTTTCTAAATCCCTGTCTCTCGCTCGCTCTCTCTCTCTTGCTCTCTCTCTCTCTGCTACTCATGGTTGGAATCTAGAACTCAGCAAACTCCTTTGCACACTTCTCTGTGAAGGAGACTCTGATTTCCTCTTCCTCGTAGTCGTCAAAGTTGCTTGTGTCACCGGGGCCTTTGCACTTAGGAATAAAGGGAGCTTCCACCTGAAACACACAAGACAAATCAAATCCATCAGAGTGATGCAGTGTTGTCCAACAGAGAGAACCAGAGCCAAAGCAGCATAAACTACTGGATGGCCATGAATAGGTCCCAGGTGAGAAAAGAGACAACGGAGAGTAGATTTATATTCATTTAGAGTTGTACAAAGTAACGGATTAGTTTGGGAGTAAAATGCATGATGCAATGAAGAAGTCATGCGTGAATACTTGGAAGACATACTGCAGGACTAATTCAGTGATCATGTGCTGTCATTTGCTCTCCCTCAAGCTAACTCATCCATTTCTAATTTAGCTTGTAATTACCTAGATTTCCCAGAATTAACTGCGTGAAAAAAAAGTATGAACTGGCTGGATTCATTTGTATTATGTACAGGCAAAGAAAGTAATATGGATATGAAAAAGAAAGTCTGTTAAACCAAATCAAGACAAAAATAATGACATCTGTGCGTCTTATGTTATAGTGTTTATTCTGCATATTGTGTTTTTGTCTGCTCACTCTCAGCCCTCATTACATGCCTGACTGCCTTGGTGGGGGGGGATCCCTCTCTCTGCTGCATTTTCCTGACAAGTCCAATGTTAGGAAGAGTTCCTTATTTATGAGCTTTGTGAAACCCTTTGACAACTATGATTGAGATTTTATACAAATTACCGTGGGATTATGTGGACCAAAACATGTGGTTCTGTTTCTATAACTGTCGTAATGTCAAACGGAGAAGGACTTGGTTCCACTCCTGGTACGTTGCGGTGCTGCTATAATTCTACTGAATCCAACAGCTTTTGTGTTTAGATAAGAAAACTGGAAACTACGTTTTGTGTGTTCTAGACATTTTCCCCGTTAGTCTCCAATGTAATATCCCAGCACAGATGTTGTGAAAGAACATGGAGCCAGATGTAGACTGAAGACACTTCCACTGACTAAAGGCTCATTAAAGCCATCTTCCTTTGTCAGCGTCACTTTGCCCCTGCCCTTCCCTTTTCAAAATGTGGAGGTGAGCTCCAGTTGAACCCATTACTACTGTATAAAGGCCGGCCCGCTCACCTTCCTCTGGTAGATGGCGATCCAATCAGTGGTGGCGAACCACTTGTGGCCCTTGATATCGTTGACTCCGTTCCTGAGGTTGCCAAAGCGCTTGGTCAGGTCCACCTGCAGCAAATTTCTCAACAGATCCTTCAGGTCTGAGCTGAAGTGGGAGGGAAAGCGAACCTGCAAACAGGGAAAGCAGTGTGAGTGCGTTTGTTCTCAAGCCCAACGTTTTATACCTCACGCTATTATTTGTAAATACACAGCAGGACTCTGGCCTACAACTGTAGCTTAGTGGAAGCCAGTGAGTGGTGCGTCGTGCGATGACTGGTTGGGTCTAAAATGTGCCCACTAGTGTTGCATTTGGATGCGATTAGCCTGGTTGTCGCACCTCTGCTTGTTTGCACTACTCCACTTTCCTTTGACCTCTCACGCGTTAGTCATTTTTGTCCACAGGGTCACCTAGCCTTCCACTGGTACTTTTTGCTTTTCCCCACCACCGTTGAGTAAGGACCATGGACAAAAACCAGAGATGAAGGCCATTTGGGAGACGCAAAACTAGCCTGCCTGACGTTAGCGTTCAAAGTCACCAAGGGCTTGTGTTGTGGTGTAGTTCCAGTGCCCCGATGAACACTAACAGATTGGGGTGTCCCCGACTTTTCCCGTCACTGTGACGATTCAACTGTCAGTCGAATCAGGCTCCTTAGATAGAATCCTCAACAACTCAGGGTCTCCCCTACTACATAATGTTAGGAGCCTGATTTCTACCTTTCATTGTTGTGTGACTTGTTAAACTGTACAACCTGAATGTCACCAGTGTGTGTACCTAATAAACTACAAAACAAATCTGTGACGTTTTCAGTTATTTCTACGCAAGTGTCCCCCAAGACTTTGTGTGGTTGTGTATTAAAAGTGCACATTTGTGTATTAAGTTGTGTATTAAAAGTGCAAATTTGATCTTCTAAAAATAAAATATATTTACAATTAAAAGAGCCAAAAGTAACATTAAAGTTTAAACAATCATTCTAAAAGTCTGAATAATGTTAAGTGCAAGATTCATTGAGAAAAAAGGACGTATTTTTGTGTCTTGTTCTAGAAATGAAGAGAAATACAATGCACACATCATTTAACCAAGGGCTGTATTTCAATGCAAAGGGCAGAGAAACTGATGAGATCAAATCAGTAAATTTGTTGCCCCGCTATACTGGTGAAGCAATGGTGCCACTAGTAGGAGGAAAACTAAAAACTGTAGTTTCTTCAGGAGAATACTTGATATAGGAAGCAGAAGTTACCTTATTGGACAATTAACCTTTGACTTTTAATCTTTACAATTTTAATCTTAAAACTGAAAATGTTTCACACAACCACAACAATCATCTTCATATAATTAGGAGTGATGAACTGTGACAATACCATCACTGGTCATTTTATTCCCCACACCTGCCGAAAAACAGCTCTTGTGTGAATTATGGACTTTAAAAATGCATTTTAGTTTGCAAACCGCCAACTATGTTAAGGAACAGCGTAGAAGTTTGCACCGTGTTGTGCTGGAGAAATCCAACTACTAATAAAAATTTAAAAAATGAATATTTTGGGAGGACTATGTTAACTCACCTTCCCTGATACAATCTTCTCGTAAATCTGAATAGGCTGGTCAGCAAAGAAGGGGGGGTAACCAGCAGCCATCTCATATATCAGCACTCCCAGAGCCCACCAGTCCACTGCCTTATTGTAACCCTGGAAAACACACAGGAAATAAAGGGCCGTCACAACCATCCTCAAACAAAAACTCCCACACATAAGAGTGTTGACAGCAGACAGTAAGCAATAAATTGTACCGCACTCCTGAAGCTGATGTACGACGAGAATGAAATGGCTTCCTTAACGAAGGCCCGTGTCGAGAACTCTCCTGCCCTTGTGACTTTAGACGCAGGGCCGTTCCCCTCGTTTGCCGAGCTTGAACACCTACCTTACTGAGGATGATCTCCGGTGCCAGGTACTCCGGGGTGCCACAAAGCGTCCAGGTCCGTCCCTTCACCCTTTTCGCGAATCCAAAATCTGTTACCTGGGGAACAGAGTGCACAGCTCTGAGCACCGACCACACACACACATAAGAGCACAGAGACCAATGAAAGTAATTGTTGATGATGGCTACTATATAAAAACATGCAATCCTTGCCTGTATGTAACCTTGCTGGTCGATGAGCAGGTTCTCCGGCTTAAGATCTCGGTAGATGAGATCCAGCGAGTGAAGGTATTCAAAGGTCAGTACAATCTGGGCTGCGTAGAAGCGGGCGTGGGGTTCACTGCGAAACACATCGGGCAGGATATTTAATTCAACCAGTGGTGCATAGAAATATGTAGGAGGTGCCTAAAAGTCAACTCACCTGAATCTACCGATTCTCCTTAAGTGGGAGAACATTTCGCCGCCGGGTACATACTCCATTATCATATACAGGTTACTGTTGTCCTGTAGAGACACGAGCAAAATCTTACTTTGACGAGCAAAATACACATAGAAAAAAAAAAAAAAAGAATGGAGGTGAACATGCTGAGAAGACAACCAGATGAACAAGTTAATGCATACCTTAAAAGAGTGCTCCAGTCGCACCAGAAAGGGAAAGCTGACCGCTTGCAGGATACGTTTCTCGTTCAGTGTGTGTTCTATCTGCTTCAGCTTCACTACCTAGCAGGGAGCAGGACAAAATAGGGCGTCACATTGGCTGATGATACATCATCATTATAGAAACAAAAAAAAAAGAGGATCACTACTTGTGCCAGTAGTCTTTTACCCATATTCTTAAGTCTTAACATTACCAAACTGGCATCTGAACAACAAACTCCTCCATCCCCATGCAAGATTTCATCTACGTCAGACACGATCTGATCTTTAAAAACAGGCACTCTTTCAGTGGTAATACATTGGATACTAGGTTCATGGCACATTAGGACATTTGAACTTTTCTTTTCAGAACAAAGTGACCTTTATGATATTCACAAGATCAGAAGATCCACAAAAAAGATTGAAGTACCACAGTCGCTTCTTCTTTCTCCATCTGCTAACCAGCGAGGCGTCACAGATAAGAGAGATCCCTACAACTTCTCACTGGTGATGACTTACAATTTGTTCAATCAGTGGGTCAAATAAATGGCTTATTTTCTTTTTTAAACAACTTTTGTCTACAATGTTGCCACGTCGCAATCATCTCTAGGCTGTATACTTGATCGTACATATGGGTTATTTTTGGCTCTCTTGTTTAAAGTTTAAATAGGAAAGGGCTCATACAAACACTCGTTAAGAGTGACTGTCACAGTCCTGGTAGACTTACTAATACAATTTCTTCAAAAAAGAACATTTATATCATGTTAGAAACACAAGTTAAGCATTTACATTTATTCTGTAAATGACAGTACTATTTCTCTGAAAAGTACTGTACCTTCTGTTTGTCAAGTATTTTCATGGCAAAATGCTGGCCCGACTCTTTGTGTTTAACCAGCATGACTCGGCCGAACGAACCAGTGCCTAAGGTCTTCAAACGCTCAAACTGGTCCAATGCCGCAGTTTGCTGAGGGGGAGAAGAGAGTGTCAGTAAGATGGAAAGAGATGAAAAGGTGAATAACAACTTGCCAGCAACATACCATGAAAAGCCCTACTTTAGGTCACCGTTTCTCCGAAATAATACCTCCATTAAAATGTGTCATCATGTCAATGACAAATGTTTAGAAAAGGATTCCTGTTTTAATGTGAATGTTGTTATTCTATCTATTGAGTCTACATAAGAGGAGCACAGACACACAGGCAGGGTTTCACATTAGCCCAGTAGAGGGTGCACTGGCCCCTCTAAAATAAATAGGAAATGATTTGCTCATGGGCGGGACTACTTCCACGAGTACGCCTACGAGTGAACAAGTACAGTATGTGAAAAGAAAGGTCAAGTTGATTCCAGATTTATTATAAGATGCATTCTCACACAAACAATATTAGCAAAACACTGCAAAATCACGACAATGTCGGAACCATAAAAGAATTAAAGTGATGATGGTTTTACAGAAAAAGAGAAGTAATTCTTTCACTTTCTCACCTGTGCTGGATTCTCCCATTTCTTCAGGAAATCTTCTTTGGCTTTGGCAAGAAACTCCTTCACTGTAATTAGGAACAAAGAGCATATTCATTAGCGAGAGTTCATCTGTTTTTACGAGCCCAGACTTACAGGATTTTGAATAATAGGTCACCACAACTAATCACCAAGACCCAGGGAAGGAAACAACGTGTACACGTGTGTGTGTGTGTGTGTGTGTGTGTGTGTGTGTGTGTGTGTGTGTGAGAGAGAGAGATATTTTTGGGGAAAAATAAATTGAAAACGCCTCCGATATGACAAATGTTGTAAGCTTGCTGTAAAATCAGCTGCGTCTGGGACCACAGCGTTTTAGCCCACATTTCCCTGACCTCTAATTTAAAGTTCAAGAATAAATACAAAAAGTGACGATTAGTTAAATATTTGGTTGTCACTATACCTCACCTAAATTATTCAAAGTGCAGACAATTGCTTTCAGAAGCCACATAAGAGAACCCCTTTATTAAATCAAGGTGTGACTAGTAAGTAATTAGAGGTTAAAACACACCTGTATGTACAAGCTCCAACTGCTGGCGAGTTAATTTCTTAAGTTAACTTTGACGAGCGAAGACAAAAGGACACACCTAACCAACTCATGACAAAGTTCACTTAAAATCAGGGGAGGGGTGCAAAAAACTACAGCAAGATTAAATAAAAAAATAGATTAGATTTGACACAGCTGGAGATCTTTCTAGGGCAGGTTTGCCTCAAGTCTGTGCCAGCCAGTTATGGAGGAGGCAACCGTGAGGCCTCTAGCAACTCTGAAGAAGCTAAAGGGTTCTTGGTTGAGATGGGAGACGCTATGCATATAACAGCTTCACGAGTCTCAGCTTTATGGGACAGTGGCAAAGAGAAAGCCAAGCACATGACATTTCAGCTATAGTCTGCCAGGAGCCATGTGAGAGACTCTGAGAACAAAAGGGGGGTGGGGGGGGAAAGGTTCTATGGTCCAATTAAACTAAATGTGGCCATTTTAACCATCACACAAAATGCTATGTTCAGCGAGCTAAACACTGGACATCACCCCCCATCATCCCCAAAACGAGTCATGGTGTCGCCACTGCATCACGATGTGAAGACGCGTCTCTGCAGCGGAACAGGGACGGCTCGTGAAAACGCAGGGCAAAAATGAATGCAGCAAAACACACAGAAATCCTTCTAGACACGCGGCCCTATTCTCCAGCAAGACGTCACCAATCTCAAACGTGAAGCTACAAAAGGAATGACTAAAAAGAGTCTAAATCAATCCCATCTAGAGTTGGAGACATTGCTGTTCAGTCATGGTGCCCATACAACTTGACACAACCTGAGCAGTTTTGTAAGGAAGACATTAGAAGTGCGTGTGCTGGATGCCGCCGCCACCCACAACACAAAACCCAATGCGACTGCATTTTGGCGAACTTGCACACCGAGTTCTTTTTCAGCTTTCTTTCTCAGAAGTGGACCCCTAGAAATAAGTTAGTGGTTCTACACTTGTGAATGCAATGTCGTAGAAAAGTAAAAAAAACAGATCTGGAATAATAAGTTGATCCATGCTAAGAGTGCAGTTTAACCTGATCGAAGAAACCTACACCTGGTGAACAGTTTTAAGACACGGAACGCAAAAACCCACATTAAACACACACACACACACACACACACACACACACACACACACACACACACACACACACACACACACACACACACACACACACACACACAGAGAGAGAGATCGACACCATGCCACACATACTGTCATACGCAGCCGTTCATTTTTCTGGCCCTTATCTTTATGGGGATAATCACAGTGCTCTGTGGGAACATGTAGATAACCAATCCTTCCTCATTCCTCCTTACCATATGTGTACTAGTTTTGAGGATACTAGAGCTGCCCCGGCAGATGATAGAGCACAGCGTTTTCTACCGTTATCCAGGAAACCAAATGGTTGAGTTTGTAATTTCTAGTCTACGGTCGGCAAAAGGATGATAGTTTTAATTTCGTGTCTTTAATCACGATAGTAAATATAAAGAAAGAGCATGACAAATTTCATGATTCAAATTGTACCCCTGAACATTTTGAACACAATATCTCCTAAATTTAAATTTCCAACCCTGATAACATCAGTACTAATATAAATAATTTATACTAATGTATTAACAACAACAACAACAAAAACATGTTATGCTGTTCAGGATAATGTGGAATGTGCACGGCCCTCAGTAATCGATGCAAAACAAAATCCAAGGTCACAGTTTAACTAAAGTAAGCCAGTCAGCTGTCAATACTGATAGTGCATAATAATGTAGTCACCAACTTTTGGATATTAATATTTAAACTAATGGGCTTTTAGACTTGTTGAAATGAGCAAAACTGAGATGAATAGCATCGAAGACGTTAAAGAAATTGTCACGATCTACATAGAAATTGTGCATGTGCGGATCTCTCAGACACACACACACACACTTGAAAAGTACACAAAGGCTTAATCCTCATCCAGCTAATGTGATTTCCTGCAAATTCTCCAAAGACCAGCAGCTCCAACAATAGGATGGGAGAAAGCCAGCAAGAACGGCGGAGACCAAAGTTCGCATAAACATGTCGAGAGCACTGCTGCTCCCAGAGAGCACTGGAGGCAGACTGGTCAACAGGGAGAAAACATTTCCAGTGAAAGTTGCTCAACTCCCACTTCCAGGCAGATGAAGCCACGAACGGGGCTACGACCGGCATAACTTAGAGCTGCTCAGACGAAAGACGTGGGTGCTGCAAAAGTAGCTGGGAGCGAAATGGCAAAATCAACAGCTGTCTGTGAGGAATGCTCTTGATCTTAATAAAATCCCCCTGTTCCGAGGCTCTGTTGCCATAGCTACCATGGTCATTGCAGGTGATCAACTAAGGCTCGACCCCTCGACTCTCCTGTAACCCCAAATTCCTTACCATCTGGGATGACTATGGGTACCTCGGGTGCTGCAGCATCTGCCGAGCGCGACCCTGATTCACTTGAGCGTGAGGATGACTCCCTCTTCCCTGCATGCCTTCTGGAGCTCTTCCTGTCACACATTAGCCCTGCAAAGTCTCCCCTGTTCTTCTTCCTCGGCCTCTTCCTCAGAGTCACTGATTCATGCCCTTTCCTTCCCCTCCGAGAGCACCCTGGTCAGATCGGCAGCCCCGCTCATCCACAGAAACGGGTCAAGTGTCCAGGCCAGCGGGGGCGTCTTCGGTCTTTCCTGTGACTGTCACTTTGCTGGGGCCCAAGTTCAGAAAGTAGCATCCACTTCCAGTGTGCAGTCAAACATAGCATGGAGGCCAGCGATGCTCCCTTTTCACCCGCAGATCAATTGGACCCTTGCTTTGGTTTGTATCAATATTTATTCTGTACACAAAGTACTCTGCCGTTCCCTCCCATGTCAAACACACACACAGAGGCTATATATTGATCTCAACAGAGGCATAATCACCAGGGGGAGGGGCATAAATCACTAACTGGTATATTTATCCAACCCAAAGAGGAAGTCCTATGGAAAACTAGGCCTAAGTGAAGACCCTTGAGATGAGCTAGATGCATCTAGAGTCGAGCAACTTTCCCTAATTAGCAGAACCAATCAGATGAGTCATTTGCAAAAAAAAAAAAAAAAAAAAAAAAGAAACTCTCCAAGCTGATTGGGATGTTTCCAAAACATAAAAGCAGACAGTTGCGAATCAAGAACACACAAACTACAGTGAAACTTTTTCTCCCTGCCCAAATGCACCAGAGAGTCTATGTAGTGCCAGTGCTGAATCAATTCTCCCAAAATCAATCCTGCATCTCTCCCCTGGGCCTCACTGGCCCACTCTGACGCAGGAACAGAGGGGTTATATTAGGGCGAGCTGACCGATATTTAACTGTGAAGCGTGCCAAATCAGGTCCCAGGCTTCACCAGGCCTTGTTCGGAAAAGCATACATCCCCATGTGGTGCATACAAAAATCAGTCCGATGGGCAAACAGAGATGCATGTAAACCAGGACGGTGTTTTCATGTGTAAAGGTGAGAAATCAATTAGTCGTCATCAGCTCAATACTGGCAGTAGATATTTTACAGTGACTGGTGAGCAAACAGTTACCGGCTAAATCTACTACATCCGACGGTAAGAACTGATTTGGCTGGTTAACATACGGACCAATCCAGGAGCAGAGGAGCAGACAAACTGAACTGCTGGTCACATCACATGTTTCACATCAGGGCTGCACAGTTCATCAAACTTTTATCGAAATAGAAATATGGCCCACTGCAATTCTTAGATTGCAGGAGGCGCAACATTTGTTAAAGGCAAAATGTTGTAAAAGAAAAAAAAAGAAAAGAAAAAGAAACATTTTAAATGAGATATTGCCGTGCTGCAGAGATGTCCTAACTGCACATCATATCATACAGACTTACAGAAAACTGTTTTTGTTACAGCTCCCCACGTGAAAAAATTTGACACCATAACCATTTCAATATTTTTTGCAATGAAAATTTGAATTATCACTCCCTCGAATATCGGAAATCATATTACAACTGCAAAATCAGTCAAAATAAGCACAACTACATTGATTTTTCAAAACCGTTCAGCCCTAATTCACATGGATGTGAAGGCCAAGTACTGTTCGTGCATCCATCTGTCTAATTGTGTACTTGTTGATTATTACAGATGTGCAGCATTAACATGACCCCTGGCTAGAAAAAAGAAAAAAAGAAAATTGTTTTACTTTGTGTTTTTATCGGTTACAGTGTATTGATTCATAATGCATGATTATTGTATGCAGTCGCTTAATGTTGCCGCAGAGAACGAGATATTTTAGTATCACTGCCCGTAAACACAACTGCAGCGTTACAGGACACAAGGATTACAACTACGCCTGTTGTTGCTGTGAGAATCCAAAAGGAAACTACTCTTCCTTTTCCGATCACTGAACTCCATCCTCAAGTTTTGCTCCGCTTGCTGCTGCTGGACTTTGCATCTCAGGATTGTTCCCTGGCAGTATGTCAACTTGCCAACTCAGTGCTGTAGGCTTAACTGAGGTGGCTGATTGGCGTTTAAACAGTAAGGTCCACTGGTAATCAGCGCGGGCTTATAACAAAGCCCCTTTAACTGGAGACAGGAAGTGATGAGCGATCCAAACACAAACCTGCCCCTTTTACACAAACCAGCTGCGTGCAGAGCGGGAGCAGGACATGAGCCACACAGATATTTATAGATACAGGGAGTTGCAATTTGACAGGGTGCCACCTCATTATATGAGGTGCAATTCAAAACACAAAAGATTAGAATACAACAATCCCTTATGTCATAACATGGCATGTGAAGTACAGGAAAATATCTCAAAGCTATCAAACGAGACTTAAAAAGAGCCCTATCAGTGAGAAAGTCAATGACACGAGAGCGTTATAGCAAAAAATAAAACATGTCCGTTTGGATAGGTTAATTATTACACTGCGTAACAATTTAAGGCAAATAGTATGATGCTGCGCAGAATGGTGCCCGACAGACACTTCGACAGTAACTGAGAAATGCCTTCCTTTGAACTGTAACTGGGAAACAATAGGCCACAGAGAAGAGACAAACAACAGGCTGCTCTTTGTCTATTTGTACACAAGATCACTCCACCAATGCGAGTAGACACTCAACTCACCAGGTCATGATATGAATTTAGTAACAAATATTATGAAGAAAAAAAACAAAAACAGCTTGATTATCTCTGTTAAACGTACGAGTTTGAGTTCAGCCAAGCTAGCAGGACAAATAGCATGGACTGCTACCTAACCCATGCTTCTGTCCAGCTCCAGAAGGAAAACTCACACCAGCAGCTAGCCTCTAGCTCATCCTGTGGTTGGCCATGTCTGCCTTCTCCACTGCCCGTGTCCCCTAGACAGGGCCCGGCTCGGTGAAACAGCCTTCCTGCCAGCCTGTGAATAACAGACATCCTACAAGGCAGGAGGAAGCCAGCTGATAGCCAGCGCAGAGTCTCAAACCTGCAGTATGTCCAGAGGTTATAACAAGCGGGAAATCCAGAAAATGTGATGCCAACAACGTCTTAAGGGCCAAAACGTCAAGCTATCCTGGCTGGCTGTGTTTAGTTTATAGAGTAGTGGAGGCGATGACCAACTGTGAAAAGCCTGGGCTGGACCTTCCTTGCTCCTTCACTTCCTGCTGCAGTTCACAGAGTGTCTATCCGGCCTGCTTCCTCCCATGGGCCAGAAATCAGCTTTGTATACTAGTACAGCGGCTGTGCACTCGTCTTCTCCAGCCTGGAAACTTCCGTAGAAAGAGACCCTGTGCACCAGAACAAGCTCTCAGTCTCGATACTCTCTCTTTCTTTAGAACGAAAACAGGCTGCCATGTTGTCCTTAATTTCTAGCTGCTGTGTGGAAAATTACGCCCCTGGGTGTGGGCTCTGGATCCCTGGTCTGCACCTGTCTCTGGGGATCAGGGTGGACCTTCAGCGATCAGGTTGATAAGGATGTGAAGCATGATATGTGAACAAATATTCCAGTGCAGCAGTGTCTGCTCTGTCTTCTGACCTAATAATCCACCACACATTACTTCTTGAGCATTAAAAAAACCCCACATCTCTGTGCGACAAGACCTGAGAGTCATGGGCCTTGTTACAAGGTTTATCAGTGATGGGTTAGGCCTGGCTGTGCAGGCCTATCTCCACAGCACTGTGTCAGCACTAAAGAAAGGTCTCGCTCCGCACATTATCATTCTGGTATTGGGGAAAAAAACGCAATGGCTTGTTTATGATATGTTTAAAGACATACAATAGACTTGGGCGTCGCTTAGCACAGAACACAGCGATGATATCTGTACAAAATAGATAATGCAAACAGCGGAAGGGAATGAGAATGCTGGCTGAAACGGGCGGCAGGCTTATACCCACTGTCTACATCCGGTGGGTTAGAATGGGGATGGGTTAACATTACAGGGGGACTGGAAGTCATTCTTCACACATAGTCTCGACCAGCAACAAGGAGCTGACACTCATTTTGCAGATACCTGCTCAGACTTTGCACACTTGAGCGTTATTTATGGGGTCATGGATAAAACGGTGTCCTCCGCAGCCTTTTCTAAGGCCAGCAATCCCAACTGGGAAAAAAGAAACCAAACAAGGGTCTTATTGGGAAATGGGATTACATGTCTCCCTAATTTAGTAGGTAAACTCTGAGGATCACTGTAAATAAGTGTCTTTTATTTTCGTCCCCTTATTTTTTATATTATAGTAATAAAAACTGATCGGATGTGTGAGAAGCTCATCAACATAATGAAAAGTTGTGGGAAACAACAGTCCACAAAACAATTGGCATAAGCGGGGCATCTCTTCCTCACCATCTTACACACACACACACACACACACACACACACACACACACACACACACACACACACACACACACACACACACACACACACACACACACACACACACACACACACACACACACACACACACACACACACACACACACACAAGAGCCCTTGTTCCAAATGCTGCTCATCACATGATATTCAAGAGACTCCTCAACTCCCAAGTTTCTGCCTGGAGAGGATCACCCTCATGCATCATATGACCCTGTCCTGGTGGCTTTTACCTTCTCCGATAACAACCAACTACCCTCGACTCACTTACTGTCAAACGCAGCCTGTGGGACTCGATGCTCGGGTCCAACATTGCATTAGGATTCAACGCAACACTTACAGAAACATCCCAAAATATGTGCATCTTCACACTTGTATACAGAGGAATATTTTGTCCTGAAAAGATTACTTGATTAAAAGTGCACAGGAAAACCTGTGTGTTTAGGTTTGCAATGTTATTGTAACATCTGACCTTATGAGAGGAGGGAAATAAAAGAAACTGAAACACATGAACAGCAAAGAAACCTATGACTGTTGTATAAGGCTAGTTGTTGTCATCCTCCTCACTGGCTCTTCTGACTATAACCTGAGGCTTTTAATCACGAGCTTTCCCACAGAATCGGTGGAGAGAATGAATAACATCCTCTCCTGTTGAGATGAACATAGTGTCACAGTACAACAGCTTGTTTGAAGTATATATGTGGATGCGAATGGCTACGGGTGTCTTTCATGGGGTTGTCTCAAGTTGACAAACCAGGAAAGTTGAGCAAATCCTGCACCTCCATGAAGCGAAAAGGGGTGTCGAAAGCAATATTACATGGGGTCAGTGTGTAGTGTGTAGTGTGTAGGGTCCCCGTCCCCCCTTGGCCTTGATGCATTACACAGGTGACAAGTTGCAGTATTTATACAGGAGCCATTGTGGGGAAACAGGAAATAGCAACACTGCACAGCGTCAGGTAGCATGACATAGCTGCTGCTGCTGCTCCGGGTACAGGGTACTCACCGCTCTCCATCTCATTGCCCTTCTTCGCGGTGGGCGTGTTGCCCATGATAGCAGGCTGATGGTGGAGTCCCTGGGCTCAGACCGAGTCTTCCTTTAACGAGTCGATGAGTGATGCTACACCGCTAACGCAGTCGCTGGGCTCAATGACGCTGACAGCTAGCTACTAGCTACCATTATTGACCACCGAGTGTGTGAATGCGTTTCCTCCCCGATGCCCTCTCCTCGAGGAGTTCTGCTAAAGTCCGAGCAAGCTAGTAAATACAAGCCTGCAGCCGACACTAAAAGCTTAAGGTTAGCTAAGCTAGCACGCTAGCTCCCTCTAGCAGAGATGGCCAGCAGACGTTAGCTTATCTAGTGCTAGCTTGTGGATTTCTAAAGACGTCGCTCGGCTGTCCTTTACGTCCGTAGACGACTCGGTGGATCCAGAATCCAGTCCGGACCACGAGGCCGGTCGTCAAAAGCCGTTTTTCTGTCCTGACGTTCACGGACAAGCTCGCGTTAGCTCGCCGCTCCTCGCAGTCTTCTCCCGGCCTCAACTAACCAGGTGCTGTCTCTCTCTGTGTCGTCAGGCCCGTTCACTGGAGACCTGGACAACACAAGTGGGGTCCGGGCTGCTCTTTTTCTCCGCTGGTGGCGTTTTCAAACGGATCTCTCCCCATTCGTTTCTGAACCAGGCATCAAGTGCAACGGTTTCCTGGGACCGACCATCTGATAGTCGATTCCTAAGATCAACAGACCCCTTCCATTAATCTTCAGACCGCAAGGGAAACTCCAGTCATCCATCCGCCGGGTCCCGCCTCTCGCCGCCTCTGATTGGCTACCGACACAGATCCCTACGCGACAGAACTCGCAACCCGAACTCTGATTGGCTGAGCGTCAACGCAGCCAGACATTACATTGATGCAATTCGTCTGTCAAATTATTACGTCCCGCCCCCCTCCCGAGACTTGCTAGTAGCCAATACGCCCATAACTGTAATTGTGTTTTTTTTCTTTTACTTTAAATTATCAGCTGTTTGTATTTATCCCACTGAGTTTCGTGCACGATACAAAAAAAACTTTTTCGCATCTTGCAATCGCAATCCTATTTGCAGAGCAGTATTTTTCAGAATCAGTCCTGTAGCCTAGCCACCCCTTTTACCCGAGCGATCCCTGATTGGGTGTGACGTTGACACAGGCTATTTTTAGTCAAATGTGAAAATATAAGAGGACGTTACTTTGTTGTCTTTAACCGTATCATGAAAAAATAAAAGGAATTGCTCGGCACATTTCTTTTTTTTTTTTAAACAAGGTCAAGAGTGAAAACTGGTTTTCAGCGCAGACAAGTTCAAAACTGGTTTATATTCTATTTCTTTGCTTAAAAAAAGTGAAGACAAAATAGGACAAGTAATAAGGAGGAACATAGTTGTCCCTTTTACACAGACATTCACATACAGATACATAACTAATACAATGTTTTTATTAATTTGGAACACACAGTTGCAAACAAAAACAACAACAACAAAAAGACACGGAGAAAGTGATGGAGCCCATCCAAAACTCAACAATCTAAGTGGGAACAGGTTGAAGTGCAAAATGAATTTGAACACAAATATGATGGCAGAATATCAAATTCCTGTACGGCAATACATTGCAGTTTATTTGCCTATTGCTTCAGTGCTGAAATCCTCTTCTACGGGTACAAAATGAGTTCTGCACCAACAGAAGGAAGGAAGGTGAATCACACATCAGCTTGCGGCGCCGCTTCGGTTCAGCTGCATCGTTCCACAGTTACCTTTCTCCATTCCATGAGTTAAACTACTTCGATATTGCTTTCAACAACATGGCATCGAACTCCCCATCTATAAGTGATGATCATAAGTGTGAGATGCTCATAATCGTCCTTGGAACAAACACTTTTCTGAAGTTCAAGATGAGGGTTCATTTTTGACAAGCTTCAGGTAAATATAAGGGCAGCTGTAAGGCAAATATGTCTGTACATCCACACTAGAATGTCCACAGGCATCCTTCAAAAATAAAGATCTCCTGCTGCGCGTTATCACATTTGGGGCTGGGGTCGTCTCTATAAGCAGTCCATGGAGTTATCTGGTAGTATTCCTAAGGGTGGGGCCTTGCCTGGGAGACACGATGGAGGGAGCATGGAGTTTGACGTGGGATCCACGTTTTCACAGTCTTCCATTCGCTCTGCACAGCCTTCCCAGTTTATATGGAATCTGGTCACACGCGGGTTTGATGCCAGAATATTTCTCTGGAGCTGGAGGGAGGAGGATGGAAATATAGATAAATACTTTCAGATATTTTCATCACATCTGAATATCAATGTGCACTTGGTAACCAGCAGGAGTACAGTAATTACATTACACAGCTGTGTACTAACTGGTGTGACCAAGACAAACATACAATCTCTGCTTACACATTTTACAACCTAAATGGAAACAATCGGTCCATATTTGAAAAAACCTTTCCCCAGAGGACTGATTAATTTTCCATTAGCTGCAGCTAACGTACACACTGCTACTATCTGGTTGGCATCTAGACTCAGGGCAAGAAAATGTGAACCCTGTAGATAAGATAATGGTACAAAGGTGCCAAATAACATTCATCCCACAATAAATAATCAACAAAAATTATATAATAACCCACAAACTAAAACTTTGCACCTGTGAGTTAAGTTACAAATAAAATACTTTGTCATTAAAGCAAAACTCTGTGGCTTATTACTGAAGTTACTATCTGAATTAAGAACATAGTTCACAGAGTAGTAACATTCCTGCTTAACTAGTTATATAACCAGAGGGAATTTGATAGGATTACATGTCATTTTTGAAGGATCACACATTGTGTTCCAAAGTGCAGGCTCAACAGAAAGAAAAGCTTCAATTCTGCAACTTTTTAGTGCACCAAGACTACAATTGTGCTTGCTGTTTTCAAGGTAAATAAAATACAACCCCCCCCCCGCTTACTTAGGTTTGAGTAATGTATAACTGTATAACACCTTTTTGTATAACGTTTGTATTGTGTATTTTTGAGTCATCTTTCATTGCAAAATTACTTTAAAAGTCTTCTTCAACCAGACAGAACAATATATACGTTTACGCATCATTTTCAAATATCAGTAATCAAAGTGTTATTTCAAATCAGTGAAATAAGCATCAGGAGGCTGACAACAGAACTCAAATGATCCAGAAATCAACCTTCAGTCTGACCTGTGTGTAGTCTGGTTTGATAGGTGGATTTTCCCGAAGCTCTGGTTCTGTGTATTCATTGTTCACATAGTAACCGATGCGAATGAACTCCTGGCCACGATATGTGCAGGTAATCAGCACTACAGTCACACCAACAGCATCACTCTCAGGAATCAATCCAGTGTTTGGGGCATCAGCCTGTTAAAAGAAACACAACACTAAAGATGTGCAAAAATATAACGCAACTTTTTGTATTCATTCATTTCAGGAATATAAACTGTCTACTTGTCAATTGCTGATGATGGCATTAGGGTTGTAAATAGGCAAATACATTTGTGTCACCCAAAATATGTTTCCATTGACCCTTTAATGTCTGGCTGATCCTGAACCGTAAAACTTTCTGGTTTAGGATCCTATAGCATTAAACACTTGAGATGATCCGGCTGGAGCCGGCTTCTGTTAGTAAGCTATGAACATAAAGAACTACTCACTGAAACGGCTTTTGAAGAAATCTGATGTTGATATTTGAGTTTCAAAAACTCAATAGTGGTAAACGCCCATTGTTTATTTTCTTTACACAACTCATAAAATCTTTTTTTTTTTTTTTTACAATTTTACCAAGATGTATACTGGGCGAGACATTATATAGTTAAAATATAAACTTGTCTCTACTCTTTGAATGACAAACTATAAAATGGCAATACATTATCAAATCATAGCTTTGGTGTTTACATACTTTAATTTATTTTTCTTTATCAGTTGACATATTTACCGATAAAGATAAATCTGCAATGAGCTAACATAGTTCAGGTTGATTCTAGTTGAAGTCACTTTCTTAACATGCAGCATATCAACCAGTTTTTATGGCCTGGAAAAAACACTACCCACAGTGTGACATTTCATGTAAGTATAATCTCCTCGTTGTTGAAAGATGTAAAAGTGTCTGTTTGTAATTTCTGATCATTCAACTTGCTATGTGTACAATTAGAAAGCTATGCGGGAGAGAAAACTAACTGTTTCTAAAGGCAAGGATGCAAAAAGGATCCAAATGCCAGTTCTCAAAAGTGTAATAACAAATTGTTATGAAATTATTGATCCCAGTACATGTTATATGGCCAAAGCAACACAAAGCACTATTTCAGTTAGTTTGCCAGAACCAAACACACCTGAAACACGAACATGTGTCTCCCAGCCGGCACTGGGCCGACCAAGACGGAGTCGAGGATTTGGTCGTACTCTTCGCTCTCTGCCGAGCCAACGTAGATGATCTTCCATTCCAGGTCTACAAAAAAAGAAGAAAAAAAACTGAAGTTATGTTACACTATAAAATGCTAATTTGTAGTAGTGTGTAGTGAATGTAGTGCTGAGACAATTAGTTAATTAATCAATTAGGTGATGAAGAAAAGTTATTGATAACAGACTGATCGTATTTGTCAATAATCTAGTAAGAATATGTACACCACCTGGTTAAAGCTTATCAAAAGATAAATGCTTTTTTACAACTCATACCACAGGTGATTTTGCTTTCACTTTCCATGGCAAGAGCTTGAAAAACTAAAATGTGTCTAAATACGGTCACATTTACAGATACAGATCAAAATATGCATGACTTCTGCAAAGCTATTGTGTAACGTTATAATCAATATCTATTTCATGTATGAATAATAATCCTCATGCTACCATGATCAATAGAGAACACAGCAAAAGTTAAATACCAATAACCATGTAAACAAAGTATACTGTAATAGTAAAATGAAACTCAAAAACAATTTCTGGACTAACGTTACGTGTAAAAGTACTTCTACGTGTTCAACCCCTCATGTTTATTGGTGGGATTTTTATAGTTGAACTGCAACCCTTAAAAAAGTGCAGTTTCACAAAACTAAATGAGGAGTATTACACACTAGGAGGCACAATATACATTAACTTTAGACCAGCGTTTATGAGAATAATAATAATCTTATTTAAAGATGTGTCTCCACCACAAAGAACAAATTACTTAAAGTCGTGTAAAACTACTTTGCTATTACCTTGTAACGTGACGTTAACTTTCACAAACTCCAATTAGAGTTGTGTTAGCTCACGTTAATGTAGCCAAACAACACATCTATGGATGACGTGAGCTTTTAGTAACGTGACACCAACAGACTTAACTCTTCCACTAAAGTAACGTCGCTTACCTTCGGGAAGGTCCTCCATGCACTCAAAGGTTATCTCAAACTGAAAAGGGTTCCCAAAGCGACTCGGGTTGTCGAGGACGGCCACATTCAACACCTGTACCTTCGCCATTGTTGCTGAACCAAAAACAAACGTTCACGCCAGATACCTGAGAAATGCTTCAGAAGCACCAATACAACGAGACGTTAACGGAGAAAGAAACCACGTGTTTATCTAACGAACAACTCCGGTTTTACCCAACTTAAGTTGTATTTATACCCCTAAATACAGACCACTACACGCTTCATTAAAGTTCAATACAACTAGCGGACATTTAATTTAAGGATAAATATGATGATCCCGCCGCTTTCACTGTCCAACTACCCAGGAGCCTTTGCGGCTACGGCAAGCGGGTAGGTACGCGCGCGGAAAAGGAGCCGCTTCCATCAGAGGAAATACAAACTGCCGCAATCGCCCCCTAGTGGCACGGTAACCGGGCCTGGCTCACAAAAACTCATTGCCTATTATCGGCTGTAATTATTGTTTTTACCAGACAATAAACAGATAATTCCTTTCCTGACTGGCCAAAGTAGTAAATCAATTTGGACGCTTTACTGTAACATGGCATTAACTTTTGATCTATCAACTCAAGTATTGTGCTGCTGTTTGATGACCAACAGTTAAACATACTTACCTTGAGTGTAGATACATATTAGCATCTGTCACCACTCCATTTCTTATCCAATAGTTACACCATCGCCTTTTCAATTAGGGTTGTGTGATTGTCTGCCTGCCACACAACCTGTCTACTCTCATGAATAGAATACTATAAATCACACAGAAAAAAACCCATTCACAAATATTATATTGCTATAACCATGTATTAGATAGTAAACACACACACACACACACACACACACACACACACACACACACACACACACACACACACACACAAAGATGCCATGGGATCTCCTCAGATAATAATAATAATAAGGAGTATAATAAAGGAGTAATTTCTTCTCTGCTTTTGAAGAAACGCCTCACTACTCTCACACACTGTCCGAATGAAAACTATTTGACCACCATAGATTAGGCCTGAAGCAGGCTACATTTTCTTTGCCCCTCTGAGGCTGAGAAAGGGAGATTAGGTGAGGATTAGAGCCCACTGAACCAGCTGGCCGCCGAATTCATCCTTAAAATATCTCAGGAATGTCGATACCCTTTCTCATGTCGGGTAACATGAAACCTGATGGAGGCGCTGTTTCATGCCACCACCACCACCACCACCACCACCACCATCATCATCATAGGTAAGAGCTGTAACTTTGTACTCCAGCAGGTTGGTGCAAGTGAGGGCAACCTGCCTGTTAGACTCTTTTTAGAGGGGGAAACAAGTTCAGTTTAAAACAAGTAGTCTATCAGGAGGTTAATATTCATAATGTGACACGCATGTGATTAAAGTTATCGTTTAGATTATATAAGGTATTTAGAGGAGGTATTTTATTTTTGTCAGCAGGAGGACTGCTCTGCTTCAGTGGGCTGAACTGGGTTTTTCTTCGACTTTGTACAAAGGAGTATCTGTCCGCTCCGCTGCAGGTGGATAACTGCGCTCAGGTAATGTAACACGAAACTCAACCATGTGACCAATGGCGATTTGAAGAGTAGGCGAAAACTGCTTTACATAAAACACCAACGAGTACTGCAGTCGAGAATGTAGATACGTTTTGGATCCTCGCTATTTCAGAAGCGCGGCGTGTGCCTGGAGATGTTACCTGTCCTTTTCAGTGGACTAAAACATCTGTTGCCGTTTCAGTTTTGACAAGGTGAGGCGGAAGCGAGGAATCCACCTGCTCCATGTTTCCCGTTTTGTTTCGATCACCTGAAAACAACCTGATCAATGGTATGCCTCTAACAGAGCTTGTGGGAGATTTACGCAACAGCATATTGTATTTGTTTTATTAGAAGTTATGATAATAATAATAATAACACTGCTGCAAATGAAAAGGGCTTTAACATTAAAGCGTTTCAATATGCTATTAATAGCTTATTATGTTCCTGTGGTCTGAGGCTGAATCAGGCTGAATGTGTGACTCAGTGGCTGAATGGTGTCCCTGACTCAACCTGAGAATGAGGATTAAGAGTGTCAAAGAACTAAAGGACACTTGTCTTTACATTTCTGACAATAATGTGTCTTCAGCTGTTCAGGATGCATGGGCAATAAATCCACGCAGTGAATGTTGGACCCAATGAAATGGACCCGAGCTGATGCCCCAAAGCCCGAGTCTGCCCTCACTTTGCCCTGCTGGTCACGGGTAGAGATGGCAGCGTGTCCGGATGTGCTGGTCATGCCTGGAGTTTTGGTCAGGAGTGTTTTACTGCTGGTACTGAGCAGTAATCCTGTGTGGGGTGAGTCAGTAACCATCCCTTCATCCTCAACACAACCACATAAATATGACATCTGAACACACCTACAGCACACACACACACACACACACACACACACACACACGCACACGCACACGCACACATCATCATATCCTGCAACGATTTATAAAACAAAATGATAGGGGACATTCCAGAGCAAATCTGAAACATGCACAGGCTTGTTATCATGTTGTAAGAACGTTTGACTAAGAACTGACTTAAAGAACTCACTGCCATATGAGAAGAGTATATTTACGTCAGGTTTTATCTTATCAATAACGAAACATACAAAAGAATCCAATTTAACAATACATTCAGCTTTCTCTTTTGAACATGGCGGCTCCTTCCTGTAACCCCGGCTTCTTGTTATCAAGTTGTACTTGTGTCCTTGCAAAGTTTACTATTTGCCCTGGTGAATGATTGATGGGTCAAAAACACAACCGTCTTAATAAAATGATGTTCGTAATGCTCAAAACAATTCAAAAAACAAAACAAGACAACAGTACATTTTCATTTTTTTAATCCATATTTCAAAGAAACGTGTGGTTTGACTCAGCTGACCGTGTAGCTGCAGCACACTCTGCATGCTTGAGCTTCTCCTCTTCCTCCTCCTCCTCCTCCTCATTCCCTCTCCTGGTCAAGTAGTTACTTAGTTTCGTGATGTCACTGCGTAATCACATGGCTGCTCATGGATAAAATGGCTGGGAACAGCAACAGACTTACGAGACATCTGCTGTGTAGCGTTTTGTGTCTGTTGCCTTGAAAGTGTGCATAAGGCTAATAACAACTTGTGTTTTGCCGTTGGTTTCTCTTTTTTTTCTACTTGTGTTAAATAATGTTTCCATTGCATAAAAAGAGGTTTAACTTTGATGTCAGATGAAAAGATTAATACCACTGTGGTATCTACATGGTAAACCTAGATGAGTCAGCAGCAGGTTAGCTGAGCTTAGCAATAAAACTGGAAATATGGGGAAACAGTTAGCTTGGCTCGCCCCAAGGTAAGACAATCAGATTTTCACTAATGGAGACGTTATATCATTTTTTGTTTAAACTGTATTAAATTTGAAATGTAAAAACAACAGTTGGCAGTTTTACGGAGGGTTATGTACTGGCCTACTTCTTGACAGGGACCAGTAAAGTCCCGGAATCTCCAGATTAATGGGAGAAACCAGATTACAGCAGTAGTTGGATACACATGCTGACATGCGGTGCCCTGGTTACCGAAAAAACAAAAGTTTACTTACTAGATTATTATTGACTATTTAGTTAATAGGTTACCAGTTACCAGCAGTTGGGAAGCCCAGACTCAATTATGTTTAGACTGCAAAGAGTTTGCATTGTTACTACATTGTTCCTGATGTTTCTGCTCTTTTCACAGGGAATTATACTATGCTTGCAAGTGACACCCGTTCTAATAACACTGCTGTGAGTAAATAACCTTCATTATGACCTCTAAACGACAAGAGAAAATGTCCCTTTTTATCACCAGATTGACCACTGTCTTGTAATTTTCCACTTGCAGGGACCCAACATTGCAGCTATCGTGGCCCCCACGGTGACGCTGGGTGTCCTGGCCATAGTGTTGGCTGTGCTCGGCTGGCTCCTCTGCGTGGTGAAAAAGAGGAGACAGACTGAAGGGACGTATAGACCCAGCGCGGAGGAACAGTCTGGTGCAAGCGGCGTGGCGGCACCAGATGCTCTAAAGTTACCAAAGGAGGAAAGACTCATTTAAGATTTTGTGCTTTTTGTTTTTAGAAAATCCCGTGCGGACAAAAGCTGCAATCGTTTGCAAAGCATCGTTCCTGTGTGAGGAGGCTCTCTGCCTGGCGTAGATCAATGATAGAAAAATCTCCCAAGGCAAGAGGACAGATTTGAGCTTTTATTTCAACAAGCACTGACGCACCATGAAAAAAATGCATCTGGATGTCTGGATCTCGCCCATTTTTAAGAACAATTGAACATTTCAAGGAGGTTTTGAACATTTCCTCCGCACCAATGATGCTTCAGTATTTTATCACCACTAATAATTTTAGTTTAGAGATGTTTATCTTGTTTCAGTTGCCACTTAGTCTATTATGAAATACTGTCACTGGCAAAATCAATACCAATCTTTTACCTCAAACCTATTTTTGTTTTTGCTACTGAGTTCTGATGAGTCCACTGTATCTTAAATCAAGACGTGTTTCTTAGCCTAATAATGATGAGTGCAATTAAACATATTATTACAGTGCACAAACTCAATTGGTTTTGTAAAGACAGATGTACGTTAAAAATGAGGTTATACTGAGTAATTGTTTACACTTCCAGTACTCAAACTAATTTAAGTCACATTGTTTCGCGATCATTTCAGCAGCAGTGCATAATGTGACATGTGCTCAAGCAGATGTTTTACAATGTTACATGTTTATTTATGCTTTTGTAAAATAAATGTTTGAAAAATAGTTGAATAATTAAACTTCACAAAACCATTTAAAGCATCTCTTTAGGACATCGTACTGTTCTAATTTAGAGTTTTCCTAAAAAGACATGATGTTACTAGAAGTATGATTATATGGCCAAAATAAAATTTGGGTATGAAGCAGGAGAACACTTACTAAAGATGTTTATTCATTATATCCTAAATAATTTATGCATCGGTAAAATATGGACAAGTCCATAAATTTGTACTTTGTAGTCTTTGTCTGATAAAACAGCTGAGCAGATAAGGAGTCCTGGAAGTCAGAGTGAAAAGTTCAGCTTCTGCAACAGACTGCAGGAACTGAAACACTGGGGCCATTGTTAGTCTCTCTGGGGAAAAAAAGTGTATCTATAATTTAATGAAGAACTGTAGACAGACTCTAATATTTTATGTTCACGTATTTTTATAAATCCAAAAATATTTGGAAACTGGAGAAAACTATTTTAACATTGACTTACTTACTATACACATATATACATTGTTATCCTTATGATTCAAAAATGGAGATAACTATCAGAATCCACATTCATTCGTCTAGTCATGTAGTGTCATTAGCAAGTTATTAAATTGCTTTTTTCTTAAATTTGACCACACATTTATATAAAAATACATGTTGACATGAAGGTAGTTTTTTTAAATGTTGGATTGACGGCTTTAGAATTGTTCTTTGACTGATAAGACCGACAGCTCAAGACAAGATTAGAACCCTTGGCTTCTCTCTGACTATACAAACATGCCATTAATCAATTGTTTTCACCGTCATCATATTTGCATTATGCTTTGATTTACAGACCACGTTAAGATTTCAGTTGACCTTTTTACATTAATTAAGACAGGAAAGTGGTTTACAGGCTACTAAGTATTCAGTATTTAAATAGAAGAATCATTTAAAAAACCAAAACATTACAGACCCTATGAATCATGTTTTGACCCTCCAGGGGGCCAGACCCTCAGGTTGAGACCTACTTCCCTTGTTGCAGGACTACACTGGAGTGCAGTGAGGTCTGAAGTAATGTCAGATCACACATTATGTGAATCAATAAAAACTCAGAGGCAGTAAAAGTGGCCTTTTTAATCAGATTTTATTCACCCTACAATCTCAAGGCTTCACAGTTAAAATCACTTCCGCGAGGCAGTGACAGGACAGATGGAAGGATGCCAATAATTCAGTGCATTCATAACATACAAAACCTTTTTAAACAAAAACTTGATGATGTACTTCAAAAAAACTTGAAATGGAGATAGTTTCTCATTCAGAGTGGCAGACTGTTTTAATTCATGATGGAGAGGGATGGAGTTGGGGGGATGGATTTAATGAGGTTTGGCAGCTGGGCAGGCTGAGGTTTTTAGGCCACTTCCTCCTCTCCGTCTTCCTCAAACTCTCCCTCCTCAGTGGTGGCCTCCTGGTACTGCTGGTACTCAGACACCAGGTCGTTCATGTTGCTTTCTGCCTCGGTGAACTCCATCTCATCCATGCCCTCGCCAGTGTACCAGTGGAGGAAGGCCTTACGGCGGAACATGGCGGTGAACTGCTCGGAGATGCGCTTGAACAGCTCCTGGATGGCTGTGCTGTTGCCGATAAAAGTGGCGGCCATTTTGAGGCCACGGGGTGGGATGTCGCAGACGGCGGTCTTCACGTTGTTCGGGATCCATTCAACGAAGTAGCTGCTGTTCTTGTTCTGCACATTCAACATCTGCTCATCTACCTCCTTCATGGACATGCGGCCCCTGAACACGGCCGCCACGGTGAGGTATCGGCCGTGACGTGGGTCACAGGCGGCCATCATGTTCTTGGAGTCGAACATCTGCTGGGTGAGCTCGGGCACGGACAGGGCGCGGTACTGCTGGCTGCCCCTGCTGGTGAGCGGGGCAAAGCCCGGCATGAAGAAGTGCAGACGGGGGAAAGGCACCATGTTGACCGCTAGTTTACGGAGGTCGGCGTTTAGCTGCCCGGGGAAACGCAGACACGTGGTCACCCCGCTCATGGTGGCGGACACCAAGTGGTTTAGATCTCCGTAGGTAGGAGTGGTGAGCTTAAGTGTGCGGAAGCAGATATCATAGAGAGCCTCATTGTCAATGCAGTAGGTCTCATCTGTGTTCTCTACCAGCTGGTGGACAGAGAGAGTGGCGTTGTAGGGCTCCACCACAGTGTCGGACACCTTGGGAGAAGGCACCACGCTGAAGGTGTTCATGATGCGGTCGGGGTACTCCTCGCGGATCTTGCTGATGAGCAGAGTGCCCATGCCGGAGCCAGTGCCGCCACCCAGGGAGTGAGTGAGCTGGAAGCCCTGGAGGCAATCGCAGCTCTCAGCCTCTTTCCTCACCACATCCAGGACGGCGTCCACCAGCTCGGCCCCCTCCGTGTAGTGGCCCTTGGCCCAGTTGTTTCCAGCTCCACTCTGACCTGGAGTCAAGAGTATCACAGTTCATTGATGTAGGAAATACAAATAAGCTATTTTCATGGATGTGAGAACAGGTATGTGTTCACATAGCTTACCAAAGACAAAGTTGTCGGGTCTGAAGATCTGTCCGAAGGGACCGGACCTGACTGAATCCATCGTTCCAGGCTCCAGGTCCACCAGGATGGCTCGGGGCACATACTTTCCACCTGAAATCAGGCCGAATGGATCGACAGCGTCATTTCTGGTGAATCTTACGGGCATGTTGAGCATGATGCGTTTAATGTAAAACACAAAACGTAGATGCAAATCATTTCTCACGGAAGCAGAGCTGGTTAGATGAAGGAAGTAGAGAGAACAGTTCCCTCTGTCGTGTATTTTAGAGGATTCTGTAGCTCACCTGAGGCCTCATTGTAATAGACGCTGATTCTGTCTAGCTGCAGATCGCTGTCTCCATTGTAGCTACCAGTGGGATCAATGCCATGCTCGTCACTGATCACCTCCCAGAACTGAGACGTGGAAGGAGACGAGGGAGAGACAGATATTAATATAGGCTAAGATCAAATTTGATACAAATAATTGAATATAATGAAATTAGGTAACAGTACCAAGGTTCCCTGAAATGGCACATTACGCTATTAATTCTCTAATTGACTGCAGGTCGGCGAAGCAGTCTTTTAGTCTAAAATGCAGACGGTCTCTGGAGTAATCAAACAGATGGCAATAATCTGACTGTATATCTTTGATGCTATAAGAACACACTGTACTATACAACAATCTTAAAACTACTATATGCAATCATGCAAATGTTAAATTAACAAAATAACAAAATAACATAATGAATTGGTGTGAAATCAGGCGTTTTACCACTGGAATTGGCTTGAAAAGAATTATAGGTAAAAATAGGTCATAAAGGAAGAGGAGGAGGAGGGGCAGGGGGAGGGGAGGCTGCTCCTACAGCTACATAAGGTGTTACTACTACTAAGGTTGCATTGCTACTACCGTCAATCCGTCATATAATTGCTTGCAGCAATCGACAAAAATGTGGAAAACGCCAAACACTCATTTTTGCATGCAATTATTATTATTATTATTATTAATATTTTTTGCGAATTTGTTTCTCTGTTGCACAAATCAACGCAAATCAATGCGTGCACGAATCTCGAGTCCAATGTAAGGCCTGCAATGACCGAATCTATGATTTTAATTCCCAGAGAAAACGCCGCATTGGGATTATTCCAGAGATTCTCGCCTGCACAAATTTCACCAGAATGACAAACCAAACAGAGGAAAGGAAATCAGAATAATACCTTGGCTCCGATCTGGTTTCCGCACTGGCCGGCTTGCAAATGCACAATTTCGCGCATTTTGGACAAATAGATGCGAAGATAGTCGAGCGGATGACACAGCGATCAGCAGCGATTCACAGGGTGGCGGCTCCTGTGCGGTCGATTGTCCGGGATTAGTTTGCACCGCCTTTGAGACCGTCTACTGGACTGGCTCGGTGGTGCAATGTGACGTCATCGTCATGGTAACCAAAGACTGGAGGAGAGAGGGAGGGACCAAGACCCGTGGAAATGGCGGATAGGGCGCGAGGGGCTGCATCAGTCATTAATAAGATTCTCATTATTCTCACGAACCGAGTGCACTCACGCTCACTCCAAATACACACACACACACACACACACACACACACACACACACACACGGTCACACTGATGTGCAGTTTTGACAGTGAAGTCTATTATAGACCACGAGTTCATTAATTTTGAAGTTAGACACACCAATTAGCCATGGCTTAAAAGTACAGCAACATATAAAATGTCTCAACTGGAAATTGAGGAATTCTTCTGAAAATAGAAACTTGATATTATCTCACTGTATATTGTGAATGTTTCGGTGTCATGAGGTTGCATATTCAAACAGGGGGAAATGAAAGCAGAAAGACCTCGGGTGTGCAGCCACAGGCCAAGAGCCTGTACGTTTTGATCAGCAGCACATTGCTTCTGCTCAAAGATCTGTGCTCTACTTCCTTTAAAATCACTTTTAATGACAGTGGCTCTTTTTTACTACAATTGTTTTTATAGTTTACTACAATTGTTTTTATAGTTACATAAGATAAAACAAGTTTGAGGGATGGGCAGATAAGATTAGTCATGTGCTTCCAATCCACACCCCTTTTTGTGCAAAATTAAACTTTCTGCATTACACAAAAGGATATCTTCCAAAGTTACAGGCTATTCAGTACAAACTTCCCTATTTCTGTAACTTCCCCTCCACTGTGGCGCAACAGGGAAACAATGTCCAGGGGAAAGCAAAAAAAAAGTTGTTTTTTAAAAAACACTTCAACAAGCCTGAACATATCTTTTGAGTCTTTTAGCCAGTTTTTAATGTTGAAGGAGTTTAGTTTGTATTATTTCAAAGTTGTTTTACTAGGAACACCAACATTGTATGTGAACACTGAAAATACACTATACTGCACCTTGTTTTTAACATTTGGGATCAACAACACCTCTAAAATTATATTACGCTACAAACCTTTGCACCCATGTGTAAATGCAATGTCACTTATCTCCAGAAAAAGTAAGCTTTCAGCTCAGATGTTCACTGTTGTTTTATTATTTCCCATTCTGCCTTTCTTGGATTGCAGTCTTTCTGTCAGAGAGGAAGACGAAAATAAATCCTCTGGTGCATAAATGTTGTGTGTTATTGTGTAAATCGTCAAGACAACCATAAATTATGTGGCACACATGCATATTCATAGTCACATAAACATGTACTATAACAACCAATATTAGCAACAACCTGAATGCAGTACATTACCAGACGTTTTGAGAGGTTACTTGTTAGTAAAACACTTTCTTTCTTTCCAAGCTGGTTTAGCCAGTCTGGGTAAAAACTCCCCGGCTAAAAGATAGAAAGCTTCCTGTGAACACAGTTGGGCAACAATGCTGTCACTAAACTCACTGATGTATGAAATGAGTTGCAGTACATGATTTTTACCTGACCACCCCCTGTTTAAATGGTAAACTGCTAACCTCATGCTCAATTAATAAGTAATTTAACATGTGCTAGTTTGCTGCTTTGTGCTGCCAACATGGATGTCAACACTGGAACACATACACATCCTGAAATATGACATTCCAAACATGCAGTTACCAACCAGTTTCAAGCTCTCCAACAACTGGCCAATAGGGCTTTATTTCCTGTTTCTCAACACGGCTACATATAGTGTTGTTTCACAGTGCTGCATGATTTGAGTTACTCCCACAAAAGTCATGCACAGGAAAACCAAGAGCATTTGCCACTTCATGTCAAGAACAATAGATGGACTGTCTGTGTGCTCTGAGGCTTTCGGGAGACAAGTTTAACTAGGCCCGCTAAATTATTTGTTGACAGAGAAATCATTAAGGACTTAAACTTGGGGACTTATGCTGCTTTGAACTGTGGATTTACGACATTGTACATGACAAGCTGATAATCATGTCACTCCCGGAGGAGGATCTCACGTGCCCAATATGCTGTGACATCTTTACGGACCCTGTTTTGCTGTCATGTAGCCATAGCTTCTGCAGGAGCTGTCTGAAGTGCTGTTGGGAAAGAGGGTTACGTGAGTGTTCAGTATGCAGGAAAAGAGCCTCCAAGGCCAGTCCTCCCACCAATTTGGCTCTGAAAAATGTCTGTGAAGCTCTTTTGCTGGCCAGGAGGAGTTCAACTCTGGTGGAAGAGAAGATGAACTGCAATGTGCATGGGGAGAAGTTAAAACTCTTCTGCCTGGTTGACAAACAACCTATCTGTGTGGTGTGCCACTCCTCCAAACTGCACAAAGGTCACGACTGCTCGCCTATAGAAGAGGCAGTGCTGGACTGCAAGGTAAGGCAAATAATTATATCAATGTGTTTACCAACAGAGTACTCAAGGTGACGCCTACAGCTAGAATGCTGCCCCACTAGTCTGTTCTGTGTGCGATCCACAGTGTTATCCTATCCAAAGCACTCAAAATACTGAAACATTATGAAGCTATCTGATCTTTACTGACTGAGGCCTGCTTGTTTTCCAGGATGAGCTTGTTTTATCCCTCAAGAACTTGTACGATAAAGAGGACAGCCTCAAAAGAATTCACATGACCTCTGCAGACATGTTCAAGTACATCAAGGTAACTGTGATGAGATGACAGGAGTTTTGATTATGAATAAAAATATAAATAAATCTGGTCAAATAAACCACAATTTGCAATTATCTCACTCAGAGTCAGGCACTGGAAACACAAAGACGGATCAAGGGCCATTTTGAGAGGCTCCATGAAGTCCTCTACCAAGAGGAGTCAGCCAGAATAGCGGCTGTGAAGAAAGAGGTGGACGAGAAGATTGCGGGAATGAAGGACAAGATTAAAGAACTTTCAGCAGAAGTGCTGTCGCTCACAGAGGCCATTTTAGTCATTCAGGAGCAGCTGAAAGAAGATGATTTGATCTTGTTGAAGGTTCGCACAGTCATGCACACATCAACTTTTTTATCTTTGCTCCCAAAAGCTTCCCACCGTGACTGTGTTTTATTTTTCTTCTTTTTTTCCAGAATTTCAAAGCCACTCAGGACAGGTAGGTCAACAAAGTTGTGGATTTACACTCTTTGTGTTGATTATCACATATTCTAAGATATCTGTTCTATTACAGAGAGAAAAGCATAGCCCTTGGTTCAGACAACATGTCCGGGGTACTGATCGATGTGACCAAGCATCTCTGCAACCTCGAGTACAAAGTCTGGGAGAAAATGCTGGACCATATTGACTATAGTGAGTACATGCTATTATTTCTTCAGGTTCGGAGGCCGAAAGAGTAGAATTGTACAACCCTGTTTAATATATCAACCTTTCTGCTTATGTCCTGTCTTTTAGCTCCTGTGACTTTGGACCCAAACACAGCACACCCCTGCCTCATCCTGTCTGACGATCTCACTTCCCTCCACTACTCAAAGCAGCACAGTTGTTGCCCTGACAACCCGGAGCGCTTCCACATCAGCGCTGAAGTGGTAGGCATGGCCGCACTAGGCTCAGGAAGCCACCACTGGGTTGTGGAAACAGGAAGTAATCAGGATTGGCTCCTGGGCGTGGCATCTTCCTCTGTGCCGAGGAACTCTGAGATCTCTGCTCGTCCTGAGAACGGCTTCTGGACTTTGTGTTTCCGGGACGGAGAGTTCAGGGCGATGACCTTGCCTCCCACCACAGTTACAGTTACAAGAGCGCCAAAACAAGTCAAAGTGCAACTGGATTACAACAAAGGGACGGTGTCCTTCTTTGACCCTGCTGATGACACACTCATTTATGCATTCACACACACGTTCACAGAAACTTTACTTCCATATTTTTATACACAAAGCAGTCATCCATTGAGAATAATTCCAGAGAAGGTACTTGTCACAATGTTGCGCCAATGAGTGGATGAAGGATTTATTAATTATGTAGGAAATCATGATCCCAGTCCTATTTTGATGGATGCCAAAATTGTTTAAGTTGGTTGGTTGGTTGCTTTATTTTGCTGCTTCAAAAACATTTGTTTTTGTTATTTATTCCTCCTTTCAAGAAATATTCTGCTAAGAGATAAGAACATTGATAACACTCACATGTCTGTACGACAAATATTAATCTACTTCTGGTTAGCTAAATTTAGCATAGCATAAATCCTGAAAACAGGGGAGAACAGCTAGCTCGGCTCTTCCAGCAGTAATTGTTTCTTTAATCTGTAGAAAGTGTAAAACCTTTAGACAGAGCCAGGCTAGTGGTTTACCTCAGTTTCTACAAAACTAAGCTAAGCTAAACTAAGCTAAGCTAAACTAAGCTCAGCTAAGCTAAGCTAAGCTAAGCAGCTGCTGCCTCCAACTACACATTTAATGAGATGAGTGGCATCAGTCTTCTCAACAAGGCTCATGTGCCGTACAGACGGAGGCAGGTTTGATTTGGGGCTGTATTGAATTGACTTGACATCTAAATCAAAACGTATTAAGCGCATTTCCCAAAATGTAGAACTATTCGTTTAATGGCAAAAGTGCTAATATAAGTGGCTAAGTGGTGGAAGAGGGGAAAGCACATTTGTGTGGGATGAAAATGTTTACATAAATATCAAAAAGTTTTAGGTGGGTCCATAACTGGGTTTTGGTGTGCGGCAAGAGCTTTCTTTATATGATGTTCTTTTGAATTGTCTGCGACTCGCATCCAAATGAATGATACTGCTGTGCAGTTTAATACCATGAACTTTAAGAATTGCACATTACACACACACACACATCACATTGGTCACACATGGAGGGATTAGACCAGAGATGGCCAAACTAGTAAATGTGTAGTTTTCAACCAGTTGCACTGAAAGAAAATGTGTTTAAGAAAATGTTTGACGACAGTAGTTAATTGGTATGTGCATATATTACGAAACATATTCCTTTGTCTGATGATCTTAAATTTGAATTAATTCTGTACTTTTAAACTAATACAGCGCATGGCCTTAGTGCTCGTTAAAATAGTATGGTGTTAATAAATTTAAACTTAAAACTTAAACTGTAATTGCCAAAAAACTGGTTTCTGTTCATGACCTAAGGACACACATAAAATTAGGATTACACTGTACAGTTCAGTGTTTTGGTCTCTTTTGTACACATGATGGCGCCAAAGTCTAACAAATATTTTGAAGGATTTCATCAGACTACTTTCAACCACTTGCTGTTTGTAGAAATGGAGGTTCCTGAACATCATCAGTTCATGAAGATATTGTATTAAAATGGTGATTTGCCACTTGTTGACTCAATGCTGTTTTTATTTTTATTTTTATTTTTTTTCTGGATTGCAAACACATATTTGGAAAACAATTAAATTAAACACACGTCACAAAAAAAGAAAACATGAATTTACAATTGTATTGTATGACAGTATTCAGTTCCTTCTCTCTCAGCTCTTCTTTATAGACACATGTTAAACTAAACATCTACAATGTTTAATATATATATTAGGTCTTCTTAACTTAAGCAGATATGTTTTATGCAGGATGGGTTTTGTTGTTTTTGGCAGAGACACAATTGCAGCACTTCTTAATGCAGGTGTCTGAGAGGAAAGGCAGCTTCTCCAGTCGAGAGAGATAAACAAGTGGCTGGATGGTGCTGCTGATGTTGAGGAAAGCGAAGCCCACAGGCTGCACATAGCAGCGAAATATGTCAGGGGAGTAATAGTCTTCAAAAGGAAACAGCGCTACAGGTGGCAGGTAGTTAAACACAATGATACAAACGAGAGACAGCACCATCTTGAAGGCCTTCTTCTTCATGGGGTGCATCTCGTCTTTCCCTGCACCGCGGGACTTCTTCAGGGCCCACAGGATGCACACATTGCACAATACCATCCAACTAAATGTGGCCAGGATCTCACCGGTGAACACCTTCTCGAAGTTCGGGAGGCCTCCCACAGTTTTGGCTGCAGAGTAGGCAAAGGTGAGGCATAACACCAGCACTGTGAGGCTCAACCTGTACTTGAGGGGTTTGAACCGCCCAAACATAACTGGAAAGACCACAGCCACAAAGCGATCTAGGCAGATGCAGGAGAGAAACAGTGGCCCGCTCGTGTCTTTCACACCATAGGAAAACTTAAGTGCAGACCACACCTCTTTGCTGTGCAAGTAGTAAAAGTTAAGGAAGCTGATGGGGGTCATGGCACCAAAGTAGGAATCCATGAAAGCAAGGACGCCCAAGAATATGTCAGAGGTTGTGGGAGTTTTGCGATTGTGGATGAGGATCATAATGACCAGTAAGTTGGCCGGGATGCCCACGATCACGTTGATGCACTGCAGGGTCAAGTCAAAGAGAATGCCTTCTACCTGATGTTCGCACCCCTCAAACACACTGAAAGGCTTTTCTGTGGCATTGAGTTCAGCGGTGATATTGAAAGGGAGCGTCGTTGGGAGAGAGGTCAAGTTCAGTGGTGAAGATACGTTTCTCTCCATGATTCTGTGACTGCAAAATGACTCTGATGGGAGAAGAATAAGAATGGTGGTGAGGGTTTAACATGTTCACTCACACACACACAAACACTTTTCCTTGAAAGGCAGGTGTTTATCAAGGACACTCATACTTAATGTTGTTTTCTAGCTCAGTGAAAATGATTCAGTCTGTGTGTCACGTCAAACATAAGGTTCATCAGAGTCCTTGTTTGTAATCTGCTGAGAAGTTTAATCTCAGTAGACCTGAACTAGCCCCAGAGTAAATCGAGACGGTTCACAGGGAGCAACAAAAACACGTAACAAACACCGTCAGGGCTTCTCTTCAGGCTGTTGTCTTGTTATTGTGTCTGTGTGGACCTTCCTCTGGGAAGAGTGGCTCCTTGTATGTAGGGACATCTAACTCGCTTATGGGACTAATACTAAAGGCCCCGCCCATTCACAGCAGAATAAAAGGGCAGCTGATCCCAAATAAAAATGGTAAGGTTCATATTACACACGCAGAACATTACTTGCTGCCTTTACTAAGGGCAGTGGAACATTTGATAATTTCCTGGAGCTCTTAAAAGCATGTTTTTTGTTGTTCTTATTTCTAAAGCTAATTTCTGACCTGAATGAATCAGAAAGAGAAAACACAATATAACATCTGATGTTGATCTTGGATAAATCTACTTCCATTTGATATTTAGGATTCGATCAACTATTTATATAAAAGTACACTGGAACACTCTCGAGTGGGTCATCTAAACCTCTCCCTCTTTCTCCATTTCCTGTCTCAAATGTATTAATGTTAGCAAAGGGGCACTGCTGAAGGAGGCAGTATAGATCAGTAATAATCAGGTATTTGCATTTATTTCCCTGTTTTTTCCTGTGCTGCTACTCTGGTAGTATCAGTACTTAACTAGTCGTGCATGTTAAGTCAAATTAAGTATTTCTGTATAAATACATTGTTAGCATGAAATACATTCACAGTACAGGTTTGACCCATGAGAGCAGACCAGAAAAGGACAATAATGTTGGAAATAAATGTACTGATGTCTGGATTGATTGGAATAATAACTGGAGTCGGACATGAAGGAAACCATTAGAGATGTCCTGGGCCTGAGCTCAGTGTTTGTCTCTACAGGAGGACCACAAATGGAAGCTTTTTATAATGCAGCTCCTAAATGTGATGTTTTCCCCCCTGTGCTGCAGGATCATTATTAGTGGTTATGAGTCAGACTGATTTGCATGGGTTTTCTTTTACATGCAGTTCCCCTGAGTTCCCTCCACTGAATGGACTATTGGAGCCAGAGGCTGTGATTGTTCCTTGTACAGCCATCAAGGGACCTATTTTGGTTTAATGTGGACCTTTGCTCCCTCAGTGGACGGTGTTTCTAACCTCCCTCTGCTGACGGCTCCACCTCAGGCCACACACACTCCTGTGGGGCTAATCACACTGACGGAGGAGTGAAGCACTTCGCCAAGATGGCCGTCCCTGGAGATGGCAGACTTAAATCAATTGTGTTTTTCTTCCAGCATATCTACTGAAAATGAAATCAACAAAACAGAATAATACACAGAGGTGCTAAATACGTACATCAAAGCTAAGTTTATATTTGGAAAAAGTGACTTTCTTGATAGTGACAAATCAGAACACATATATATACATATGTAACAGAGTTAAAAATGCACTTTATACATATACACATACATACACATATACAAACTAGCCTGTTATTAGTAAACACTTACTAAACAAAAATAACAGGCAACAAATAACAAAAATTATTGATCTGATTTTCTTGCATTTGCATTCAGTAGTTTGAGTAATAAAAATACAGATAAATTTGGCCTAAACATCTTTGCAGACTTTGTAAAATACTTAAATTTAAAGTACATAGATGCTCTTACTCAAGATTTAAAATGCAACACTTTAACAGCTGCAGACACATTGAATACTTTAATTTTCTATTGAATATAATTGTTCCATGCATAAAGATCTTCGTTCAATAGTGAGAAAATATTTCCAGTCCCTACTTTTGAAGTTGCAAGGAGCATGAGGTGAGAGGAACCCTACTTAGACTCATTCTAGCACATTGATACAATTAGTTAAACAAGTTAAACAAACACTCTATTGGTTGACATTCATCTCAATAAGTAAAATTTATTTTTTTAATCTCAGCAAATCATGTCAAACTGATGAATCTGAAATTCCTCAATTAAGCAGTCCCGTCTCTCTTTTAAGGTCGCATATTGATTGAACTTTGTAAACCAAATTATAAAATCTAGTTAACTTGTGCAGCTTTTTAAAAGTGGTAACAAAGTGTATTGTTTTTACTTACCTGTGTGGAGTACTCTTCTGTGCCGTGTAGCAATGCAGTGTACGTTTCAGGGGTGCATTTATAAGTTCTCTGAAGTGTCGTGACTTTGATGCTCACCAGGAGGGGAGGATCTCCTGGAGTTTTGGATGTCACGAGGAAAAATAAAAAATAAAATACTTTTTATAAACCAGGTGTGTAATATAGCTATGCCTGGAGCAGCCATGTATAGAAAACAAAGGGGACGAGCATTTGGTATTCAAATTTTGACATACTTTCTTTTTTTCTGCCATTTTTTATCTCCACTTCATTTAAGAGGCAAATTATTGGACAGTTTTACATAATTAACTGTTCAAAAGCCAGAGATCAGAAAAAAGTAATCAAATTAATACACATTTGTGTGGCATTTGATTTCTGCACTACATGCACTTCTACTTTTGATACTTTGAGTACAATTTTTCAGTCAAGCATGATTTTAAATGTAGAGCTTTTACTTGTAAAGGGGTGTTTCTATATTCTTATTTAAGTAAAGGATCTGAGTACTTCTACGGTTGTATTGGACCAGATGCTATTGATATGTTTGCCACTCTGGTCTCCTTGGTTGTCAGATGGGCTTAATATAAATATTCAGGATTTCCTTGAGCAATATCCTCACTCAGCCCTTCATCCTTTGTTTCTGTTACTTGAGATGCTGAGCATGTCACAATTCAGGAATAGCAGGTTTGGACCCAAATGCATCAAACACTGATGAGGAGGCGGTGTTCAGTGATTTAATGGGGAAAAAACCAACATGGGATGGAGTCCAAAAACAACCAGACAACAGAGGACTTCACAAACTGAGAGACGACAAACTGACAATGAAACAGGCGAAGCTAAACTCAAATAGTCAAGGAGAGCAGGGTGAAGTGACACAGGGGGAACAGATCAGGGTGGGGTAGACAATCCCTAAGGCGGGAAAACACAGAATCAGGAAGTTAAACACAAGACATGTGGAGCGAATCTACAAAATAAAACAGGAAACGAACATAAAATGAATAACATGAGTGTTAGGATGCCCGAGCGGCCATGGAGGCAAATGAGCCGATCAGGAGTCAAAAAGCAGTTTTGGATGAAGCTTCATTTAAATTTTATTTATACTTAACCACCACCCAAAGGTTCCGCTAGTTTCCACTGGTCTCCACCCGTTCCCCTCAACAAACAAATTGAGCTCTTTTTATATCCCTGGTGACTCCAATTAGAACAGACCTACCATCTAGAGGTCAGTTTATCTATACCATGTACAATAAATATTTACATGATTTTACTAACCCCCAAAATATACATATTAATTTACCCCCATTCATACTTCCCATAAATAAAGTAAATTATAAATCCATAGTTATATTTAAATAAACACAGCAACACATATCTTCACTTCCCCCTACCCGCTTCCTCCAGTTGGTATTTCCCAGAACTATAAATGGGTGCTCGGGCCCCGGGGAAGCTTTTTGCCCCAACACCCTGGGAAGAGGAAAACAGGCAGAGGTAAGTTGTTGCAATATATATATATATATATCCCAGCTGAGCACATGGCTCCCAGCATCCACAGTCCAACAATAAATACATACAATAAACCTGTGTCCTCCTTGGGTCCTTCTTCACACCACATCTCTCACACACTATCCATGCGTCGTTACAATGAGACACGTAAAAACACAACAAACAGAAAATCCCAAACCTCTAGATAACTGATCACATGAAAACCACTGACAGATCATAATGCCAAATAGTCTTAAAATCCAAGGGCTTTGGACACAGAACCAGACTGTTGCAGACCACTGGTGCACAAGAATAATATCAACAGCCAGTGAGCCAATGTCAATGGTTGTTCTTTTTTTATTACATTTTCATCAATGTGACGCAAACAAAAGCATCGAAGCTCTGTCTCACGAAGCCGTCTGAGTCCTGCCAGTAAAGACTTCATCTGAAGTGTTCATCACTTAACTGGAGGTGGAAAAAGAGACAGTCTGTAAGCCTATGTGTGAGTATGTGACAGGGTGTATTGGGATTGATGGTTTTACAAGGTGGTTAATTGCATTTAAGCCTCTGCTTAGGCGAGTAGAACCCAATGTTCTGTTCCCTTGTGATCGCAAGACAAAAGCCAGATTGATCCTTTGTCTAATTGACGTCTGAATTACCAGACAGAAAGAGAGAACAGGAAAGTGTCAGTTGTGTTACCTCTTTTTAATCGAGAGGGGCAGCAGTGGTCTGCACTTCATACAGGATATTCAATGCCAACAGGGTTTCAAGAGCAGAACTTGAAGCCTTTGCAGACATGACATGATATTAACACTATCTGAAATTTAACAACTCAACGATACCCTGGCGTCACCCACGGTGTCAGTGTTGCCAGGGTAAGTAGAAACATACAACTCTCCATTGGAGAACGGACATGAATCAAACAAGAGAAAACATAACATAACATCTAATCTTGGATACATGTACTTCCATTTTATATTTAGGATTCAATCAACTATTAATATAAAGAGGCACTGGAACACAGGATATATTCTGGCCTGCTCCAGTGGTTCATATAATCATAATGGAGTTGAGTCACATCTTACATAAACACATTGTAAAATCATGCTGTTAGGAAACCTCTCCCTCTTTCTCCATTTCCTGTCTCAAATTTATTAATGTTAGCAAAGGGGCGCTGCTGCAGGAGGCAGTATAGATCAGTCATGATCAGGCATTTGCATATATTTCCCTGCCGACGGTCAAGAAGCCAAAAGCAAAATTATGTATTTTTTGACACTGTACAGAAACCGCCGGCACAAACTGGAACATCACATCAGTGATCCCCTAACTTTCCCTCTTGCGCCACCATGATGTTGACATTTGTTGTTCTGAATGGATTTCTTTACCGTTATTTAATTGACTTCCATGAATTTTGGTGAACGCATTCATGTTCCCTTCAGGATGAACTGTAACCACTTGATGAGCTTTACTTTTTAATCTCGCACCACAATCAGGTACAAAATAATTAAACTTTGGTTTATGACCAAATACCTGCATTATAACATTCCCACAATAAAGTAGTGTAACAAACCCAATGTAATACTTTTGAGCAGGCCTGCAGATTCTCCAATTAACCCACCAGTCTCAAAGAGCAAAAGACCACAGCACATAATTAGTTTAAAAGCTAATTAAAAAAAAGAAATCCCATGGACACTATCAACACTATAATTAAGAAGACACTTGTGCTTGTGGCTGTACTAATTATCCTCAATTATCAGAAGAGGAATGGAAAACAAGTCAGTGTCCTACAGTAGAGAGGAGGGGAAGTCCAAGGCCACAGATCAGCTCTACCACAGGTTGGTTGCTTCCTCAGTCCATTAAATGCCACTTGATGGCAGTCCTCTGAGCCATGCCATGGACCAGGCTGGCAACACACACACACACACACACACACACACACACACACACACACACACACGCACACACACACACACACACACACACACACACACACACACACACACAGTGTGAAGGTGAGCAAATATGAATGGGATGATACAGGTCTGTTACAGAAGCACTCTGTTTGGTGCTTCTAAACAAATTTGAGTATTTTAACATGCTAAACTAAGGTTGGTGAACACGGTGAACATTATTCCTGCATCATGTGAGCATGCTGATTTAGGTATAATGTTGTTTTCTTTATGGCGTTTTGTGGTTTTCCTCAGAAACATTGTGGCTGTGAACACAGCCTGAAAAGGCAGAAAGTTTCTGTTATAGAGTATGTGGCTGATCCATGCAGCTAAAATATGTTGTCCAGTGCTTATTGAAATCACATGTCAGAATGTGTGAAGGAATCCAAAGACAAAACAACAGACATGTGGAAGATAAATGATCCCATATGGTCAGATATGAAAACAAATTTAAAAACACACTTTGCTATGTGAGGCCCAAAGTTACACAGCTCTTCTGTGTTTTTCAGCCCCTTCTCTGCCGCCCCGTCATGGTTGTGAGAGATGAATTTGGCAGCTGGAATTGGAAACAGGTCTGAAAGTTTTTTCTGTAAAAGCACACACCCTGGAGAAACTGTCATCAATCAAAAACTTTGCTGCTCAAGATGTGTGACCGTGGATGACCGAAGCCGAGAGAGAAAAGAAACAGAAAAAAACGGAGGAGACCGTCTTTTTAAATCATTTGTACAGCAATAGATCCCAGGGCAGCAATTGGAGCTTTAAAGTTATCGTTTATGTTTCGTCATCGTACGATTAACAGATTGTCTCAAAATCAGTGCAGCTGTTGCTTTAGTTTCAATACTCACATGGATTTCAGCATTAGCTGCATGTGCTGAACTCCAGAGGATGAATATACATTCGGGTGAGCAGCTACTGAGCTGACTCCTTTTAATGGGATTTTTGACGTAAACATAAACAGAGGAACTAACTGAGTGGCGTGTAGCAAAAATAAGAAGAATGGGCATCCAGTTTTCCACCCAGTATTACAATTATGGCTCTCTAAATATGCAGTAATCACCATAATTATGGGCTTTTGTTAGTCTTTAGCTAACAAACAAACAAACAAACAACCCAGCGTTTGATTTAGCAATCACTTCTTAATGGTTTTAATTATGGAATCAAACAACAGGACGTCATTAAGAAAGATAAATAAGAGTGTCCTGATAACACGTTATTATTAAAGCTTAATCCAGTTAGCCATCCATGTCAGAGGTATACAGACAAGCACAGTTTTGTTTAAAGAAGAACACTTTCATGAAAGAAGAAGCACTTGAGAAAGACAGGCCTTTTTTAGGATGATTTATAGCTTTGTGCTGCCGGTTGCACTTTGAAGAATTGAAGACCACAACAAATAAAATTGCTACTGAAGAGCGGCATTGTTCAGATATCCTAAACATATTAGCGGAGTGGTGTGGCATCAAACTGCAGTCATGTTATGTAATAGGGATTGTGTTTGAGTATTTTTATTTCTTTGACAACATTTGCTTTTTTTGAAAGACAGAGTTAATCGGTTCACTATGCAATTAATTATCAGTATCCTAAATTTCAATTACTTTGTGCCTTCATCTACTCTTTCCACTTTTCACACATAATTACGTTCTCAGTAATCACATTTACACAACGCCTGTTAAGTTAAGCAGTGGCTCAGTATGGTAGCAGTGATTTACCTTTCATGAACGCAAATGTGCTAATCCATCCGAGACTTTAATTAATATCTATGTTCAACTAGTCCAACTCTCTATCGCTCTATGTTGAATTTACACCAATATATTGGCATTGTAGATGAACAAGACATAAACTCTTGATGCGTTTTAAAGATATTTTAGATGCATCTTTGAACTGCATTCAGCTGGAGCTGTGTAGAAAACCAAACACTATATAATGGAAGTAAATTATTTGAAATATGAAACAAGGGTTATTGTTTACTATTTTCTAAAGTCTAAAATATTTGTTTTTGTTTTCATAAAACCACTGCAACAGAAACACTACAAAATGTTTTATGAATATGATACAAACCACACACACGTACACCTGGAATATATTAAAGAACCAAGTGCATTTTTAAACCAAATGCAGCTGTTAATGTTTCCTATATCCGAAAGTACATTACTTAATTTACGCTTTGTTAAACAATTTGTAGACAATTCCTTTGCGGTTGTCTGCAATTGACTCTAAGATGTTTTGGGAAGACTGAATGAGTAAATCATGGGAGCTTTTGATTACAAATAATTAAAGAAACTTTTTGTCAGAAAGAGCTTTTTGTATCAACTTGCAAAGGCAAATCCTACTGGGCTGCTCTTTTGTCTGTGTTTGTATTATTTACTGGAAACTAAGCAACTACTTATCCACTATTGAAGTCTTTGAGGAGAGATTTGACTTCTTCTGTAATGTGAACCTTGCTGGATGTAAGAGAGAGTTGGCGAAGCTTTAAGTTTACAACATGAAGGAGGAACAAGGGGGAGTAAAAGATAGGAAGAGGGAGATAACAAATGGCTATTTTTACACTCAGGGACATGGTCCAACTCTGTGACAGGAGCTGCTGGGCTCTATTGTAACGCCTTAGTCCAAAGGAATAAACACCTGCCACTGTTCTCAGAATAATTATACACACTGTTCAAGCTGCCCGGTCAGGGAGCATAGAACTTTATATCCAGAAAAGAAACCTTATTTCTTTTGAGTCCATGGTAAAGGTTATTCCAAAAGATGCTCTGCAATGCAGCGGATTCTTAAAATGTTAACTGAAAGGGGACTTTTTTTTAACATTCACTTTGTTTGATCTAAACGTAGATAAGTGGGTTCAATTTATCTTTAAAAGCCCCCCAAAACACATTTTCTTGAGCGATGTGATCCTATAGGAACCCAACATTTTTCTGCCAAAGTTACAGTTTCCTCTTGTTGATCTGTTTATGTATTGTCTCTTGTCTTGCAATTAAAAAACACAACATTCTATACATGTCATGATCTCTGCTGTGCCTCTCTTATCCTGCCAGTTTTCCCTTCATTTGGTCCCCTGTTTGTCCTGTGTGTCTGCGTGTGTGTGTGTGTGTGTGTGTGTGTGTGTGTGTGTGTGCGTCTGCGTGTGTGTGTGTGTGTGTGTGTGTGTCTGCGTGTGTGTGTGTGTGTGTGCCTGGGCGTGCCCTACCCTTCCCCTCCTGCTGTCAATTAACTGGCACACATGCAACCCATCCATTCATCAAACCCAGGGGCGTTTCTAGGATTCAAAGAAAGGGGGGGCTTAGCCCCAAAGGGAGTGGCATGTTTGTGCACACAGCTGGCGGCAATTGTTTTTGGGGCCCATTTGGTGCCGCGGATATCCATTGTTTCAGACAATTCATAGATTGGTTCAATCAGAAAGAGTGTGATTTTGCTCTGTAGTTTTGCTTGCGTTCAGTATAGCGTTATTCAATAGCGTTATGAGGGACACTATGACATTTAGTTTTCACTAGCATTAACTGATTATAAACAACAACATTCTATAGGGACTGATATTATTGTTTTTCGAAATACTAGAGAGATATATTAATGCAAAGAATAGAGAGATGTCGATAGTTATTTCTTGTATTTCGAATTCGCTCGTTCACACTCTTGCTCACTGGAGACAGTTTCTAACAAAATAGCTAGCTAGCTAGCTAGTTTAGTGTTAACATAGCCCACTACAATATTCCCTTTCATTTGCCTCAAGTAAACCTAAATTTAAGCAGGTAACAATCGTTAACAACTACAGATAGCCACATTCTGTAACTACCTGTACTTACAATTTCACTCCGTGCATCATTTACTTAAGCAATAAGGTACTCGAGGCAGTACTGTATCGTCAATAATGTACTGTTCAAGGGTTTGCCGGCCCTCTGCTACGCGTCGGGCCTAACAACACCCTTGAACAGTACATTATTGACGATACAGTACTGGCTTGAGTACCTTATTGCTTTTATAATACGGTTGCCTGCGACATTATAAATAGTAAGTAAATAGTAAGCTGCCTTTCAGCACAAAATAGTTGTAGCCACCAAACGTTGTGTATCGCATTTCAGTAGCCGAGAGAAAATAGTCCCGTATGTGTGGCTGTTGCTATGCAACAGACAAACAGTATTGGGAACATCACGTTTGTTAGCCTAGCTAGATCTCGCACCATCTCATTCATTCACATTGCTCATTTTATAAAAGTTGCCATTAAAATAACAAAAATGACAATGGGACACTTTCAATAAAATAATATTTAATTTAAACATTAGTCCTAAACATTCTAAATCAATCATAAATGCTAAAAGGAAACTAAAGTTACGAGTGACTTGAAATGACAACTAACGGTCGCGTAAAATCTACCTTTTATTTTGAGTGCGCACTGATATGGAACGCTCAAGCAAATGTAAACAGGTGTACAGTACATTATGGCTCAATACAGTACACCCCGTGACTCACTCTCAACCAATCAGAATGCTTGATTTCATCTACCCGTATTATAATTTGAGCTAAACTCCTTGGCTATAATCCTGGCTGTCGTTGACGAGAGACGTTACTTGGCAGAGTGAGAAAGCCAGCGCAGCAGCCTCCCCTAGGTCCTAGTGCCCGGGGTTTATATCGTTAAGTATGATGATAGGCTATTGGATTGTAATTTGAAGGGGGAGAAAACATACAAACCAGAACGCACGCACATATGTAGCATGTTAGAGTTATAAATAACTTGTCCATGTGAGAAACAATAGTTTAATTTAATGACATCACCAAAATTAAAATTAAAAAAAAGATTTTTTTTTTTTTAAAGCCAATAATGCCAAATTATTTGGGGGGGCCTAACGACGCCCCTGATCAAACCCCACAGTATTTCTACCCCAGCTCTTCACCTCAGTCCTCGCATGATTGTTAGTCTTCATGCAGTGAACTACAGCTATGGCCTTATGTATTTCCCGGCAATTGTGTGTTGCAACTTTTGTTTAACCTGTGCTTCCCTCAGCCTCAGGCTCTGTGCTCCTCTCAGATCCCCCCTGGACCCAGCCTTGCCGACCCGATCGGTCACCTGCCCACTCCCGGATTCTCCCTGACCTGCCCGACAACTCACCTGCCTGCTATCAGCCACATCCTGTCCAGGCCACATACGACGCCAAACCCCGACCCTTACCATTTCCACCCCTGTTCAGTATCAATAAAACAACTGTGAACCACTCCTGCTCCTGTGTCCTTGCTCTTGGGTCCAGACCCGCACAACCATGACAATATAGTATTCTATATGAAATATTTCTGTTGAGTGACGCTCATTAATGTTACCATAGACTGTGTATAAGAAGTGGACGTAGTTACAGTGACTTCATCCCTTTGTTTGTGGACTGACGTTTTGAAGTCTTAATTGTGACCTGTCAATCACAAGGTAGCCCCGCCCTAAAGCATAACCTGCTTTATTGTCTATATAATTCTAAATGGAACTATAATTTACTAATTGAACATCATGTTGTATATTAAAGAAGACTTGAAACTAGCGATTTAGACCATAAACTCTTGTTCACAATGTTTACTGAGGTAATATATCAATTGAGAAGTAGAGTCATTTTCTCATAGACTTCTATAGAATCATATACTTCGTTTTACTTATTTCGCCTGTTTCATTGTCAGTTTGTCATCTCTCAATTTGTGAAGTCCTCTATTGTCTGGTTGTTTTTGGACTCCATCCCATGTTTGTTTTTCCCCATTAAATCACTGAACACCGCCTCCTCATCAGTGTTTTCTGCATTTGGGTCCAAACCTGCTATTCCTGAATTGTAACATGCTCAGCATCTCAAGTAACAGAAACAAAGGATGAAGGGCTGAGTGGGGATATTGCTCAAGGAAATCCTGAATATATTTATATTAAGCCCATCTGACAACCAAGGAGTTGCTGCCTGGATGATGCATACTTGCATGCACCAATCAGGCTTTACCAACATTTGAAATATAAGTAGGGTTGTTCGCTTCTTTTGCCAGTAAAATCACCAACACAAAGCAATGTCTTGTGTTGTCCCAATGTTAGAAATCTCTACAATAATGCGACTGAATATATTGTTATATTCCACACATATAATGCTGTCAAGACCCGTGTTGTAAGAAGAAACTTATGGTTGTTTATGATGTTTTATTTATTAGAATACTTGATTCTAAACTCCACAATGTAGCATTTTTATAAGCAATTTGTAAACATTTACAAATTTTTTGTTTTCTTTGTGTTTATTGATAACAATTTCAACAACTTTAACCCCTCCTGCGAAACATCCATGCTTACAACTACAATGCAATGTGTTATAAGCTATTTATTATGTATATATATTGCTTTCAAATGATAAATAGGGTGGTTAAAGTTATGTGTTACAGCTACTCGATGGATAAGTGCAAAGTCAAACAATGATGACCCATTTAAGCCCTTTATTCCGAAGGGGTCTCGTAGTTTCATTTAACCCTCTGTAAGGAGAATTGACGTCTGATAGGAAGTGTAGCGGCCTCCCCCGGGGGCGATCACGCTCCGGCCAGCTGGCTGTCAGAGGTAGCAGGGTGAGAACAAAGCCAAGAGTCATTGAGCATGGCTGTACATCTATCAGCTTCTCTCTCAACACCCTGCCATTACTGCTGATGGAGATCTGGCTGAAAAACACTCAGGCCATCAGCACGTAAATGCTTGAATGGAAACATACGCGGATTGGGTGTCCTTGTTTGGGATTGTATGCACGTTGTCATTACATATTGCCCAGCCACTCGCATCACTTACCTTTTTGCTATTACAGTTGCTCCACGACGAACTAACTTTCTTCTCACGTCAGAGTTAGTTCATTTAGTTTGTAGCTTATTTGATCGCTTCTGAATCTGTGAGAATATTTAAAAGCAAAAGGAAATAATGTATCTATAAACAGGATATTGTAGTAATGCTGTAATATGCAAAGCATCTCTCTTATTCCCAATATACAATGGGAAAATTTTCCCAAAAATGTGATGAATAATGAGGAAGTGAAGCATGCCACATCTATAGGAAGGAATTTACTAGCTCCTGATTTGGCCCATATTTACTGCATGTAAAGTAATTGCCTTTAAATGACCGGGAATTCTGCCCAATTATATCATGAAATGATAGCTATGAAGCTATGGCAGGATTTTTGCATGTCGCAGCGCACTGATCTCATTGTCTCGCATGGAAAGAATGACCTGCCAAATGCCAGTTGAATGGCTCAAAGAGCGTGACCAGACTCTGAAAACAAGCGTGTCTCTGAGGGACCAGAGGTTAGGCCACAGCTGACCCAAACCCACAACACACCGCTGCGCACTGCACCACCACCTGTCTATTCCAACAGCCAGCTTTCTTTTTTAGAACTTTTTCACCTTATCGCCGAGCGTTCCCAACAGTTTTCAGGGAAATAAATAATGTGTAGAGATTTTTTTTAAACCTCCTCTGAACCCGTTTATCTCTGCTGCCGTGTTTCCCACTGCTGACATTTGCATAAGCTACTTATTCTGACGTAAACACCCCAACAACATGGGAAAGTATTATTTTTGACTCAAACAGTTGCTGTTGCAGACACATAAAACCTGCTCTGGACTGCTTTGTTATCCAGCTACTCAGTTTGTTTTTGTAACCTTTTCCAAAACCAGAAAGCCATATAATTATCTCAACTATACATCCTATGTTTACATTACCTTTTGCAGTGGGACTAATCTCTCTCTTCAAACATTAACAGACAACAGATGCATGTGCTGTAATGTGACTAGATAGTAGGCAGAGAATGTGGAGATACCAAAAAAAAAAAAAAACACCAAAACAAGAGAAAGATGGAGAGTTATCTTTGTGAACATGTGACTCTTTATGCACCAGGAGTCATATTTTAATGATATGAGTCTCATTATAAATATTAATTAAGCTGTGTGTCTCTCTGTGTTGGCATTGTCCCTCTGGCTCCCTCTGTTGGATAGCCTGGGGACTGCTGCCCATGGAGAATATAGAGAAAAAAAGATACAGATGGTTTCATGATGGAATTAAAGTTAAGCAAAATGCCATTGTTGTTTAGAGTCAAATAGAGCCTATAAATGTGCCGGGAGGCTAATTCAGATGCTGTTATTTATAATCTCTTAGGAGTTGGGGGGCATCTGTCCAGTTCTTTGCTTCAGCTCTGCGGAGTTTATTGACACATGCAGAAGGTCCTTGGACCCTGTTTAGGGGCAAAGTTCATGTAAAGACTGCGTGTGTATATGTGTGTGTGTGTGTGTGTGTGTGTGTGTGTGTGTGTGTGTGTGTGTGTGTGTGTGTATGTATGTATGTGTGTGTGTGTGTGTGTGTATGTATGTGTGTGTGTGTGTGTGTGTGTGTATGTGTGTGTGTGTGTGTGTGTGTGTGTATGTGGGGGTGTGTGTGTGTGTGTGTGTGTGTGTGTGTGTGTGTGTGTGTGTTTTTCAAGAAGAAACACAATGTTTTGCTCAGGGAGTTACTGCAACAGCATGCAGCCCTCTATGCCCTCTATACCTTATTTGCGATATGTGGTCAGTTAACAGGAAGGCAAGGATATTGATTAGTTGGTTAAAGGTCCAAGAAACTCCCCAGACTGTGTCTGTTGATATGCTTTAAGACCCTGTCGTGGGAAGCTATACGATTTCCTGATTAAGTCTGGAAATGCTGGTGGCATTCGATGCATTTTTAGTAGCTCTCTCAGTCGGATCCTTTGTGAACACATCCATCAGACCTTATAGTACAACACAGTCCACAATTCTTGTGTGATGGATTCTCTTCTTAAAACATAAATTCAGATTCAGTCTGTGATGAATATCACTGAGGAACACATTAATTAGTCCAACTTGGCATTTCAGTATTGACCACACCAAATTCAACCCAATTTGCAATAAAGAACTACTCCTTCGCCAAAGCCCCTTATTACAGTAAAAGGATTAGTTCCGATCTGTATAGGAAATGAAACGTTCTTGCCAAAGGTAAAAATGCACAACCATTTTTGCAAAATGACAACTGAGTGCATTAGAGATGTGACCGAAACCTATTTAGGAAATTGATCAGGAACACACACCCAAACAAATAGGTCCCAATCAAATAAGCTATTATATTAGTATATTGAAGACAAATAGTTTAAGGAAGTCACAAAATACAAAAATTATAAGTAAATAAATAATATAAAAATATTGTGGATGTCTCACAGACACACATACACAAAAACCTACTCTACTCAGTAGTTTGACATTTTGGGAAATACATTTCTTTACTTTCTAGCTGACAGTTGGATGAGAAGATCTATAACTACCGCTCTCATGTCTGAACGGATGAAGCTCCAGCGAGCAGCTTGTACAAAGACTGGAAACAGGGGAAACAGCCTTGCTCTGTCCAAAGGTAACACTACCAGCACCTCTAAAGCTAATCATCTTGTTTTTTTAACAATCCACAAAAATAGAAGTGTACAAACAAAAATTGACGTGATGTTTGACGGTTATACCAGGCTATCTATTACTAAACTGCAAATACAGATTGAAAAACAAGATACAAGGCATTGATTAGTCATCTTTAGAGGTGCTGTGAGGCAGCTTGTGTGACCTTTGGACAGAGCCAGGCTGTTTCCCACTGTTCAGTCCTTATGCTAAGCTAAATTAACTGGCTGCTGCTGGTAGCTTAATTAAGTTACCTTTACAGACGTGAGTATCTTCTCATCTAAGTCTCGACAAGAAAGCAAACAACATATTTGCCAAATTGTTGACTTTGAGTGTTGTACATCACATTTATTGAGTCCCCTCTATGCACATAGTCTATAGATAAACTGTAGGCAATATAGACCATTCTCAACGAAATTGCATTGCTAGGCAACAGCTCGGGTCCACGTTTACTTCCTGTCAGCTGATGTCATTCACATACACGCAATGGGAAATAAACTGGGACACATCTGGAATGTTTATGTGAAAAATAAATAAACAAGTAGACAGTCCTACAGTGAATATTAATTGGAGACCCCCCCACCCACCCCCGGGCAAAAACGTTTTTCATACTGATCAATACAGAGATTTTGTGCTACTTTGCTTCTGTAACACCATCTTTCAGACTAGTGAAAGGATAACAACCAGAATACACATTTAGGTGTTCATTTAATTACATTTTATCTATTTGCGTCTGTATAGATATGTTTGTGCAAATGTGCACATATTAAAAAAGACAGGACTTAATTAGCATATTCAAAGATACATTTTCATAAAACTTGTGATACCAACAAAAAAAGCCAATAATGTCAGTAATCAACTAAGAAAGTTTCATGGTGATATCTATTCAAACTTTTACTTCGGTACCTCGGAGTGAAGTCCAGCAGATATGGTTGCTATCAACACACCATGATGGTCAGAAATCTGCAATTTGTGAAATAAACACAAACACACACACACACACACACGCACACACACACGCGCGCGCGCACACACACACACACACACACACACACACACACACACACACGATACCCCCGGTCTTGGGTCTAGTCTAACCCCCCACCCATCCATGTTACATCACATGGGTACGAGGAGCGCAAATTAGCAGCGGAGCGGCTCGCGCTCATTCAGACCCCGGTGAAATACGACCAGAGCTCAAACGTTTACTCTTTTTAAAATTCAATTTCCATTTCAACCTTTTTGCTTAGAGCGCAAACACAGTTAAGGTCTTTACTGCCGCTGACAGGACAGAAGGACTTCTTCCCAACGTGAAGCTGAACGCATGCGGTAATTTATTTTGAAAGTTGGATTACAGCGTAGTCACTTGAACTGGGAGGAAATATTGTCTGCCAGATGCTGCCCAGAAGATGAGCAGTTCAGATTGGGGACATCAGAGGAATCCCGTGCTGTCAACGGTAATTTGTCTTGCAATGATTCAATCTGATGATATTTCCACGTGTGCTTCACGTGAACTGAAATATTACTAACTTTAAAACAAATTATAAACTGTAGTAAACCTCGCAATAAAACTGCTTCTTTACAAGGGAGTAGTAAACGTGTTTTTTGTTTTTGTTTTCTCGAATTGCGATTTAAACGACTTATTGGGTGGCGCACGGACGTTTTTGGCCACTTAATAGACTTGTGATTTTTTTATTCACATGTTGGGACATAGTTAAATTTCTGGAATCAGAATTCCAGCAGCTGCAGTTAATGTCACTTATCGCTGCTGTTCAAATAGATGTTATCTAAACCAGCCTCGATCTGGGATCTGCACTTGGTCTTCTACCCCGTCTGTCAACCCCACACGTGTGTTTTAGTTGAGTGGATGTAAAGGTATAGCCACAATAATGCACTGTTTCCTATTATAACATCACATTGACTGTTTATGGGGCTTAAGCACCCATGAAACACAACTGCACCACCTCTTAAACTATTCTAATTACAAAATCAGTTTGTGCTGCATGAACAAAATATGTTGTGTCATTAAAAATGTACAATGTCGCTGCTTAATTAGGAGCAGAAATGAATCAGGCTGCATTGGGATGAACACACTTGGAATATTACAATGCAGGAAATACTTAAAAAAACTATGATGCAGGATGGAACTTTAAAGTAATTTGGATGCTGTAAACAACAAACAAACTTAGATTGGTTTGAATAATTTATTGAGTTATTCTGCCCTCTTTGTGCAACGAATTGCATTTCTTACACAGAATTATGAAACATATTAAAGCCTAAAACCACTGATAATGTGTACAAGCTCAAGACTTTCAACAAATATTTAATACAACATATTTACATTTCTTATTTATACATGTGTTTCACAATGGAGTTTGCTATTCTAAGGCACATTAACCAAGGGCAGAAAAATGTGTATAATCATGTACTGGGCAGAATAAACACATCAGTGGTTCTCTGTGTACACTTTGTGTACATCATGTACACTGACTACATCAAAAATAATTGTTATGGGAGTTAATTGTCTGTGAGTGATTTTGATCCTAATTAGACATTACAGAAAGTAAGAGAACAACATGTCTCAGTCCCTCGTGTAACTCTTGTTCCACCTCACAGAGTGTTGCTAATACATGTGCCTATTGTTAGGTAAACACTTCTCACAGGCAACTAAACAAACATATTCATTACCATCCCAACACATCTGTTGCAGTGCTAGAGGAGATGCACGCCTCTTGCTGAAGCATCAGCCCCTGTGCATACAGATGCGTTCCATGAATGAGTGATGCCTCGCTGTATGGTGTCAGGTAATTTGCAAACATTAGTAGACAGTACAGGTGCTTCAATGCATACGGAATACACAGTGCAGCTTTGGGATGCATAAAGTAATCATCTGCTCTCTAAAGTGCTACTTCAATCAGCGGGGTGAACTTTTCTCAGTCGTGAGTTCCATTATGCATGTGGATAAAAATGCAGATTTGGGGTTACGGCTTGCATTTGTTCATTTGACCCTCATATGCATGCAACACAATGCGCATTCAAAAAGCTCGCCGGCTAAATGACTGACACTGTGATGTGGTGCAAGGGGCTAAAACGGATAGCCGTGAGAGCTTTCTGAACCTTTTCACAACTTAGAGTGCTGTATGCATCTCTCTCTCACAGAGTTCATGTGAGAAAAGATGCACTGATATTCAAATCACTCCACTCTCCTTGCTCACTCCGTCTGTAATTTCGCACCTTAAGGAAAACAGCATCGGTATCATGTACTCTGATCTCGGCTGTGATTTATCATCAAGGTGCGAAAGCTTCTATGTGGTAGGACAATTATTCTTGTTGATCATTTCTGTCCACAAAATGTACCAAATACACGGTATATATACACTGCTGATAATGCTGTGTTGTTGATGTTTGCTTTGTTAGAGTGAGAGCAGTGTGGTCTCAAAGATCCACATGTTATCTCAGCAGTAGGCCACATAGATGAGTAATAACAGTTGGTTACAGTTGACTTACATACCGTTCGTCGCACATGATGACTGGGCAAGGAACAGCAGTCAATTTCTCAAGGTGAGTCATTTAGTCTCACATGGAGCCTTCAAGACACATTTATTTAAGACTTTGTCGAGAAATGAATGTTGAAACCTTAAAGAATCACAGTAGAATCAAGAAAATGGCACTTATATAAACATCTTGAAAAACAGTGATTTATATTGGAGTCAAGGGAAATAGTCGTACCCAGCATGTGGATTTGTATCTGTTCTAAGAGAACAAACTTTTATAAGCGATTAAGGGACTGTATGAAAATGACTGCGGTGGTGAGGGAGGACTAAATTTGATGCGTCATTGTGAAAAAACAAGGTCCTCCCCAGGCTTGTTAAAGTTTTCCCTTGGCTCTTTAATATGTCAAAAATAATATAACAGGGTTAAAGGAGCAGTGTGTAGTATTTAGTGGCATCTCCTTTTACATAACCAATTGAAAAGGAAATATTAACTTTACATACACTCGTTTATAGAAGAAGGACATAAAAAAAGATGGAGAGGCCTCCAGATCCAGGTCAAACAGACATACAGTATATCACAGCGCTGTCTGCAGAGCACTTTATGGCTTTCCTTGTCCACAAACGTGTGCTCGTCCTGCACGTCTTTGATCTGTAACTCACTGAGTAGCGCACTCAGGCTGCAGAAACAAGAGTCTCTGTAAACATTCAGCTTCGTGGCTGCTGGAGAAATATGGTGAAGACATCCAGTGAGGAATAAATCATAGATGGGGAGGACACATGACAGATATCAATGATTCTCTGGACTTGAGTGTATTGTACATATTTAGCGTTGATTGCAACTGTTAGAAATGTCTTGTCTGACACTTTGAAATGTTTTTTTGCCGGTCCATGAAGGTGTATTGTGCATGATGATCGTCATCCTTCTAGATTGAGGTTAAAGAGAGGTGAACGCTTGAGAAGGGAAGAGAGAGGACATATCTCTATTGTCTCGCTGACGTTTGTGGTTTCCTGAGTGTGAGCCATCTAACAAGATGACAGACGAGAAGAGAGAAACACAGTGGATGTGTACTTCTTTCTGTGCTCCATTCTGCTACAGAGAGCTGAGAAAGAACGAGACATAAAGAAAGAAAGAAATTGCAATTGTACTTACAAAAGAGAGAGGAAAGAGAGAGATGATTATGAGATCCTCAGGTTGATGATGGACTGTGGTGGAGCGGAGTACAGGTGTGACTGGGGTGTCAGCAGCTGTCAAGTGAGTATGGATGTCCTGTGCAGTTCTACAGGCTCCGGTACAAACGGACCCCTGCGACGGACCCAAGAGGGCTAAGAATAGCTTCCATTAGAAAGAGCTGTCACTCTGGATTGTAACGGAGTGGCGATAAGGGTCTGTGAGGATAGCGCCGCTGGGATTCACTTAGCTATGAGTGCCATTCAGCTCGTCTATGTACCTCTGTAAACACACTCATACTGTATGTGTACACATAGGTACATTAGAATCAAATAATAACATTCAAAGACGTGCACAAAAGTCATCACCTCAGAGATGATGCATGCACCTTTTTTTTGTGGGGGACAAAAATCTTCACTTGTATTTCATAGAGTTTGACCTTCTAGAATCAAGTGATATTGGTCAAAACAATTAAATGAACAATAAGCATTAAAAAAAAGTACATTCACTTTTAGAGTAGACTTAATTTACCCTTGATTCACACAGGAAAAAACAACAATATGTGCACTCTTTCTTTCCTTCACTGTCATACACACACGTGTGCTGTGTGTTCATGTACACAGTGTCTATATACACAATTGAGCGGGAAGAATTAGAACCAATCCCTTCCTGTTAGCGGCAGGAAACATCTACTGCTTATTGAATAGAAATCCACTCCCATGTTGCTTTGGGCCACGATTTGATGGCCGATGTTGGTGTCCAACTTTCAGGCACGTGCTGGCTTAAACGGATAAGTTAAGAGTTTATTAAATCACACCCAACAATGTGCCAGTACTGTCAGTTCCTCTAATGAAACATCCTCTTGTAAGGAGCTCTTTACCTCTAGGTGGGAATCAAATTACTTATTGGTTTTTTATAGAGCAATAAACAGATGCACTTGCTATAGCAACAGAAAACCACTTGTGATAGTGGAGGACGCACACAGCGGTTAGCTAACACCATTGTTGGTTTTTTTTTTTTTTTTATTGGGATACATCAGAATAAACATGTCACATTGGTCACTGTGGATTGTGTTCTGAGCGGTGCCCTGGCTCTCTGGTCTCTGGTCAGCATCTGTTGCCTTTCGTTCTCAGAAAATCAGATATAAAGTGCAACACATTCCATCACTTACTTTGGGCTGGGTGGCTGCCAACAGCTTACCTTCCTGCCCCTGAACAAACCCAGACAATGTTTGGATGCTGCTGGCACTAAAGTGGAAAAACGACAAGATTAATCAAACTGACTGAGTCATACGTTCTCGCATGGCGGACAGGCTCAATTGTTTCTGCAGCGCCGCTCAAAAGGAATCAGCGCTTAAAAAGAAGCTTGTTTTTTTTATATATTTGTTTGTGTGTCTTACCACTGTCAGAAAACATTGTGCCATTCCTTTTTCCACTTCCACACACACCAAACATGAGAAACCTATTTATTGTCATAAAGAAAGTAAAAAAACAGAGATGCAGTGCTCTGAAGAAACCCATTACACCGATTCATTCTTGGTTTGGTAAAAGGTTTGCTTTTTCAGCCTCATAGCACAAAGAGTCAACACATTCCCTTCAGACACTGAAACAGTGCACTGAATCAGTCCAAGAGAATCCCACAAGGAATAGTTTGAGGATTATAGCGTCCCAGTGCGTGTGTGAGGTTCACTGTAGTTAGAGCTGGGACAGTTAAGGGAAGTAGAGAGATTTATTTGACCATTATTTTAAATCAATACCCGCTCATTGGTAATGTTGGTGTCATTAATAATGGCTCAGTCCTGTTTATTCATGAGCTGTTCCAGAGAATGTGTTTTGGCAGTTTGTGCCAAACAATGCCCTTTCTCGCATTTTAAGTATGATTATTACATGAGCACGATATCGGTTCAAACATTGTAACATACAGTTAGTATCACTTATAAACGTTTTTCAACAAGCTCACATAGCGTTGGTTATATAGCATTGGTGATGTACATCTGGCCCTCAACACCAAACATTTGTCAGGACACGTTGTGCTAATAACATTATATTTCACTCAGTCAAAGGAAGTTTTCACACAGAGGAAAAAACAGTGTGCTAAAATCACAGATGGTCATAACAGCAAAAAGCAACAGTGAAGAGCGCCAGCTGGTTCACTGTATGTCTGCTTGAACTTCAGGGGTTTTATGAACTATTTTTAGTGCCCGCCTACACAGACATTAGACCTATCAAATTACAGTACCAGCATTGTCAGCTAGAACAAAATAATTCACGCCCACCTATTTCTTATGATTTCTTTTATTTCTTATAAGACATCATGCTCCAAAGTCTGTGTTGCTTAATTTGGTGTAAAATGTTTGTTTGAAACAAGACATTGGCTTTCTTATGGGTGATCTCAAACTAGCCAGCTAGGGTTGTATGATAAAAACAGCAACTTATAACTTAATTAAGAAATATTGTAAGTATCTTGAAGTCCCATATATTAAACTGTCAACACTGATGATTATATATAATGCACAAAGTATTGTACTGAGAGTGGAGAGCCTGAGGTATTTGATACTTTAACTCAATGCATGTGGACCAATAATAATTTAGTGCTCCCTCCCATATGTTAACACTTAACATAGCTTTTGTGGGTTTCTGGTATATTTCCCTCTACAGACAATCAACCTGCCCATTAAATTCAATCAAAGACAAGGTTTTGTCCATGGACTGAGTTATCTACTTCATACTCTGGAGGTCACGACTGGAATTATCTCAGAGGACTCAGATAAGTCATGTTGGCCTGAGAGCAGCCTGTGGGTTGTGATGATGGAAACACATCACTTGTGCTGTCTTGTGCTCTAAGATGAATCACACAATCCGGCTCAATGTAGCTTATGTGATTACTCACTAATGACCTACCTACACGCTCCAGTGTTGACTGAACAAGGCATGTGGCTGTTCTCGGGTCATTGTTGGTCAAGTTGTGGATCAGATTTAAGAGTTTGAAAGGGGGCAGTTGTGTTCATGTAATGGCTCACTTAACCTGTCAGTCTTGTGGGAAGTAAATACCTCTTCAGTGTACACAGAAACATTTCCATGCAGGGTGGAGACCGAAGCATCAAGATTTAACGCAGGATAATCAATACCAGCAGAGGAAGATAAAAGAGCACAAAAAGGTTTTGCTTTTCTCTGAACTGCTTTGTAAACCCCGGAGGAGGTAACGGTATTGAGCCATTTTCTGTTTGCTCAGATCCACACTGTTAGGCACTAAAAATAACCCCTCCTCTTTCACAACGTTTGTGTGGGTCAAGGGTCAAGTGTAGCTCCTTTTTGCTCCCCAACACGGCCTATTATCACAGTACAGAGCACAAACAAGCTTTATCTCATCAACTGCTCAACTGGAAACTGTTGCAACTATGTCTTTGCCATGGGCTTGGGGTCGCACGCCGTACACATGACAACTCGTCCTCCAGCCACAAACAAATTATCTGTAAATTCTGGTCCATCGCTAATTATAGAGTGAACCTTTTTTTTTTGGGGGGGGGGGGAGGATTTTCCCTTTTTCTTGTGAAATGATTGCATAAGATCGTTTGATAGTCTGACTTAAATATCAGGTGCTTCTGTCTGACAATTGGATGTGTTTAATCCTTCATCAAGCATATCAAAATACTAATCTTTGGTGAGGCTTCACATGAATAAAAACACACAAACAAGGGTGAAAGCAAATAAAAGCAACAATAATAAATATATCTAAAAAATGGTAGATAAAGTACAATGTTTTCAGACTATAGTGATTTACATTAATAATACAGAGAAAGAGCAGATTGATTTAAACTGATTTTCATAAAGCTTTTATGTCCCCAGGCATCTATAAGTAGTGTGTTGTGTTTCCATCTGAACAAGTGAAAAGAAACATATCACGCTGGTTTGCTGTAAATAAGGTCCTCATGTGACAAATATAGCTCAGGAAACTAAAGAGAAAAGAGGAAAAACACAAACATAAAGTATCTGCTGATTATATCCTTTGAGTCAGAAAGAAAGCAATCTTTAACCCCCCCTCGTGTTTTTGGTTTCAAATGTATTTTAAAAATCAAAGTGTCTAACAGACAAAAATATTTAAAAAAAACAAAACAAATAGTTTGACAAGGGTAATTGCTGCATAGTTTGGGGGCTCTGACTACAAAGGTCTAATCACAACTGTGATCTCAAACAACCACAACATATTTCTTGATAAGTTTTCAACATTTCAAAAAATCTGAAAAGACAAACAACCCTTCCACTAAACCATTGCTCATGAAATGGCTCATGACTATATATTATAGGTTTTGCTTCCAACTGGGCTTCAGAGCGTCATTTGGCCAAGAGACCTCAACAATAAAATGTGCCAGTATAAAATGATGAAACCACAGGAGGAGCCTTGGCTTACTTTTCCTGCAGCTGTGAGGAGAAGATGTGTGTTGAAAATACACATGAGCTGTGCACAGTCGCAAGAGTAGCGTATGGGAATTTTAATACGAGAGAAAGTGTACATGAGCGTGATTAATACGTTGTGATCTATGCAGCATATAGTATTCACAGGAGTGGAGATTATTCTCACTATTGGGAGAGATTTCTTTTCTGAAAGGTTCACTGCACTGTATAATAACTTCAGAAGTATGCTCTACAGACATGTATTAAGAATATATAGGACATATGAACACATCTCAGAGGAAAAGCTTTTGTTTTATTGATAAGGACAAATGCTACTGTATATGACATTACATGTTTATATGGTACTGTTAATGAAACTCTCTTTTTTAAATTGCCTGATGTGATATGAAAACCTTTACCAATCTTAAAGGAATAGTATGACATTTTTAGAAATTCACTCATTCATAATCTTTTGAGTTCAAAGAGGACTCAAACACAGAACACCAGGCAGGCAGGCAGGTTGAATTGAACATAAGGCAGGTAATAACAAAACTGATAGGCATCTAAAACTAAGGGAGCAGTACAATGTACAAAGGAAATATACCAAAAAACTAAACTGATGACAAACCGGTATGACATGAGGAACACAGGGAGGACATCCAACAAGGAATGAACCCAGACGACCAGACAACTGAAACAGGGAACGCATCAGACCAGGGACTTATTATCAAATGAAACACAGGTGAGATGAGACATGACACACGAGGAGAGTAAATTTCAAAATAAAACAGGAAACAGACGAAACTAAAACCTAAGACCATGACAGAAAGACCATAAACTCTCTTTTTAAAGTAGGTTTAAAACTTTAAACAACACAACACCTTTAATAGACTTAGAGTAAATGTAAAAGTTATTCAAAATGTCCTTAAGTGATTTCAGGAGTCTACACAGCTGCAGTGCTGCTTATAATTAGTGCTGCAACAGGTAAACGGTTTGGAATGAGGGCTGGATGTAAATTAAGGGATTTAAATTGCAGACAGTGTCAGATTAATGTCTTCCAGAGGACTGTTCTTGTCTGTGTTCAGTTTCAATGAATTAAGCTTTTCTCTTCAGTTTTCCTTGGCGGTGATTGTTTGTCAAGAGTTGAAAAACAACATGTCTGCCTGCATGCGTCACCGAAGAGACTGCTGATGTCAGTGTGTTTTTGAGCTTGAGGGGCGGGACGTGGTCCTCCACATGATGTGTACACAGCGGGAGACATTGGCCTCCATTACACACACACACACACCTACACACACACACCTACACACCCCTACACACACACACACACACACACACACACACACACACACACACACACACACACACACAGTCCTTGCTGAGGGCAGTCAAAAGAACACCAGAAACACCCACAAGCTGTAGTGCTTGTTTTAGTGGCTTAATCAACATGCTTACAAAAGCGTCACTTACGAACATGAAATATGATTTTGGCTCACAAAAAAAACCCAGTTTGCCAAGAATAATATTTACAGGATAAAGTAATTTATGCATGTCTCACTTGTACCCTGCCAGCCATATGTGCTATTTTCTGCACATTATAATCTACTGTGTGTGATCATTAAATGGATTCTTTTAGACATTCATCAACAGTATTATGTTATCTAAGAGATACATGTTAATCTCACACCCTGCTCATAACATTTTAGATTATGTGGAAAAACTAGATGTGTGATGCTCAAAAATAAGTAGTTCAAGTTGGAATCAACCTCCTCAGAAATGCGAAGTTTTATAGTTGATTGAAACAGCCACACTCATTTTAGTTTAGCATGTTAGCATGCTAACTTTTGCAAGCATAAAATTCAAAGATGAGAGACTGATGGTGTCATTAGTTTTGCAGGTATTTAATCAGAAATAAAAATGTTAGACAAATTGAAATTGTGACCACCAACGTGATTACAGTTCATCGTGAGGGTGACTAGAATGTCTTCATAAATCCATGGCACTTTACATTTCATGGCGATCCATCTAATCTATCCTTAGAGCCATCGTAAAACAAAAATAGTTTGTCATGTTTATTTTGGGTCAAGATGCATTAAAAATGGAGTACGGAAAAAATTGTCCTGTGCATGTTCTTTCTGCATGTGAACAACAACAAAGAAGTGACACAAAGAAGCAGTAAAAAAGTTCACTTTAAATTTGATAATTTGATTAATTACCATCATATCGTGCTGATAAATAACTAGCCATGTCAAATCCGCAGGTTTTCTGTGTTGTGTCCTCTAAAATTTGATCTGTATTGAGTCTGAACACTCCTGGTGAGGATTTACTGTATGAGAAAGACAGAGATACTTTCGTCTAAGTTATACAATCTGCAGCACGGCATTTGTTTTACTTATGCCATGACCCCTCTCACCTGTCTGTAGCTGCACGGTGATTCATGCCTGTCACCTCTACAGCTCTCTCCTGTCAAACCTCATCTCCTCCCCTCCTCCAAAGAGCTGCCATTAGCTATGCTGAGTTGATGTAAACTAAACACATCAAATATTCATTGCACACCAGCCTGCTACTTCTATGGAGTATTATTCATGCACAGACCCGTGGTCAACTGCTCAGGGTCTTTCAAAAGCTCAAGACAGCCTCACACGAATACCACCTAACAGCATAGCAGATCTTATCTGCAAACATATGAGCAAGTGGAAGGCGAACACATTTAAATTCAATCTACCTCTCTTTGTATGCCCTTTTATAGTGTGTTTGGTTATCATGATATTATCATCCAGAGAAGCTGTATAAATCCATCTACAGCAGTGAGACGTGCTGAAAGTTTTGCTGTGTGTGACTCTTCCTGTCTTTGTCAGAGCCAGTTTGAGTTGTAGCACGGATGGTTAAAAGTTAGTGGGAGTGAGTGCAGTCAGTTTAGGGTCCCCATGAGGATGGACAAACAAGAATGTGTTTTACAGCCTAATTAGTCTCTGTTTGCTGATTACCTGCATTACAGAACTACCTACATGTTTTTAATAGGCGTTTTATGTTGTACTGCTGTACTTCATCTAGGGATCATTGATTTGTGCAGCAAATGTTTTTGTTTTGATAATCAGATTTTGACCCAGAAGTTTTTGCTTCATTGATTTTTATCTTGTTTCTTTGATATTCTAAAGCAAATAGTGCTAACTTCTTAGATTTTGTTTTATTTTTTATTTTTTTAGGTCCTAACTATAGGTGAATGAATAGTTGCTTGTCTATGATAGTAAACAGAATAGATTTGGATTTTGGACTGTTGGTTGTATAAAACAAGACATTTGAAGACATCACCTTGGGCATTTGTATTCTATTTGCTGATGTTTTAAAGGACTAATTAATCAATAATAAAAAATAATGGTTAGTTGCTGCCCTACCAACTATTGTATAGGTACTATACTATAGTTTATATTTATAGTTACATATTTTAGTGACATGACTATATTATAGCAGCACACAAACCCCCAGATGGAATGTGTATACTATAGATGGAACAATGTTGACCTATATCACATCTACATCTACCAGAGCTGCTCTCCTTCCCTCGCTCACTCTGCTACTCCTTGTTGCGTGAGATGTTAATATCTTGTTTGCATTGCACCACTTTTTTTCGTGAATGACTGAATATTTTGATGCTGCGCAGTTCTTGTCAGGCCTCCTACTGTGATTGGAGGCAGGATGTGTAGACTTGTATGTTACATTACGATGTGCAGACCTGGGAAATGATAAAGCTGTATGTATTAAATTGCATATAGTCCACATGCATGGATCCGCTCTCTGTTTGGCCATTTACTACATTTGATTTGTGCTCGTACATAACGTCTTTTCCAGTGACCCAGACTGTTTGTGTGGTACATTCATTCATAAGTGGGGTCACTTGCAACAAGTGAACCCTGAGCTCTTCATGGGAGAATGCATAACACTTAGAGGCTATTTAGGTATCTCCGCAGCTCAGAACATAACTAAAATGTTAGCGGCCAAACAGAGATGGCTCTTTAAGATTAAATACACTGAGGCACCTTTGATTTTTTTTTGCTGCCAAGAGGCAGCTGGAGACAACAACAAAACATCAACTTAGTATGCATGGAAAAAAACAAACACAAACGAGACTCCTCTGGCGAGCCGAAATTATTTTGGGAGCATTACAGAGCACTTGAGCCGAAGTTTACATAATGATGGCTTTAAGCATCTACTGTAAGTGTGTGTTTGAGAGGTGAGTGAGAGCGAGTGGCAGAGCATAATGTGTGTATAACTGAGAAGAGGGATAACTTTTCTCTGCTAAGAGGTTGTGAGGAATTGAGTTCATTTAGATTGTGGGTGATACAGATGCGAAGAGGGGGAAATGGAGGACGATAACACTGATAAGGAATACCAGCGATAAAGAAGAGCAGGGGCGGGAGCTGTGGGAGCCAAGTGAAATAAAGACAAATCACCACAATCTACTTTATGTTTCACAGATGGAAAAATAAATCTAGTTCAGAAGGCAATTAATTCATCATCACCATCTAGAGCCACAATGTGCTCATATTATTAACTCTCACTGAAACTGTATCAAAGCAATTGGTCATCCAGTGGAACGATCTTATAGCGATAAAGTTCTGGTACAGAGATCAAACACAAACTCGTTAGTGGCATACATTCATTGTTTGTTATGGTCTCCTCAGAGGATTTGGTGATAACAATAAAAACATAAAGCAATACCAGCCTTATCCTCTCTATTATAGTAGTGATTCAACCATAATCCACTTGATTAATGCTTTTACGTCTCCTATTTAAAGCTTCTGTGGCGTAAAGTCTCTCTTTCCTGTTGCACAAGAAGAGATTAGTAGTTTTTTCTTTTTACAAAAACAACAACTGATTCGACATAGAAATGAGAAGAAACCTATAAAGCCGGTGCTTGCACTGGCTGGCTTTATGGTTTACTTGACCTTTATTACCTGATCTGATGGTGTTGAAGATGTAAAGTGCACCAACTAATAGTCACCTTTTTTTAAATGTTCCAAGTCTGTGTTTCCATTAAGGAGTCCCTGACCTCTTCCTCTGCAGCTTCTCATTTGTAGGTTATTGTTAGTGCTGACTTGCACAGCACTTAAATCAGGTTTTAGAAATTTAGTATATCTATGTATGGGATTATTGCAGTTGTGCCACTGTTTATGACAAACCAAGTGTTTGATACATTTTAGGCTTATGGCGGAGTGACAGAGCTGCATGGAGGAGCTCGGAGGATTAGTGAACATAAACACTGCTTGCCAGCATCCATAAGAGCTGGACGTACAATAGAGCCGCGTGGATACACACATAGGGATCGCCCAGGTCTATTTGGAGTTACCTCATAAACATTTAACATTACAGAGGGCATTGAGGGGCTTTTGCGAGGTCTTCCTCTGAACATATTAAACATTTAGTAACAGAGTTTCTTTGTGTGTGTGACTAGAGTGCAAATTGGGAACATCTCTAAATGTGGCGACATTGGAAGAAAGTCAGGTAAGTTACTGTTCATCCTTTTTGTCTTCTCTTTTTATACGTCTCCTCTCTCTTGTTGGTTTTGTTCTGGAGACTCATTTCTGTTTGTGGTCTTTCTAAAAGTCCCATTAGTCGATTGTACAGGACATGCATCATCTATCAGGAGCAGTCTCATTAGTGTCCTCATGTCTCCTGAAATAGTTGATTGTGTCTCTTTGAAGTTTTCAGATCTGCTTTGTGACTCTGCCAAATTGTGTTTTATTCTTGGGGGACAAACTGCGTCTAGAGACAGTGAAAGGCATGCTTTTTTCTTCCTTTAAAATCTGTATTTGTTTATTACCCTTAACAGATGCAGTACCCATCTGACTTAATTATGCAGGTTTATCATGTGGTTCTGATATCAGTGTTTGTTTGTCAAACAGTGGCCCCTGTCCCTGAACTCCAGCCCTTATTAAGACGAAGCGATGTTGTACATTGTCAGAGAATCATAAGACAGTCATGTTTGAAGAGAAAGGCAGCCCAGAATTCTCTGATTTTTACAGTAGTGGAATAAAAGCAGTGTCATTGAATCACTCAGCTGTCGAAACATTTGTCAAGCGACGTCAATCGCACATAAAAGGCTGTTGATACCAAAAAACGAAAAGCCTGAACATATTCTTAGCTAAAAATAATGCTTTTCATAATGCTAATTTGCAAGTATTGACAGGTGAAATTTCTGTGTTCGCTTTGCTTCTTGCTCGCTTTGTTTATACACAATGTCAGGAAATTGGTGCAAATCTTTCCTAGAGATTTACTACTGTGAAAATGCAGTCCTTTTAATTCTCAAGAGACAGTTCTGAAATGCTAGTTTTGTGCTTTCTATGTTGCTTTAGTAGAAATGTCACAAATCACTGGTTTGCATTTGTTGCCCTAATGAAACAGCTTTCCACTGGATTTAAATAATAAGTTATACATGGTCCCTCAAAGTGATAATCTGGTGGGTTTAGTATAACTGCACTGAAGCCAGTGATTGGTGATTATTATTTATCTGGTTGCAGTGTATGAAGAAGTGTTCAGATGCTTTACTTCATGCATCTATTCAAAATATTACTTAAATAAAAGTAGGTAAGTAATACTCATTATGCAGAGTGACCCGTCAGTGTTGTATTTTTATTACTACCGATGCATTAAAGTATAGGCAGCATTTTAATGTTGTAGAAGGTTATAGTAAAGCACATTCTAACTAGTTGTTATCATGTTTGGTAGTTTATATAATAATGTTGTATCATATTTTATAAAAACATAAAATATGTGCATGTTAAAGTTGCTCAAACGCTCAAATTGCAATAAGCAGGTAACTTTGACTCCTACTATGCCGAGTTACCGGTTGGAGAGTTGCACTTGTACCAACCATCGTGATTTTGTCTTCCTCCATTAGAGTGTTACAAGCACCTTTCAGTGTGATAACATTTTCTCAGATTCTGATTATTTTCTTATTATTTCTACATTGTAAAGATTATATATATGTGTATTGACACATGCGTAACCAGCGATACCAGTGGAATAGCTCAACAGCTTCACAGCTGTTGAGATACAATTTGAAAGTTGAATCTAGTGTTGGGTTACCAAAGAAACAGTGAGTGCAAGTAATACAAAATGATGAGGATAATTCCTCGAGTCCTTCTCCCTGCATTTCTTTGCCAGGCAGGTCTGTGAACATCAGCAAGTGCAAAAGTAGAGAGGAATAAGCTGAATGCTATTCCAGTTTAAAGCTTGTACAGGTTCATTCCTGCCAAGCTGAATCCTGCAACAGTGGGGGGTCTGTAATGATACTCTATCTCAAAATTGGGATTTATTCTAAGGCAACCTTTTTCATTTTGTGTACTCGTGTAATGGAAACAGTTGGAACAGCTTGTGATGAAGGACACTTACCAGTTTCTATAACCTCATGAATATATATAGCAACTGAAATAAGCAGCTGAGGGCAGACTATGTTAAATTTGGAAGGAGAATCACATTTCCTTCTTATTCTTGGACTAGCAGATCATTTACTGAACGTAAGTGATAACGTTTTGATAGCTACAAGACATACATTTTTTATCTTTGACAACAAAATTGCACTGCAGTATGCTTTATTGTTACAGTTACCAAAATACACTGTGGACAACCACAGAAGAAATGCCAGCACAAATCCTTGCTTTCTGTCATGATCAGTGACTGAGTAGCGAGAGGATGAAGTCATTGTATTTAATGCTATTGCGACTTTACCCTTCACATTTTGATTATTTATGAATTTAAATAACAAAAGAAAACGCTGCATCATTCAGTTTTCCATCAGCGCCACTTTTTGTCTCACGGTTGAAAGTCTCCCCTCACATAAGTAATCTTTCTCGCTATTTATCCTGCGTCACTTGCTCTGTCCATTACAAATTCATGTGGATGCCTTTAATTCATGTGTCCACCACCGAAAAGGATGTCAAGCCACGCCATTTTAACACATTACGTGCCACCACCAAGTAACATGTTGTTAAATGTTCGTGGTCATTTTTGTAAGTCCAGGTTGGCTAAATTAGCTCACATCTATAGTTTGACATTTTTATACTGCAATTCTTTTGTTTCTTATCAGCTAAAAAATACACCAATATATCTGCAACAAGCTAATATCAGCCAAGATAGGTTTTAAGACATTTAATCTGTCCCTTTCCTTAATCTTCAAAAAGTCCAATGTGGGTTCCTCTTCTGCAGTGATGATTACTCTTTAATCCGGACAACTCGGTGTATGAAACTGTGGAAACAGTGTAGGATGGTGAACATGGTAACTGATAATCAAAGGCTCCCTGAAGGGATGTTGTTGCTTTACAGCAGGCACAGATCACAAGTCCAACACACCTCATGAAAGAGTGTATGCAACTGCATCCAAATCTTCCCACACACCCGTACAACACAGAAAAGCCCCATACGCACTCACACTGACGCAAAACAGGTACATCTCAAATGTTATGCAAGCATTTGTCATTTTCTCCCGCCCACATGTATCAAACTTGACCTCTGAATATGTGAATGTTGTCAATAGCCTGCACTCAGAAGAGGCTTGGAGCATCCAGCTGCTGGGTCACTGGGGCCGTGATGCGGCGCAGATGAGTCCCACTCTGCTGCTTCACGTTTGTAACAGGGTCAGTGACAAACGTTTTGAGCAGTTCAGAGGTTAGCCACACAGCACAGCTGAAACCAAGTGTGCTTTTAGGCTCAACACTATCTCCTCAATATCTCGCACACACTATCGTTCCTGTCATGTTTTTGCGTGAGGATAACGTCTTCCTGTCCATGTTTAATAATGACAATAGTTTGGGTGTTGGTCAATGAAAATACCTTTTAATTGGGTATAAATACTGTATATTTTTTCTTTCAATAAAACGTCGCTGGAAGCTGAAGAAATAGGTGATGAATAATCAGATACTCGTGTTACTATTGTGTCTTACTATTAACAGTTAGTGATTCACTGTCTTTGTACAAATTGTATTATTTCATAGAAGTTGGAGGAGATAGACAGTGAACTACTTTCTATAATTCTGGACAGTGAAATAACTGAAAAACACGATGATTCTTCTGTGTGATTTCTCTGCAAATAGTAAGCACATTTTAAGCACATCTAATTGACTATTTGCATAATCAAGTGAGGAGTGTTGATCCTTCAACAAAGTCGTTCCTGCTGACACATTCGACTTACATATTCAGTGAAGTGCAAAGTCCCATTGACATTTGATTACATGTCTAAAATGAATGCATGTAAGAGCAGCTTGGGCCCAGTTGCGGAATATTTTAGCAGGGCAAAAAAAAGGAACACTTTAGCAAACATTTTAACTAAAATGATCATGTTCACTGAGGCATGGAGAAGGTACAATGGAGAAGAACGAGCAAAACCTTCGACTTTACATTTTCCAAACACCATTCAGCAGGGCGAACGCCAGCAGGCAGCAAACGAACACAGACCTGACAACTGAATTCCTCAGACAGACTGACCAAATTAGGCTACCAGCATGATGAGCGTGGTTATGTGGTTCTTAACGAGTGAAAAACATGTTTTATCATTGAACATCAATCACAGGCACCGCCTGGATTATGTAGACTTGGCGAGATATTGCCGCGTGTTTTGAGACTTTGAACACTGCGTGGTCAAACTCATCAATGAAATGGTTTAAAGTGGGGTGGCCAATTTTCAATTGTCTTTGTCTTTTTTGACCCCAAAAGTCTTGAGCTGAGTCGGCTATTGGTGAACATTGTTTGGGTTCCTTTTGTTGTGTGGTGTTGCATTTCTCACCGCTACAGCACATTTATGATGCCGTTGCAGAGCAGAATGCTTTTCAGCAATCAAAAACATCAACAGTAAACTTTGCCTCTTGGCAGCATTTCCTCATAATTGAAGATCAATGAAAGTAGCAGTTTTCATCTAAATTCAAATAGAATATTCACTAGTCACACTTGGAGAAACCCATTGCATGGAGAACACAATATGTGTTGGTATGCTGGTAAACACTCCAGAAAAAAGGGCTTTTGTTGCATGTAGAGTTTAATGAGCAGCTGAGGGAAAGCTTCCTCTTTATTTTGTGTATTTGCTGTATTTACAGCTGAAAGACTTTGAGCTACAAAAAGCTTCCTGCGAGAACTAGGATTCTTTTGCGGGTTTTTTGTAACATGATTTTGTAACACATTTTTGATGTGATGCTGTAACTGCAAATCAAACCACTGATCCACTTTTATTTATTATTTGCTCAAGTGTCTTTTGGTTAAGTAGAACATCAACAGGAAGCTTTCGTCAGGATGAATTTCCTGTTGAGTCACAGTGATCTGATATGTCTTGGTTGTTATTGAGGTTTTGATTTTGCAATTAAAATGTACTTTTAAAGAAACGTCCTCCTCAAAAATGCTTTGACACGTTCTGAAAATTGCTATTGGCAATGTATCTTGTATATCTGCTCAGAATGGCTGCCCAAAACATTGAAAATATAAAATACATGCAACAATAGGCATTCTTTTTTTAAATAATGTGTGGGGAATGTTGGAAATCACTTACTGAAGTAACAGTAGACAGGTCAGATAAAAAAAACAAAAAACGGCTGAAACGCAAACAATAGTTAATCAATAGTGATCTATGATGTCTTAATGGTTGCGCAAAAGCTCACAAAAAGAAAAAGTTAATTTTCTGCACAGAACATTATCTTTCACTCAGCTACAGGATAGAAAACACACATTCCAGCAGTTTTACCGTCAAATAGCTGAAGTTGACCATTTACACCAAAATGGATAAGAGTGCTGTCCACTTGAAGTGATGCACCGTCTTCCCTGCAGCAGCCAAATCACAGAACATGTAACAGCATGATGCCTGGTCTCCTCTGAACTCTGCTTCACCCTATTATCAGATAGTGAGGCTCTCATTCAACACGGTCTCTGCTCAGTGTAACATCTGAGCGTGCCCTGCTTTACCGTGGATTATTTAGTTAAAGCACGGGAAGCACAGAATACAGCTTTGGAGTTGTGCTGCATCTATTCGGTTGATGTCTGTCATATATTTCAGAAACAAAGCTTTAGGTTAGTGAATGTTTCAAGGAAAAGGAAAGTTGTGTAAGTTGGGTGATGCAGGAGGGGTTTTGTCACTGTTTTTTCCCTCACCGTCACTAGCACCTCTGCATTAGGAAAGCTGCATGATAGATTGTTGCTTGGGGACATTTTCTGAACCGGACAGTTATTGTGTTTTGAAAGAGGTTTGTTTTTAATCCTTGCTGCTCCCCCTCAACCTGCAATCATGCACGCATCCTCCCCTTTTGTAATTATATTTGTCAGACAGTGTAATCAAATGAAAGGTAAGTACTCTTGAACAAACAACAGTAATTGTTAGTGGCCATTGTATTGAGCCATCCAACATGCACTTGAACAAAGAGCAGTTTTTATGTTGTTTGGGACATGCAGGGAATATGCGTCATTCATTTGAGATCGTCAATGTATTTTTTTACTCAAATAGAAATAAATGACGAGGCATTATTTAAACAAATAGCTGCCTGTCCTTGGAATCAAAGAGAGCAATGGGCATTCAGTATTTCAGTTAAAATCGTCTGGGGGAAAAAAAGAGCATTATGTCATTTTTCACACATCCCCAGGCAGAGGTGAAACATTTTGGCTTGGTAACTCAATGAAAAAACATAAAAAGAAACAGGCCCAAACTGCCTGAGAGGTCCCTCTGGCTCTGCTGTCTACCTCTCAGCTGTCACCTCTTAAATCAGATGTGCAACAATAGCGATAAGAGCTCCAGATTATTTCCTGGAACAGAGAGCTAGCGTTGTTAAACAACACATGTTCTAGATAGAATACCTGGATTGGTCTGGATCTATAGCGCGCAGAGGGATTCACAGCTTAGTGAGAGCCCAGAGGTTTAGCTCTCGCAGGATATCATAACCGCAAGCTATACAAGCTTAACTAGCCTCACACCTTCAAGCCCATTAGTTCCACGCCAACTCTAATCTCTATAAAAAGATTTTGCATATTGCAAGATTTTGGTATCGCAAGCGCTCTGGTTTCCATTTGTAGTTTGCCTCTAGTCAGAGTACCAATAACGTTTGATTGCGTGCAGTTAAACAGTCTATGTTTAACAGGCAGAATGCAATCTCAACAACCCCATCAGCTATTGTCTGACAACGATTCAGCTTTTTATTAGCACGGCTAATTGGCTACTTGTGAAACAATCCAGTTGTAGACGTCGTCTCGCAACTCCAACTCCAGTGTCGCGTCTCGATTTGCTAATCCGACAGTAAACAAAGACTGGCGGAAGTCTACACATGAAGCCCAGAAATATTGTCTCTGGACCCCCAAGGCTAAATTGCCATAAGACCGATTGCCCAGCTCCCACCAAATGGGTGACGTGATTCCCATTGTCCTCCATCAAACGCATCCAAGCTCACATGTATGTGAAAAATCTGCACAAATAATGCACGAGAGACTTACGAGCATATGTCCTCAGGGTTTATCGTTAAAATTCCTCTTTTTGTTGTTTTCTTTTAGAATGCCCACTTTAGGAAACGCCTCATTTTGTGTTCAGCTTTGGGGCATCTAAAAATATGCATGAATCAAAGCAGAAAACTTCTGCATCTGTTACGTGAGATGTGAAAATTTGTAGGATGGTAAGAGATGTGGCGGTTAGTCACCTAATTGTAAAACACGCTTCACTTTAAGATATATTGTATTCATATGAAAAGAAACTTGTGTGGAATCTTCACCAATGTGTAATGGCCACTGTTACGAGTTTAGTGATATAAAAATGGGGTCAGAAAAAGGTTTCTCTTTTTCTCTGCCTTGCTCCCTTACTTTGGCTCTCTCTCTCTCTCTCTCTCTCTCTCTCTCTCGTCATCCCTCCTGCCAGACTGCGTTTGGTTAATCATTGCTCCTACTTGGTGCTACGTTGCAGAAAGTAGTGCACGTGGACTGGTTTGTTAGGAAATGTGCTTATAGATGTGTTTGTGTGAAGAGAGAGCGAGAGAAAGAGAGGAGGGAAACCCATGGATAACCGTCACACACTGGCGTAACAGCAGCAGCATGTGCTCACCCACATGTATGTCAGCCTCTCGACTGTACCCTCAAAACATGCCTACAAACTATGCACCCACTGAATGATGCCTGAGAACTTTCTGTGGTAAGAACTCACACTTACAGCAGAGATGTTTGGTTAGCGGAGCATAATGCCCGGTCTGGTGGGTTTTGACATATTTTTTTTTCAAGCCACTCGTGTTGCTGTAAAACTCAATACATTAAGTGTAATAGCATTTGAAAACTGTTGTTGTAACTTCAACATGTCTGATAGCGTTAGGGGCAGAAGAGACAGTGCTGTGATCTCAGCTGGACGGGTGCTGACCTGACGTCAGACCAGACAAGAGAAGGTCTGATCCCTCGGGCGCCCGGGGCAATCAGTCAGTCTGTACTACAGCTAATACAGCTAACTGCATCCTGTGGTCATTATACTGAACAGGCCATTTAGAAAGTATGGCTCTTTGATTTAGATATTATCTAAAGTCTGACTCCCAGTAGAGCTTTGTAATATATTGAGGGGACATTAACATCGTGACTGGAAGCTCTCAGCGGCTCGTTCAAACCAGACTTTTGTTGACATTCAGCCAAAACACAGACTAAAAGACTCTGATTTGAATGGAGGCTTTCTTGAGCACATACATCACATACTGTCCATCTGTCATGACACATTGTGCTCTCATCACAAGAGCCCCAGTAAAAAGAAATGACAAACACATCAACATGAGCCCCACTCCTCCTCACTGCCACGAGACTAGAACAGAATGGAATTTGAAACGTTTTAGCCAAAAATGTTTCCATGGTCAAGGTGTTTTTTGCAGAAACGTTTCAGATTTCGTTCTGTTCTCCGGCTTCAACCAAAATCTCTCGGGGGAGTTTGCGACGTGAATCGATACACAGGTGAGTGACCTCTGGCACACGCTGACACACGCTCGATCAAACACTGACAGGCTTTAAGATGAAGGTGGACAGCAGCCTACTGTGACTTCCTGCATGGGTGCAGCTCTGCTGAGCCACAGCTGTCTCATTGATGGGACAAACAGCATTTTGGCCACATGTTTGACGTTCTGGACATGTCTAGTTATGATTAGTCCACTTTTCTAACCGGGGCTTAAATATTGTTGTAATTAGGACCCAACCTTTTTCCTGCTTTGGTCCTCCTGTTTCTCGCGGTCAAGTGGAGCCGAGGTAATAAGTGGTGTGTTTGCAATGAGCTTTGATGGATTGCGTGTCTCTGTGTCATCCAGGCAGTGTGGCGAGCGTAGATAAGCCCCCTTATGAGGTGAAAACCTTTCCCCGTCCTGCAGTATCCCCTCCCGGCACCGACAGCAGGAATAAGGGATGTCACGGCTGTTCCTCTTTTCGGCAATGCTCATTGTCTCCTGCAGCATTGAGGTAAGTCCAGAGAGAACACAAAAGCACACACAAGCACACACACATGCACACACACACACACATACACACATACACACACATCCCAGAGGAAAACAGCCTCCAGGTAAGTCTGTGAACTGCCATTAGTCATTGGCCTTTACAGTGTGGGGGTTGTTTCTTTAGCTCTGCTGCCTTCTGAAACAAGCCAGAGAGTCGTGGTGTGGAAGCCTAAACAAACCGTCTGTCCTTGTTGATTTTAATCACATGAGTATTACAGCGTTTGTATCAGCTCATCCATAAAGGAGCACAAGACCCCCCATGCAGACAACACATTAGAGTGGGCCACAGTGTCTTGAGAATGGGTTGTTTACAGCTACTGTATATATAAAGTGAAGTAAAACAAATGAATGCCAATTCACTTAATGGAGCCACTTTGTCTTCATGGTTTGTGTGGAGCCCAAATTCTCAACACGTTTCTTGCCCAATTGCTTCATACATCAATAAAGAATAACAGACCTTCCTTGTGTAACTGGACTGTTTTGTTGTGTGTGCACCACCGTTTCCTCAGGTGTCTCCTGCTGCTTCTCTGGATAAGCTGAAGGAGAGTTGGAAGTTGTACATGGAGGAGTGTGATCGCAACAACAGTCGAGACCCGCCAAGCACTGGTGAGCTAAAAATACTGTAACTCATTTTTAATGTTTAAACCTGCAATAACTGATGACTTGGGGTCTGCAGAAACAAGCTGTAAACACAATACTAGCATATTATCATCTTCTACAGTTGATATGGCAAACCTTTTAGCCTACAGTTATCTATTTACTCATCCAGCAGATTTGGAGCAATTCATAAACATTCATTTGGAGTAGCGTGTCTGGCCACCGGATGAATTATAGTCCAACAATTACTCTGCTTTTAGTTCTGTTTTTGGTCACCACCTAAGACCTGTCAGTGGGTTTGGCAATATGAGTGACAACTGTCATGTGAGCCATTGTAAAAAATGTTTTTGCTTTTAATTGCTTTAACGACACTGGTATCCCATCACCAATCAGTACAAATTGTAGGTAGTAAGGTTCTTATCCAGAAATACAACAAAGTGCAACATTAAATTAAATGATTAAATTGTAAATTTCCCCGCTGCGGGACTAATAAAGGATTATCTTATCTTATTATGATAAGCTATGATTCCTTAATCATCTTTGGTGCTCTAATAACATTTCTGAGAAGGTAAATATGAAAAACATGTATTTTTTTTTATATATAAACAGCATTTACCATCACCTTGAGATGCAGTGTGAACTATCGAATGCAGTGGAGCTGGTAATGGTTAGGTCGCGCTGTCACCGGACAGAGTGGCGGCAATTTCCGCTCCCTGCTCAAACCATTGAATAATCACTCCGCTTGCAGCGGCTCCCAGTTTTCTATTTGCTGCACCACACTCTCTGCCTTCTGGCTCCAGCTCACTCCATCAACAGCGTTTAACTGCATGCCCTTCAGTTGCATTATAGTCTGTTGGCTTGTGGAATAGAGATGGAGAACAGCGATGCTCCAACTTTCAAAAAGGCCGCTTCCCACAGTGCAAGTAAAATCACATATCTGTGCACTCATAGACCGGTCCTGTCACCCCATTAGTGTAACAGCGAATTAGCAGGAGCTGAACATCCACCTTTCTGTACACATACAGCCTGTACTGTTTACATCCTGTATTGAGAAGATGAAAGCTGTGTTAAAGCAGAAGGTCATTGATAGTGGACTTTACTCTGAAGTCAAGATGAAAGACCAAGATGTGTACAGAAGTTGGCCACCACTCCAAAGACGTTATTCGTCATTGTGATCGTATGAAAATAATTACCCATATTTCATGTTTGTTTGTTTTTATTCCAAGGCCTTGTGTGCAACAGGGAATTTGACAATTACGCTTGTTGGCCTGATGGACTCCCCAACACCACAGTCAATGTGTCGTGTCCTTGGTATCTGCCATGGCACCAAAAGGGTAAGAGACACGAGGGTCAGCGGATACTCGCTGTACTGTCATGTTGCTGCAGAGTACTTCAGTACTACTACAGAAATATCAAACAGCTGTCAGTGATGACTGGACTTGACTTGAAACCGCGTCTGTCTGTGTTTGCTTAGTACAACACGGCATGGTGTATCAGGAGTGTGATGCAAACGGCCAGTGGGTGACAATGAAGAATACCAGCGAGTGTGACTCTAATGATCCAAGTCTGGTAAAAAATATCTCTCTTACATTAGACATAGTGAAGAGAATAAAATGATGTACTAATAACTTGCCTGCATTAACTCATTTACAGATCAAATATTAGGTGCAATGTTACAGTTAAAACAGAAACTTCTCCTCTCAAATAAAGGAAATAAATCTAAAGTCTATGTGTTCATCTGCGTTTTAATTTGCAGCAGTACTATGGTCATATTCGGATCATGTACACTGTGGGCTATTCCTTATCACTGGTGGCTTTGGTGTTGGCGCTTGGCATCCTCATATTCTTCAGGTAATAAGGATTGAATTACAGTTGATCTGCATCAAACACAACAGAGGGTGGAACAATTACATTTAAAGGAATAGGTAGAAAGTGGAGCCTATGGCCTATTTCTTGGCTCTGAAACTTCCTGGAATTTCTGCTGGTTGCCTAGCAACAGCTCTCAGCCAAGAAATAGTCAGACACAAAACTCCCTGTGAAAACAGTAAATTGACATTTTTACGCTTTTGTATGAAACAAACAAGATACAAGTGGTCAGCTTGAAAGATGCCGTTGTTTCCCTGTTTCCATTATTTGTGGGAAGCTAAGCTAACCATCTGCTGGCTGTAGATTCATAGTATCTCCTCATCCAACACAGGGTAAGAAAGTAAATAACCATTTGCCCCTAAATCTCAAACTATTACTTGAAATAGAAAGCTGTATTGCAATTTAGCTGATCTGGGAATGATTATCTTGGAGACAATGATAGCCTCTCATTCATCAGGAAACTGCACTGCATGAGGAACAACATCCACATGAATCTGTTTGCCTCCTTCATCCTGCGAGCGCTGTCTATCCTCATCAAAGACGCCCTGTTAGAGGCCAACATCACGTCTCAGGACCTCAGCAGTGACCAGGAGCAGGGATTCCCACAGGCATCTATGCCTCCAGTGGAACTGCTGGTCAACAATGAGGTCAGTAGGGATCTAACAACAAGTCATAAAGGGGAGTATTTTACAGAGTTATGTACTTTGTCTTTATTTTTTCAAAAGGGAGGGTGGGGAGTCTTTTTTGGGAGAGTAGAGAAGGGTACTTTCTTTTTTTCAACACTCCAAATGTCATGGTGCAGGGGGCAGGGAGGACCCAAACGCAGAATGCAGAGACTGACAGACTCAGTGATGATATTTGAAAAGCAGGCCGTGAGGGCTGAGAGGCAGGCTGGCGAGGTGTTAAGCAGGCAGGGAGAACAGGGAGGCAAGCTGGTAGCAGGTTGGGTCGTTGAGGCAGGCCACTGGGGATCCCGAGAGGGGCAGAAAACCTGAGGCTTAGGTAAACACAGGTTAAACGGAGTCACAAGCAGACACTTGCTGGCGACCTTGTTTGTGCGTCGCAGTAGTACAACGTGTGAGAACTGACGATCATGGCAAAGACTGGAGTGAAGAGCTGAGGTATATCAACTGTGGGGCTTGGTTAGTGGATGAGTTGCAGGTGTGCAGGTTAATTGGCAGCAGGAGGGAATGAAGAGCCACGCCCAGAGACACACACACACACACACACACAGACAGGACAAACGGGGGACTCGCGAGAAACACAAATCGACCTTCATAGAAAACAGTCAGGACACTAGGAGGGGGAAGAGGCTCAGCAGAGACCATGACAGAGGCAGGTAAGTAAAGCTGGCAGAGGCAGGCAAACGAAAACCCCTTTCAGCAACAAAAGACAAACAAAAGGAAAAGAACAAAAGTGAACATTAACAAGGGAAGTGAGATCAGCTGAGCAGGAGGTGAGGTGAACGCAGGACTAATGAGGAACAAATGAAATTGATCAGGGTGGAAAACTCACAAAGACAGGATGTAAACCAAACATGACAGATGAGGAGTGAACTTTCAAAGTAAAACAGGAAACAGACTAAACAAAATAGAAAGATAGTTTGTGCGGTCCAATACCCATACTACCATATAGAGTATGCCAGAACAAGATTTAGTGTCTCCCTATACATAGTATGTCAAACGCAGTAGGCCAGAAGTACCAGACCACTGCATTTGGTCACATTTTGCATTCTGCAAGCAAGCCTGCTTTTCTGGCCATTCTGACCCACAATCCACTGCACAGCAGACATATGAGCAAGGGGGTCAAAGTTCAAGTTGCAATGTTGTGACGAAGTAGTTTGTCCCAATTGAATGCATACTGCATGCATCAGTACGTACTTTGTAAGGTAAGCTGCAGTATGTACTAAAAATAAAAATAAAAAACATCTGATTTGGAACGCAGTGCATGACACCAGATTTATTTGAGATATTATGGAGAGAAAGGTTTAAAAACTGAAATATAATAATTTACTCTCCCTTCTCACTGCAGGCATTTTCATACAGTCCCTAAGAATTCTGTACAATGCCAAACAGAACAAAACCAGAAAGCTCTCAATGCAAATTTATGTTTTAATTACTTTATTCTTTATCTGGGCCAAGGTCTTCCCTTAAAGCATGCATTTTAGGCCCATTAATTGATGGGCCATTGTGTTTGTGTACAATTAATTAAGGTCCATTAAGGTTTGGACAATAAACATGGCCTGGATATGAACAGCCATAATTATGATTTGTATAACAGTACACTGATAAGATAAATATGTAAAATACAAAAAGTGGTATGTATAGAAAGGGATAATGGCATTCTTGTGAAAGGTTAATGGTCACTACAAGGATAATTGAGGCAGCTAATTATTCATAAAAGGGGGGAGAGTCAACCACGTGGTTGAGTTAGTGTTTGGGGGTCACAGCTGGCTGACGCTGGGTCAAAGTTGCTGCTGTTGTTCAATCTCATGGCTGTCGGCAAAAAGCCTGAATCCTGCGGCAGAAGGGGCTCCCATCTGCTCTAGCACTGATCTCGACATTCACATCGCTCTTACTCAAAATGTTTAACATCAGACTGCTTGATATTTCTGTTTGTGGAATAAACCTCTCTGCTGTCTTGCAGACAGCGGTTAACTGTCACATTGCCATGGTGATGATGCAGTACAGTATCATGGCCAACAGTTACTGGCTGCTGGTGGAAGGCATCTACCTCCACAACCTCCTGGTCATCACTGTGTTTACAGAGAGGAACTACTTCAAAATCTACCTGTGCATTGGCTGGGGTGAGCTGGGGGTGAGGGGGTGCAAGGTTATGCATTATGTGCCGAGCGGTACTTTTTGAATGAAAGGAAATGAAATGAAAGCAGATGGATTAAATGTATGATTGAATATAAAAAGGCTGTAACGCTGGTGAACAAAATGACTGTTTTGCATTTAGACGGCTCTCATTTCTTTACAGGTACCCCGTTAATATTCCTCGTGCCCTGGGTGATAGCTAAACACCTATATGAAAATCAAGAGTAAGTTTCCACAACGCTCCCTCTTTCCTCTCTCTCTTTTCCCCAACTCCTTCTATCTGTAGCTGTTATCGGACCCTGTCAAACATTTTACATTTTAGCTCACTTGTTTTGACGGAACCTCATATCTTAAAATAAATCTGGCAGGTGGTCTTTCTCTGAAACATATGAATGTTGTTAGTCACCAGCTTGCGTCCAATTTAACACTGAATTACCACACGAGGAGTTGGCTGCACCCGAACCTTTCTTCTGCAGGACTGCACAAACATGAAACAGTGTCAGAACAGCAGTGTTGGCAGGTTTTTAATATTTCAAGTACCCAAACTTAGGGTCTGGCGTGCACTCTTAAGCAGCAAATGGGGGTGAAAGTGATCTTAAAGCTGCACTTTCTAAACCGCCGACACAGTGTGACGTTATGTAAAGCTTTAAAATCCCATGATGGTGGTGTCACTTTTCATCAGCAGGGAGAAGAAAGCTTTCTGCTTTTGCAGAGTTGTAAAACAGAGTAGTGACATGTGTTTCAGAGTGAGCCATGTTTAAAAGCATGTGAGGTGTTTCTGGTCGCCTACACTGATCTTTCCTTTGTGATTTTCTTTTTCAGGTGCTGGGTACAAAATATTAACATGAATTACTGGTGGATCATCCGTTCCCCGATACTGCTGGCAGTTGTGGTAATTTCCCTTCCTAGCTCTCACTGTTGCTGCCTCCTGTTTTTTTAACCATTACGTTCCCTTCTTTCTCATTATGATATGCTGTTTCCTAAACATTTGAATCCAAAGTGCCATATAAGTTGTTTATACATTTTTGTATTGACAAAAAAATGCATTCACTCCAGAATCCTACATATTTACCACTCCTGCATTTGCACTTTTTCCATTCATAAACTATTCAATATTTAACGCCTTATTTATTCATGAGATGTAAAAGGCTGTCTATGCTTCAGGCCAAACATCTGGAAAACATCTTAAGAGTCAAAGGTTTTTGGATTAAAGAAATAGGATTTTTGCTAGTGTAGCTAACACTTATCTATACCGTGACCAGGCCTTTATTGAAGGTGTGCTCTGCAAAGGTCAGTTCTGAATTTTTATATAAGTCCAATTTGTCATGTCTCTAATGTCAGGCCAGTTACACAGACATCCTGGCATTTTCCATGCATTAATCTTCCTGCTAAGTGGCCTGTATCTCACAGGAATTCCTGTGTTTGAGTTGTCGCAGGGACGGGAGGGCTGCTTCCCATTCCAGTGTTTCCCTCTTTACCCTGATCACATGTTCAAGGTGCACATCAGTAGAAAACTACACTCACGTGTATGCCTCTACAAGAACATGTGATTTTGTTATTGTGAGGCGGTTTGGAGGGTTGGTGGGCGGGTCAAACAAACACAGGACTTTGGTCCAGGAGATCCCATATGAAGCTAAAAGTACACAGTGGCAATTTGTCACATCACTCTTTGTTATTCACTCGTTAGTAATGCGAGTCAGCTTTGTCAGCATAGTTAACATCACCCACGCTCTTTCCCTGAGCCTAAGTGGTTTTGTTGCCTAAACCTAATTTCCTATGAAGAAGGCAGTATATTTTGTAACTAATGCAAACTGACATGCCCTCCCTGACACATCCCAAACTGATGCTGGAGAGGTACGTAGATGAAGCTTAGGGCCACTGACCAAGTGACGGTATTTGACGAGTTGGATACTGTACGCATTGCAGTGTACGCATATAAAGTACATAGTTAAATCCACAGCATGCATATAATAGTAACATCATAATTGCAAAGGTCACATCAAGAGTGATTTTCATTAGAGGAACTCTTGCTGTTTCCTGAAATGTCAGCTGCTATGAAAGGGTTCCCTGATATCACTGCACACTAATAGCAATGGTGGAAAGTGCAAAACATGTTTTTTATTTTGTGATTTATCCATGCAGATAGTTGTGGTTTTACCTGCAAAAGGTTTTGACAGTTTTCATTGGAAATACTTTGTTGTAAGTACAGTATGTGGATTATGCTTTGCTTCTGGAAAAACACATTGGTTCAAGTGTGATTTTTTTTTCAATGCTTTGAGCAGAACAAACAAAATGGCAAAATTGTACACCTCAAATGTTTTTGGGGTGGCAGCTGAATTTTCAGCGAGACAATGTTTCAAAACCTTTGCATATAAAACCTTTATCATGCAATTAAACGGTTACTATGAACACCGGTGTCTCTGTCTTTTACAGATCAACTTCCTCATCTTCATCCACATCATCAAAATTCTTGTGTCAAAACTTCGAGCGCATCAAATGAGATACACAGATTACAAATTCAGGTGAGTTCAAACATTAAAACTGTTTTTTTTTTTTGCTCTTCACATCAGAAAATTCTCTCCACTTATTCTGTCCTTCCCCTCTCTTTGTCTCTCATCCCGGTCCATCTCAGGTTGGCTAAGTCGACTCTAACCCTGATCCCTCTGCTGGGCATCCATCAGGTGGTCTTCATCTTTGTCACGGACGAGTCCACAAAGGCCACCATCGCACTGCGTCTCACCAAGCTCTTCAGCGACCTCTTCTTCTCCTCCTTCCAGGTTAGACTTGAACCAAAGCCTCTATTGTAATTTTCACAATAACCACCCCATTCATGAAATAATTCAGCATCGACATTCATCTTAGATCCGGTGTTTCGAGTGAGAGTTGAGATATTGATGAGGCGTCTTTTGGTTCATAATTCCCTTTCTGTACCGAGTCAAATAATAAAAAAAAAAAAAGCATCAATGTGTTGTGGGTACAGATGTGAGATCTTAAGGGTAAGAAATGCCTAAACAGGAAGTTCAAAGCTCTCTATACCAAATGAACAGTAAAAAGTTATGCCTTCATGTAGTCTTAGTGTCATTCCAGATGAGTTGTTTTCAGCGATACAGATGTCTCTTCATGTCTGGGTTTCCCCAGACATTTGAGAAGTGCTGTATTCACTCATGTGTCAGGAGGTTTACATTAACATAATGAACTGTCTGCGCTGCGACATGGCTGTGGCTCACACAATGACCTTTCTGATATGAGGACACAGATGACGTGTGTCAATATACAGACAACCATCAAGGAAAATGCCTTGATGAAGAGAGCAACAGAGAGAGAGAAAATAAGACAACATCTATCTTCAAAGACAACAGGAAATACTGTAACACGCATGTGATTGCACACAGTAGTTTTGTCATAAAGCAACAAATTTGCAACTGCCCCATTTAACCAAAAAAGGTGCATGCGTTGAGGCACAGCAACACATTGGATTGTCAAAATAATGTGTGAGTGAATATTGTAGCTGTCATGAGTTAATAATAGGGGACTGACTCAGTATTGGTTGTCTCCACAGGGTCTCTTGGTGGCCATCTTGTACTGCTTTGTCAACAAAGAAGTGAGTCTCCTCATTTGTGCGACAAAAGCACTTTTGTCAAACCCCGACTTTTCTCCTGCTATCGCATTAACAACGTCTGCTTTTGCCTCCGTCATCTCCTCAGGTGCAGTCAGAGATCCTTAAGAAGTGGAAGCGCTGGAAGCTAGGGAGGAACATCGAGGAGGAGTACCGCCACACCTACAGCAATACCCCCAACACCAAGACAGCTAGCCTGTTGAACCACGTCTCCCGACTGCCTCATCTCCCTGACATTGCCAAAACCTCCTCGCCGGTCTGCAGCCCTGAAGAGACGCACATGCTTGTGGCTGGATGCCACAACGGTGTGGTCAGCAGTAAGGAGGAAAGTCAGTGCGCCTCACCCCTTCACGAGGGAACCATCAGCAACTGCACCCTACTGGAGGACATCAGCCTTACGGACAAGGTGCAGTGTTACGAGGGTCAGAGAGAGAACGTGGAGAGCCACCTGTGAAAGGTGCTGGGAACAAGAAATTGAAGAGGAAAGTTGGAGGGCCTTAAGCTTTCATCTGGCTGACATACTGCCCTGGCTGGCTGTGAAGAGCTGGGCTGATAGACTTATCCGTCAAAGCCGTCTTTGCCTCGAGACCGATGTCACTGGGAGGCCAAGCGGCACTCAGCCCTCTCCACAGCCTGAGAACGGAGAATAATACGGCAGACTCCCATGCTGAGACGTCTAATGTGCTGTGAGCCTCGTGAATGGATTTCTGTAGATGTTTGTCGGACAGCGAAAGGAACTGCTGCATGTTGAACAATGCAGATAAGCCATGCAAAATAAAAAAAAAACCCTGAAACCTCAAATTGCAACAAAACAAGACAACAACAAAAAAGAAACAGGGTCATTGCTTGAGCCTCTGCTTTACTTTTTGCTGTGTATCAAATGTGTGTTTTGTGGTACTGGAGGTTGAAGACGAACTGGACATTGAACTGCCTACACAAAAAAAAAAAAACAAGTTACTCAAAACAAGATGGTAGGGAACAGAAGCTTTTATTTTTCCTTCTTTGCTTTGCTCTGATATCTGTAAATGGTTTATTGTCTATAATGACTTTGATGAAAATGTACAGAAAAAGAAGAAACATTCTGCTGGCTGTAGCTCATACAGTAAGGTGACCACATTCAAGGCACATTGGAAATCGGCAGCTTCTCTCATCAGGTCATTCCTGCCCTATGTGTTGAGAAACAAGTAAAGAAATGCTATAGGGTGAATTATAAATAAGTTAAAATGATCATCGTTTGACTAGGTGTTTACAATAAAAAAATATATGTCTTTATACCTTGGAGTGCCGAGTGTACAGTTGTGACTGTGTATATGTGTCAGGTGTGTTTTCAAGGGGAACAGTTGCAGTTCTGTGCCATTAAATATGTTTTCCTTTCCCCCTTGCTATCAAGAGGTTGCCTGACTCACACGCCCTGGCGTACTATATGAAGCTCTACACAGTAGCCCACTCAACAACTGAGATGACAACCGATAGGAGAAAGCATGCACTCAGATCAAGGATAAAAATACACAGCAAATAGATGTGACCTGTAAAGCCACACATGCATGAACTATGAATCCAACACTGTGACTCAAAGTAACACATCAACTCTGACACAAAGGTGTTTTTTAAAAGATTTTGCACATTTGGTCAAAGTTGCGTTAGTCATACAGTGCTGTACCATCAGTATTTAAACTGTGCAAACACCAGAAAATCAGAGCGCCTGTGTAAATGATGCATCCAGTTACGCTACAGTGTTTAATATTCAGACTTATCCTGTATGACACTGAGAACAAAACTCTGTCCCCTGAAAGCAGAACAAAACAAAGAAAGCTAAATTAGCAGCGGTACTTTTGCTTCTGAATATGTTGCATTTATTATTAAAGAAAGGAAGCCTCCTACAGAACATTAATCTTTGAGTTGCTAAACTTTTTGCCAGAACTAACTCAACTTGACTGTGTATGTATGACTATTTGCACAATGTTAATTTATAATTAGTAAACTGTGTGTGTGTGTGTGTATGTGTGTATATATATGTGTGTTAAACAGGTGATTTATTTGATTGCTGTCAATATTGTACTTGCTTGTGTGTATATTTTTCCAGGTGGTTATGAATGGGTGTAGTTTCAGTATTCCAGATTTGTGAATGTTGGATGAATCATCAGCTGCAGTCAGTTAAGCGATAGGTTGATATGAACCAGTACAACTGGGTTCACACAGCACAGAGGTTTAGCATATACAGTATGGCACCACACGACATTCCCAGAAGTCATGCCTATATAAAGGTATAAGGAGGACACAGCCCTATATTTTATTATGGAAGCTACTCTCAGTGTAATTTTGTAGTTCCACAGCTAAATTAGAGCACGCCAGCAGCATGTTCATCATCCAGATAATAGCTCTGCATTTATATTTCAGCCTGGTGCTGGCGTTGAGTCTGTAAAAAAATTTAAATATAAATAGCTATTTTTCATCAACGTCTGCTGAGGATTGTAATAGAGCAGGTAGATATCCAATACTCAGAACTGAGCTGCGAGCATGATGCACACACTGGCGCTGCTGTTGCCCGAAGGTGAACTTTACAGTGTTTTTATCGCTTTCCAGGGCAGGAGAAATGCTCGGATACTGACACAGTAACAAAGGAATGTTGTGCACCTTGAGTAAAATTGTATTCAGTAGAGTATATATGTATGGTCAAAGTATATTGCTAATTTTATTTCAAACTAATAGATGTATTTTAAGCTGTGACCATAACTCTGTATGTTTTTGAAGCCAGCAGCTTGGGTCACTCCCCTTTCTGGACCAAAGTGGTTCTGTCTGAATGTATTCTATAGGAGCCCAAATCAGAATGCTCCCCTTTATTTTCTCTTCGAAGGTGGTTATGTACAGTACATTCGCTGTGAGGAAACAATCAGTAAACACTGACTGCGTTCAGGTGTATGCTGTTCATCATATATTGTGTCTGTTTATAACTTTGTCCAAATGGTGAAAGAATAAATTACAATGTATGTGAAAGAGTATTTTAACTTGACTGTGTCTTTTGTATTGGTGCACATTCATAATGTTTAAATAAAAGAAGATAAAGCATGTGCCGAACGACTTTCTTGGCTTGTTGGTGATGTTGGCTGCAGAGGCTAGATGGCCATGCTGGCTGGCTGAATGCCAGTTTGCCTTAAAAGAGAGGTGTGTATTGATTTGACCCAGGGGTCAGGTGCTGTTTCACAGCACATCATTTTTCTTTTGTGGCCAAGAGACACTGGATAGTTGAACTCACACTGACTTATCAAAACCAATCAGTTTCAACTTGGATCTTTGAGGGCTGTTTGCAGAATGGTCGAATAGCTTCATATAGCCACACCAGCGCCAGACTTTTCCTTTCAGAATTAGGAGGACTGTGTCCGGTGTGTAACTTTCTAAAAATTATCCAATGGATGATGCGCCAATGATTTTTAAGAAATTACAAAAACCATGGTTCTATCTCTGTTGTTTGTTTCTCATTTATGTATTAAAATGGCTTAGATGAGTCCAGTTTTTCTAATGTAAACCACAGACCATTTACTGCGTTGTCTGTGCTGCTTTCAAATGTTGTGCTTTTTGTTTTGAAATATATCAGTTTGAGCAGCACAGATCTCACATTCAGCCCATTTTAACTGCATACAATTAAGATGATAATATCATGACCGTACTGAGAGTGCAACCTTCTCCAGATTCTCACTTTCAAAAAGGCTGATGATTACTTGACTGCTTCTTCAGCAGCGTGTGATTAATGTAAGAAAAGCGGGTGTTTGAGCTCCACACAGCACTATTCAAGTTCAGAGAGAGAAAACACAGACTGTGTATAAGAAGCGGATGTAGTCACATGACATCGTCCATCGGTGTGTGAAATACAGTTTTGAAGTTTTTAATTTACAAAATGAACATCACGCGTCCTTGGAGTTACCATGTCCTTGGGTACATTAATGCGTGTAGAGTTTCCCTAAAAAGAAGATTGATGATATTAATTTATTCCTATTGGACCAACAAAACAATTCAATGAAGACAGTACATACAGTGTGTAGGCTAGCTAATGTGAAAATTAATACGTTCTTGACTATATGCAAATGTAAATTAAAAGTTATTGCCTCTATCAAATGGACTGTGATGTTGTGGACTTGTACTTGTATCGAGCCTTTCTAGTCTTCCGACCACTCAAAGCGCTTTAATACTACATGTCATACACCCATTCACTCCCATTCACACACTGATGGCAGGGGCTACCATGCAAGTTGCCACATGCCCATCAGAACTAACTAATCATTCACACTCAATCACAGCCTTCGGGAGCAATTTGGGACGGGGAATTAAATATTCTCCCCTCAGAATTACAAGTGTTTGCCCTAATTGTTTTGTCTCGGCCGCTGAAAGCGTGCCACAACTTACACACAAACGTTTCCTCAGCTTAATTTGCATAATTTACGAATGTAGAAGAGAGGCGAGAGGCGAGAAAGCAGATTCATCGATTTGGTTAATGCCCGAGCATCATCAATCAGGTTGTTAGAGCTAATTAGCTGTGTTTGAGAGGTTGTGTTATCGTGCTTATCAAGCAAAGCAGAGTCCCCTGGGTACACACACTACGGGTCGAAGAAACCCAATCTACCATAGCTAGTACATCCGCATGTAATATGAAGAAGACCCTCTCAGCTTACGCATGCACGTATACACTCACTCACACACACACACACGCACACACACACACACACACACACACACACACTTCTGAGAGATCCCTCTCACCACGGCCTGATAGTCTGTCAACAGCCCTGCATGGCCTGTTCTCAAGCATGCCAAATTAAATCAACTAAATGTGAAATCACATTATCGTCATTAAACACAGAATAAGTTGAATAAATTCAATATCTCAGATAGCGTGGTGTTTGGAGCGGAGGCACTGAGGCAGAGTGAGTGACGTGGATGGGAGTCTGATAGCCAAACGCTTGTCTCAGAGGAAGATTAAAAGAACAGCTTCCAGTGCACAGAACCATTCTGTGCTCAGCAGTAGAGCTAAAATTGCCAAGGAAAATAAAAAGCAGTTGCTGACACCGCACGGTTGAAATGGCAGTTCAAATTTCCCTTTGAAGGAATAGTATGACATTTGGGGAAATTTGCTTACTGGCGGAGAGTTAAATGAGAAGATCGATACCACGACCACATCTGTATGTTAGAGTTGTTAAGATACAGACGTGGTTAGAGCTGTGTCACAGCTAGTCAGGCTCTGTCCAACGGGCACAAAATACAAAGTCAATTTACCTTTTTACATTGGATCATCTACTGGACTATTTCAGGCCCAGGTCGGCAAAAAAACATTTAGGATATGCATGTTTCTTCAAAACACGGGATACATTGAATGTGGAAATTTGAATATATATATATATTTTTTTTAAAAGACAGCCACACTCTTAACAATAATTTACTCAAATCAGATTGCAACTGCTTTGGCGATATTCTCAAAAACTTTGACAAAAACTATTACTTAAGACATTTCTGTAATTTTCATCTATTATGTGTTCTAATATCTGTTCATGCATAATTTGACTGATTTGTTAACTGATGTTAATGATTATGATACTGAATGTAATAAGTCTGACATTTATCCCTGCATATTGCCATTTAGCAGCACTGCTTTTTAATGCCATACTGTCATTGATGTTTTTTTAAACAGAGTATCAGTACATATGGTTTAGCTATGGTGGACCAGAGATTTGTTTTGTATCAGCCTGACATTTTAAACAAAGAAAACCACCCCAACCACTCTCTGACCAATGAAAAAACAACATGAGAGATGTGTGCAGACAAGTAGGGACATCCTGAATTGCTCAAGGACAGAACGTGGTGTTATAGGTTGAAGCTAAAAAGTGTGTTCACAATTTCTTGATCCTGCGAGGGGACCCCTCACTGTGGCGTGACTGTTTCTTTTGTCAGTAAAAAACTTCACATCTGCCATGTTTTATCTGAGTCAAAGCAGCAACAAGGAGTCAGATTTGTCCTTGCTGTATCTCAAAGGCAGCTACAAGGTGAGGTCAGGAAAAAAAAGAGGAATGTTTCAATGTTTTCTTTATTCCTGATTTAATCTTCACCTTGAAACGTAAATACTTTTTTCAAGCATGCTCTATTATTTATTTTACAACAACAAATTGGTAAATACTGTGGCGCACCTTGACCACAAAACCCATTATCTCATGTTATATTAACTTATTTTCCCTATCTGACTTTCCTACCTGGTTGGATGATTGGAAGCCACAAGACTGGTACGAGATCTAAATTCAATGCATCATTTATTGTATTTCACAGCATGCATGCGGGTACTTTATGCCTTTCATTGGGGCAAAACACTTACATAAAACTCCAGATCAGAAAAACACACGACCCAGCTTTTCATCACATTTCAATTTAGACAGATTTTGTGGGTAGTTATTATTACATGCTTTACTCGGAATTACAAAACCTTGCTGCAAGGAAATTAGAAATTATGGTGTATGGAAAACATCCCAAAGAGTTTGGGAAGCCAAACTCATGTAACTGTTTTTCATGGTTTCTCTGGAAAAATGACAGTAGCCATAATCGTCTGGAGTTTTTTTAAGAGACACTTACCACCTCAGCGCAGGCAGTGCCAGTGAAACTAAACAGCATTTAAAAGACTTGTGCAGTTTACTTCATCCGTCCTGACCTTTTCTAGTAGCAGTGACCCAGAGGCCGGCTGTACCTTGTCTGGCTGATTTATTTCCCATGAAGGTGATGAAGCCAAATGAGTGCGAACAGAGTGAGGTGTTGGGGTGAAAAGGTTTATTTTAGCTTGCAGGAGGTACGTTTTCCACTTTGCTCCCAAAGGCTACAGGTTAACTTTTATGTTTACTGTATTGATAAAACGATTATAATCCATGTCATTAGAATACAGATAGGTTGTTACCCCTGTGCTGCTGGTCATATTAGCCGACATATGCAGACACCATTTTACATTTTTGGGGAATTTAACTTTTGACCTGCTGTAACTCGGTGATTAACTAAACACAGAAAAACACATATCCTATTCAAAAGCGTCATTGAAAGACATCACATTTTTTTCAAAGCTGAAAGTTCCTTTTAAAAAGAAAATTCATCTCTATTAAGGTGAGGACCATTATGTTGTTTTTCAAAGAAACTCTCAAAGCCTTTCATAAGAAGCTTAACAAATGAGCATAAAAGCATGTCAAAAATGTAATTTCAATGCCGAAAAGGGTGAGGATATAATTGACATGAGAGAAATAACAATTAACAGTGTTAAAAATCTTCACGAATTTAGAACGAGTATTCAATTAACTCTTTAACTCACTCTTTACAGATCTATCAAGCTGTCCATCTTTTATTTCATTGTAAAAAACAAATTTAAATAGCAATAGTTGTGTGCTGTTATAATCTACTCTTATTAAACTTACATGCCACTATTAATTTCTTACTGTTAAAAATAAAATATGTATCCGTTTTGAATGTCATTCATACTCATCATTTTGTACAACTAACAATACAGTTGAGACAATTTCCAGGGGAAAATTGAAATTGTTGTGCCCAAATCGTATTTGTAAATAATGAACAGTGGGTGTACAGTACAGTGACAGATACTCTCTTACAGTCAGCCTCAAGTTGCTGCCAACACTCATAAACACTCACACCATAATAAAGTGACATCATCATAATTGTTGGGTATTGAATTTCAGCTGTATTATAACTCATCAGAATGAACGATTACATCATTAAAAGCTCTGAATTGGATGTGAAGTACACATCATTATAAGATAAACCCCCAAAATTGAGCAGCAACGCCCTGGCTCGAATGGATTTTCTTGCCTCCTGAAATCGATAAGCCTTGTGACCAAAGAGTGGACTGCTTGACATCTGTTTGACCTTCTTAATGGGACTATGACCTTCTTATTACAGTGTCACATCTGTGGATACGCTCCCGTCTCGCCTGAAGGACCAAATGTAACTTCCCGCTCACGGTTTCATGGCCTCCTTGATGGTCTTTCTGAAGAGTTAGCGAGAACATACATGTCATTTCCATCTGGCCTTAAAGTACTTATCGAGACTGTTGCGCGAGAGGCAACATTGACATCACGCTGCTCTGCTTCATGACGCAGCTTCACACTGAAGAAACAAATCCAGTGAACAGAAGCTACGGGGGAAGATTAAAGCAGTCTCTTTGGCTCGCTGCACATTAATTTATCCAGCAGGGCGGTGAGTGAATACTGATGCAACGCTAAACCCCACCTGGTAGGAGATGTAAACACAGAAACTAAGAAGTTAATGATGCCCGTTGGGAGTTGGACTGTCTGCTCATACAAAGCAGGTGGATTTCAGCAAAAGACACAAACTCGCCTGCTTTGAATTCATGTCTGCTCATTAGTCCTCGCAACTTGTACCACGCGAACACTAAATCCTCGGTGCCGGTGGCTGCACGGGGTCAGAGGAGTGTTGCAGACAGTGATAGCCTCACCGAGACGCTCTACAGAGAGGTCACTTGCAGATGTTATGCCGCAATCACAGGTTTCATTAGTGGCCAGTCAAACAGGACTTATGTTCATGCTCTCTTAAGTGGCAGTCACAAATGAGGTAATTCAGGATGGGAAAAGGAAAAAGGAAAAAGGGCTGAATTCACTGAGTAAACTCTTTATTTAAAGTTGAAAAAGTTGAACTTGCTGCAAGACTCCTACAACTTCTAAAGAGTAAATTATTTGTGAATTGCAGACTACGATATCAAAGGCAAAACTTGTCTCAGCTCCTAGTTAAGTTGATTGAAACATCTCTAACATCTCATGGTTGGCCTTTACAAGCTGTATTTATTCTTTCATCATTCGTGATATGGATACATGGTTCAAATGTTTTATCCAAAGGGGGAAATCAAGACTTCTATGAAAACGGAAAAAAGAAAAGAAATTCAACTGCTCACATTTATTTTTAGGACCACACACACAAAGTTAACACAATGTGTTCATCAGGGGGTCCTAAATCCTCAAGTAAAAATAAATAAATAATAGGACTTACGTTTGTCTGCCTCAGTTTAAATTCTATGCAATAACCTGTCTGACCAAGGAGGCACTGACCATCACCACGGCAACATTTGAGGGCTGCGAGAAAGACACAGGTGATTGAGATGAGCCAATTAGTGCAGTTTGACACACACGCACACGCACACACACACACACACACACACACACACACACACACACACACACACACACACACATGCCAGCAGCCAGCATTGCAGTGTAGCTTTTAAAAAAAAAAAAAAAATTCCACATTTCTTATACACAATTGGTATTATTCAACTTTGCAATGACATACGAATTAAACACATTCTCATTTCCCCACTATTCCTATCACTTTACCTTCTTCCTACACATTTAAGCAAACAATTCGGCATCAGCTTTTCAGCATCCACCATTCACTTTGCAATTTTGTCAGAAATTAATGTTTGGAGTTCTTTGTAATCCATTTAGCACAAGAGCCCTTATAACAAGAACAAGCTATTACCCCCTCTCCACAAAGCCACATCCTCTGACCACAGGCTTCTCTCACACTGCAGCCTCTATGTGCTGTCCCTACACGCCTCTGTATTCGAAGGAATAAGAAAAAGATAGTCTGCTTATCTGAGACTTTCAGAGTTTTATCCCTGATCCCACCTGCAGCTTCAGCTGGATGCATTAGCACTTCACTCTCCACTTAACCCTACCTGCTCTGCCTGTTATCACACAAAATGAACACTCAAGTGCAAAGAAGCTACTCAACAGTGATGTATGTCATAACTGTGGTAATAGCATGTCCATGTTTCTGTCCAGTTGGGGGGGAGGGGGGGAAATAACATGTGAATGTGAGTCTATACAGTATTTTCTAAGCCACGTGGATGGCAATGTTTGAGTTTTTTTTTATTTGCATGTCTTATCACCAGTGTTTTTTTCTGAAGCATTTTGTTTATGTTACAAAAGCACACTTTCAAAAAGTGTTCAGCCATGCTAGTTTATTAACTATAGTAACCAACTAACCATATAGCTAATTGAGAGTATAATGGGTTCAAGAGTACTTACAGAGAGCTAAAAGATACCATGTATTGCCCGTGGAGCCTTTAATGTCAGGAGCACTGACTGAGTAAGAGGAAGTAAGCATAATTAGCGAAGAGAAAACAGCTGTGAACCTCCAGCAGCACATCTCTTACTGCGCATCCTGAGTACCAAATCTCTTGGTAATGACCTTGCATGCAACATAAGCAGGGTCCTGGAGTAGAGCCGAGCCGCAGAGTGCCTGCAGCCAGAAGTGGCAGAAAGCAAATGTGTGAAAATGCTGAGCGTGTCTCTGGAAAGGGATGTAGTGTTTTTTGCCTAAACGGGACATCTAGTCTCCTTGTTGATTACATCATCCACATTTATTTATTTGCTCTTGCTGTTACAGTGCCAGCGGACTTTCGGAGGTGGTAATAGCTTTTAGGAGGAGTTAATCGATCGTGGACAGGCACCGTGGCGATGAACAAGCTCGTGAGACGTCCCCGTTTGTCCGGATTGTCCTGGTTTCAGGCTGGTTTTCCCCGAGTCACAACAAATGTCGCGGTTTTCACCGCAATTAAAATAATAATATACTTGTTTTTCATATTAAGACGGCCAGATAGCAATAGCGTGTGCATGAACGTGGAAGTACACTTAAGGGTCCTGATTTGGGGGTTTGGAAATATGATCACCCTGGAAGAACCAAATCACACTACGTCTCCACTGACAAATTCTCAAGACTATGTTTCTTTATACTGGACTCACCAATGAAAAGTCAATTTACCATGAAGCACTGCTGGCAAGCATAAACATGTTGCAGTCTGGTAAGCGAATACTTATGACTTAAGTGTAGTAAACTAGAGCAGCCACCTGGAGGTTGTATTTATTATTTTCAGAAAAGGTTCAGTTTGACCTATTAAGAACTAAAGGGAACTGTTTATTTTTTTTTGAAAGAGTCCACTCTAGAGAACGTGTGCTTTGTTATACCTACTGACCCAAACCTATAACAATTACTTTTTGGCAATTTGAAGAAGACACGGACTCTCTCTCTCACACACACACACGCACACACACACACAAACACACCAGGTGTGAACATGTCAAGCAACATTTTATTTATTTATAGTCACATTTATCTACATGTCCGGTTATGGGGCTAAAAACAAAACCGTTGATCCCACCACTCGTGGCTGAAAATAAAAAGTACTCTCTTTTGAATTCATTGCACTTAAACTGAATAAGTGCAATGATGCAGTTCCTTCATCATGAAGCCGTTACCTAGCTGACATACAGGCCAAATAATGTGCAAATCACATTGAAAGTTATCTGGAAATAATTGCTTACTGTAGAATTTGATTAATTGTTACTTACTGGAGCGTCCGTCAGCTCTAAAGAGGTCCCTGAAGGGACAGAGGCTTTCATCAGCAGGCAATGTAAGGGCCATGGGAACCAGGGCCACCGTAATGGAAACGCTCAGACACAGCATGATGCAGTACAACCACTTGATAGCAGACAGAATTAGGCCACCGTTTATGCCTTCCCCCACTTGGTTATCTTTGGGTACCTCTATCCCTGTATGGCATTAATGTTCTGCCCTGAGGTTAAGTATTTCCAATCTGCACTGTTTAAAGGTGATGGAACATCTCATGAGCCTAACAGACATAACGCAGCACATTATCACTTTGAGTAGCTAGTTTGCCTCAGGAGAATGAAAGCTAGTTTGCCTTGCAGATGTAATTTAAACATAATAGAAGGAGCTTCACATTCCAGATGGCCAGTTCCTTAGAAATGTGATTTAAAAAACAAAACAGGAAAAGCCCTCCAGCAGCATATCAAAAAGATTGAAAAACAGCCATTTGCTCTTTTCACAACTTACAATTTCATGTTAAGGATATGTAAATAGGAGGACTATTGTATGATGACCTTTATGAAAACAAGCATGTCTGCATCTCTCTCATTCTTCTGGCTCTGTTCAGTCAGCTGAGCTAACAACTGACATAATTAAGCTTGCTTTTGTAAGGACTTGTTGTTTTAAACATTACTAAGAATTTCAAGTGGTAAATCATAAGGCTAGTCATTGTAAACTGCTTGTGCTGTGAAAGCTTAACAGGCATAGCAACAGTAACTAAGGGGGTTAGCATAACTGATGAAGAGTAAATGCAGTGTATCCAAATTATAGAGTTCAGCTGTATTAAAGTTTGACAGTGACGCCAATTACTCTTTAAAATGGCTTCAGGGAGTCCTGATGTGAAATATGCTCAATGATCCCAAACTTACCAAATGTAGTGAGCCTAATTAGAGTTATCAGTGGGTAGATAACCAGCTGTCGGAGCTCGCAGATATTAAGGATAAACCATTGCCTCATTTTCTAAAAAGATCATTATTGCTTTTTAATATAGCAGGAGATATGAACTCATCAGGAAGTTGGATTGCAATACAAGGAAATTATTAAATTACAAGGTCATGAGTGCTTGGAAACAATAATGAGGTAGATGTTTGTATCTTTTTACACCTCATTCCTCATTCTCATGACCGAACACAAATTGTCTTTTTTTTTGTCTTTGTATGTGGGTGGGTGATGTCAAGTTGAGGTTTTTTTGGACAAAAAAAAAGCCCTAATATAAAAAGGCAAAGGCACTCGTATATAAGACAAATCTGAAAGTTTGTTTGTCAGATACTCAGTTTGCACATTTTCACATGATCATTGTCATTTTGTTTTTCCCCTCGAGGATGAAACCATCTTGCATGGTATGGCGCATTACAGAGGAAACAGTTGTTCATACTGTATGTCTGAAATCTGTTCCCCATCCGTTTGTGACATGCATGAGGTCTGACTTGCTGTCTTATTGGGTAATTAAAAATGTCAAAATATCCATCAAGCACAGCAAACATATGGTTAATTGTTCCTTCTACAATGAAATGGCTATTTACGCTGCTCAAATGTCGGAATTTAACCCCTCCAGTGTAATGAGAGTTACATGTTCTGCACAGGACAGATTCACAATATTACCCCAAACACTGCTTTACTCCTCTGCAGTTGTTTTCCTAAGAGATTAATCCTCAGCTTTGCAGCATCAGCCCTCCCTGTTGTTCTCTTTGTGAATTTTCAGTTTCATTCACAACAGGACTCAGTGTGCCAGCCGATTCTGCTACGATGCTTAGTGATTTATTTTATTTTCAAAAGCCCAAACTGCACTTTGCATGAACCAAACCACTGTTATTAATAAGACCAATTGATTTCAATAACTTACGGCAAAATTAATGAGTATGACTTATCCTGCCAACACATTCTCACTCCCACTTATCAAATACAGACGCTAGATCAGTGCCCCTTGACATTGGAGATTAACGCACTAGGTATAGTGGTAGTACCAGTCATGATCTTGTAGATGAGACCTGGTTAATTAATTGGTTAATTCCAATGAAAGCAAGAATTACAGCAACACTAACTTGTTTTTGTAGTAAATATGAAATAAGATGTATTAACATTTGAAGAAAGTGTGTTCAAATTAAACCTTATAACGTATGTAATACAAGTATTTTTGTCATATGGTGAGTTATGGGATATGATAAAGGCCATGTATGTATCAAATCAAAGAAACAATTTATGTATCGAAAAAATATCACATTGCGGCTCCGTCTATGAGATCCAAATTCTTTTTATGTCCAGGTCTCAGCATCTTCTCAATCCGCTTTACAGTGTCAGTTCCCAGGAATGCTCATCCTGACAAAACAGCCATTTCCTCAGACTCCGTGGTTTCATATTGTCCAGAAAGCTGAACATGAAACTGCCGTTGTAATAGTTCACAGCCGCGACAGCTTGACTCGCCAGCTTGGAGGTTGCGAGGCACGTGGAGGTATTGTGGTGATGGGAATTAGATTAGAGGAAGAAGGCAGAAAGGAGTTATCTTTGGAAGGCAGGCTGCAATAATTCAGCGCTATCGTAGGAAACGGTGCGGTTCACACCTCACTGCAGACTGCAGAGTGGAATTAGGTGAGCAGTCCGGGATGTGTGGAGTGGAAAAGGAGAGCGGGATAATAAGGCAGCTGATCAAACATGTCCAGTTGCTGTCGTGGTTGGGTCTGACTGCCAATCCACTGCTTCAACATCTGTCGTCTACTGGCCATCTGTGACCATGACCACAAATAACAACCGGGCTTCATTTGATTAACCCCTCCGAGTAGGTTCATGGACATCCATCTCTCTAGCTAGCGAGAAGTATAGATTTCTCCTTTTTCTGTGTCATAAATATTACACAATTAATTTGGTTCCACATCATTGATCAAAACATCATCAGGGCAATGAGCATATTATATATGACGCTCAAGTATCATCCAACTATTTAAAAACCTTAATTAAAGAATGCATTAAAGATTACATTACAAATGTCCTCACTCAGTACATTTAATGTCAATCTGTCTTTTAGATAATTATATCTTCTGTGCAATGCTGAAATTGTTAAATTGGGTGAAGCTTTCCAAAATGGATTGTGATATTAGCGATTTGAAATCGCTAAAAAGCTTTCTGATTTTGTTCTGGGGAAATCCTTGTCGGGTCATTGGTTGTGTTGTTGGTGAAGTAGAAATGTTAACCCAACAGTGGTGCTTCCTGAAAGCTCAATGGGCCACAGTAAATCATTAGGAATAAGTATCTGCTGTGGGTCATTAGTTTTCAAATGATCTTTGTGCAACCCTATTTCCTATACAATAAGTCCTTCAAAAGATCCAACAAATGACCTGGTTTGTTCATGCCGTCTAGAATGACACACAGGTTTCGTCCAAACTTCCATACCAACATCTTATTTAGTACACTTGAGCAGTATGTGAGATATTTTGTAATTCATCAGAACCCTGAGCAAAACTAATAGTGGATGAATTACATACCATTTTTCACCATTTTTACTGGACACATTGCTGGCATAAATATCCCACAATGCAATGCACTAGTTACGATAATGTTCATAACAGGCAATGGAATGCTATAAAGTCAATAACGTTTCATTGTAAGTGTAGGATTCCACTTTGCTGGCATAAATATATATATATATAAAACCGTTAAAAAAGTTTAATCATAGTTAAGTTGCTACTAGCAAATAAAGTTGCAAGGTATTATGGGAAAACAAATGAAATGTTTGTGTTTTTGAATTTTGAATCAATCACATTTTGAATCAACATTTTGTGGCTTTCTAATCACATTATTTAACATTCCCTAATTATGTTGATTAAAAGAAAAAGTAATTTTAGAGGCATTACATTTCCTCCAAAACATATATTAGCTGTAAAACAGCAGTTACATGAAAAAAAAAAAAAAAAAAAAAAAAAAAATATATATATATATATATTATAAGCGACAGGTTGCTTGATATGGATGGAGTGACATCCAAACCTGTACATACACATCAATAAGGAACTAAGATAAACACACACCTAGCATGCAGAACCACGGAGTTAAATCCACAGAGCGGATGTGTCCCATATTCAGGTCTATCATGTTAACCTGAAGGCATGACCCCGCATGGTCAGCTCCGAGTCCGTTCAAATTAGAGACGCTTGTGACAGAGCTCTTCCTAATGTAGAGCCTTGTTACATCATCAGTGGGCACAGAGACGCCCGGGGTCACAGGGCAGCTCCTCTTCACAGAGAGACAATAAACAGTCACTAATGAGCTGGACGAAAATACACACACACACACAAAGATGTTGTTTTTTTTTATTAAAATATCTACAGTAGATTAATGCCAGTTTTGAAATAGAAAATTTGAAATATAAACTGCTGTGACTTCACTCGACTCATTAAATAAAGTTGAATGAGTTTAAAACATGATCAGCATATTATCAGAACACCCTGCATGCATTGTTTGAAATCAGAGTCCCCTCCAGAGATCCAGAGTTCCATCCATTGATGAACTGTAAATAAATGTTTGTCAGTGCAGAAATGACAACACATGACCGAACACAAATAGAAAAACATCTGTGATTCTCACTTGTCACACATGTGGACCATTTGCAGACAATTAACCTAATACACTCCATGTAATTACAGAGTAATTAGACTAAATTGTAAATTTCCATCTTCAACATGCCACCGAATTGTTGTTGCCCACTTCAGAACAGCAATGTTAAGTGACCTTTTCGTTTTTCCACAAATATCTAAAGAATAGCTTCTCATCTGCATTTCATTACGTAAAGGTCAAATTTCTTCAGTTCTTATCCTCCCACCACTTAAAACCCTCAAAAACACGTCCTACTTACTGAATTAAGGAAGGATGACTGTGTTTGGGCTGTTTTCCCCTCAGTGCTCCAGTGTTAACAGGGCCGGCCGTGCCATGGCACCGGCATCCTCCCTGACGAGATGATTGCCCTGTCGGCTTAAGGCTCCGTTTGATTATGCAAACTTTCACTTTGTTTTCATTCAACAGCCTGCATGCCAACTTGTTCTGGGGGAGTGTGCAGGAAGGGATGATGCTGCTGAGATGCATTTAATCTTGTGGTAAAGTTGTGGTCGACAGAACTCTGCCCAGCGCCCATTAAAAACACTGGCACTTCAGACACACTGATGAAAACACCAGGAGGGCAGCAGAGTGATTAGTAGAAACGGCCTTTTTTTATTGTTCCTCCAAATGCAAGCGGTGTGATTGAAAAGTGGTTCTCACCAAAGTGTTTAATGAATATGTGGTATTTGCATGATGATTATCATATGGAAGTGTGCTCTTTACTGCCTTTGGGAGTGCCCAATGAAAAGAAGCAAAGTTGATAACTTGGCAAACCTTTCTGCAGTTTGTGTAATTGCACACTGTATAGAATACAATTTACATTAGTCTTGGATTCAGATTAACGAGTAAAATAGTGCAGCTGGAATTCACAAACCTGAGTCACATTAAATAGATCAATTCACTGGCAAGGCTTACATTTCTGACATCCTTGCTACTGTAGTCGCTCCGTGAGAATGGGGCAAAATGCTAACATCAGTGTGCTAACATGCTAACCTTATAATGTTTACAATTGTGTTAGTACAGGTGATACTGATGGGTGTGTCATTGGTTCTGCCGGTATTTGGTCGTAATCATGTGAGAGCATGTGGCCTGAGAGAAGTGAGCAGGGAACAAGAAACGGAAGTCCCCATGACAGATTGTGTCGCTGGATTAAAAATGAAGGGATCACCAAAGTTATTACAATTCATCCTGAGGGGAACATGACTGTCTGTACCAAATTTCATTGCAATCCATCCAAAAGTTTCTGCAACATTTCACTCAAAATCCCAAACTCATGTTCAATCTGTGGGTACCATAAATGCCTTTACTAGAGCCATGCTGCTAACTAGTTATGTCATGTAAAGGTTTTCACAATATGAGATCAATCAGATGAAATAATTCTGGAAGGAAATTACTTTAAATACAAATGTAATTTGGAAATTTGGAAAATGTCATTCAGAATGAACAGCAGCACAGTTTATGGTGTGTTTGTACGATCCTGATCCATCTGCACGCTAGCAGATGTGTGAGGAAACATTTCCGCCTGCCCACACATGCACGTATGCTGCATGCAGCAAAAGGTAAGAGCTGGAACTCTGCTTGCAACCACACAAACTGAAGACGTCTTGTGGTGCCTGCTGGGAATCATTATCCAGCACTGGAAGCTGAACGGAGGCTGCCAAGAGTTAACATCCTGCTACCTTTTCACCCACACTCTCCGTGGATAGATTTGCTCATGCTATGTCAGAATATTGAGGAGTAAAGTTTTATAAACACAACCTTGTGCAGTCAACTGAGGGATAAAAAACACTCACACACACTTACATAGACACTCAAACTCTCTTGTTTATGTTTTTGACATATTCACTCATCTCTGTTTGAATCTCTTCTGCGAGAGTGAATCTCAGCGGGGATAATTAATCAAATAGAGATTTAAGAGGCTTGTTGTCCTCTGTTGAGTGGGTTTAATGGGCCCATTATGTGATGACAAGATTTTCACCGGGGGCTCTGACGCTGTGTTAGATGCTGCATGCAGCCAGAACCATGGCGAGATCGCATCCGGGTTGCAGCATTTAAACCTCCACCTTGTTAGTCTGTGAGTCGGTTATAATCATGTTCCACTGGCTGTACCTGATAAGCACCAGCAGTGTTCCCATTCAGGCCCCCCGTCATATCTCTCCGTCATTTCTCTGGATCATTTACCTCTTCTATTCTTCCCCCGAGAGACTTTTTCAACCGAGAATCACAGGACATGAAATACAAACAACCCCAGCGATGAGAGTGGCTGATGTTCAGCTGCAGAGGCAATCATCGCCTCCATTACAGCCACTCCTGTATCTGAATGACTGTCATCAAGAGCCCCCTCGGTGGGAGACATGTGCACACATTCCTTCACCTTTTCTGAACACATTTGGGTGCAACGCAATGTAAAGTGGACTTCATTAGTCGAACTAGTCGAAATTAAACATGAGGGTAACCAAACATAGCAGTAAGTCAGCCCAATTACAACGTGCATAAAACATCTTTTATTTGTTTTACTTGGAGATGTACTCTCAAGTGGTGGTAGATTACATTAGTCTGAAATTTAAATAAAAAAAAGCACATTTGACGGGAAAAATAGAGGACAAAACTACCTTGAAAATGTATAGAGACCAAATGATTGGACCATATGGACTATACTGGGTTGTGTCTGTGTGTTTTCATGTGTGCACATGCTCATTGAAAGGTTGAACATACTGTCAGACCATCTATGGTGGACTATTTTCCTATTGTCATTATTGTTATTATTGTCATTATTGTTATTATTGTATGCTACTAGACAAATATGTCTTATTTTCTCTCTCTCCCCTGCTCCTTTTCAATATCAAAACATATGCAAATTGTAACTTATATTTTGTGTGGAATTTTGTGATGTAACTGTACACTGCAGTGAATGAATGAATAAGAAAAAATAAAATAAACCAATTACACAATGTATAAATAGGCTTCTGCATTATAAGTAAGAATCAAAAGTAAAGACACATGCCCTGCAGAAATGATGCCTGTGTCTGACATATTATCATATATGACAGTATTATATTAGCATTTCACTGACCTGGTGGGTCAAGGTAGGGCTCTGGCGCCTCCAAAGACCCACACGTTAAATATTTGGGTCATGAGATGATCAATACTGTTCTGATACACAAATCGGTATTCACTTGGAATATTCTCTTATGTTTGTTTTTTTGTAAAATAAAAAATTTGACCTCTTTGAATCAGTTATTTACATAAAACCATTTGAGATGTTCAGAGGTGGAACTGCCAACTAGACATTGCTTTGTTTGGTCAGAGCTTAAAAACAAAAAAGACACCGGTTTAATATTTTATATGCATTGTATTTTAGAAAACTATAGATCGTTTTTTTGTCAAATTGTTTAATCTGAGAAGTGAATTCCAATTACAGCTGTCCGATGAATGTAGAAGAGCAAAAAGTATGAATAATACTATGTATAATATTTAATAATATTGAGTAAAGTTACTTTGAAAAATGATTTACCGCTGTATGAAAACAAGTCAAACTCTGTAATTGATGCAGAATAATGCCACACTAAAATGAGCCCTCATCTCTGGCCCCTTGCAGCTCAGTGTTTCACTCTGAATACATTGTGCTGAAATATATTGACCTGCCACAGTTTTGGCAGAAAATGTCGATGACACACATTTCTGCAAATGACAAACATCCGCCTCACTCAGTATGGCTTTTATTTCAGAGGCCAAGGTGTGAGCAGAACAATATCTCACTAACTCTGTTCTTCCGCTGTTTAATAGAGGAGGCATATTAGGTTTGTAATGAGAAGCTTAAAGACATCAGCAAAAAGCAGCGTACAAAATAACATTCTAGCTATGATGTCATGTGTTATTTCCATCATCCGAAATATGTATTTATAGGTGAATCTATTGCTTATTTCAAATCAAGTCAAATTGGCCACAGGGGAAAACATACAAGGACAGGAAATGAAAGCAATTGTTTTATAATGTGACCACAAAATCTGACTCTTTACATGTGTTAATGGTAAAGAAAATTACCCCCAGGCACATTCATGCAAAACATAAAAGTGAGCGAGAAGCAGGCAGAGGCTCGGAAAAGTGACTATTTTAGAGATCTATTTGGACTAAATGTCAGACCAGTCAGTATACAACAAACAAGGCTTTAGTGAAGGGGAACATTGTTGTATTTGTTTTCATTTAACTTATAGCCACTTTAGAGAGCCAGAGACATTTTACCATAAAAATAAAAGCCATTCAGATCAAATGCATTATGTATTGTCTCCGTCTGAAAAGGTACAGAAATTTGTTTTGGTAGTGTGGTTTCATGCTCCATTAAAACTGACATAATGTTGCTGCAAATTGAATATAAGAGAAAAGCATAGAACCGATCTCATCCATCTAAGATTCCTTAAAATGTCAGATGTGTTTTGACTAATAACATATTATAGTGATGAATAAGAGGGAGCTCTATCAACTCATCGAGTAGATTAAGATGCAGTGCTCCTCATCAACAAATATGTTCCAAAGAAATGTGATTAATTACTTAAATGTAGTGAAATAAATCACTCTCTCGCTACACATCACCTTTTTCAATTAATCATATAAACTGTAATTTGTGATTGCAAAATAAATATTACATTTTGTTTTACACTGTACCTGTTTGAAGCATAGATTTGTGCATATAGAATATTATTTGGACTGAATGTTTTAGTTTAATTTTGTTAAGTTTAATCTTATATTGAATATACGTTTGGAGCTCAGTAAAGACGACATATTATGGTGACCATCTAAATTGTGCAGCCTTATGGGACATGCAGGCTGGATAAGCAACTCTCAATTTCACTCATACGAGCATCAATAAGAACATTTTCTGTATTTTAGAGCCCATTGTCTACAAACTGTATGAGATATTATTAAGCATAGCACAGGTCTCAGTTTAAGCCATTACTTTACGTTGGTAATCTTTTTGTCAGTGTCATTGTAACATAGAAATGCAGTTGAAAGCACTGACTTGAGAACTCCGTGGTCCATTCAGATCTGTTGAAAAAGCAAGAATGGGAACTGTGCAACCAGAAAACACAACTCATAACACACATTAAGCAAATAAAGATTGTGAAAATAATGAAATTGTGTATCCTTTTGCATTTCAGGTCGATGTTCTCAAAGGTGCCAGTGTTTCTCATTTAAAAAAAACTCCAATCATAATAATTAACATTTTCCAATTAAAATAGAAAAAATAAGATTAATTAATATTAATTATCATGCTGCACTGGCATTAAGTGAGACAACTGCTGCCTGAAAGGGAGTAAAAACACAGAAAAGGTGTTTGAAGAATTTGCCAGTCGTAGTAAATGATTGGCTCTAATATGTAAAAACATGGGTAATCCAGTGGTCTGTCCATACTCAAACTGTCCGAAACCTACATTACAGTGAAAAAATAGAAACAAAGGCTGAAATACTACACACTGAGTGCCGATAACAATGATGAAATGGCACAAGAAGAAGGGAGCACAGAGACTAAAGTCACATGGAAAGGAGGGTGATAACGAGGGACAGGTGAAACAATCAGGGAGGAGCAGAGGGGAAAACAAAGGCAGGAAGTGAAGTTGAGTATCAAAATAAAACAGGAACCACTGAACATGTATAACAGAAATAAGGTAATAGTAAGGGAAGACAAAAGAAAACGAAAACAAAATCCTCTATATGACTATCTTCAAAGAAAGGCATAGAGCCAGACTGTGACTAGTAAGCACACACAGATTTGAGGACATACATACTTGCTATGACATTTTAGGACAAAGGTGGTGAAAACAACGTATCCTGCAGGAGGAGAGGATGCCTCCGCTCGCTCCACCAGCCACTGGAGCCTACTTGGCAGCCATCAACCTCAGCGCTTGGAGTAATGAGGTCATGCCCCATCGATTATCAAAATAGCTCCCAATGCTACACTGGCTGATTTTTACCAGGGGCTAATTAAGTAGCCAGAAAGTAAAGTAGCAATACCACAGTGTACATTTACTCTGTTACATGTAAAAAAGTACTGCAGTGCATTCAAAATTAAAAACGTACTTAAAGTACCAAATGTAAAGGTACTCATTATGCCGTATTGCATATTTCAGATTAACATATATTATTGGATTATGATTATTGATGCATCAATGTGTAAGCATCACTAATGTTGCAGCTGGTAAAGGTTGGGCTATTTCATGTACTGTGTTGTTTCTATATGTTTTTCTATCAATAATCAGAATCTGCAAAGTAAGAAGTATTTGAAGCTGTCAAATAAATGTAATGGCGCAGACGTATAAAGTAGCAAAAAAATGTAAATACTCAAGTAAAATACAAGTTACTCAAAGAGAAATATGAGTAAATGTATTTAGTTACATTCCACCAGTGAATATCATTGGTCAAGTGCACAATATTATTCATATTATTATAATATTATTCAAGAAGCTGTCTCCATATCGTTCCTATGGCAATAAAAGCTGGATGCCAGTGTCGAACATGTGCAAGTGATTAATGCGTAAGACTGTAAAGTATCTCGGTCATTAATCAGTTCACTTCAATCATTATTGTTAACAGTCTTCAGTCATGCAGCAGCAGCAGTTCAATCAAGAGAGACTTGTATAGAGTTGAACAATAATTTATTACAATTGCATAACATTTGAATGGTGCAAAGTCCTGAATTAGTATAAGCAAGGGGTAGTGATGCTGATATCTGCTACGGCAGAAGCCCCCTGGAGTCCAGACACTGGTGGTGGAGGTGTTGAAGGAAGAATGAATGAGGAGCAGGACTGATGCTGATTGGAGGAGCCTGGGGTGGATCTGATTGGTTAATTTAAAGTTCAAGCCTCCCAATCAGCTGATGGAGTAATAGCAGGGAGAATTAGAGACTGAGATTATGAATAACAAAGAGTGTGGCGAGTGTCTTCCTGACTGAAATTCTGCTTGAGCTTCATTTGTATTCCACAGAGTAAATACTGTAACTTTAATGTGAATCTTTACCTAATGGTATCCCCGGAGGAAAAACAAGAGAGTATAAAAAGCATGAGGATAAAAGTCCTCCTTCACAAGAGCTGCAGAGCTGCATGAGTGAACTTTGCTGTTCATCACAAACTTTACACGTCATCTCAAGTGAAATTTAGAGCAAAACAAGTGGATCAAATCATTAGACTTAAGGGCAGTTTGCTTTTTTTATTTCCCACCTTTCACTGTCTGTTGTTGTAGTCATACCTTTTTTATAGGACAGCCAAAGGTAACAGGGTTCAGTGTCAAGGACAGGGTGTCTATATCGGGATAAAAGGCAATACGATTACCTCGGTCCACTAATAGCTTATGTACGTCCACTGATGTTATTAAGCCTTGTGATGAATGCAAACCCCACAGTTCAGTCATCAGTTTTCTTTTGTAACTTCACTTCCTGCTGCACAAAATAGGCTGAAATTAAAGCAAACACTAAATTGCTCTGACAGGGAAAATGGACCATGGACATTTGGATGTATAACACAACATGTCTCCATTACTGTTGTTGTTATTTTGGATGCAGGAGTCTGACATTTCTCAGGAGGCAGAACCACAGTGGGATAATATCCTTTGTTAGCATGAGTCTTCGGGAAATTCTACCAAACATCTCTGCTGTTCCAGATTAATGGCCTGCTCTCCTATGATCTTTTTAGTTTTCACTGAGACCTGCTGGCTTTTTAAAAATCTTCATCATTATCATTAGCAGTCACAGCAGCGAGCAGCAGCCTCTTGTTTTGTCTTCTCCTATCAGTTTTTTTTCAGATTGAAAGAGCTCGTTAGCTCTGCTTCCCAATTAGAGAAAATGTGAGACAACACACATATGTAAACACAATTAAGCATCTTTTGTTTGTTGTTTGGACTAATTCCAGATCAAAATATACACACGAAATAGCTTCTTAACACTGCTCAGATTTGTTTAACACTGATGTGTCAGACAGAAAAACAAGTTTGGACGTTTGAGATGTTTTTTTTTTTGGATCGGCACCAAATGCTGAAATCAGACTAATGCTCTGGTCCTGATGGTCTGATCCCACTATGATCCTTATGTAACGTCTCTGTGGCGTCTTCCCTTCATTTGGCTTTAGATCATGTTTGTGTGAAGATCTCTGCTCTGGCTGGCTGCAAATGGCTGAAGGCCGGAGCAGAGGAGAGAGGCACGTTGGCTCAGATCATCAGTCGGACCTCGAGAGAAAAGCTTGGCTCCCACTCTCCATCCCACAAACTTTTCCACAATATGAACCCATCGCTCTCAACTCTTGTCATTGTTCCAAACCAAGGAGATCAGCACTCTTACCACCCAGTGAGAAAAAATACCTCGAGAGAGAGTAATATCACTGTTGTCGAGTTAAGAGCTGGTTATTTTCCATATGATTACGCAGACGTATGGCTCCTCTATTGCACACATTTGGTCTTCTGAAGCACTTTGAAAAGACTTTGGAAAAGTGGCAGAACGAATGTACAGGTGGTGCCATGAATGAGCCCTGCACAAGTGGAGATACTGCAGACATGGATATTAATCCAGCCACCAAGAACATTGGGTTGGCAAGGGAGGGAAACTAGTCCAGTCCAGTTCTCCAGTGACAATGGAAGGGGACCTCAATTGACTAAGTTACTGTTGCTATGTCTGTCAAAATGTCCATTATCGCGCTCCATAAAACTGCACCACATTTGCAGTTTACAATAATAACGGTGGCAGATTTAATTCCTCAAAAGTCCTTTATTTTTTTAGACAAAAGCAGATTTTTTCATTTCTAGCCAATGACTGTCACTTCCTGTGGGCTTAGTTGATTGAAATTGATGTCTCTTTATTTATTTTTTGCATAACCTTTAACCTCACAATATAACTTAAGCCTCATATGAAATGTCCCTGGCCTTCGAAATAACCTAACCATGAGCTAATTAGCCGGGTATGCCATTGCAGCTTACGTTACACTTTTGCGCTCGTATTTTTGATTTTGGAGTGTATAAAAAAGGAAACCCTGAACTCTTTATGTTTTTAAGATTATTGTTCTTACTAGCCCCAGCGAATCAGATCCACAATTTCACAGACCTGCCATTGACAATCATCATATGGTAGATTAGCAGCTTCTCCACTCTTCACCTCATTTACATTGTGACCTATTACCACCCAAAAAAGTAAGAGCAGTGGTGGCCCCTGGTGTCTTTACACCAACCTGCCAGAATACAGCAGCTGTGCACAGCCAGTTTGTGTTTGCAGTGAAGTTAGTTGTTCAGCAGTGTTGCTCTAATGCAAATGTCCAGTTCAGTAAATCAAATTAAGGCAACATATGAATCACTGGGATGTTTGTTGTCCCAATGGCTCGCATCAAACACAAGCGATGTGAAAATGTAGTGCAGTTAGATTAATCTGTATTGCATTAAATTGTTAACAGGTGCATGCCAATGTTGTGGGATATGGCTTTATCAAACCAGAGCTGAAGGGAAAAAACACAACACTGCTTTTACATGCTCATTCATTTTACAACAGATTATGTGATGCAGACATTTTTAAATGTGGATGCAAATTACTCTCAGTATTGTTTACAAACATGTATTGATGGATGGGGAATGTTGAGCACAGTCACAGTTAAGTAAACAGAATATGTTCTCCTTTAAAGGCTTCGGAAAAGTTGAAGAGGATGACTTTCTCTGCGGACCTAGGGCATTCTTTAAACTAAACATGGACTTTCAAATGCAAAATGAATCTTGAGGTTGACAATTTATGTATTGTTCTAAACACATTCAGTCAGGATTAGTCATTTATGTATCTTGAAATAACATTACCAATATCCTGATGCAGGTAGTATTTAATGCATTAAAATAAACATTTTCAATTCTTGGGCATTTTAGATTTAGGTTTTTCTCTTGTAATCCTGTCACATGCTGGTAAGAGACATGAGTCATAACATGTCTTGGTGTTGACTTTCCATTAAGAGGCAAATATCTCATTAGTGTTTACTATTATATCAGTAGAATAGAAACCTTGTTAATGCTCCTGTTGCAACACCATGAAATTGAATGCCCGTCCTTTGCCCGTAAGTCATCAAACAGTTGTCTACACTGTGTTTAGTTTTGAATATTTGCACTAGCCATGTTTCTGTGTGAGAGAGAAATGTGCTCTGTCTGATAAGACTCACAGAGACTGTAACATTTTCAGACGATTTTCAAGGAGTCAAAAGGAACATAGGCTACAAAGCATATTTGTCCACATACGCAGAGAACACCTTATCTGGTTAAAATCAAAGCTAGTAATCATTTTTCCTTGCGTGTTTAGTTATGCACCCGCAACATCTGGAATAACATTTGTTCCAGTCTGAAATCTCAAATTCAGTCAGTTTGAGGTCTCTTTCTCCTGTTTTCCCAGAAACAAAGATTGAGAGTGGAAGAAGGTATCTATGCCTCTGTCTGTCTGTGAGTGTGTGTGTGTGTCATTACCATCATTGACTGCATCCCCAGTGGATGTTTTCCAGCACAATGGTCAGTCTGTAATCTTTCAGTGATAGAGTGCCTGATAAAGAGGAAACTACAAACATAAGCCTGCATCTGCGACTTCACTACAAAGTAAAGCTGGACGTACACTGAAAAAGAAGGATGAATACGTTGCATTATGTGTCATTACCAGTATGTCATCCTGCTGCTCTTTCAGTGAGCTCCATGACAACCACAGATGATAACTGTCTCACCACTAGATAGTTTTTTTTGCACAGATTCAACAGGGTTATATAATCTGTCCATATGAGCAACAGAAGAGCTGATTTGGATATATTCTTCCAAACATATTCTTCTTCACTTTTACCCATCAAAGGGAGAAAAGTAGAGCTGTCACAACTATCATTCCTCAAACACCGGCATCGGTATAGACAGTGCGTAAACCGTGGGCCATGGAAAAATATCAGGTCTCTTGTAAAGGTGAATTTGATGGATTGCACGAAGTAATACTCGGAAAATAACACCTGGAACAATATGAAAGAAGCCACCAACCCACACATTGCATCCGAACCAAGACTCACAGCTCTTTTCTCAGAATTTAAGAGTCAAAAATCTGTATCTCCAGTCCACGTGAAGATTGTTTCACAAAAAGCTACTGATTGTCCTCACAGAATTCAAGTTTTATTGTATAAAAGTGTTACTGATTGGTAGCTTTTGTTCAGTCTTGAACATGCTGAACCAGCCTGTTTAAGTATTTCTGTTTAAGAGAGAGGAGACCTGACAGGCAGCTGAACATGTGCAGACTGACAGAAGTTCAGTGAAGAAACAAATCATCTACAAGGTGGTGGCCCAGAAGCAGATAGTTTTATTGAATACATCACTCTTGTTCTCACAACTGCAGCATTTCAAGTGCAATGTTAAGAGACGTCCTCTTTAACTTATTTTGACTCGTAACTTTCTTTCACAAACTTATATATTATATATTCTTCTTTAGACAATGGTCACCAAAAATGGTCTGTTACAGATAAACAACAACGAATACATAGTAAACATAGGCACACTATTTGTCAGTGTAACACTGTCCCCCAGAGGGCAAAGCAGGCCTAGTGTTAAAAAGTGTAATTGCCTGGTGCTCGACTCAGTTGATATATGAACTTTAAAGACCTCTGGCTAAACCTTCTTTTCACAACTATTGTGTGAGATTTATTTAGAATGTACTCGTATGCTGTACATTTCATCACAGGTTATGTAACTCAAAGTGTTTGAAATGCTGTTGGAGACACGAAGAAAAAAATTGTAATTCATTGTAATCTGTGTACATTTGTGTGTGACTTCCTCTTGGTTCTCGTTGTTAGTGGTTTCTAGTCGACTCCCGCTGAGCTGGCTGTGGAAGAACAGCCTCAACGATGAAGCCGTCCAACACGGAGAAGCAGTGAAATTGCAAAGACTTCCTCGCAACATCCTCAGGAGACTACCACTGCGCTGAAATTGAAGTGAAAAGTCATTTCAAATAGAGCAACAATCACACAATGGATATACTGCTAGATACATCAGTCGTGTCTTCGTGTTATTAACAGTGAAGGTGACATCCACCTTGTAAAACGCCTTCGGGCCAAGTCTTGCTGTTTCTTTGAAACACACCCTGCAACAAGGAGACACACAAACGAAGACGTGCCAAGGTGTGTTATCCTCTCTACACCACATGAATAAAACATACGTGTCAGAGTGTCGAGAGGGAGATTCCCCAAGTAAAAATATACAACCAGAGAGTGTACAGACAAATCACAAGACAGCATGCATTCTACACAAACTCACCCCACATTCCAGTTTTGAGTTCATTAATCTGGTTTTAACAACATCAAGTGGTTGGCAAAGGATCGGGGCACAGCCCCCCTGTGCAGAAACAAAGAAGATGTGATGATATTATACGTACATAAACAGTGACAGAGGAAAGTTACTTACCGCAAACACACTGGCCAGGAAGTGAGTGAGGGTGTTGCCAGTCAGAACCAGCTGCTTGGACGGGTCGTGACAGGACAGCTGCGTGGGCAAAATGCACACAAACTGCAGTACAGCATCATTTTGTGTTTCAGGTCTTTTACCGGTCCAACAGAGACCAATGCACCTCGAGCGGAAGCCATTGAAGCACCAGAGAACAGTTTCCTCATTCCCTCTACCAAATTAAACAGCAGACTGGAGAACATATGAGAACATATGAAAAGTTCACTTTGAGTATAGGGTTGTCAAGATAATAAGGAATGATAAACTAATAATAAATCAATCATGTGACATGAAAATATGCCTGCACTAGGCTTAAAAAAAACATAGATGCAAGAAACATTTGCTATGCTGAAGAAATGCTGACTTTGCTTTCACACTTTCACACTTTTGGACATGTAATAAATAGATTTTTTTGGTTTGCAACTGAAGAGACTTTTTCAAGTCATTTGTCAGTGTGCAGGTATTTTCCTGCATAAAGCGCAAATAAGAAGGAAACAAACTTCAGCTGTCATGTAAAGTAAAGAAGAATTTATGAATCTTATGCTCCCTCCAAACAAGTAATGCTTCATCTAGCGCGTGAGAATAACTGGTAGAGGAAGAAAAAAGTGTGGTGATTTGGATGACCCATTTTCAGTATTTTCTCCTGAGCTCTACTGGAAACTTGACATCATTCCTGCACAGATGACAGAAATATTTCAAAGTCAATTCAATATCAGGATGAATAACCTTCATAGTGATTATCTACTGAATGCAGTAAAAATTGGCCAATCAACTGGAATGGTGGGGCAGAAAATGTTACAGCTTCTTCTGTTGGTGACATCAAATCTAAATCTAACACCGACCCAACCCTGAATTTCAAATTGCGGTACTACTTAGTATTTGCTCTGCATAAAAAATTAAAAGAGAGGGAAAATCTTTTTATAAAACTACAACATTCTTGTTGAATTATTTATTATTCCAGTGCTGAAAAATGTTTTTTACATCTGATTTAGGCTATTGCATCCTGGTGGCAGTACGGTAACAGCACTGCATTGTGCAGGTTATGACTTTGGAGTCCATGTCAATAATATAAAACATGCAAAATCTCTTTCTTGATAATAATAATGATTAAACTCACCGGACATTCACAAGGTCAGCTGGGGAACACACATTAACTAATGAAATAAGATATAGACTAACAACATCCAAATAGTGTCAAGATGTAACACATTTACTTCCAAAGGCCCCCAGCAAGACGTCGTGGTAGAAAGACATGAGACCTTTGACCTGTTCATCTCGTCCCTGACAGTTTCAGAGACGGCAAACCGTCACAGAGAATTAGTCTTCTCGGAGAAAAGAGTGAAAAAAAAGAAACTGTTGATCCAAGATTGAGCAGCATGGAGTGAGAGCATTATTTATTCTAAATTATATGTTTATGTGTGTGTGTGTGTGTGTGGGTGTGTGTATGTGTAGTTTTCCACCTTCTGGCAGATGTGTAGAGAACCAGATGACCTTCTCTCCTCACCTCCTGCTGCGTCTGTAAGTGCACCTGGAAATAAATAAAGTTGGGGGGCAGTCACACTTTTAATGAAAGCAACACAACTAACTGCACAAGTGTAAAGTATCCTATTCTCCTAATAAGGTGACAGTGTGCATCAAGTAAACTAAATTTATAAAATGATGGTGATATTCAGATGGTGGTAATGTCAGCAGTCAGTTTTAAACATCACCACAAACATTCAGTCAGCGTGCTGAATGAAAGAAAATCAATTCAATAGCTGGATAATAGCTGCGCGTCATCATTGTACGCACTCAAAAGCATCCAAACAAGCCTATTCATTGTTATGATCGAGGTATTTCAGAGGCACATCATGGACAAAGTGATTCGCAAACTAGGAAATTGGGTAAACTGAATCATTGCCATAAAAGCTATTCTGAAAGTCAGTGTTAACAGGATACGAGAGGATAATAAAAAATATAATTTCATTAACATTTTCCACAATGCAATGCAGACGTAACACATACAGATCAATGGGGTCTAATTGGAGAATTTTCCTAATTTCTGAAAGTAAACATGCCACAGTGGAAATAAAATTGAAAATCAATTATCCTTCACCTTAATGAAATCCAGTGGTTGTGTTAAAGCGGAGACCACGCTTGAGGAGAGAAATGCGACTCTCCTGCATGTTGTTGGTGAAACAAAGAAGGCAAAGTGTCGGCTTCTCAAAGGTTACTGGGACAACTTTGTCCAAGGCTGCTCTCTTCATCCGTCAACGGTGCTGGAGATATTTGGACACTGCTCATATGGAAAGCACCGGAGACAAACTCAGTGGCAGCGTCCTCTATGTAAACCTGCATTTACAAAGAGCTGGGAATGGGTGGATTATATTTGTCATGAATATTCACATTATACACTCAGTCTCAAGGTCACACAAAAGGCCATGAGGTCAAAAACAAAACTGATTCAATACTCTTATTCAGATTAAAAACAAAACATTCAACAACAGTTTGTAAAACTGCTGATTTTTTCTTGTGTTGTCTGGAAGTTTCTAAAGCCCACACGTCTGTTTTTGGTTCTTAAGCATGACATGATTTTAAATGAGTAGTGCAGCAGTGGTGTGAATGGGCGGCCTGGCAGCCTGGCATGACAGATGACAGAAACAGTAAGTGGATACCCGCTCCAAATCAGAGCAAAGGCAAGACATCGGCAAACGCTCGGTGCTGCAGGATCTTCTAGCACGTGTGTGACGATGACACCAACGATGTTTAGATTTATTCTGCCCTGTGCTTGGCTGCCATTAGTCCGATAACTGCAATCCACTGCACACAAGTCTACGTCTTTAAATGGATATTCAATTAAATTCAATTCAATTTATTTTGTAGCCAAAAATCACAAATTACAAATTTGCCTCAGAGGGCTTTACAATCTGTACACATACGACATCCTCTTGTCCCGGCACCCTCACGTCGGAGCAGGAAAAACTCCCCCAAAAACCCTTTAACGGGGAGAAAAAGGGAAGACAGCTTCAGGAGAGCAACAGAGGAGGATCCCTTTCCCCGGGTGGACAGAAGTACAATAGATGTCCTGTGTACAGAATGAACAACATAACAGAGTTATAAGACTTTCAATGCATATGACAGAAATGATTCATATAATGAGAGTAGGCATGATGAAAAAGCTATGACTACCAAAAATAACAGCAACAGTGGGTATAGTAGAATAATAATGAGAATAAAAGCAGTAATTGTATTGGCAATACTAATTGCAATACAACTAGCAATAACAATGATAATAGCAGTAGGTGTCGGGCAGACCCAGGGTTCAGATATAACAACGATCCATGGAAACCTGTGAGGCGAGAAAGCACAAAGACCCAAGTGAAATGCTAAATTGCTCTAAATTACCTGCTCTAAATCCATCTAGTTTTATACACAATTCCATTTTTCTCTGTTCATTTTTCCTCATATCTCATATTCAATGTGCAGCCTTCCTGCAGTGATACGTTATAAAGCAGCCTGAAACCATCATAAGTGCCTTGAGTACCTTGTAATGTGCTATACAAATAAAATATATATTATTATTATTATTATCATCTATTTTTAGTCTTAAGAATCAGTAATTAATTTTTTTAATCAGTTCTTGAAACCCATTTTTACAGACTGGCTTTTATGTGATGTAGTCTTTTTACTGTTTTATTTTAATATTGTTATTCATATTTTATTTTATTTATTTGTAAAGTTAGAAAGTTTGGCGGTTGTGGGCCTTTCTTTCTCCTCGTGTCACAACACATCGTCTTTATCCGTCTGTTTTGATAGACAATCTGCCCTTTTCTCATTTTGACATGTCAAAGTCACAAAAATCATAGGTGTAACTAATGTAGTGAATTATGCTTCAGTTTCAGTCTCCTGGACACTGTCATGTCTCACTGGGACACTTGAATCAACCATCATTAATGTTATTAGTAAAAACCTGTGCTTATGACAAGTTAAAATGTGTCCTTTTTCTTGCATGTTTGAATTCAAGCCTTTCAACTTTAATATTGTATCTGATATTGAAAAAAATTTCCACTTACATTTTTATAGCCATTTTGCCATTTTTTGTGATTTAGATTTTGCATTCAACCTTTTAATCTTAGCACTTTCTATTTTTCACTTTCTATTTTCAAGCTGCCAGTTCATACACTGTTATTTCAATATCAAAATGTGTTTTACTTTTCTTCTTCTATATAATATTCATTTGAGAAGTGCCAAACACAGCCTCAAATACAGACTACACACACCACCTGGTGGCAATCTACAATCAGTGACATAATCAAGTCAAACCGTACATAGTTCATCACAAAATATTTCTACCATCCAGTCTATGGAAGCGGTCCAAAGGGTGAAAATATTGAAAATCACTGTTGTTGGTTTACCACAGGGCCTTTAAATTGAGTATTTCTGTCCACCCTTTTTTTCTGATTGATACCTTTCTTTCACAGTTTGACTTCTCACAGCAGGAAAAGCACAGGTGTAAAAAATAAAATGAATGACGGTTGAAATCCATTTAGCAGCTTCAGTTTCAGGAAATAGACCCTTTTCACAACAGCCATATTGACATGTCGTAACACAATAAAATGAATTATGGCCGCGTTTCATTTAGGTGGGGCAAGGCCCTGGAATTGGGCATGCTGGCCCACTGAAATAGCTGTTACACACTAAAGTGAATGAGTCCATAATTGTCTTATTGTGATAGTTAAACACAACAGAGTCATCGTTAATAACACCTGTGCTTTTCCAACTATGAGAAATCAGCTGTGGGGAAAAAAAAACCCTCAAGATTTATTTCAACCAACGCTTCCTTCTGTTTCATGATTTTTATAGCTGTACATTACGGGCGAACTTTGCACCGTCCCTGGTGGTCTAGTGGTTAGGATTCGGCGCTCTCACCGCCGCGGCCCGGGTTCGATTCCCGGTCAGGGAACGACTGTTTTATAATCAGTTCGTTTACCAAATACTGTGCTCAGCACGTAGACTAGTAGCGGATTCACTTCGTGATCACTCATCGAGAAACCCACCCCATTCTCAAAGACTTCCATTCAAATGCAGGTTCTCTATTTTAAACCTGCGTGTAAAGCAATAACTAGAAACTGGTTTCTGCTCTTCGAAATGGAGAGCAACGGAATTGTGTACATGTCAAGCGTTTGAGATTAAACCTTCTTATATACACAGTATGGTTTAAAAGGGTAACAAAAGTGGTTCAAACCGTCTGAGGTCATTGAAAGAGATCTTATGACCTCTAGTGGTCAAAAACAGAAAGCAGGATGCAAACTACTGTAGTTTAAAACTCTAGCCTTTACAGTCACAATTCACTTTTCAGTCTGTGAAAGTCTATGATACGTTGAACAGAACACCCATGAAATTGATCTGCCAGTTTCATTCTCATCATTAACTTTTTATATCCAATATTTTGCATAACATCACACAAGAACATGTAAGAGAAGGTGCAAATATTTAAGGATATTTCAACTTTAATCACATAATTAACAATTCTATAAGTAATAAGGACTCAGCCCTGCCATCCTGAACTAGATACAGTATCTGGTGTTCTTCAACATAGGGAATGGTAACCATGTCCCTACTGCATAATCTTTTCTTCTGTGAAAAGTTAAACATACACACACACACACACACAAACTGACCAACAGACTTACTTGTCAGTCAGTATTTCTGTAGCTTGTTTGCCATCAGAAAGACACCAGAACAGACAAAAAGAAACGCAAACAGCTGGGCGGCATTGGTGCAGGCTGTGTGCCTGGAAAGTTCAGTTTGAGTTGTACTGCCCCATCTGATGCTGTTAAGAGACAGTATTAATGTCAGAAGGCATGTCTTTGTTTCCCAGGATGCTCCTCTTTGTCACGTAAAAAAAAGGAAATAAGAGAATGAAGGACCAAGTGCATGAGCAGCAAAATGGTGGACAACAGGTTGGCACGTAGATCTACTCCAACACGACGGTGCCGCCTGCTGCCTCCAGGGCTGCTTTCAGTTTCTCTGCCTCTTCTTTGGATACATTGGCACGGATTTCCTGGGGAAGAGCCTCCACTAGTTTCTTAGCCTGGTTGAGGAAAGATGGATGAAAAGAAGATTTAGTGTGCAGTTAACCAATCGTGGAAAACAGGAAATAGGCCACTGTCCTGAGTCAATGTGCAACATGTTGCAGAAAACAATAATATACATTTTTTAAAAAGGACCAATATTAAGAGTCTGGTTGTGGTGTTGAAGAGAGGCTGTCGAAATATTCCTGCTTCATCTTTTCTTTATACATATCTTTACTGTGGTCATATTATTGTGGGTCTACTTTTGGCACTACAAAGTTAATAAATACATATTAAGGGTTTCCTTGTAAACAAAGTTTCTCAAATTAAACACATTATTAAAAACACATTGTTTGTACCCTTGAGGTGGAACAAATGTGTTAAATGTTTCAGTTTCAAAGAATATTAAAAATTCTGCGTTGTTCACATTCATGCTTGCCAACATGCAGCTGTCCTCTACAATGTGTCAGTTGCTTGCTTCATTTATTGGCACGTTACCGCCACCTGCTGTCCATCAGCAAACATTATTCCTCAGCGTTAGCGGTGGCCGTAAACTCCATTGGTACCTTTAGGTGGCTCAATATCAAGGACTAAGTACTAATGAGACTCACCTGCACCAGATTCAGGCCTTGGATGCAGTTCTTCACTTCTTTTATAAGTTTAACTTTTTCAGCTGCCTTTAATTCTGTCAGTTTGACTGTGAAGTGAGTCTGCTCCTTCTTCACTGGTGCCTCGTCCTCTTCTGCAGCCTAGTTTCACACAGAGGGAAAAATAGAAATTTTATTTGCAAACTGAAATGATAAGAAATTATTAAATCTTGCAGTGATAAAACATCATTATCCTGTGTCAGAGAAGTGTTGATAAAATGTTTTGAAGTTGTAGTGTATAGAGGTGTTGTAACAGATTTAAGTGTTCCAGTTATATCGTCTACTTCCTGTACTTACAGCGGCAGGTAGAGCTGATGCAGCCATCGGCATCATTCCAACATCCTGAATGTTCAGAGTTTTCTGCAACAAAAAACAGATCGTCACTCAAGATGAGCCGCAGCAGGTCTGACAAGACGTATTGTGGTTCAGAGTCGGTGACTTGTCCACAAACCTTGAGGAGCTCGTTGAGGTCTGACACCTCTAATAAAGTGAGGCTGGCTATGTCACCGACGAGCTGTTGGATTTTGGGGGAATACTGTTTGGGAGCTCCGTCGAGAGGAGGGGTGGCGATGGCGTCCGAGAGGAGGGCAGGGCTGGTCTGCAGAAGTCTGAGAGCACACAAGGCTGGTGTTTGCCGCTGAAGCTGTTGCCTGGAAAATGAGAAGATGGATTAACTGAGGTCCTCAGAGCACAACATACAAGACGCGGCCAATCCAGATGTGCATCTGTCATCAGAAGGGATCTTAAATACTGATAATTGCAGAAACTGAGACTACAATTTATCAAAAAAGTGCTCCGTCTTACAAAAATATATGAGGTTAAAGTCAGCATATGGTACATTAAATGGATGCATTCACAATGTACCACTGACCAGTTAATCCTAATTTGTCTTAAATTACTGGGTCATAATGCATTCACACCTGTTTACCTGTCATCAGCTGACACATTATGTGGTTTGTGCACATTATGGACACTTATGACCCACTTATAACAAAAATGTGTCTCCATGAATGCACGTATCAAAGACCAGTTCAAATGGTTATTCTTTCTAGACTGATTTGAATATTTTTCAGAGGTTGAAGGGGTAAAATAATTCATTAATTTACAAGAACCAGCACTACAACTAAAACAATATGTCAATTCATTGATTACTTGACCGACCAAGCGACTATTTTGATAACCAATTATATAATTAGAATTAAAAATACATTTTGGGTTTAGGAACTTGTAAATTATTTTTGCTAAGCAGATAGTGATCCTAAGGTATATCCTTTGCCTATCCATGGGGAGTGGGGGCGGGGGGTTACATATACACCAGGATGAGAATACACCAGCCTGACATCAGTAACTAGTCAGATCTGGAGGCTCCAGTTGACCCCGGTTGTTTCCTTAACATAAAACCTGTAGATAATGTAAATGACCAGGTTAATGATGCAGCTTGCAGTTAGTTGAACGGCAAAAGCACGACTTCTCAGTCACACGAGCGTGACCTTGGTGACGTAAGCTGCTCCAAGGAGGAACACGTCAAACAGACGCTACTTTCGCACGTTTACCACCAAACTACTACCGCGTGTCACGTGACCAACTGCAGAATATTACGTCACGTTTTTACAGTTTAAACCCTGAAGGTGTTCGGCTAACGTTACCGCCGGCCCAAGCTAACGTTAGCCGACATACTTCACATAACGTGTCACGGCTTCTGTGTTCACACGAGCCGCAGAGTCAACGTGCATGTTTCACAACCAACGTAAACCGGTGGAAGTCGCCGGCTGTCTGCCCTTGAAGATGCAGCCAGTCGGATCGTGATGAACCGTTGTGAGAATCCATTTACGTGACCAACTGACGCCCGTTCGGTCAACGGTACGTACCGGTGTGAGGTCGCTGTGACCCGCAGCACGGTCTGGAGGCAGCGTCTGGTGCAGTACATGCTGACGTTAACGGGAGCCGTTTCCCCCGGTGTCCCTTCAAAAATAAAACAAGTCTGTCACAGCCGGGTCCCAGTTTGCTCCCTCTGCCTCATAAGCACATGGCGTCCTCTCGACTGCCTCTCTGTGCCTGACCTACCCGCAATGCATTGCGTGAACTCGTAGAATATCTACGGGAAACCATAAGGGACGTGGGAAAAGCGTGTGGAAAAGTATAACGTTAGATAAATAACTGTGCATACACTGATATTTATACAGATTATATCATAAATAGCGCAAAGTATCAATACGTGTATTCATAGGTAATACTACTAATTTAAAGAAATATATAGATGTAAATATATACATATTTACATATATAACGTTATATATCCATATATTCATAGACAATACTACTAACTTGGTCAGATATATAAAACAAACATCTGACAGTTAGTAGTACTATCGATTAATACATGTATTTATATATATATATATAATGTATATTTATTATATATGTATGTATATATATATATATATACATATATATATATATATAATGTATGTACATATAATGTATATATATTTATATATATATATATAGTTATATATGTATATATATTATATAGTTATATCTCTGTATATATAGTTGTATATGTTTATATAGTTTTATATATATATATATATATAATTATATTAACCACCCGTTTTGTTGCAGTTCTTCATTATGACCACCAGATGGCAGTAAACACTCGTGGTTCGAAACATACTCAGGTTCGATATGATACACCACCATGCAATATGATCCCACACATTATGACGATGGTTATCATGTTGATTGATATTGCTGTCCAGAGACAAACTTACTGTATGAATTGATCTGGGTCCCTCTGTTTGTGTCATACCTGTACTGTACAAGTCAGTGCTGAACACTGGGGAGGAGCACAGAGGGAATCCTCTTAACCAGGTAATCTCTGCACCCATCTGCTGTTACAGTCCACCACGTTCAGTCTCCACCAAAATGCCATTTGCCAGCTAGTTTCTGTCAACCAGCACAAGTTAAGGTAAGAGGAATCCTCTGAGATCAAAAATCAATACATAGACTGGCATACTAGAAGATACATACTTCTGCTTTTCTCCTCCAGACCATGCTGCTGTCTCCGCAGGCAGAGAGGAACTGGGAGGGTCTGTGTTTAATGCTTGAAGATGTGCTGGAGGACGAGTCCCACAGGCAGCTGTTCGCCTTAGAGCTGGGCTCTGGAACCGGGCAGCATGTCATACGCTTTGCCCAGAAGATGCCCTTTGTTACCTGGCAGCCATCAGACATCAAAGAAGAGTCTCGGGACAGGTTTGTGTCCGACAGAAAAAGGCTTCCAATAGTTATATGGCAGTCAAGTGGGTGATAGTAAGCTTTGTGGGCAAGAGGTTGTGCATTTTCCAGTTATGTGGATATCAAATAGTAGCAAGTGATGTATTTATTTCATATTGAAATAAAAATATAAGATTAAGTCTGCATACTTACTTCCAGTATTAAGGAATACATTGCTGCAACCCAAGCAAAGAATGTGCTGCAGCCGGTCCACGTGGATGCCAGCGAACCTTGGGAGAAATGGGCAGGCCTTTCTTGCAACTCCTGTGACGTTATTATTGCCATTAACTTACTGCAATACAGCTCATTCAAAACAGCACAGGTAGGCCTGCTTATCTACATAAAAAAAAAAAAAAAAAGATGTTGAGCTATATAATAATAATAATAATAATAATAATAATTTGTGAAGGGCCACAAAACACAAATGTGCCATAACCCGTTTCATAAAGATCTTTTAAAAATAATTTCCCTAGGGTGTTTTCACTGGAGCCGGTCAGATCCTCAGACAAAATGGCCTTTTGATAACATATGCGGTGCGTACCAGCAGTAAGAACATTTCAATGCATTCAAAACACCATGATGTCATCATGCGAGTGTGAAGTGCAAAAGCTGACACCTTTCCAAATCTTGAACATGTTCCAGGTGTATGCGATCAATGGCACCATTACACCAAGTTGTAATGAACACCTGGATGCGGATCTTCGACAAATGTGAGTGGCCGTTTATTTCCTCTGATGCAACAATGTGTGTCTGAGAGTAAATAGACTGGACATGTTTAACGCTTTCACACAGGAATCCAGAGTGGGGTCTTCCAGACCTCGATGTGCTGAGACAGCTGGCCTATGGGAACGGGATGCGCATGGAGAGGATGGTGAGTCACATACTTCAGCCCTGGGTAACAATACCCGGTAATAACTTCAATATAGCCGTCACACCCGTATTGTTTTTCATTTCCAGATTGAGATGGAAGAATACTACAAATGCCTCATCTTCAGAAAACTTTGAAGAAGCCAAAGTGCACAAAGAAAAGCTCCTTTTCTTTTGGAATGCACAATAATAAGTTATATGTTAAAGTACATTTCATCGTATTACTCATCAATGTCGTGTTATGGCCTTTACCCCTCTTATTGAAACATGAACGAATGCAACACTATATTTTCATGAATAAAAGTTGTCACACCATACATCTTTCTTTTCCAATCCTTAAAAAAAAAAAATACAACTTAAGGCAAGCGGACAATAAGAACCAGATATTTATTAAATATAATTTTAAAATTACTTTTAAAGTCAGACAGATCAGTATGATGGAATAAAGAAGTTCACAGATGGCAACTGAAGGGTTACAGAAATCACTGATTGGGTGCGTGATACATACATACATGCGGCACATAATGTTTGCTCTGCAAGCATTTCCACATTTCTGGAGAATAAAGTACACTTTAGAAACGAGCTTCCACCTTTATTTACTACGTAAATGTCCTCATCTGTGACAGTTACACCCAAATATAGACAGGATGGGGTGCCTGGAGGTAATTTTCAGTAATTATAGGTTAATGTATTGTGTTTTCTTCTGCTGTTCCTTGTGGCGGTACTTGTACCGGCAACACAAATCATTTTAATAAAGAGATGCGGGCTGCTACCAGAGCTACTGTAGTTTGTTTTATGGTCACAAGCTGTGTCATTTCAATTATTAAACTTATGAAAGTATATTTATTGAGGATTAAACCACCACCCAGCTAATTTTCTAACACCCCTCCCACAATGTCCAATCCCTGAAATAGGTTTCGTTATTCAAGAAAGTACATGAAGACACTTGTTAATCCAAGCAGCGCACAACAAATGAATGCCAAAACAAGATGACCCCAGTTTGTGTGCGCATGAGAAGGAATGGAACCCACAGCTGCAATGGCAAGCTGCGAACATGATGAAATTTGAGTTAGTGCCATATATATTTCAGGCCTTTGACGTCACCTTTCATCCTCACACCCACGATCCCTTAAACAGCACTTAAAGATGTCCCTCATTCACCGCCCAAACTGATAGGCTATAAGTTTCAATTTCAGAAAATAATAAAACTTTTAACATGCAGATTTTGCTTTAGAAAAATATGAGACAAAGGATGGTTATGTTTTTTCGTCCTCAATTATTATCATACTTTCTTATTCTTTTTTTTTTTCCTTTAATACCACGGACTATTTCTGACCTTCAGTTATTCATTCAATAAGGAAATACTACATACATATCAGCTGGAAAGAGGGAGGAAGAGGGCGAAAAGGTTATGGTGCCCTCTCTTGCAGCTTCACCCTGCATTCCCATACTACAGTGGGGGAGAGGCAAGGAGAGCGACAGCTCTGCAACATCATCACAATAGTTTACATTGCCACAACATCACAGCAAGGTGGAAGGATGGATGGAGGTGTGTGTGTGTGTGTGTGTGTGTGTGTGTGTGTGTGTGTGTGTGTGTGTGTGTGTGTGTGTGTGTGTGTGTGTGTTTCCAGAGGGCAGAGAGTCCGGAGAGTGAGGGGAAAGACCGAAGGAGGAGAGAGGGTGTAGTGTGTCAGACCCTGCAGCATGCAGGCTCTCAATCGAAGGAGATGAGCTGGGCCTCTGCGCTGCCGGGCACAGCCTGAGGGACCTGCTGCTGTTGCTGTTGCTGTTGCTGCTGCTGCTGCTGCTGTTGCTGTTGTTGCTGCGGGCCACCAGGGGGAGCCACCTAGCAAGAGAAATGGTAAAGGTAAAAGAATAAGAGGATTGGTGAGGATTGAAATAACCTGAAAAGCAGAAATGAAGAATAAATCATTAACGTAGAAGGAAGAAGCCGCTGACCTGTTGGTACATGGGGGGCTGGCCTGGCATGTACTGCTGTTGTGGGGGCATATTGGGGTCCTGTCCTGGCAAGGCTGAAATCATGTTCTGCATGCCGTATTGCTGGTAGCCCATGTAACCCATACCGTTGGTGGGGGCAGGCTGGGGCATGGGGGGCATACTCTGGGCCTGAGAGGGCACACTCTGCATAGAACAAGGACAACATCGAGTGGGCCAATTATTTCTCTTTGAATATTTTGGCTGTCATTCTTATCATGAAAAGAAAGTGAGAGTCAATCAGACCTGGTAGCCCTGTGTAGGTGTGGGCTGATAGTTGGAGTAGGGTGGACTAGTTGTGGGCGGAGCCTGACCAGGAGGAGGAGCAGGCTGCCCGTTAGTGCCTGCAGCCTGGTACATGTATGCATTTACCATATTGGGATCTGGAGGAAGAGAGGACAATCAGTCTCACACACACACACACACAGAGAAATGTTTCCTGACTGAATATTTTGCCGTGGGGAAATTAAACATGGTCGATTTTCTAGTTGTGACGCTATCAAAAGTAGGTCTTCTCACCTGGGGCAGCATTGGGCATGGCCTGGTACTGTGGTGGTGCAGTCTGCCCAGGCTGGTTCATATAGATGTTGTGCATAGGTGAACCCTCCACAGAACCAGCAGGGCTGAAGGTACCCGGGTAGCTGGGTGGAGCACCGGGCTGGTACACGACCCCTCCCGCCACATTGGGGGGCAAAGACTGCATCTGCGTAACGGCACATACATATAGTATCAGACATTTAATCTCAAAGAGTTATGAAGAGGCAAGTATGGTGTCTGAACCACCATTTTACTGTCAAAACCAATTAACTAAATTGCACTGCTGATTGGAATCACAAAGAGCATAGTTAATACCCGAGTGCAGTGATTCTCAATCATTCAACATGAATGTCTTGCCAACGTGTCGCACTGGGAGCTACCCTCTCAATCCCCCTGCTAATCCCAATGAGGCGTGCAGTGTGTACCTGAGCGTAGGGCAGAGAGAAAGCAGGCATTTGGGCCCTCATCTGGATCGTGTGCTTCTGCTGCTCCAGACGCATCTGCCTCTCCTTCTCCTGCTCCTGGAGACGCTGGATGGCCAACTGCCTCTGCATCTCCAGGTACTCCTGCAGTTCAAAGACGAACGCGCGTGAGCGTGGTCGCGACCAGTGCATCAACGTGTGCATTTTCCGCGGAGAGCCTCGTTTCATTTACCTGTTTCTTCTGCCTCATGATCTCTAGTTTCTGCGCCAGCTGGATGTGCCTCTGTCGCTCCGCTTCCTCTGTGGCGCGACGCAGCTTCTCCCGGTGTTCGTCCCGCAGCGCGTTGAGGGCGGCCCGAGCGTCGCGCACCTGAGCCAACTTGTCCTGCAGCCCCTCGTAGTACACTGCGGACAGCATACATGGTGCGATAGTTCAGGGACTGGACACTCAGAAACGGGAACACACAAACTGGTGCACAGCCAACACTCACGTCGCTTCTCATCCAGCTGGTTGAGGATGTCCAACAGCTGTGGATGCATGTTGTTAATGGACTGGAAGAGTGAGAGCACAGCGCTGTCGTTGGTGATGCTGCGCCCGCGCATGTGGTTGCTCTTCATGCGGTTGAGGAAGGTGGTGACGGAGTTCTGCAGAGCCTTCAGAAACTGCTCATGGTTCTCCTCCGACTCGCCGTTCTGGTACTGCTGCTGAAGGCGGGGACGAGGGGGCAGCAAAACACGGGAGAGTCATTTGTGGTTTGCGCACTCCAGCTCAGCTAGAAATAAAACTCTCAGCACAGAGTGTCAACATACCTCCACTATGCTGACCGGCTGGACAGGGACATGACTTTCTACTGGCTGACTGATTGGTGGAAGCGGCTCAGCCAATGGCACAGGGGCAGGAGCGGAGGGGGTGGGACTCTTGCGAGCCTCTTCCTGCTTCTTCTCCCAGTACGTTCTGTTCAGGTAGCGAGCCAGCTGGAATAATGTGACATAGTACCATCAGTATGGCAAGCATGATGTCAAATTCCCATGAGTCTATTATAATGCAGGTAATGAAGAAGAGAAGGATACGACATGTACCTCAGGGTCTACATCTTCAGCCGATGGAGCAGAGGAGTTCTGAAGAGAGCATATCGTTCACGTTGGTCAGGGACAAAACAAATTTCCATAATTTGCTCAATAATCAGCAGACAGTTTGTTTAATCACACAAAAATTGTTTTGGTGTGGTAAATAATTCATTTTGCCAGAGAGAAAGGCAGCATGAGAAGAGGTCTCACCACAGGAGAAGTGTAGAGCGTGCTGACTGGTGGAGCTGAGGAAGTCACTGGAGTGGGATCCGCTTTGGGGTACATTGAGTAGGAGTTCTTATGCCTCTGTAAGAACACACACAGGCATGCATCACTGTCTCTACGGAGTACAAATACAAAGCAAAGTTTCAGCTGTGCAACCCACCATGCGCTCCTTCTCCTCGGCCTCGCTTTGGGAAAGGGCAATGGCCAGCTGCAGCTCCTCTTCCTCCTGCAGGGCTGCCTCATCTCTCTTGGGAGGCATCTGGTGAGAGAGCAGAGCAATTGTAGGATCCAGAAACAGCGCACAAACTACAATAATAGATGAATGAAAAAAATATTCTCATACAGGTTACGTTGTAGCCGTGGTGATCTGTTTTCCTCTGGGGGAGACCTTTAATAATGACTCCCTTCCTCCACAAAATGCATTTCAACTATCACCAGTTACAGCATCAACTAAGCCATCTCATTTTTTACTTCTACCTGGGATTGTTGAGAGAGCGGGCTGGTCAGGTACTCGGGAGGCAGCTCAGCAGGGCCTGGGGTGGGGGCCTTCCCTTCAGCTTTCCTAAGAGGAGGAGAGAGGGAGGGGTGGCTGGGAAGGACAAGGGATCAGGGAGGAGAAAAAAACATTGTCAATCAGAGGAGAGCACAAAAACAGAATACAAGAAAACGCACACCTCTGTCAATGCTGCAAACACACATACCCAAGCTGAGCAACGTTAAGCTCTGTAGTCCGAAGGTTTAACAATACAAAATCAGTCAGTCTACCGATCCCATTAACACAAAATTATGGCCGACTAAAATGCGTGTTGCTATAGAGCCATTTATATGCCAAAAATCTTATTTTACAGCATTGCTCAAAGTCAGTATGTACATAGACCATTGAAACTGCACAATGTGTTCTTGGGTGGTTTTGTTATACAAACAGTAAAAGAGTTTATGGCACATCAAATTATATTTTTCCAGGGTCATCCAAGTGTTAAATACCAAATCAGCAAAGTCTAAATTGTGATGGAATGCATTATGAATGGCTTACAAAAAACAATGAACTCTTTGGGGGAGCTTGTGAAACGAACAAAAAAGCTAAATGGCCACAGAAATTGAAATTCAACTTGTGGACAAGGGCGAGCAAAGAAGACACTGGATTTAATCTTTTTAAATATTTTACCATAAACCAATAAGCCATCAAGGCTTACAGTGATCAGGAACAAAATATAATCAGCTAATCTGCAGCTAATGAAGTAATGCTCTTCAGATGTAGAGACCCCGTGTTCAGAACCACCATCCACACTTCACACTCTTGAGGACTGAGAGACGTGGCAACTCACTTGTTAAGCAGCTCAAAGCAGGGCTCACATACACGCACTTCCTTTTCTATGCCAAACTTCGGAATGGTGGAGTACTTCGACGAACACTTGCCGCAGAAAATCTGGCCGCAGGCTCGACAATGGTGCTGGAGAAGCAAAGAACACAAAGCAAGGTCAACTTCCTTGCATGTGCCACACACATTTACTCCACTCACTCACTCACACACACACACACACACACACACAAAACACACACATGTACTGCTGTAAATGAATAAATGAATAAAAGGAAACCATAAAAACTCCAAGTCCCAGCCTACCTTTCTTGTCATTACTCCAAACTGGACTCTGCACCGGTGGCACTCCTCAGCATCAACCCAGTCAGGGGCCTGGACCAAGCAGACAGACGTCACATGTTACTACAGATGTGGTCACCGCAGCAGCCTCGTGTACAATCATCTCTTCTGAATAGTTCAGTGCCAACGACCAGCACCAAATCTACAAATGTCACCGACAGAGGTCAGTAACGTCTACGTCAGCGAAACAAGAAAAAAATAAATGTCTCACTCTCTCAGCTGCAAACATGGCATCGCTCTCCTTGAACTCGGGGAACACATGACCTGTGAGAAAGGAAAAGAAAAACGTATGGTACTCGCAGTGCAGTTACAAGAAGTTAATGAAAGAAAGGAAAATTAATCACAAAGCCTAATTCCTTGTGTGTGTAACACACTTGGCAATAACCCGTTTCTGATTCTGATAATAATTGTTGTGTAGTACAATGAGTCATGCTTTTGAATATTGCTTGAGCTTTCAGTTCAGTTTTAAGCCATATTTGTACGGGACTAATATTACCAGGGGACCTCATGATATTTAGAAATTACCCTCAATAAAACCTCTGTGTTTCATGTAACACATTAGTGTATTTTTACACAGTGTCTCCGATTCACACCGGACTAATATTAGCAGATGACATCTGTGTTTGGAGAAATATGGTACGGTAATCTGCGGTGAACTTTTTACTGCTTCGTACAGGATTAAGATCACAGACAACCTATGCAATTGTAACAAATTACTAAAGGTCCCAAGGTTATACTAGTCCTGTGCAAATAGGGCATTTGTCATTAAAATATTGCTGGAATTGTAATTACATAAATACACAAATCTTACCGTGTTTTTCTTAAATGTAAATTATAGCTAAGATAGAACTGGGAAACATTTATGTGGTTAATTATTCTTTCAGAGATCCTTAAGCTTCCTTTCAGCCAAGCTTGGTGGGGAGAAAACAAAGTAAAACTCAGCATGCGTCCACTTACCTTCCACCTTCATGATCTGATAAGTGTCTTGGACCACCTTATATTTGGGTTCGTTGCGGAAGGCATGAGACCAGGCCTGGATCAGGTACAGAATCTTGTTTCTGACATTTGGTTCCGTCTGTAAAAGAACCACACAATGAAATAAAAAGTCTCGACAATCCTTCTTGTGTTTATATAGATTTCTGTTGTCAAAACAACATTGGTACAAGTGAGCTTTTCAAACACACACTGGATCAACCAACTTTGTGTTTGGTTACAAGAACAGAGGTGGGAAGTCCCTTGTTCTAGTCTGAAAAAAACCTTTTGTCACAAGGCTATGACATCATCAGGAAGTGGAAACCAGCATGAGCTGCAGGAGCTCATGTCACATGGTGCAGCAAAGATCCAATCAGATATTGGTAGCTCAGACTGTTATGCAGCCAGCTGCCTGACGTGGTAAAGCTTCCAGACAAAATATGGTCCAACAAATCACCCCGTCTTTGTCACAAAACACTGGATCCAAACTTCCCACTGCTTTTTTTTACATAATACATAGTTGCACTGATATTATTTAAACACATTTAGAGGTGAAACAAGTAGTCCATGAATAGATAAACAGAAAATTAATTAGAAAAGAATCCCAGAATGACAGTTCATTTATCGTTTCAGAAGTTATATCAACCAAAAACGTCCAATACTCACTGGTTTCATCATCTTAAATATGAGGATTTGCTGCTTTTCTCTGTTTAATATCATTGCAAACTGAATATCTTGGGATTTTGGACTGCTGGTCAAACAAAATAAGTGGACTGATAACTGATAATATAATAATCATTAGTTGCAGTGCTAAACTCTGACTTCAGTTCACCTTTGTCAGCAAAAGTTGTGACCATGAAAAAACAATATTGACTAAACTAGTGACAAAACTCATGCAAATCTATGATTATAACTTATGTTGAGACTTGAAAGATGAAAGAACCGGATTATAGCGAGGAAAGTATATATAAAATGAAACAGAACAGGATTATGAAGTTCAAGAAATGAACAGAATGAGGGTAACCTTGAGCAACTCCTTCAGTTCCTCCATCGTTTGTTTACTCGCCACCTCATCGTGGACTGTCTGGCCACAGTTCTTCACCACTGACTCCAGGACCTGAAGGGCGAGGCGTCATAATCACATAATCACTCACTACGCCATCTTTGTAACACCGTTTTCACCAAAGAAGCTTTCTCCAAAAAAGAAGTGAAAGAATTCTGACAAAACAGCACACTAACACAACCAAATAGATAGCTGCACGTTGTCCACGTGTCTTACCTCAAGAGCATAGAGGGCCACATGGGGATTTTTGTCATTCAGCTTCTTTTTAATGGCCCCGATAGCATACTTAGCTCTGCAGGGACAAACACAAATAATGATCAATAGACAACTCAAGGCAATAAATTAAGTCAGCAAAGCACACAAAAAGAACAATAAACCTAATAATCCAATCAGCAGCTGAAGATATGATGAATGTGGAGGGAATGACTTACTGTGCGTCTCCTTGTCGAATGAGATCACAGATCTGCAAGATGGATTCCCAGTCAGTCTCCAGCAGCAACTGACTGGTGGCTTTATCTGCAAATAGTACAGATGGTTACATCGTTATAACATAGGTATTATTATTATTATAATAATATTGTATTATATCATTATAGACTTGCTTCATGGAAACCATGTTTGTCTAATCTTTGTATCTATATATAGATATAAAGTAGGGTAAACGTCCCCAGCTACACTCTTAAGTACACCGAGCTAAAAGTAATGCAGTGTAATACAACAGTCCTGCAATAAATCCTTCCTTCATGAAGGGTATAATATTTAGGTTTGTTTAAACTATTTTGGAGAGGTTTTCAATAAGCTTAATGGTAATATAGGAGGCTGTAATTTGGGATTATGTTAAATTACATTGTGTTGTACTGACGAGTGTTTAAAATATTTATAAAATGGCAACCAAGTGGGTGTATATATACATAGATGTGCTGTATCTCACGTAAGGCTTATTTTGATTTTATGCAATCATACAGTAATGTTTTCTCATGACAGATAAATGAACTACATCCATGTTCCTTTTTTATGAGTAAACAAATTCAAGTTTGACCTGTTAACCTTGTGTTGTGCAACATTGTGATCCGAGAATTCTCTTTTTCATTATTGTAATTTTATTTTATAAATGTTTTTTTTTTAATTATTTAAATAACATTGAGTGTCCGCACTTATTCCCAAAATGTTGTCATATTACTGATTCCACTGTAAGTGTTGTGACATTTGATTTAGTTTGGCAGTTGGTTTGTGGTAATAAATCAACCAATTGTATTTTTGGGAATCTGTAAAGAAGCACAGCTATAGTTCACTATCCACTGACATGATGAGGCCTCAAGGTGTGTTTTGCTTGGTACCGGATCTCGAGGCTCTGAGGAAACAACCTCCTCATTGCACAAGAGGATACAGTGCTTACAATGTGGGTATCTCTAAATTCCTGTGTTTCAAATCAACACACCACAACATAATAATCATGATAATCGTCTATCATAATAATAATGTCCAACATGCACAGAGATCTGTTCACCAGCAGGTTCATTTCTACCTCTAGAAGGTCAATATACTCCTCAACATCAACGGAATATCAACGAATACGTGTGTTAATACGCAATTGTGTCTGTCAATTTTCAACATGTATGACAGAGTTGTCCAAGGCTCGTGAAAGCTAAGCTAATTAGCCCCTGATGTCACCTTTGCCAGCTGTATTTCAATAGAAAGGATCTAAACAAGGACTAGTTTAGCTCGTCAACCTGTTGGGGGGGATTAAAAAAAAAACTCAGGACAACACTTAATTAAGTCATAATAAGTAGGTTATCTCACAAATGGCTGTTTGCTTTCTTTAAACAGCCGAGTCATCATTTACTCAGTAACGTTGTGACTAAATCACGAGCTAAGAGAGTCGTGTGTGAGGTAATGAACCTGGAGGAAACTAGCAGCCTGGTTTATCTTGAACAGATAACACATGGGGACGGTAAACGGGGCTTTGGTGCGACTGTGGGGGGAAAACAACACCGGACAATCCGATTGTAATGCTGTTTAATCGGGCTGCTGGGTCCGAGTGAGCCCGTCTGGGCCTCCAAACAATAGCAGCGAGATTGTTAGCTGGAGGTAGTTAGCTGGCCCGAGAGCCGTCTGTCACAACAATGCGACGGGGAAACATCGCACTTTAACTCGCAGTCGGCTCATAAACCACTAACTCAACCGATGTGCCGGTAACTCACCCAGAAGCCTCTCAAATGTGCCTCCACCTTTCCCCATCTTGGATCCGAGGTGTCAAAGTATCTGTCGAGGCGTCTTGTTTTGAGTGACCGGATCTTTTTCCTCCGCGGAGGTTTCGCCTGTTAGCTCCTCGGTTAGCTCCTCTGTTAGCTCCTCGTTAGCTCCTCCGTTAGCCGCAGCACAGCTGTACGGCTCTTCCTGCTTCCCACTTCCGCCGGAGAAACAACAACAGGGAGCGGTTTTCTCCCTCTAGCGACTCACAATTACAATAGCAAGTACTTTTTACAGTTAAAAAGAACAAACCAAAAAAATAATATATATATATATATATATATATTTTTTTTTTATTACAGTTTTTTTTTTTTTTTTACATCGCTCTCAATGTACCAAGAAATACAAATAACAACTTTGGGACAAGGACACCAAAGCAGGACAGATACAGGTAAATAATATACAGGACTGTGAAAAACTATAGGTGTAACGTTAAATATAAATATAAATGTTAATGTTATAACAATATAGACAGAGGTGGAAGTACATTTAAAGTAGCAGAATACAGTTGTGAAGTAAGATACTATTTCTAGTTATATTTCAGAAGAAAATAGTGTTGCCTACTTTTTACTCCACTACATGACAGTTATACTATACATACCAGTTAAAATTTATATTGTATGACTATATGAATTATGATGAATTGTTGAACAGTAAATTACACTAACCAACATCATATAAAGTATGTTATATTAATGTTGACAGAGGTGGAAGTACATTTACAGTAGCAGAATACAGTTATGAAGTAAGATACTTAAGTAATATTTAATAAATAATATTTCAGAAGAAAATAGTGTTGCCTAGTTTTTACTCCACTACCTTTACAGTATGACAGTTATATATACCAGTTACAATGCAAAATTAAGATTTTAGAAATCTATGAATATAGGAAATATGATGAATTAATGAACAGTAAATTAAGCTACCCAACATTATACAAAGTAGGCGTGTTAAAATTAGCTGAAGAGTAATGTGACACCTCTGAAAATCAGTTTATTTCCTGACCTGCAGGGATGCAGTGATGCACAGGCGTACTCCAGCACTCTGGGACATCCCTGATGGGAATGGTTACAGGCACATAAAGTACACATATTTCTGTCCTCACATAATCAGTGTGCTCAGGGGTGAAACACGCTTGAAACTGTCAACAAGAGAGGCCTGCCAGGCACTGCTTTCCAGCCTGATATTTTAGATTCTCCTTAATACGTTGCTGAGATGTGAATATAGTGCACTTGTCTTACTCCACGTGTTCCCTTGTAGTGTTAAATAGCACAGTCTGCCTTACTGTATTCACAGTGTTACTCTCCCAGCATTGCTTAGGTCATGTATGAGTCACTACCTGGCACTCGGGACACTGGTGCCTATTGTTATCGTGGTGCTGTAATGCTTTATAAAGTGGCATTGTGTTGCTCTGTCCTCTGCTGATGAGGACGGGTAGAAAATAATTTTACTGTTTACAGCAAATATAAAGCAAATACCAGGGTGAACCTTCTATGTAGTTAATCTAGTTTAAAAACATGTAGCTTAGAAAATTAAATTCAGAATCTGCATGCATCGAGTCAGCAAACCAGCAAGCCAAAGTTCAAGGGTCTGTAATAGTTTTATTTCACTGAAATTGGTTTTGAAACTCTCTGTGGACGACCATTTACTTCAAAGTAAATGAGTACAGCGATTCTGACATTTAGGAACACACGTGTTATAAACTTGAACATCCTGTGTTGATCTGTTTGTTCGTTAAAATCATATCAGTTTGGATATCCAAGATAGGTGATGGGATGGCTTGTCCATTGTGATTTGACAAAGTCAAAGTAAGAGGTACTTATACAATATACTAAAGTCTGGTTTGCTGTACTTGTTGTTTACTGAAGGAATCCCAGTATTTTTATGTCGAGAAAGAAAGATGTGTTTTTCTTTGTCCCTGGTACAAGGAAGAGGAGATGGAAGATAGGAGATGGAGTACCACACACACACACTTCTCAACAATATGGCACCACAAGCAAAAGTACACACATCCCCATTGTTCTATTGTTCCTCTCCACTCAGTAGAACCACAGTAGTGTTTACATAAAGGAGCAAAACAAAGATTTTCTTATTAAAACTACTATACTACGTCTCTCAAACACATGCAGTTGTAAGATCTTATATCTGCTTTCATAAAAATGTGAACACACACCATTTGCTTCAGTAGAGAATTTGGAGGACCAAAACTTTTATTGTGTTTTACACCGACAGACAGAGAACAAGGTTATTGAAGAATATCAGGTATGAAATAATAAAATGAGTTCAATTTTCACTAAACAGCCTCCTGTGGCTTTTCAGAGAAAAAAACTAACTGGAATAACATTAAATATAAAATAATTACAAGGAGCAAAATCAAACGGTGAGGAATCAGGTTTGTCATCGTTTGGGGAGCATTTCTGGGACTTGAAGGCATTCAGACATTTTGGAAACTCAAACATAGCCTTTGACTTGTGAGGCGGGTGCCCTGCGAGGACTACTTTCTCCACTGCTGAAGGTGGGAGAGCCTGGCATGCCCGGGGGACTTGACCCGGCATAGAGCAGAGATCCCCCAATGAGGAGCAAGGCTGATGCCCCCCAGCCGATGTAAAGGGCAGGGCCAAGCTCACGCTTGTGTGGGGCCGCCACATGTGGATCATAGAAATCCCTGATGATGGAGTGGGCAGTCCAGCAGACGGGTACAAGGTAGAGGAACCCTGCGATGGCAAAGAGGGCGCCAGAGATGCGAGCAATACGGGCCTTGAAGCTGTTTACGCCAATGCACTTAGTGCACTTGACTCCCAGGACCCCGAGAGACAGGGCCAGACCACAGATCAGGATGGAGAACACGGTGAGGCCTCGGGCAGCCTGCATGTCACTGGGCAGAGCCAACAAGCTATCATACACCTTACACTGGAATTGACCCGTGCTCTGCACAATGCAAGTCATCCAAAGGCCTTCCCAAATGATCTGAGCCGTCACTATGTTGTTACCGATGAAGGCAGTGACCCGCCACAGGGGCATGGCACAGACTATCGTCCCACCCACCCACCCCACAAGGGACATGATTAGGCCGAGCAGCTGCATGCCCGTGGTTGCCATGGTGAAAGGTGTTGTTTGAATCAGATGGATTTGTCTCTGTTTTATTTCAGTCTCTGTCTGTTGCAGAGGGACAACTTATAGTCCCACAAAGAAATGTGACAGTCTACAGAACTGGAAATATTGTGCTCCACTGCAGGATCCTCAGTCCTCGGGTGATGATGTCGTGGAGTTCAGCTTGGGTCAGACAAAGACAGGTATCCTGAAATTCAGAAAATAACAAAAAAAGTAGAATCAATTTTGATACTTTTTTATCCATCACACAAAAAGTGCTCCAAAACTCACACATACAAACATATTTATAAGTTCCTACCACTTGGAACAGCAAGCATTACATCAGTAAAGACGAGAAGTATGTATAAGAAGAGAGTATGACAAGACTAATGGAGCATATATTTATCATAAACATTTGGAAACAGGCTGCGAGGCCCATGTTTAGTGGATTCCAATGAGAAGCACAGAGAATAGCCGTCTTTGACACAGCTGTGGGTGTCGAGCTACGCCTTGCTTGGTGAGTGGATTATCTCAGAAAAACATGAGGAGACTCTGAACACAAGCATCTTTCATGAGGGCTTCAGAGTGGGCCAGGAAGACCTATGTCATCTATTTATCTCTGCTCTCAGTATCCACATTTGACCAATTCTGTCCCTGCACAATTAATCCAGGGGTGGCTTCATGACAATGGATGGATGAGAAAATGTCAAAAGGATAAGCTTTACCATTTGGTCCCCTTTTAGATAAACATGTATCCAATAGATCCCAATCTGAGAGATTTTTTTATTTTATTTGATATGAATAAAGTAGAACAGTCTGTTTTTTAAGTGGGCAGATAACAATGGATCATATGAATCCTTGAAACCAGAATAATCAGTCTGACAGGCCCACATTCTCCCACTGTTACAAATATTGCGCACAAATTCATGAAGTCCCTCAAAGGCCCCTGAAGACCCCACTTTAATAATCTATACTTTATCTTTGATACAACTAACGGCAATGTCTATTGGGATACTTTTCAGGAAATTATTGCAAATGAGGCACGAGTGATCCGTACACCTGCTTCTAAAACGGAGATTATTTAAATAAGTGATACTGTATTAAATTCTGATACAGCTAAATATATAATACAAGAACAACTAGGAAAAGTCTTTATATTTCATCAAACTCATCACATTTCACACAAATGTATCGTTTTTCAGGAAAATTAATTTTGACAATTCTTGGATATTTACCTCAAAAGAAGTATGTTGGACTCTTGCTACTCCCCGTGGTCCACAGGCTTGTGTTGCTGGTCCTCTGCTTGTGTCGATCAGTTGCAAAGCCTGGAGTTGTGGATGACCGACGGCCCTGAGGATTCAGTTCAGTCCCCAGGAAGGTTGGAGAAAAGGGGAGGCTGTGTCTCAGACGTCAGGTGAACTGAAGTAGAGCGGGTCGATCGGCTTGGACACCCAGGACTGGACTGGAGATGGGGCTGCCCTCTGAGATGCCAGCGCAAGTCTGTGTGGCGGTGGGCAGAAGCATGCGCTTGTGTGGACGACTGAGTTAGTGTGTGAATGAGTGAATGTGTTTGAGTGTGTCTCCCAGTGCCTGGCGTACGAGCACAATGCCCTGCTGTCTCGCTGTGCCCTCCCTCCCTGCTCCTCGTCAACCTCTGTTCCAACCCCGCAGCCCCTCACGTCCATCCAACTCTGCAACCCATGTTCTCTTCTTTTTGACTCACTTGTTCATTTATGAGAGTCTTCTCTTTTCTTCTAACCTCCTCTTTCCCTTTCAATCTGTTTATGGCTTTCATTGAAGTTTTTTCGAGTGGAGGGAGTCAGTCCTTGTTCAACCTCTTGTTCACTGTTCTGACCGGGAAAGTGTGGTTCACTGTAGTTTTTCACATGGATTTGTAATCAAATAGATATAAATGACACACTGAATTGATACTGAAAAGATAATCACGTGCACATCAACTGTATTCATACTGGAGAATTATAAATATAAAAATAAAAACATTAAGTATGATGTTTAAATGCTGCAGAAACTAGAAGAGATGATTAGGGGAGCTTCGTTTTTGCCCCCATGCAGGCGACCAGGACAGAAGAATGGATGAAGCCTGTCAGTGAATGTATCTGTGAAGGTGTGAATGTGGACCCCAGATTCTGCGCAGTAGAAGGACACGCGGCCCTCAGTGTAGTCCAGAAATACGCCCACCTTCCTGGGTCTCTGCTCCAGAGCCAACAGCGTGACAGGAGAGGTGTTGGCAATGAGCTGGCCTCCAGCCTTCAGGCTTAAAGTCCAGAAACCATTTGCAGGGCAGACAGAGAACTTGCCCTTCCTGTTGATGGACTGTCTGACAACACCCAGATTCCACTCGATCTTCACCCCGACCTCCACCTCCCAGTAGCACCTCCCGCCGCTGAAGCTTTCTTTGGCCAGCACGTTTGCCACGCGGTTGAACCGCTTGGGGTGATCTGGTACCTCCTGAAGCTTGTCCGTATGTCTCACCTGTTTCCTGTCATCTGAGACAGACAGGATGGGGTGGGCTGTCTTGGCGCTCAGATTGACATCGACTAAGAAAGAGGGAGGAGAAAACGCCAAGAATGGGTCAAATCATCCAATTTCTTTTGTGTGTATAGTCCCTTATATTTGTTTCTGTGTGGACAAAGCCTTACCTATGTATTTCTCTATTCTCTTCAGTTCTGTCAAAGGAGAGCCAAAATATTATTTTTTTACAAATTTATTGTAGAATTAATTAATGATTTAATACACAAGATAAAAGTTGCATACTCACCAGATTTGGAGAGCCTGTTGACTTCAACCTTAATCTTCTCCATTATGTCTGCCAGTGCTCGTCTGGTGACCCCAACACATGGGTCAGTTTCTATGGTAACCTTGGACCAATCCTTCATCTCCGAGGGGCACATAGTGGGAACAATGTTCTGCATGACATAAACAAAGTTTTCACCGATGGAAGCCAGTCACCAATACCATTGCATTATCTACAGAAGGTGGAGGAGATTACCACGGTAACTTGGTTCGTATCGTCATCTTGATCACTTTTTACAGGAATATGGGGATCTGGTTCAGTCTTCTCCTTCCTCAGCTCCTGGATCTCCTGTTCGATGTCCTTCACCAATGTTGCTACTCTCTTCTCCTCCTCTCTCTGTCTCCCCTCAATTGCGTCAACCACGGCTTTGTGACTCTTCTCCATAGCGTGTACGAGGGCAGAAAAGACCTTCTGGCTCTCTCGCACCTCTCTGAGGTAGGAGTTCTGATTGGACGCCATCATGTATCAACAGTCAACTATGCACACTTTTGTTAAACAGAGATTTTAAGGATGTCGAGGTTTTCAACGCACCTTTTGTAGCTCCAGAGCATATTTCAACCGCTCTACCTTCTGCTGCCTCTCTTGAATCATTTGTTCAACATCTATAACCTGTAACAGTGACATATACATATAAACTACATTTATTAATTATCAGATCACATATGATTTAATTACTGACAAACGCAATTAAGTACCATTTCCTCATCAGGTGGAGTTTGTGGTCGCGTCTTCCTGTAGTTATCTGAGACTTCTGCCAGAATGCGGTTGACGCTGAGGTCAGGCCTGTCACTAAACAGTCTCCTGCAGCTGGGGCAGTATTTGGACTGGTGTCGTGTCCAGTATTGGCAGAGACAGGACAAGCAGAAGCTGTGTCCACATGGTATGGTCACCGGGCTGGTGAAGATGTCTCTACACAGAGAGCACAGGAAGTGCTTCTCGGGGAGAAGGCACATTGTAGAGGCCATACTCTGAAAATTACAATGTCAACAAAGTATGAGAAAGTTTTTTTCATTTTTCTTTTTACCTCTGGGGAATAAGCTTCCCAAGCTTAAAAACAATGGTAGATAAGGCAACATAGAAATAACTAGTAACTTGACTTGAGGAGTGCCCATTATTTGTATTTTATGCAATAAACATCTGAAGTGGATTCACATTTCTGAGGGAATAATAATCTTATAGAAAATATATAGATACATTAAAGGTACTATTGAAAATGGAGTATTTGTATATTTATTATAAGAGGTGGAAGAAGAACTCAGATGTAGAGAACAGAACATTAAATTAAAAATACTCACTACAAGTAAAAGTCCTGAATGTATTAGTTTATTAAAGTAACAGTACAAAAGTATTATCAGCAAAATGTACTTGTAGAGTAGTACAAAGTAGTTAAGTGTATTTTACCTCTACTACTTTTTTAAATCATACTATTACTATAGCAGGTGTATGTGTGAACATGCAATGTGTGCAATGACAATAAAGGCATTAATTCAGGTTCCGCTGTAAAATAGTCTTTATGACATTATTAGATAGTAATTACTGATGCATCAGTATGTAAGTATCATTTTCTTGAAGCTGGTTGAAGTGGAGCTAGTTTTAAGTACTTATATACAGTTAGGAAGACAACGGGAGGTTTTTTTAATACAAGGTCACAAGCACAAAACATTAGAAACCTCTGATTTAATCTTTTACAATATCTTGTCTTTTAAGTGATGTTTTTAAGAGGAACCTATTTTTTTAAAATTCCAATAAAATTGTTCTTAATATAGTAATGTACTTTCCGACACTGTTTTTGAGAACATATTGCTACATGGCTATCGTTCGAAAAGCTTCATACTGCAAATTTGATAAATGCATCGTAAAATCAAATCAACTATTCCATGTTGAACTATACATACTTCCCACTGACTGCTTAAAAAAGGAGCATTTTCATACGTCGTGTTCTTGAGCAGAATGGCACTCTTCTCATATTATGTAATGATTCAAAAAGTACAGGATATATGACTTCTTTTTTTAAATCTATTGAAGTAACATTCATTTAAAAGCTCCCCATGGTGAAGCCTAAACCTCTAATTGTTTTCTCTTGTTATTGTAATTGTCACAGACGTTTCAGTTAAAAGGAATTTCTTTGGGATTGAGCCGATGTACTAACAGAGAACGGAAGCAGCTAAAATATCTGATATGAAGTATGTGGTCAAACAGGTAGCAACCACACTGTTTGTTACGTAACTGGGGAGCTACAGTACAAATCAACACAAAGCAGTAACTACTGAAATGTTACGTTTTGTTCTGACATTCATGTGGGAAACACTACTGGATTATACAGCAAGTTCATAAACGATTTTAAGGTTTGAATTAATTGACAGAAAAAGTAGTTTTCAAAGGTAAAACAGAACCTAATGTAGAATATTTACTGAGTGTGGTCTTACCTCTCTCCAGGTAAATCTTGTCCAGAAAACTCTGCAGTCAGTCTGCACTGCTTCTACTCACAGTTTCAGGTACATAGACAGTAAATGATTTACACTGAACAGGTGCACTAAGGTGTGTGTGCGTGTGTGCGTGTGTGTATTGTGGGGCAATACTTTAGACAATGGCACTCTCAGTGCAGACTCCACCCTGAATGTTATCTAAGCTACTCAACTAACCTACAGCGAGACACCAGGAAATGTTGGAGGTTAAATGAAACGCTATGAGCTTAACAAAGAACAAACTCTCCCATGCTGTGTCACAAACCTCAACTTCATTTATTCAGTTTACAAATTTACAGTTTAAATCAGCCATGAGATTTACTGTTGACCATTACTAAACCCCTTAGGCTGCATGGTATAGGTCAGGTTTCAGTCTCAACCTAAAGGGAGTTGTACATTTCCTTATATAGTTTGGTATCAAGTCAGCCTGGAAGCTACATAAGCAAGAGTTCGATTTCAAAGAGCCCATGATATATTTTTTTTCTTTTCCATTTATTCCTGAAAAACAGTCCATAATCAGTCAATACCACACTGTCATGGACGAGGAGCGGCAAAGAAGCGATTAATAAAGATTGAGTTAAAGTTGAGTCTGGCAGGAGGGGCCACTCTGTCCTCCATGTGCTCTATAGCTACCTGGGCTGTTCCTCCTGCTGATCCACCTACTGCACCACCTATGATCCCATAAAAAACCATCCCTCCTGGCCCCTCTATGGACCCAAACAGTGCACCCATGACAGCTCCCACAACAAAACCCGTACCCAGTCCTCTTGCCAGGGAGGTTCTGAGCCATCCGTTGTCCATCTCCGCCTTGGCTCGGATCTCTTCGCCAACATTGTTGGTGTAGGCATCCTTCTGGTGATACAACTCTTCCGCTATGTATTGTTTCTCCATCTCAGTCCACACCTTCTCTATCTCTCCCGTCCTCTGCTTCTTGAGCCTCTTCACCTCCTTCTTCACACAGTCCTCTGCCCTCTGGAAGGTTCTGCTGGAGAAGCAGACCCCTCCTAAGGAGGCCACCATCCTCTCTATCTTCTGCAGCAGCTCTCTGTCCCGACTGCGATCTCTCCAGTTCTTGCTGAAAATATGAAAGCGTCCACCGTACTGCTCGAGCAGTTCTCTCAGGGGCCAGTCAGTCTTCTGCACCCGGTCTTCCAGGGCAGCTCCCTCGAGGTTTCCCCCGTAGGCCAGGAGCACCATGCAGTGCCGCAGACAGTGTCTTCCAAAGCGTTCCTTCATTAATTTGGGGGTTCTCGTTTCATTTAGGGAGATTTTCTCCATGTCAAAGGTGACAAGAAAGGCATGGGGACCAGGAATACACAAGCACTTAGACCTCCTCAACTCCATTTTCCTCTTGACTTGAGATATATCCTTGTCGTAGATGTTCGGTGCATTGATCACCGCCACCCGTCTACCGGCTAGCTCTCCGGTATTCTTTCTGCTGCCGGAAAGGCTGGTGACATTCTTAGCAAACTCTTTCCTCCCAAGTATGTGATTTGTTAGTAGGAACTGCGAATGTCCACTGCTGCCGACCACCATAAGCCTTAATTCTGTCGGAGATCCTGTGAAAAAGTGAAGTTTAATTTGAGAATAACACCAGGTAAATGTAAGAAGTATTGTGCATTTGCTCCTTGTTACTGTGTCTCATTCTCTTGCCATTGTATCTTGAGGCTGTGCTAGAGCTTAATGCTTACTTTGGCATGGCAACATGCTCACAATGTCAATGTTCATGCTGATGTGTAGTAGGTATAAAGCCATGTTCACCATCGTAGTTTAGCACGATAACCTTTGCCAATCAGCACAGAATGCAGAAGTGCTGCTGAGGCTGACGGAAAAATAAAAATTTTGACCTGACGAGGGCGCTCGATGAAATGTCAGAGGATCACTAAGTCATTTAAGTTCATCCAGAGGGCGGCATGAATGCAATACAAAATTGCATGGCAATCTATCAAAAATTTCATTCAAAATCAACTTCACACAGGAGCTGGAAGAAAAGCCAGAGGATCACCTAAGTCATCAGGATTCATACTCTGGGTTACACACACGTCTGTACCAGATTTCATGGCAATCGATTACATTTTTGTTATGATATTTCAGTCTGGACTAAAGAGGTTGTGAACTGACAAACAAACTAACACTGCCGTGCTGCGGGGCTAAAAACTAACGCTGATGAATGCTGCTGGCATGCAAACTGAAAAGACCTCACTTTTTTAAAAACACATTTGTTAACCCCCTGGATATGTTAAATCAGTGATCTTACCTTTCTTCCTCTTATCCATTTGGCAGATCTACAGCACAGATTTACTCTTTTAATTTAGATAATCACAAAATTCTCCAGCCTCTCACTGGACTGAAGTCATCACCATAAGGGTTACATATATTCAATGAAAACACATCCCCCCTCTCTCTCTCCCTCCCTCTCTTTCTCTCTCTCTCTAACTCTGCTGATTAGGTAATAGGTACCAGATTTACTATTACGTGGAAAATTACCTCAGGGTTGAATGCTGGCACGGAGCACATTCACAATTATTGATATTCTCAATGAAATACTTAGATTTAGTACTAAACTATGGTGTTTTATACTTTTGCAGTTAGTTCCTTGGTAAAACTGTGAAGATAGAGGAGGGGATTCATACATTTTCTTTGTGGTGGTCTTTATTGAAATATAGCCACACATCATATAAGTTATTTATATAATCATCATCATCATCATCCTCATCATCCACCACAAGTGCTGATCAGAGGTAATTATTTGAAGATGACAAGGACTGACTGCAGAGGTGAGTTTAAGACATGTACAACTTAATTAACTGTAACCCTGATTGAATAATTTTATAAACATTTGAAACAGATTTGATTTTTTGTTATTCTGTTAAAATGACATTAAAAACACCCTGATTTAAAATGTGACTCTCCATGGTTATCTCTCTCAGTCCACCAGACAGCGTTTTTTCACGGGATCAGAAAAATCAATAGCTCATTAAATTAGTTTGATCCTGTGGGAGTAGAGCACAAATATATATTCTAAATATAGACTTGTTGTGACTAGTTGTCTCTGCAACCACAAATAACAGTGTTTACAAAAACCTGCAGACCAGCCTCATGCAAAAAGACCAATATTCAGATATACTGTACATGAACACTCTGTGGATGTTTGTGTATGGCCTATGGTATTGAGAATAGGTTTGTGGAGCCCTAGAGTAACTATAACTATAATAGCAGCTTAACAAGTTCCTAATTAGAGTGATCAAGCACCTGGACATGCACCATAACTCATTTCAAAACAGAAAAGCCACCCATAAAAAAGAAAATAAATATTTAAATATTTAAAAGTAGGTTTTTGTCATTTTGGAGAGATTTTGGATACATTTGGCACACAAACGGACGCCTAGGAGCACTGCTTACTATTAGCCTCGTAAAACCTAATTACCTTTACACATTAACCTGACATTTGGTAGACTTGTGGGCGGAAGTGTGGGAACCAGAAAATGTACAATTTGAAGAGCTGTATGATTAATATTTTAGTATTTTCAGTATTGGAAAAAAAACAGTTTTTTTTTGTATATTCACTGTCTTGTATTCCCATGGATATTAATTAGGTCAGTAATTTATGTTTATACATCTAATGATTGTTATTAACACCAGTTATATAACGTTCACATTATAAAATCAGGTGAAAATAGGTCCAAAGCTGCAGAAATTGGGTCAATTCAAACTCAACTGTGCTCTAAAGTATTTGACTTTGCAGTTTGAATGCGTACTAAGCACAGTCCCTGTCCCTATAGCGGCGGGCCTAACTCTCACGCCAGTGAAAAGGCGCCCCTGTGTGGTCAAACCGCGTAACACACACAGAGGAAACCACATGGAAGTATTTCCTGTTTGGAGCGACGTCACAGCTACCAGGAAGAAAACAGACACAAATGAGTTCACGCCACTTTGAAGTAACTTCGGCCACATTGTTGTCGTGGAAACTTTGATACAATTTCTGTCTTTATGATGGGGCCTGACTCGTGTTGCCGCTGTCCGGGACCACGTGACCGAGTGAAGGACAACCTTCAGACGGAATGATTACACACACGCTGCGCGCGGCCCGACGCGCCCTCTCTCCCGGTCTGCGCCGCTTCTCTGACACTTCCGGCGGAGAAATCATTGAGGAGGATGGATTTGAACGAACAGGCTCTCCGTGTCCAACAAAACAGGCGTCTCTCTACGTGCACGTGAGCAAAAATGTCTCAATAACTGATTAAATCATTCTTTATGTGAGAAATATGCATACCCATGCGTGCCCTTAATCAAATCTATTTCATTAGTCTATTTTTTTTTTTTTATTGCAAATACTAGAAAGTCTAGAAAGTTTGCCCAAATCATGTCAAAGTCACCTTCCTCCTCCTCTCCTCCTCCTCTTCTTCTTCTTCTTCTTCTTCTTCTTCTTCTTCTTCTTCTTCTTCAGTGGCCGTACTGCCTCAGAAGGTGCTCCTACTGCAACTTTAACAAGTACATATCCAGAGAGAACAATGAGCACATAATGACCGAGTGCCTTCAGCGGGAGACTGAGACATTGCTGCAGCTCAGTCAGGTCTCCTGGTACGGTGATGGTCTTTCTTCCACATGACATCAGCCTCCAACACGTGCCTTCACCCACCCTTCATTTTGATTTTCTCCCTGCAGCATCACCTCAGTGTTTTTTGGCGGCGGGACTCCGAGCCTGGCTCACCCCTCGACCATTGCTGCTGTCCTCCAAACTGTTTCGAGACTGGCGTATCTCTCGGACAAGGCCGAGGTCACGCTCGAGGTCAACCCGACTCCTGCAGGAAAGTCAAAGTTAGAGGACTATTGCCGCGCAGGGGTGAACCGTTTCTCCATCGGGGTCCAGGTGAATATATAATCTATAGAAGACGGACAACAGAGGATTTGATTATGAACTGTGTAGTTGCACATATCACATGTTCAATCCTTCAGTCTCTGCAGGATGAGGATTTGAAAATTCTGGGAAGAGACCACAGCTCCCATCAGGCTTTGCAAACTGTGGAAGAGGCCAGGAGGCTGTGCCCCGGGCGGGTGTCGGTGGATGTCATGTTTGGTCGGCCCAAACAGAGCGTTGAATCCTGGGGGAAGGAGTTGTCCGAGCTGTTGAGGGTGTGCGATGACCACGTGTCCCTGTACCAGCTGACCTTGGAGCGAGGCACACAGCTGTTCAAACAGGTGCTCGGAGGAGAGGTGACTGTGCCCGCTGAAGACGTGACAGCAGAGATGTACCGGTGTGCAAGGAGGACTCTCCACCAGCACGGCTTTCTGCAGTACGAGGTCTCTAACTTCGCGAGACATGTAAGTCCTCAGCAGAAGGACGGCTCACTGATCGTCCTCTACGCCTCACGAGGCATTGATGCTTTCATAAAGATTACAGGAAAGTTCATTAGCGGAGAATCTTAATGCAAAGGGCTATATATAAGGACTAAACATGCAGCCCAACAATGTTCATCAGAAAAATAACTTCAAATAGAAAACAATAAAATAGAGATAAAAGAATGGAGAATATCAGTAAAAATGTAATGATGAGTTTAAGGAAGACTAATATATATATATATATATATATATATATATATATATATATATATATATATATAAACACATTATTACAGCAGTTTATAGAGCGAGAGTTAAAAGAGACATTGCTTCTGAAACAAATATTTTGATAGATACTTCGGCTTTTCTGTTTTGTTTTTGATGAGATGTCACCAACATCAAAGCAGATGTCAACAGTTAACGCTGTTAACGCTTCACTTTGTGTCACATAGAAGGCAGTGAGTCATCACAACACGAGCTACTGGAAGGGAAGACAGTACATCGGCGTCGGCCCAGGTGAGCCGTTGTCTAGACTGAAGGCCCTGATCAATGGATATCGTACTAAATGTTAGTTCTAACATTTCTGTCTGTGGCAGGAGCACACGGGCGGTTTGCTCCTCTGGGGGAGGGAGGGATCGTCCGGGAGGCGCGGACCCAGACTCTGGAGCCTGACGGCTGGATCCGTGAAGTCCGGCAGAGGGGACATGGGACGCGTAGGCGGATTCAACTCGGCCATCTTGAGCTGTGAGTGTGTTGCACTTGCAGGCAAAAGTGTGGTGTCTTGTAATGAGCGTCTTTCGGGCAGCTGCCATGTATCCATGTCACATGTGTCCGCCAATCTACAGCGTGAGAAACGTAGTGTTTCAGGGCGCCGTACATGTGCTCGTTCTTCCAGACACTCTGTCCCTGTGAAACACTATGATCAGTCTCCATGTCCTCACCCCGTGCTGTCCTCGTCAACAGAAGTCTAGTCACCGAGAAGTTCTCCGATGAAAGTTGTTTCTTTTGCAGATTGGAGGAGGTGTTGGTGATGGGAATGAGAATGACAGATGGCATTAATCACGAGGTGAGGTTTACACCTGCATGTCATGCACAGACTGAACATATTCTATCTCCAGTTTTTGTGTGATCTTTTCTGTCGGTGCACATCTTGGTACATGTGGTAATGTTGATCCCTTTCTGATATTCAACAGCATTGGGAGATGTTTAGCCCTCAGCTGGGCCTCCGGGAAGTCTTTGGCACATCCAGAGATGTTCAAGAGTTGATCCAGAGTGGACAACTCATTCTTGATGACAGGTGACCGATGACATTTTACAATACATGAACTCAAACTTTTACTTTTTCACTGGTGGGAAAAAGATTTCTCACTTATGTAAAGCTGCATTGATTCTTTTTAAATATCTATTTGATCTGCTGGTTATGTTCTCGATTCATCGATTCATGAAATGGTGGGAAATGCGTGTTATAATTCCCCCATAGACCAAGGTTGATGTAATCATACAGCTCATTTTACTTATCAGCAGTCATAAACTAGTATAAAACAAAGAAAGGCATCACAGTTGAGAAGCTGGTATCGGGGAACGTCTGGCATTTATGCTTTAAAAAAATGACAATTACTCGATTAATCAACTAATAGTTGCAGTTTTGCACTTGTGTCTGAATCTCTTATCATTTTTTCTCTCCTTATTGTCAGAGGTCTGCGCTGCTCCTGGGAGGGACTGGTCTTACTGGACAGCATACTGCCTGCTCTACTGGTGGAACTGGAAAGACAAATCAGTCGGAGGCTACAAAGGGATCACAATGCTGACGGACGAGCAAGAAGCCAAACCTCCAGCCCACGATGAAAGTAATGTTAACACAGAAGATTTGTTTGTGCGTTAGACTGACAGGAGGGTGGGACATCCTGAAAACAGGCAGATATTTATCTTGGTTTTATGTTCAGTATTTAATTGCTTATTTAAGGCTTTGCCAGTTTTCACATTGTATCAATTGTAAAAGTTTTTCCTCGTCAGAGTTACTTTGCTGTTCCGCTGACATGGGAATAGTCTCTTATTTGACTCTGTTAATAGAGAAATGAAACGGGCCCTCACGGGCGTTTATAATATATTGACTCTGCCACTCTGGTTTGGATGAGACCCAGAACATTAGATGTTAATATATTTTCTAAAGTCTCCTGGTGCTACCATGCAATTACTGCTTGTGCTGAACATTTCTCAGGAAGTCGTTTTACTGTCATCTAAACAGGATTGTTTCTCCCCCTGTACACAGGAATAGTGTTTTATTCTTTTAATGAACTTCAACTCTCTTTTGGAGCGTTCATGTATTAACTGATCCATCTTATAAATAGTTCAGTTGGAGGAAAATCTTTGTCCGCAACAATGAATCGATTCGTTGTCAACTATTAAATTAATCGCCAACTATTTTGATATTTAAATAATCGAATAGTCATTTTTTCTCTGATTCCAACCTCTTAAATGTGATTTTTTTTTTTCTGTTTTCTTTACTCCTCTATGAAAGTAAACTGAATATCTTTGAGTTGTGGCCAAAAGACTACTTGAGGACGTCATCTTGGGCTTTGAGAAACACTGAATGACATTTTTTACAGATTTCTGACATTTTATAGACCAAACAATTATTTGATTAATCAACACTAAAGCTAATAGTTAGTTGAAACACTTTCCTCTGTATTTTTTTGGAATGTCCCTGGAGAATGTATGTAATGTGTCACTGATTACAGAGGAAATAGAGACAATGTTCTGTTGAGTCTGAGCAGATCTTTAAAGGAAATTCCTCTGGCAATCTCACCGCTTATAAATTCAACAAACGGAACTAACAAAAGCCAAATAACAATCTCTAGAGTTACCAAGTGTTTCTACTTCATAATAGTCAGTTTGATGTGGATTCATTTTTCCACAAATCATGAAAACGATAGCTCTTAGAGGTGAGAATATAAGTGATGAACACCAATGGTGTATGTCCTCTCCCTTTCTGGTAATGACTAGTGCTCTTCCAGGCAGAGAGATTCATAAACACATACTGATCTAGTTAGACAGTGCATATTTCTCTCAACCCTGTTGTTTATGTATTTATATATTCATATCACCATCGCATAGTGTTCTCCGAAACAGCAGCCATTTGAAAATACTTGCCTGCGCAGCCTGACGTAACTATGCATTGGGGATATTGTCCTTCGTGACGTTGCTATGAGCAGTACTACTTGATTTCTGCAGTGATCACGACGCTCTCGGGGTGAAAACAGGAGAAACGGCTCTGCGCTATGATTCATGAGGCCAATAGTGGTGAGTCCTCTGCAGCACCTCTGTCAGCGTCAGTGACTGCAATCTGGTTTTAGTTTACACTGTATAAAGACATTTTTAAAAACTGATGGGTGTGTCATACATTGCCAGACTTTAAATTGCTGAACTGAACACAGTAGCTCCACGTCAGTCTATTGCTCAATAACTGTGGCTTTGTCTCGGTCCTTTTCGCAAACCAAGGACACTCTGAAAGAAGAGCCCACACAATCGTTTCGTCTTGGTAACCAGAAGAGTGGGTTGGATATGTAAGGAAGAAAAGGCTGAGTGTCTTTAAGGAATTTATTTTCTACTCGATGGTGGAACAGAGTTCGATGTGGGCCCTCTCCATGGTGCTGAATCCACGGAGTCCAATACGTCTCTCACCTCCACCTCTTTCGTACACGACGCTTTTCCCTTCAAACGTGACGACCCATGAGTGTGTATCGCTACTGGTGCTGATTAATCAGGCATTGTAACACCTCAGCCCTCGATGCCAGTCACAGCGCCGTGGGAGGGTGTGACTGTGAACAATGTCTTGTGTATGGTAACAAATACTAGAAGACGTCTAAGGTCGCTGTGTATGTCATCTCCTCACACCGAGGAGCTCCCTCCCACACGCGTATGCTCATCTTTCGCATCATCACTTGAAACAATTGATTGCTGACGTCTGCGAACACAATGAACAGTTTCTCTGTATCACTGACCCGTTTCTTAAAATTGTCTGAAATGAACTGAATGATAGAGCAGAGGCACTTATGACAATTCGAAATTTTTATTATAGGGTTATATATTTACAGTTACATACAAAAAGACAAAAAAAAATGAATGCACTGGTCCAGCCAGGTGCTACAGAGTATAACTCCTTACATAATTATGACATTGCAGCATACTACTACAATTGGTTTTTTCGAGCAGGCGCACGATTCATTGAATCGGACACCTCTCGGGTTTGTTGTGTTTGGTGCTGGATCGCAGCACCAGCCGCAGGTCGCTGGTGAAGCTCGGGCGGCGCGCCAGAGGGTCCACGGCGGCGCAGGGCGCGCCGAGCCCCCGGCTCCCTCTCCTGCCTCGCCGGCCGATGCACGTCGACTGGTAGCTGAGGATGGACACGAGCTGATGGCGCGACGGACTCGTCTCGCCGGGCAGTCCGCCCAGAGTGGCGAGGGACCGGAACACGCCTTCCATGCCCGTGCCGTCTTTCGCGGAGGTTTCGAAGTACGCGACGTCCTCGCCGAGTGTTTCCGCCACCTCCGACCGTCTGACGGCTCTCGGCGCCGACACATCCGCTTTATTTCCGCATACCACCACCGGCACTCTCGCGGGATGTTTTAAGTTCAGTAACTTTGCCCTGGCAGCCTTGATCTCGTTGAGCCGCTCGCAGACTTCATCAAAGGACTCTCTGTCATCCAAACTGAACACGAGCAGGAAGGTGTCACCTGGAGAGAGAGAGAGAGAGAGGGAGAGGGAGAGAGAGCGTCACATTAATGAATAACGATGGGATACATTTCACATTTTAATGTTCAAATCATATTCCTAAAACACCTCAAATGCACGGCTTCTCTCTGGTAAAATGGTATTTCTAAACCTCTTATTGATACTTAAAACAACTGCAGTGATGCTGAAGGACCAAAGGGCTCACCTGTCAGTATGGATAACCTCCGTTTGGCTGGGAAGTCCCTCTCACTGGCGGCGTCCAGAAGATCGATCTGATAGGCCTCCCCTCCTATGTGGAACAGTTTTCTGTGGAAGTCCTCGGCTGTGGGTTCGTAGTGCTCTTCAAAGTCTTTCCCCAAGAACCGATGGAGGATGTTGGTTTTACCTACTTTAGGTGCACCGAGCACAACAATTCTGAAACAGTTCCTGCGCTTGGCCAGACCCAGCTCCAGCAGGTCCACGGACCTTTTGGGGAGTCTATCGGTCGAAACCTGCCGATTGCCCGAACTGGAAGATCTACTTGGGGAAACGGTTCGTTTATCTTGTTGTTTTAAGCGCCCTTTAACCGTGTTGATGATGCCCATGCTCGTCTTCGATATGTTTGAGACTTTGGGGTGCTGCGCTACTGGGGTGAGCGGTGAGTGCGTAATGTCTGCTTCGAGATGTCCGGTGAGAGAGTTGAACAATTCGAGGATGCCATCAACGGGAAGGTAAATCTTCTCAGTTGCGTTCACCTCCATGTTCTTTCAAGGCGAGGCTTTCAAAGTCTGACCAACCCAGTTGCTTCCCCATGTGTGTGCTCCGAAACGGAGCCGAGTGGCCCCTCTTATACACCAGCACCTAGCGCAGTGCCTACGTCACCGTCTCATCCAGAGAACGCACTCCTTTTATAGAAGCAGAGAGAAGCAACAAACAAAAACACCACTCAATATCTCCACTGTACGATATCGTGGTTTTTATAGTCTGGAAATATATGGACACGAGTAGTTTTACAAGTGTGTTCAAAATCATCCAAATCAAATTTATATTATGCTTTTGAACATTTGGTACCCGACACAAAACCCTTGTAAAATAAGACATTCTCATCTCTTCTGACCTAATTAATGTACTGTTTAGGCACCTCACCTTCAGGTGTTCCTGTCTCATTTTGAGAAAATCTGAACATGTTAATAAATAAATGAACTGATGGACAGAGCGTCCAGATATCTGCTGCAAATCCCTGTTGTCATGGACACTGGAGGTGTGAGCACTAATTAACTGTGTTTATACTCCAGCCGTCATGGTGACAATAATCATTGTATACGTTTTCAGTTCTTTTTCCTCCTGCTTCTTTTATCTATTTTTATGTTAATATAAGCATCCCACCGTGTTCTCCAGAAGCACTTGATAATATGATCCTGCGCAGCCTATAAAACAACTGTGCATCTGGGATTTCGTTTTTCACGAGGCTGTTATGAGCAGCGGTGGTCACGACACACTCAGGGTCAAGATGGAGAAACGGCTCACTCTCTGCTCTGGGATTCATGAAGCCTGCTGATGCAATCTGGTTTTATGTTCCACTGTATAAACCCATTGCTGGGGATGTGAAGGACATGAATGCATTCATTTGCATCAATAAATATTTGAGAGTGAAGGTTTAGTTACATGTGAAGGTTGAAGGACGCCTGATTTTAAAAGTACAGTTCAGCTGTACTTTGTTGGTTGATTGCAGGAGCCAGAACATATTGAATAACTGCAGCTTTTTCTCCATCAAACCATCCTGTGCACATACAAGGCCACTCGGAATGAACAGCCCACATAATAGTCTCTTTCTGGAAATCTGAAGAGTGGGTTGGAAATGCATCCATGGAGAATGCAATCTCATCTCACAAGTGCAGTTCAGAGAAAATTGAAAAACCATAGTGATGGGAAAAGCAACAGAGGGGCGATGAACCCCTGCATAGATTCATTTTAATATTTGATTGAATATTTGATATTTGATTAACTCCGTGGAGAATGTTTTTAAAAATATATTTGAAACACAATATTTTGTGTTCCCTCGCGATATGTTTTGTGTTTATCTGCAGTATATTTTGCATTCTCTTGCAATAAATGTAGAATTCTTTTGCAATACTTTTGTGAAAAATATTGGGCGGTAATGCAAAAAATCACAAAAGATTCTCGCAGTGACCCTTCAGGGGCTGTGTAGATCCGATATAATTTTCAGTCAACAATTGTCAATCAACCATAACAATCATACAATTGTTATTGTTATTACAATGATATAGTAATTTCAGATAGCTGGAAAATTCTCGAAATTCCGAGCTTTCGCAATCACCTAAACGCACCCTGAATCAAAAACACAGTCTCCACTATTAATAGGGAAACAAAGCTGTCAAACTTCATATTTTTCAGTCACACTGACATAAATCTATTTTCTTGCCACTGTGCTTGAGAGCCACAGTGACTGGAGTTGGTTGAGCAGCTGTATCATACAGCACTCATTCTTACCACAATTATCTCACATGATGAATGTCCCTTCTGGTTTACTCCCAGCAAAATTTGACAATAAACCTACAGCAAACACTTTGTGAAAACCACTACTTTTTTGGATAAAAAATATATTTCTAAAGTGAGATATGAACGTAGAAATCATATTACTATAAAGGCATGTTATGTCTATTCCATAACAGAGCTTCATGAAAACGGCTCCCCAGAAAAGGCAGAAACTGAACAATGAACAGAATTTGTGTAGTTAAAAATGTATTTGCAAATTGTGTTTTTACTTGTTTTAGTTAGATTGAGACTATCAACATCAAACCTTGCAGATTTATTCTCCCAATTTTAAAAAATAGACGTTCAAAACTGTCTTTTAACTTCACGCTCACTTAACTGTCCAAGTTGTCTCCTGTTTTGTTTCGTCTTTTTTATTTGTGATATAAAAGAGCACTTTTATATATATTATTTGACACATGCCAGCAGATGTTTTCTTGTGTAGTACTGAAAAGAGGTTTTTTTTGGCATATCTTAGGTTTCAGTTCCTAAGTAGTTTTTTTTTCTTCTGGAGGCTTCACGTTTCTCAATATGTCCGTGGTTTCAAACAGCGGAAATTTGAATACAGAAACCTATAAAAGAAAAAAACAGCTGCAGCTAATTCAAATATAATTTTTTATTATCTTGCTTTTCACTTCACTTGTGTAGCACTCATCAAATTGATCTCAAAATACATACATATATATACACACATTAAAAGGTTTTCATTATTTGAAATAGTTTATTGCAGGACTTTGAATGAGTTATGAAATGAACCTCATTAAACTATTAAAATATTTATGGCTAATTGGACTTTACATTTTGGTTTTAATGAGGTCAAATGAAAAGAAAATATTAAAAAAGCCTTTATGTCAACATAACACAAGAGTTAATGCCACTGCTACTACTATCATTTCTCTCGGTAAAGAGCTCATCAGTGTATCAATATTATTACCAAACTTCCCTTAGTCACAGTACATCATAGGCTAATGGCTGTTATTTGTATATGCTGACACACGCTGGTTACATGAGTAAATATGGAAACCACTTTCACACTAGATTCGATTTGGTTTCTATTTATAGAAATGATTGGACCCCATCATACCCATCAAAACGTTACATACTGTAACATCATCTAAAGTCATTTCACTTTACTTAACTGTGGAAATGTGTTTGTATATGTAGAACAAACCATTGGTCTCTTTGTGGTGCTTTGCAGGACAAATATTTTTCTGATTATTTCCCAAGACACAGAGAAACCAAACCAATACTCTAATGCTTGAATTTTGATTGTGGACATTTTTTGTTGTTTAACAAATTCACTGATATTAGCTTCTCAAATGTGAATATTTGCTAGTTTTCCATAATACGTAACTAAAGTTGGTTGGTATGTCAAAAGAAATGATAGCAAATTGATAAACCACAACTTTTCGACAAATGAGTCAGAGTCAAAAGATATTGAATCACAATCAGAAATACTTTATTGATCAAAGGGTAGAATTGGTACGTTACAGTTGCTCTTACACATAAGCAAGAAAAATAGAAACAAAGGACCATGTAGAATATAAATGATATACATAATGCTACAATATATAATGCAATATATATAAAGAATATGAGTAAATAATAAATAAGGCATTACAAATAAAAGAATTTGGGTAAATATGTGCATCAAACACAGTCAACATACATCCACAGTGCAAACAAGCAAACACAAAATACTGAGAAGTGGGTTCTATTAAGTGTGTTAAATATAAATGCAAGAATAGTATAAATAAGAATTAAATAAGAATATTTCTTGAAATGTACAGTATAAATGCAGTATTAATGGCAGGGTATTGCACAGTTGAATTACAGCACACTTTGTTGTATGTGGAGTTAACCTGAGCGGCCCTGGTATTAATCTACGGTTTAATATACCAGAAGCTAGCAGACAAAAAACACAACACGACCCACCAAAAAAAACCAACCACCAAACCACTAGAGGGCAGCAACGAGTGACAGATTCATACAACAACGTTTAAGAAACAGGATCCTCCATTGGACAGATCAGCGATCACATACATTTCATGTTGTTTTATAATACACACTAACACAAGAGAAGTCAGACTTCCTCTGCTGCGTGACATCACCCCCGTGCAGTAGCAGGTCCTCCCTCTCCTCCCCCTCTGGTCTCCCAGGCCTCGCCTGCATGTCCCCCCCTGCACTGACCTCATCAGGCCTTTGTTGCAAAACAAAGAGTGTTCAGGCATCTGTTTTCAGGAGAAATAAAGACTTAGGGTGCCAGAACAGGGAGGAGGAGGGCTGGAGGTGGTATATAAAGTTTGGCTCCACCAACCTGATCACTGGGAGTTACATGGAAACCAAACGGGGAGCAGCAACAAGTCAATGTGTCCTCCCACACTACAAATATATGTGAACCCTTTGTGGGAACTAGAAATACCTGGTTTAATAGGCAGAGTCACTGCTTGATAAACTTGTGATTCAGATTTTTGTACACTTTGCCTGTGTGTCTCCAAGACACATGCCTTTGTTGTTTCAAGGTGGAGCTGGTATTTCCTGTATATCCTGCTCAGTCAACCAGCCAAAAGACCCACTGTTCTCTCCCGCTGCTACTCCCTCAGCTTTGGGTAATCATTACACACTCAACGTCACGATATGATCCATCCGTACTTTCATGGAGACCGCTAGTAAATGGCAGAGATTGATTTGCACATTTTAACAGAATCCGAGCCCACATAAATAGGAAATATTTAGGTACTGTATAATGCATATGCATGTGACTTCAGACAACATCCCATTAGCTGTGATAAATAAGTAAAGAGCAGAGATGCAACGATGAAGCTGCTGAAGAGGAAATGCAGTCCATTGTTGAATCCCTCTGGGATGTCCACTGCTAGGATAAGTTACCAGCATTGAACTATGGGAAATGAAAGGGTCTGTGGTATACAATTATAGGTTTAGACCCACTGTGTCACATTTTATGGGCTTTGCAGAACTGTAATATCCCAATATGTTTCTGCCTGTGTAGTCTCTGCGATATTTAAATATTAAACTTGCAGATTGAGTATTTATTTTGCACAGCGATGTGTGTCTCACTGTTGTTGAGGAAATGAGATCGGGTATTCGCAGATCTGTCCTCACAGTGTGTCTCCATCTACGCTCCGCAGTCTGCGCTCACATTCTGCGCCTCACTGTGCGGCACAATCCTGTGTGCGACTCCTCGGCGTGCTCTGGTCACCTGCTCCAGTGAGCTCAGATTATTTTCCACCAGGCAGTGAAAGGGTTAAGTCTGACTCTGCATGCACCGAGCGGGCCTCCCTCCCTCCCTCCTCTCTCTCTCTCTCTCTCTCTCTCTCTCCCCCCTCCCTCTCCATCCATTTTTTACTGTGTGTTTTTTAAGGGGGGGCTGTGTCATTTGAAAGCCTGGATTGTGATAACGCGCACACAACTTAGTTTGATAACAAAACAGCACCGCCGCGCTGTGGTTGTGGATACAGTTTGAGCACACACAGCTTTCCTCTGCGCTTTGAATACCTTTTTTTTTTTTTTTTTTTTTGAAACTCTAGTTGCTTTCTCTACGGGATATGTCGATAGGCGGAGGCGTTTCTTCCTCCACCCAAAGCCTCTCCAAGTCGGGACCCCACTGACGCGCTATGACATGAAGGTAAGAGGGAAAGCGGATCGCGGCTCGGAGCGATTTGCTGCTTTCTTTTTATTCTGTCGAGGTTTCAACTTTTAAACTCGGAAGCACAGCTGAGTCACGGTCACATACTTCACCTCCGCGATCATCCCGTTTGACGCAACGTGCGTGAGAATGGCTCCAGCCGTCCCAGTTTGGGACAAAAAAAAAAAGGACGCAAGTTGAATCGAAACCTGTGTTTTTTTTTTTTTTTATCCAGCGGGTTTAGTGTTTACAGTCTACGGTCTGCCCGCACATCTGGAGGGCATAATACCACATAGGAGCACGTAGGCCTGATCCGGGAGCAGTTTGCTTCCTATAAGTGGCCCATAGATAAAGAATGTTCCCGAATGATGGGCTCACTTTTCACTTTGCTGCATTTCTGAACAAGATCCTGTGCTTTTATAGAATAATTGAATAAGCTAATGTGGAAAGCAGACAAAGTAAACACTTTGAGTTAAGTCCAGTGTGTCACCGTGTCAAGGTCACAAGTTACAGTCCTCCAACCTGTGTGAGATATCTTCATTTTCTCAGGCTGTGTGTTACGTGCCGAAGAAATATGTGAAGTGGAGGGTAGCTGCCTCCCTCCCCTGGCTACTATCAGTTTGACTTATGTTATAGTTATTTGTACAATAAGTCACCACATGAATGTATCTGTATTATGGGTGTGAGTGCAATAGTAATGGAGGCATTCTGGATTATAAATCTGGCCAAAAGGGATGGTTTAATTGCCACTCTTTGATCTCTCTTGTTACAGCACTTCTCTCTCTCTCTGTCATTAGTTTCATCAAAACCACCACTTTACCGGCTTTCACTTACAGGAACTGACTATCTAGGTATTCCCCAGGCAGTCTCCAGCCAAGCGACCCCGGGGACCAGGAGATAATGGGACTTAGTCGCCACCAACATTTTGTCTCTTACTCCCACTTCATGATCCATTTACAGCATAGAGCGCTCTCTCATAGTGTGACTGATATTGCAGGCAAATCTTTTATTCATCGTCTGCCCCAAAGCCTGCTGAGGGTTTTAAAGAGTTAAAACTGTCATGTTTTTAGTTTACATTCAGTCAAGGGGTAGATATTGACCATTTTAAAGCCCATCTCTCATCTCTTGCCCCCTTTTTTCTAATATTTGGAAATGCTTACAGATGACTCAGCACTTGACTCTTGAGTGAAATGTTTGTGTATTTCAGTTCTTAGTTGAATAGATGAGACAGATCTGGGAGGGGAGAGTTATCGGTTCAACCGACTTACTGCCTCAGTTGTGTCCAGAGAAGCAGTCCAATGTCCAGGGCAAAGTACATAGACTATACATGTATATATGTATATATACACATATGTATATATATGTGTGTGTGTGTGTATATATGTATATATACACATATGTATATATATGTGTGTGTATATATACACAAACTATTAGTGATTCTGTTGGACTACTTACAGTTTTGTGAGTCTTTGAATGCTTTGAAGCCCTACTGCTGATGTGGTGATGTAATCAGGTCAGAAAAACAGGTGGAGCCCCCCACCCCCCAACCCCCACCCCTTTCACTCCAAGGTAAAACACATTTCTACACCGGCAGGTTGGGTTGAAGTCCCTTGGTCTAAGCTAATATTTGCTTTTCAGGGAGGGAAACAATATTTTGATGAATTGAATTGAGGAAATAGCTGTCAAGCTCATCATTGCTTACATAGGAACAATGCACTGTATGCACTTGCACAGATCTCTTAAGGGTTTAAGGGAAAACTGAGCCCAAGTGTTGTGTTTCACGTCGCTGGGAGGTGCTGAGTTGTTTCTCTCTCCTTCCAAACACAATTACAGAGTGAAAAAATGTGTGTGTTGTTAGTAACAGCATGCAAAAGGAGTAATGATACTAAAGATGGTGGTGTGTGTGTGTGTGTGTGTGTGTGTGTGTGTGTGTGTGTGTGTGTGTTATCTATTAAAAAGTTCTCCATGAATATTTGAAGCAGCGATAGGAATGCTTATAAATATATATATATCTATCTCTTTCCTTTCCAGCAGAAACACACTCGTGGACATTACTGAAGTTCCCAATAGAAGGCCAACTTCACTGCATTTTCCCATTGAACTAATCTCCAACGAGCCACCTCGCCTGAGGCAACACAGTGGCTGGCCTGCTGTTGGACTATCTCTTGCCACCTGGGAAACACAACTGCCATCATGCAGACCTCATCGCTCCGCCGCCAGATGAAAAACATGGTCAACAACTTCACGGAGGCCGAGATCAAGGTCCGTGAGGCCACCTCCAATGACCCCTGGGGTCCTCCCAGCTCGATCATGTCTGAAATCGCAGACCTGACTTTCAATGTAGTGGCCTTCACCGAGGTTATGGGTATGATCTGGAAGCGGCTCAACGACCACGGTAAGAACTGGCGCCACGTTTATAAGGCACTGACCCTGCTGGACTACCTGATCAAAACAGGCTCTGAGCGCGTGGCCCAGGAGTGCCGGGAGAACATTTACACCATCCAGACACTGAGAGACTTCCAGTACATAGATCGGGATGGAACCGACCAAGGAGCCAATGTCCGGGAGAAGGCCAAGCAGCTGGTGGCTCTGCTGAAGGACGAGGAGAAGCTGAAGAAGGAGAGGAGCCAGGCACTGAAGACCAAGACGCGTATGGCGGGCTCCAGCAGTGGTTTGGGCTCTGGATCCCTCCCTCCTCCGTACCCGGGGCGTCGCACAAGCCAGCCCAGCGCGCCAGGAGTCCATGGGGATGAGCACGGCAGGTGCAGAGGCTCACCATCCTCTTTTCACTGTGAGTATCAGGGAAATCTAACACCTACACAATCATCTGAGAGACACCTGACTACTCTCTTTGGCATATGACCTGTCATTGGTCAAGTTCATCAGATAAATTCCAGTGTGATCTTATAGATCTTCTTTTGTAATTTGTGGAGACACTGTCAGGTATATATATACAGTGTATATATATATGTATATATATATATATATATATATATATATATATATCTATCTATCTCATCTCGGCACAGTTTTTGAGACCTGTACGTCAATCAGTTCTCACCTGTGGTTTCTCATTGAGGTACATGCTATTTTAATACCAGCAGCACGTTGCAACATTAAAGCCTTGATGAGTATAAATTAAATTGCTTGGGGTTTTTTTGTCTTTTGGTTTAGCTCCCTACTGACTGTTGGACGTCTGCATTCCTGTCATTCTCTTGATTACAGTCACGTCAGCTAAACTGGATTTACAAAAGAGAGGAGGCCCATTGTGTGGTTGTCTCAATCTAATGTGAAACCACAACTGGATACCATGTTTACTTTACAGTATGATCTGTTACACCACTGCAGAGATGTTGGTTAGGTGGCAAGATAATATTAATATAAGACCTAGTCGATCCCTCTGTGAATGTGTAGGGGTTTGGAGATCTGATGTCATTGACTTATCAACTACAGCAAACAGCTCAAACTTGAAAACATATTGTGGAAAAGTAGCTGTGTGTAGCATTAGTGAATGTATGCCTGGTGTGTACCATATACTTCAGTGGTCTGCGTGGTGAATGGTGTTTATTAAAAGGTGTTGTTCAGTCAGTAGCAGAGCTGTGGCTTCATGCACCAGTTACTTTGATGTTTGAGGCCTGTTACGTGGTTTAAACAGACACATGCCCACAGCTGGTATCTGTTTTATTTCCAATGAAACAGTCCCTTTTCTCCAATACACTTTTCTTGCATACTTTTCTAGGCCAGAACGTGTGCCAGTGGAAACATCTGGCATGAACAGTTACCACGTCCAATAGGAGCACAGCTTGCAATACGCAGGGAAAACATATACTACATGTGATAACAAAATGCAAAAGGCAGCTTTCAGGCTGGATAATCATAACAATTTCACACCTACAGACTTGTGTGCTGGACTGTGTAAATGCAGTAATTCCATTTTTTTCTTTTTGCAATTTGCACTTGGTTTGCCACTGGGTGGATCTCTTGGAGATTCCAGGACACGGGCGCATGGGGATAGTTGGAGTGTTGGATAGAATGCTGATTGATGGCATGGGTGGGGGTCAAGAGGTTGGCAGCGGCTAATTGCCAGCAAGCATTCCAGCTCAAACGCAGGATATTGAGGAGCAGCACAGTGGAAATGATTGGTTTCTGAGACCTAATTTTGCCAATGTGTGGCCTGCTTCCCTCTTTTAGCCTTGTGACCGACAGCCTGACACCCAGACTGGTACACTGCCAGCAAACCCCCCCCCCCTCCCCGCCCTCCCCTCCCCTCCCCCTCCCCATCCCTTCCTCTAAACCAGGACCCGAGCCCTGGGACCCACCCAGACTATTCAGGGTAATAAGGTGGGCTCTACTCCAACCCGTCCATTCCTCTGCCCCTCCACCACCCTAACGCTCCACACAGGAGCACCATTGTTCTCAGTGCAGGCAGGCAGGCAGTGGCAGGCAATGCCAGCAAAGGCCCTGAACAACGGGCAGTGGAAAGAAAATGAAGATGCAAATAGAGTGCCAGCTCTTTTTCTGGCCTTAAAAATCACCCTTAAGCGCTCTTTCTTTGTTTTCCATCTATCTGTTTGTGTTTCTGCCTACACCCATCTGCTCCCTGTTCCTCACTTAACACCCTATCCCCCCTGCTCTTCCTCTGTAGCCTCCTCTTCCTCTCCTCGACTTGCTCCAGACATGGAGCAAGCTCGGCCGGCGACCAGTGGAGAAGAGGAGCTGCAGCTGCAGCTGGCCCTGGCTATGAGCCGAGAAGAGAGTGAAAAGGTACCTCTAACTAAGATAACGCACACACACACAAACACACACACACACTGAGCACACACAAACCTTTCATCTCTACAGCACATGCGCCGAACAGAAAGAGGCTTCTTAGCCGCCATGTTGCTGACATGTAATGTTGTAATACTGCAGTAAAACATTAAACATCTCTCTCTCTCACACACACACACACACACACACACACACACACACACACACACACACACACACACACACACACACACACACACACACACACACACACACAGTCTGTCATGGTGGGTGAGGCGCTCCTCCTGCCTATCTCTACGAGGCCACCCTTTCCCAGAAGCTTCAACCAAAAATGATATCATCAACTCTGATGTGGTCAATAATGGCGTGAATAATGCTGAAGAGTGAGGACGCCAGACAGGATGTGTGCATTGATCCACTCTTAAGCAGCCACAGCCCGGCGGAGTCTCCATGGCAAGGGCAGCCGCTGCCCTCTGTGTCGTCTATTCGGCTACTATAGGAATATATATTATAGTGCACAGCAGTTTCTGTGATACTCTGTTCTAAATCACCTTAAATCATTAGATTTCTTTAAGAAATACAAAATCAAGCGTTTACTTTTCCCTTTGATTCGTCCTCCTTCTCATCCTCCCTGCTTGACCCTAGCCACCTCCTACAGTGGATATTGATGAACAGACCCAGCTCCAGATCGCTATGACGCTCAGCAAGGAGGAGACCCAGCAGGTACAAGTATGCTGGGACCAGGAAGGGAAGACTCTTCCTTTGCATCTCATGCCCTATAGCACATCTCCTGTTCCCCTGTACACTGAAACCAACCTCACTGCCCAGTGTGGGCCCCTCTGAGAAACAGCTGCATGCTTCTCACTCTCTATGGCCTCCCTTAACCCCTGAACAGCAAAAGGACATGTCATTTTTCTCCAGCGACTAATCCAACGAGGCTTCATCCTTCTATTCCACTAACCATTACATCGCTCCTCTTAGTTCAGTAGTATGAGATACTCATGTCAAACACTTTCCTGGTGTGGTGTCAGGGAAGGGCAAAGGGTTTGACGCATTTTACCTCAGACACCTGTAGATTGCATGCAATGTACTCACTCTACTGTGAGTTTGATTAAGCATTATTTACACTTTGTTGACCAAATACAATTCCCTCCACAACTCCCATTCACAGCCAGTCCAACCTGAACCTGTTGCACTGGAAATGGATGAGGACACGCAGCTCCAGTTAGCCCTGAACCTGAGCAAGGAGGAGCACCAGCAGGTAGGGTTTCTTGGGGTCACTCGGGGGCAAAGAGGCTCTTTTTGTTTTGGAGATGCTGGGATTTAAATAATGTGTGAGTAGGAAAATCTACTTATGTTTTTCTTTTCACTTTTAATTATTTTCTCTGATAATCAGATTTTCTGTTAATCACCCACTATACAAGTGTTAAATGTATCTCCTTACCTTCTGCTTCTTTTGTTTTGCCTATTTAAAAAAAGAAAGAAAAAAAAAAAGAAGCTTTTGTACCTATCACTCTGTTGTATTATCTTTTGCAACATTTTTACTCTCTTTGTCTTTTTCCTCTCTCACTCTGCCACAATAGAGCTGCTCTGTTAGAGATCACAGTGATGCTCTGCTCTCTCCTCTCTTTGACCGCTCAATTGTTTGGCTTGTGCCCATTGCACTCATCTATATATCTGGGTCATACATTGCCCAGAAAAATGGCTTTTGTGCTTGTGAGCAGTCGCGGAGTCATAAATATAGTATGATGTAACAATATGGGAATTTTTGCTGGAAGCTGTCATGCCCAACGGCGTCCATGTGTCTGTATCTGTTGACAGGAGCAACTCAGTCGCCAAGGGGACGAGTCAATGCTCAAGAAAGCTCTGGAGGACAGCACACGTGAGATGGAGACTAAAGGCGGGGTATGATTTATTGGGGTATGGAATATCTCAATGGGGGTGATGAAATATAACCATACACTCTAGTTTACTGTGGTTTTGAGAACATGCAGCTATAGAACAAGGACCAAAATCTAAATTATAATACATAACGATAATGATGGGCAGGATTATTGGCTCTAAGTAGGTTATACATCTTAACCATTAAAATACACTGTGAAAATCTCAAACCTGATTTTTTTTAATAATAATTAAACTCAACTATGACTTTGTCAATACGGATTAGAGAACCATCTGAGAGTGTTGAAGCAATATACTGAACTGACAGATTTTTTCTTGTTTTTGTGGTCAGACCGCCTTCATGGACCTGGTAGATGTTTTTGCATTACCCTCAGATCAGCCTCCTAGTGACCCCCGATGGAACAATGCCCCACGCCAGGCAGCTGCTCGTCCGGGGAGCTCAGACCCCTGGGACTCCCTGGGTGAGCCTCGAGTTAGCTAACCTTAGCTAACCAAAGCAGGAGCGCTTCAGCACGAAGTTGTAAATAATATGTGGTACATTATAGTCCTAAAATACTTACTCTTTGAGGACTGAAACATTTGCAGACCGATTCTTTTCAGGTGTTTTGAGAAACGGATATACCATAATAGAAGTGTTTTAGTTAAAACCTCCTCATTCTTCATGTTCACAGTACAATTTGTTCTGCTCACATGCCAGAACAGGAGCCTCTCTCTATCTATCTATCTATCTATCTATCTATCTATCTATCTATCTATCTATCTATCTATCTATCTCTCTCTCTCTATCTCTATCTCTCTAATTCACCTCTCTGTCACTAAAGTAGGCAGCAACAACACCTCGAGAGTAGATCCTCCCTGGATGGCACCGCCAACATCCAACAGCCCCCCTCCACCATGGGAGCCCCCAGTCAACCCCTGGGACGACCCGCAGAGCAACCTCAACGCCACAGGCCGAGAATGGGCCTTCTCTGCCAACACAGGTGATATATGCAATCATACAGCTCAGCCATATAAAATAAATAGGAGAAGCCACATTTTATTTAAAATGACATATTTAAATAATAAAAGTAAATTGTATTTCGGTCTGTTTGTAGCCGCCTCAGGAGTTGATCCATTCCCCCTCAAAGGAACGATCGGGGAACTTTGTCCCCGACCTGGAAGCCCCTCAGGTAAACAACACATTGCTTTTACTGTTCCCATTGTGATTCCGTGCATCCCACACACTTGCATTGTCATAATTTGCTCTTTTTCTGCTGTTAGATGGGGATCTGTTTGATGAGGCCATGGATGGAGGTCAGCTGAATATAAATGGGCGAGACGAAAGCAGTCCTGAGATATTTGACCTGTCACGTCTTGGAGAAAGCCTGGCAGCCCCCAGCCCTCGGACATGCCGGACACCTGAGGCCTTCCTGGGCCCCACAGCGGCATCCTTAGTAAACCTGGATATACTGATCCCAGCAAATCCTCCACCCAAGACCTTGAACCCTTTCCTATCAGGTACTACTTGTAATATTGACTGTAGATGCAACACTCCTTTTGTGATCCCAAGGGAAGACCAGGAAAGTGCTTTGATAGCTGCAAACTTAGATTTAAATCAGTTCTGTATCGATTAAGTTCAATAACTTGTTGAAGCAAACCTAAAGGTTTTCTGTCGTGTCTTTCTGTCTAGGCCTCACTGCTCCGTCAGCCAACAATCCATTCCAAGCTGAGCAGCCCAAACTAACTCTGAATCAAATGGGCTCCAACTTCCTGTCTTCAGCTCCCCAGGGCACTTCTCTTCCATACAGTGCCTCCTTGCCCCTGCCTATGAGCCACCAGCCTGCCAGCCTCCCGGTGTCACTTACTCACCCCACCCAGCCTGGTCTGGGCCTGCCAGGGACCCTCCCTGAGCCCTTGTTGCCCTTCTCTTCAGCCAGCACTGACGGATCACAGGCTGCACAGAACCCTTTCTTATGAGGATCAACTAAACTGGAGAAAACATCTCAGAAAAAAGGGGAATGCCATTAGGTTACGCTCTCCAAATATAACTCTTACTGCAGATTGAACCTCAGCCCCAAGGACTTGTATGAAAACCCTATTCTTAGTTTTTTATTGTATTATAATACGGTAACCCTTCGATTGATGCAAGCTGGTTCTGCTCCTCACAGCAATAATCTGTCCTGCTCCTCTTGTTAATGTTGCAGTATCAGAGTATACAAGAAGAACATCTTTGTATCAGAAACCATTAGTGTCATGTAAACATTCTTTTTGGCCATAGCCTATTGCAACCTGAATTCAGAAAAAAAAAAACATACACAAATGCACAGTTTGATAATATTTTGTTGTTGCTTCACTTAGCCACAATTACCAGGCAAATGTATTACGGCTTTTCAAGTCGTCAACAAATCTCTTGCTTACTCAGCTGTTTGTTTGATTGGCTTTGCTGGCTTCTGCTGCTGTCATATACAAGTGTAAAAAATAGATTTCTTATAAGAGACCAGGGCTAGAGACCTGTCCGATTCTTGAAATGTTGCCGCATCAATACGGTTAACTTTGTTGAGCGTCTGTTGGACCAGAACTGATGAGAAACATCCACGTGTACTTGATTTTACTATTGTGAAATGAATTTCTGGGGTTTAACTGAATTAAATTTAGTTTGGGAGGACTGGAAGTACTTCAGAGTTCACTATAAGCAAGGCATCATTGGAAAATGTATGAATCATGAGTTTTATTAATTGCTTGTGAACCACTGATTCATCAAATATAAGGGTATAATTGGAACACTGCCTCATTCTTCCATTGGTTTTATTGTTTTGTATTTCCTCAGTTCCTATGACATCAACCCATATCATTCTGAAATCATCACATCTCAGACACACCCATTTACAATATTTGTTTGGCACGGTATGCCCCCTGCTGGTAGTGACTCATTACCACTGCATCACTTACAGTAATCACTCTCATGCGTTTCTCACACTTAACTAGTAATTAAAACCTAAGTGTAAGAGCTTATTTAGTTTCAGTATAAAACTACTCCTTACTTAGAGGAGCATGAAGATCACACAGTAGTCAGTCATGAATCCAAGCAGTTGGTTGTTAATCTGTGCAGAATTGAATTAGTAAAAGTGACCAGTATAGATAATACTTTGCGTGAGGTAGGACCAACAGTAGTGTTGATTTAACAAATGGTAAAATGGTCAAACATACAATTATTCACTCCTGCCACGATATCACCAATACATCTTCTTCCCCATTCACCCTTAGTAACAGTCACCATATTTATATGGTAACAGAAACAGCTTTTCAGTGGGTCTGACACTAAACACATCATTAAATAATATAAAAAAACAGTCTTTGCACACTGAGGACACTGACATCTCTTGTCAAAAGGCTTGAAGTCATCATCCAAAGTCATGTGAGAGTAGAACCACAAACCTATGATAGTTCACTTGACTATGATGGACTCCAGCCAGCTCAGCACCTCCTGAAGTCCCTGTCCAGTGCGGGCACTGAGTTCCAGTATTGTGATTGACTGAGTAGCAGATGCAATGATGTCATCCATTCTAAAGAGTGACTTTATCTCTATGAGACTCATAGTGCATGGCATGTCCCTGGAAAAGGGTGGAAAGAAAAAGAGAAAATATACAATGGCATGAACAGCTTCCACCGAGAGACAGAATTATGATATCGGACACATACTGTGCTGAAATATTGCAGGTATGGCAAGTAAAAGTAGGGATTGTTGTGTATGTGTATATGAGTGTTACCTCTTGTTGAACAGAATAAGCACAGAGGCGCTGTGCAGAGGCTCCGCAGAGAGTACTGACAGCAGCTGGATGCAGGACGAGGATATCTGAGCAATGTTGGATGAGTCCACTATGAACTATGAGAAAACAAAACAAAACACACATTCAGCAAAATTATTCCAACAGTTAGTTTGTGTACCTCTACAAAATGACACAGATAGATGCAGCTTGTTTACAAAAAAAACATACAATGACAGAGGAGCAGTCTTTGAAGTAACTCGGCCATATTGGGCCCATGCAGCCTCCCAGCTCTCGCAGTGTCACCTTTTTCTTCTTCAGTTTCAGGTCTGTGAGGTTGGTTCCTACCTGTGGAGGTTTAAAGAGATTAGAGACATGACAGGGATTGCCCGTCTCATCAAAACTGAGGCTGCAAATGTATTAAAAGTAGGATTAAAAGCACCTTCACATATTACTTACTGTAGGCAGAGTAGAAGGAGGTTCCCCCAGTTCACCTAATCCATGCAAACTTAACTGTAAACTAAATCTGTTAAGAACAACATCCACAGGAGCCAGTGCATTAGCTTCAGATGAGAAACATAGCTATTTAAACTGCTTATATGATATTATATATTTGGTCAGTTATATAAAACTAAGCTATTTAGGTTAGAATATTGTTTAAATGTAACGTTAGTTACTACTTAGTTAGCTTAACAGTTAATTATTGCAGTGTATCGGGCTAAACTAGCTAGCAAGCTAACTAACCTTAGTGAAGCTACACAACACTTTCTATTTACAGTTGTTGTTTTTGTTCTAGATAAACACATTCAGCTGGACAAAGGAGACAAAGGATATTTTGTAGACGTTTCATCAACAAAGTTTTTCCGACGCCAGTCGCCCCGAGAAGCAGGCAAATGTCATGGCTGCTCATCTCGGGTTTTTCGGGCCAGTTGGTAACGTGTCACACGATGTAGCTTCATTTGGCACCATGGCGACGATCACGTGACCGTGACGCGTCACTGTTATAGGACGAAGAAGAAATCACGTGTCAGTATAACGGAAGAAAAACAACTCCGCAGTCAGCGATAGTGGTTGTTGGTTCACAGGAGGGAAACCGTAAAACAACTAAACTAAACTAAACTTCTGGCACCGCATTGCGTATTAGTGCTGCTATAAGTCCCCTGAACGTGATCGTGGGAAATAATAATGGAAGCTAAGTTAAAGAAAGAATTGGGCACCGCCATGCTGAAGGCGACTGGTCACTCAGGTGGAGGATGTATCAGCGAGGGCCAGAGTTATGACACTGACACTGGGAGAGTGTTTGTGAAGATAAATCACAAGAGCGAGGTATATTTTATCATCACTGTTTTATATTATTATAGTGACGTGTGTGTCTGGCTTTTCATATGTGCTACACCCTCTGAAAGCCAGGTCGTATTTGACTGGCACTGTACTGTGTGCACATATTACGATGGAGATCAATCAATTACTTATTATGGACATGCAAAGTAGTGCAGATGTATGTGCTACTGCACTGCTCACCAGCCCAAATCTGCTTTTGTTTGATTCAGGCCAAATTGATGTTTGATGGGGAGATGGCCAGTTTGGAAGCCATTTTAAAAACAGAAACTGTTAAGGTCCCCAAACCTGTGAAGGTGGTTGAACTTGACACAGGAGGATGTGTATTTGTGATGGAGCATCTGGACATGAGAGGTCTTACCAAGTAAGATATCTCTCATACAATGTGTTCAGCAATGTATCAGTAGAATGGAGGGCAACAGCAGAATATAGTTTTGCAAGTATAGTTTGTGCTTTTTATTTATAATTTTTTAAACAAAATATTTTTTCCCCAAATCTAATGTAGGTACTCAAAGCACCTAGGAGAGCAGCTGGCAGATCTGCATGTTCACAACAAGAGACAGTTGGAAAAATTAAATAAAGAGCAGCAGACAGTGGGTAATTCACCTTATCTTAACTTTTGTACATGTACACAAATGCACAAAAACATCTTTCGTCCTCTTGCCATTACTACAGGGAATAACAGCTGACTCTTATAATTTAAATTAGTTTATTGTTGATTAGTTAAAATGTACTACAAACTTAACTTATTTGACTGGACACAGGAAAAGGAGCTGGACAATCGGAGGGGGCGGTTGTTGAAAACTTTGGCTTCAGTGTACCTACATGTTGTGGATATCTACCTCAGGTAAAAAGAAAAGTATTGTGTCTGTATACTATATAGCATGTGGTCTCTATGTATTTAAGATGTGACAGTTGTCCTTAGTGTATTTTTTACCTTTATCTCCTCAGGAAAATGAGTGGCAGGATGACTGGGTGATGTTTTACTCCCAGCAGAGGCTGCAGCACCAGCTTAACATGGTGGAGAAATCTTATGGAGACAGGGAGGCCAGAGAACTATGGGCCAAGCTACAGGTGCACCCTCCCCTTGACCTTGTCAGAAACAAAACATACTTTACACACGTTTCTATGGTTGTATCCATGCTTTGACAGAGCAACTTCCATATTTTGTCTGTTATTTACAGTTGGAGATCCCTCAGTTTTTCACAGGTGTGGAGATTGTCCCTGCTCTCCTCCATGGAGACTTATGGGGAGGCAACGTGGCGCAGTGTGCAGAGGGCCCAGTCATCTACGACCCGGCCTCCTTCTATGGCCATTCAGAGTATGAGCTGGGTATTGCAGGGATGTTTGGTGGCTTCAACAGCTCTTTTTACTCTGCGTACCATGAAAAGATTCCTCAAGCACCGGGCTTTGCAAAGAGAAACCAGCTTTACCAACTCGTCCACTATCTGAATCACTGGAACCACTTTGGTGGGGGCTACAGGGGTTCTTCAATAAGTATTATGAAGAACCTACTGAAATAAATGCACTCACATTCACTTGTAGAAAGCTTCACAGTCTTAAACTCAAACCAAGTATTATGTATGTATTGCCAGATGCTAATTTGACCAAAAATAGTGTGGCTAATTGTTGAAGAGACTAAACATAAAATTATAACATTACAATGTCTGTCACATTGTGTAGACAATACATAATCTGCAGCTGAGTATGCTTTGGTATGCTGCAAACCTTTTATTATTATTTTTTTAAATTATTTTTCATTGCCTGCATTTGACCAGCCACTGACTGATTGTACTGCTGTGCAAAGGACATGCATTTTTTTCAAGTGAATGTGAACAACAGCTTCTTCTCCCAGGCTCTTAAACACCTTTCCCCCCAGCTCTCTCGATCATAACATAACTTAGTAACGTAACATACACATATGAACTTAGCCATCTTCATTTTTGATGCTACTTTGCTTATATGTGTGGTGTTATGTTGATATGTATATTTTTATTGTGAATGTATTTGCACTTTGCAGGATATTAAACATACTCAGAACCTGTTCTCAGATTTCTATGCACCCATAGACTTTAGGTATTTTATGTTTTTGTCAACATGCTTTATTGTTTTCTCCGGTATAAAATAATAATCTTATATGAACCTGACTTGGAATGACAAATCACAATGGTACAGGCGGTGCAATTGAACCAGTAATTCCTAGCTCTGCTATGTATCGTAACAAATTTTTGGGAAATTGCACTGATTGGAAAAGTATCCAAGGATTTTAGATAAAAGTAGTTAAATACAACACTAGAAATACTACAAATAAAAGTCATCTATTCAAAATGTAACTAACTGGAGTAAAAGTACAAAACTATTATCAGCAAATATGATTATTTAGCTGTCTGAATGAGCCCTGTGAGCATTATATCACCACAGTACTGGACCATTATTATTGATGCGTTAACATGTAAAAGCACCTAAATGTTATAGTTGTTTGAGGTTGAGCCAATTTTAAATCTTTTATATACTCTTGTTAGATCCGTAACACAGTATCTAATATCTACTGATCACTTTTGTTTGTAAAATCTTGCTCTGAAAACTAACTTGTAGTCTAGTTATAGGTAGCTGTCAAAAAAAGGTACAATATTGTCCTCTGAAAGTTGCAAACCACAGCGTTGAGTGTTTGGCGTATCACGTGACCTCCGATCCACGTGACCGTCTGAACCTTCTCGCTCTCCGTACCAGGGCGGGACGCGAGAGTACAAACCACTACGCATATAACAAAGATGATATGACTCCTGCTTCGGTAGTTTAGTGACATTTATTTCAGTTTGCGTACAGTAATTGTCACGTGAATACCCTCGAGACCAAGTCAGTGACGTCGCTGTAAATTATACATTAAAGCTAGCTAATACATTTTGTTGTTTCGTGAGCTTATTTTTTTTTTTAATTCACATTCGTTGCTGTTGCTAGGTAATGCTAATATTAGCTAGCTGACTTCAACAAAAGCCAAAGTCAGTCTCTGCCACAAAGAAGCCGGGCATCATGGCCTTGCCTGAGACGGAGAATGGGTCATCCTGCGGTGATGGAGTAGATGCCATCGTTAACACGTGTGTGTTGGGGGGCTTCAGTGAGAGCAGCGAGACCAAAGCGCTCATCTCCAGCCTGCTGGAGGTCCACGGCGACATTGTGACAGTCGAGTCCGCCACACAGAGGTTCTTGGGTGAGATAATCACACTCAAAATAAAATGAATCAGTGCTTTGGATGGGTTGTTTTTAATCTCGCAATTCATCACTCTGCCCATTTCCTCCCACAGTGATAATGAACAGATATCAAGAGCAGCCTCATCTGCTGGACCCACACTTAGGTAAAATATCTCTAAATTTATACTGTATTAGTACTCTTTATTCACTTGGAGAACGTGTGTATATATATATATTTATATTTATTTATTTATTTATTATTGCTACTGTTAAATTTTGTTATAGAATGGATGCTGAACATGATACTGGAGATTGTGAGGAGTGAAGACTCTCCTCCTTCATTGGTTCATTTGGCCTTCAAGTTTCTCTACATCATCTGTAAGGTCAGTCAAAAACAGGTTCACGTTACCTCTGCTGTAAACCAGTAAATACTCCCCAGACTCCACTACACAGAGCAAAACCTGGAACTCTTATTTCACTGACACAGACAATGTATTCCGCTATTCTGTAATCCTGATTTGTAAGGCAGTCCCCTGTGTGTTTGTATTTATATGTTTTTTCCTGGACAGGTCAGAGGCTACAAAATCTTCATGCAGCTTCTCCCCCATGAGGTGGCAGATGTCCAGCCAGTTCTGGACCTGTTGTCCAAGCAGGATCCCAAAGACTCTGAGGTGAGACTGGCCCTACTTATCAAGGGCAAACATGATCACTCAGGCCTTCACAGTTACACCTCCTATGAATTTGCCTCAGACAGGTTTGCACAAGTAATGTTTTTGTTATTCGCTTCAGCAAACATGATCACTCAGGCCTTCACAGTTACACCTCCTATGAATTTGCCTCAGACAGGTTTGCATAAGTAATGTTTTTGTTGTTCGCTTCAGCAAACATTGAACATTAGTGCATTTTACCATTTACTCATTCCAGACTTGGGAAACTCGCTACATATTGCTGTTGTGGCTGTCCATGACCTGCCTCATACCCTTTGACCTTTATCGTCTGGATGGTCATCTGGAGTCAGAAGGGGGCAAGGCCAGAGAGCCCACCATGGACCGCATTCTCAATATTGCAAAGGCAAGTTAAATATATGATACAATTTTGATTCCATTTAGCTGTTTTGTGTAAGAGAGATTTGACTGTATGTCTAGGTCTCGCTCCTTATAGTGGCTTGACTCTGTTATTAGGATTTGGGAATCTTCTGAATATACTTTCTAAATGTTTGACAGCAGTAATTCTGTGCCAGTAACGACACAGAGTACCTTATAACAAAGCACCCTCTGCTGTTTTAGAGGTAGTGATATATCCCTAATTACAGCAACAAAACAAATCATCAATATGTCGAAAGAAACTGAGTTAACCAAAGAGAATCCAGAAGCTTTATATCTGAACTGAATTTGTTTAAGCCTGGGTAATAACAGTCATGTTATCATACACTACAATTAACACATATCTTTTTTTTTTTTTCAGTCTTATCTACTTGTCAGTGATACTCCTCGGGATGCTGCATCTGTACTGGTATCAAAGTAAGTGCATTAACACCACGCAAGTAATGCATAATATTTTCATATTATGGTTGTATCCAAAAACATCACAGTTTGTAACATTGGAACAATAATACAATTCACAAAAAAAAAACAAGTTTTAGTTTTTCAATACTTACAACTGGACAACTGGCAGATTTTAATTTTACTCAAATGCCATTCATAATAAATCGTGAATATACTTTTGCAGCCACAAAATTCCACAAGTCTAACCCTGAGCAGTGGCATTCCTGATGTTGATAGACTAGTATGAAAGTATAAATACTATAGTAATGAAAACAAAGTCAGTTACTCTTTTCATGAAGTCGGTGCCATTGAAAAATCAGTGGCAATCTACGCTCATGATTTAATGTTACATATATGAAAATAAAATCAGTTGTTCCTCGTCCGTGACATAGTCCAGATCTTCCCTCATTTTATTGTACTGTATCTTTTGGCCCTGTGGCCCACCGGTAGCCTCCTGCTCTCGCGATTTTTCGCTGAAGGTTACAGGATTGAGGAGATCATGATTGGTCACATGGCCAATCATGATCTCCAAAACGTTCATATGAAAATATGGCACCTCGCAGTAAATATAAAATACAATCCAGATAAAGTTATTGTAACTGTAATAATTTCTTCAGCCAGTAGAGGGCAATGTTGCTCTTTGACTCTCTTTACTGGTGTCTGAATCTGTTTATCCACATACAAGTTTTGACTGCTTTTGTGTCGTTATTCTACGTGACTGTACAGGTTCATGACGCGCCCTGATGTGATACAGAAGTGCCTCGGAGACTTTTTGGACTGGAGCCTGACCACTATATCCCAGACCAATGATCAGTCAATGAGAGACATTATGGTGCTGGATGGTGCCCTGCAGTCTCTGGTAAACATACATACTCACTGATCACCCTCAAACCCATAGTGTTGCAAGCACACCTGTCTGCGTATGTTTGAAGTCAGTGTAATCTGGCAACGGATGGTTTACAAGAGCTGACATGACTGGTATGTCTCACACAATACCTAGTGTGGTTTTAGCAGGTGTGTGATGCACCTGCTGCGTGTGTGGGATCTGCTGTTTCAAGTGACGCATGTCATTTTAATCCACTGCTTTAAGATAAACGGTTCTTCATCAAATGAGAATGGCGATGAGAGTATTTAGTCCCAATGAAATCCACTTGTTTTTCACCCTAATGCCTCTCACATTACAACTGTTCTCACTGCAAATCTTTAGCAAGATTTAATTTAATGTTGACTAAGTGTAATTCAGCCCTCAAGCAAGTACATTAAAATCCTGTCATTGGCACATAAACTTGCGTAACATGTTTAGAAAGCTTTTCTTTGTACTTAATGTAACCTGGTTCCAGCCGATGTGGCGCTTGGGGCGTTCAAACCTGCGTCTCTGTGTTCAGTCAACAAGCCTACAGGACCCATACTTGTACTTTTTTGTGTGTATATTGTTATTAAAGTGCAAATAATCAAGATGTAAGGACAACAACAATTGTTAAGAAATTAGCTAGTATGAGTTTGGTTTTTAAGAGTGATGTGTATTTTTTCAGTTGGTTGGTGCAATAGCAACGTGTGATGCCTTCCCAAATGTTACTGCTATCATGTATCTTAAACTGATTTGGTCATCTTGTTTACGTCCCCCAGGCAACGCTTTTCAAACATGGAAAAAGAGATGACCTCCTACAGTATGGTTGGTTCCCTTTCCCCTGTTATCTGTATCGGCTCTAATCTCTAAAGTGGCGATCAAAGCAAAAACGGAGTTTCCAGAAGATATTATTGAATCATGTGATTGTGACATTGTAGTCTTTGTTCAGTTGCTTTTGTCTTTGGTGACATCATCATCTGTGTTCACAAATTCAGTTAAAGGGCCTATGTTATTTAAATGCAGGCATCAGGAGATGTTTCCCTTTAAATAGTATAAAAACAAAGCCTTCCCATACTTGGAATATGATCTAGGATTTTCTTTGACATGCGGTCTACTGCACATTTCTAACTACATGTGGCACTTTCTCCAGATGTAGCTGACATATGATAGTTAGGATTACTTGTTGTTGGTTTACCTGTGATTTGCAAACCCATTATGTAAATATTTAAATTTTGAATTGTCAACATAGTGAGAATTTTTCACAACAAAAAGGCACTTTTAGCCTCGGTCCAAATACCTACACATTTTTCTTTTCCTGTATACATTTATCAATTTTTTCGTGATAACAGTATTCCAACAGATAATATTGATGTCTTTATTTGTTCCCAGCTCCTGCAATTCTGCGGTGTCTGGAGCAGAAACATCTTTCAGAGAGCAGCCAGGCTATGCTGAGGAAGCTTGGTGTCAAACTAATCCAGAGACTTGGCCTCACCTTCCTGAAGCCACGTTTGGCCATTTGGAGGTCAGACTTAACGCCAGCTCATTATATCTAATGTTGTAAAAACTCTGTCTCCAACCACTGTGAGCTGGCACAATCTTTATCCGTACGACACATTGATACACAAATTCAGTGCGTTTGCCAAAAACGTTGTTCGATCTAAAACGTGCATAGCATCAGTGTACGTAAACAATGTTGGTGATACCAAAACAAAAGCATTCCCATAACCAATCATGGCTCAGTTTGGAATTGCTTCATTGCAGTTTACTTTCCAGCTAGTTGTTCATAGTGAATAATGTCAAATGTGTCACCACACGCTTAAGATCCTTAATGAGATAAGGCTAGATCAGGCAGGAGCACAGCGCTGAGCACCATAAAAAGTTTAAATGCATGTTTTTTTAGGTACCAGAGAGGCAACCGCTCACTAGCAGCAAACCTTTCCATGTCCCAATCGACTGCAGTCGCTACCGCTGCGACTCCTGAAGCGGAGACGCAAGATATGGAGGAGGACTATGACATTCCTGAGGAAGTGGAGGCCGTTATTGGTCAGTTTCAGCCTCCACTCTGTTTTAAATGGGTTGTTATTGCATTACCTCTGCTCAGAAAATGTAATGTGTGTTTTATTTTACAGAGCATCTGCTGTTAGGACTGAAAGATAAGGAAACAATTGTGCGCTGGTCTGCAGCTAAGGGGTAACTGTCTGCTCATATTTCACCTAGCAAGTCATCCGCATTGCTTTTTGTATTCTTTACGTCAAAGACAGCTCATCTGAAAGAGTTTATGTGTTCCAATAATCATCTGTTTTATTTAACCCTTCAGCATTGGAAGGGTGACTGGGAGGCTTCCCAGGGAGCTGGCAGATGAGGTGGTTGGATCAGTGCTGGACTGCTTCAGGTAGGTTCATGCTCGGGGCCTATTAGCTCTCTCCATCAGCTACGTTATGCCATTCATCATTTCTTTTTTTATTGTTTCCAAATACCCGTCGCTTAATTTTTCAAGCGGCCCCATATTCCACCAACGTGTTTTCACCCGTGTTGCGTGTGTGTTCTTTTTCAAGCTTTCAGGAAACGGACAATGCTTGGCATGGAGGCTGCCTGGCACTGGCAGAGCTTGGTAGGAGAGGCCTGCTGCTTCCTTCCAGGTTGACAGATGGTATGTGACTACAACTTCACATTGAGATAGTTATCATAAGATACAAAGACTATTGGAAGTCAGTTCTGATCATTTATTTATTCAACATATTTACATTTACAATACATTACCACATCTTCCAAAAATGTACAGATTTAAATATTAACATCCCATATAAAAAATACTTTTCACCTTTTACAATCAAGTGTGATAACGAGACATAATATGCACATCAAGTCTTTGCATTTAACAATTTTTTTTTTTTTGATTGACCTTGTGGCAGTGCTATAGACATTTAACTTATTAATTATGTTCAATAAATTGATCTTTTCAAGGTTAGACTTGCGGTGTTGAAGGTTAGAGATACTCTGTCCTTCAAACCAAGTAATTACAACAGTCAGAGTTTAGCAGCAGCGAGGCCTCCTCCTCAGAGCCCGTCCTGCTGCTTTTGCTCTCTTGTTTGGTTTATGGCACTTGTTCTCAGCCTGGCCACTGTTTGCTCTTTTCACACCAGTTTTCTTGGCCATAGTTGTGTGTTTGGTCTTCTTTGGAGAGCCAGAACTTATAGTGTCTGTGGAATTCTTTGAAGGCCTATCGGCAGTGCTAAAGTCACATGAAGAGGCAGCAGAACTTGCGATGGCTAGCTGACAGAGTGCCAGTGCTGCGCTCTGCCTCTGGTCACATGGTTCTTCATCCAGCTCAGTGTCTGGCCTCGGATGAAGATCTTCTGAAGTCCTCAGGGCAGAGCTGTGAACAGGGCTGCTATAAGAAGCTCGCAGGCTGAGGTTCAGAGGCAACTCTTCCCTGTTTAAGTCCTCTGTGTCGGAGCACTTCAGTCTTTGGTCAGATGGACTTTTTTCTTTGTCCTGGTTCCTTATTGAGAGGTTTAGGGGGGTCAAATCTTCTCTGTTGTTCTCACCATCTTTGTCTGGTGTTGTTTCAGGACTTGGCTCAGAAACAGGCACAGAGGAGTATCTGTTGCTCTCGGCCGATCTGAAAGGTGAAAATAACCAGTTAAAGGACTGACCACTGTTAATTCCCAATAATTGCAAAAACAACTCACTGCAGCTCAACTAAGCCAAGAATAAAGATTTGGGGATTTTTACTCACCCTCCATCCACATGCAGAGTTCTTAACTGCAGCAAGGTTTTTGCAGACTCCTCGAGCCTTGTGTCGGTTTTGAAAGGTTCAATGGGTGTAGCTGTGTGTCCTAGTTGGGTGGTTGCCTGTGGGTCACTCTTGTTGGTGTAGTGTGTGGCTTCTGTGTCTCTCTGGATGATGTGTGCATGACTGGGTCTGTCAGGGGACCCCAATGCTGAACAGCCCTCTTTAGGACTCAGCCTGGTTTCCTTGTCTCCACTTTGCTCGTGGTTGCTCGCTTCTTGTGTCGATGTGTTGAGGCTGTCGAGACTGGACCGGGAATGCACGTACAAGTCATAATCCTTTGGCCCAAGGGCCGGGCCATACAAATCCAGAGGAAGATATCTGGGTCCTGTGATTGGCATGGAGAGCTCATGGGGTCTGTACAGGGTAAAATGCAGAGGGGGGCTCGGGTGAAGAGGGTGGCAGTATCTGTATGGGTATGGGGAAAAGAGGGAAGTGTGAGGTGGGGCAATGGGTTGTGGCACCACAGGCCTCTGGGGATCCATAAACTCTGGCCGTAAAGAAGGAGAGTTTGGCTCATTTGCATGGTGGTTTGCTGGGAGGTAGTATGGTGGATACAGGGGCCGGTCAGGCAGGAGATAAGGAGTGTATTCAGGAACCAAGGGAGGCGGGAACGGTTTTAAGGAAATGGATGACGAAATCGTGCCCCATGGGAAGCCTGGGTGGTTGAAAGGGGGAACAGGATCTTGTGAATCCTCTGGCTCCTGCACAGATGACTTGAAGGCTTCTGCTCCGTCACTTTTGGGTGTGACAGGGGAGAAGGCAGATGGGCGCGGCAAAGACTTGTTCTCATTACTGTTCTCTCCCTCTATTACTGTATTTGATTTTGTCACACTCTGGCTGTCCTTATTGACCGGACTGTCACATCCAACGTCTACTTCTTCTGTGGCATCTCTGCTCTCAGCTTTATTCCCCTCAGTAGCTTGTTTCTCAGGACTATTGTTCTGAACTGCTGGCAGGGGGCTTGGACAGTCCTTAGATTTGTCAGGGACTTCCTCAATTACAGGCTTGATCTGTCGGGCTGTTTGTCCATTTTTCTGTGACATCAGGGAGATGGAGTTCTTGCACAAGTTATATTTCATGTGGTTGAAGAGATGGGACTTTTCATTGCAGGTGAAAGGACACTGGAAACAATGGTACTTGTAAGGCTTGCCTGGCGGTCGAGGAATGTAGTGGGGCCTTTTTGGCTTGCGTTCCTGAGCGGTTTCCATCTTGATACCAGTGGATGTTTTCTGAAAGAAAAATACATCACATTGCAGTTCAGCAATTCATGTTTTTTTTTGTTTTTTTTTTGTTATAAGGGAATGTGACACTAAAGCGTCTGAAAGAAACTCATGAATCATTGCAGCTTTTGTACTAAATTCCCACTGAGCTGAAGAGGCAAATAGAGTTGTTGGACTGGTTCAGGTGGAGAGCGGCTCTCATTAGAAAGTTTGTCTCTTGTGTTCCTTAAGCTGCTTGTGCGGAAAAATCTCTAGCTGCACCAAACACTGCACCCTCAGGCTAATGTATTCTTGCAACTGTTACTGCACACTGGACTAGAAATAGAAACGGAGAAATAGTTAAATAGGAAAACCTGTCTACTGTATGCAAAAGTCTACCCGCATGTTTGCATAGCTGCACTCCTTTCTTTGTGTGGTTTTTAGTTGATTAGCAGCCGCCTACAAACGCCTCCACCTGACTGTCCACCTGTCTATCCGTTCCGATATCACTTGACTCATCTGTCCTATGAAGTGAGAGCTGCTCAGGCGCTAGGTAGACAGGTGTTAGGCAGACTACACACTTACTAACACAGTCTCTGCAGACCCGGAGGGCATGCAGAGACTTGCTTTCTCTATCAACCTCACTAAACTCTGTGCTGTCGGCGTGGGAACCACAAGCCACCTGCTTCCCATGACTACACCTGCGGGATGCATTCAGCTCCCAATCATCATATGATTTGCTCACCAGCTCTGGAGATACAAAAATATGAGAAATAATTATTTAATAATTCCACAGCATGTAATATACCAGTTGGCATGAGTGGCACTTGTTAAAACCAGCCATTTTCTCAAAACGGTGAAGTAGGAGGCATCTGAAACGTTTCAGTTTCGCCTTTTGAAATGAAACATCACCTTAAGCTGTGAGTTAAGTGTTGCTGGGTGCCGCATGGAGGAACCTGCTTCTCATGCGCTGTCGCAAGAAGTTGTCACTCAAGTTTCTGTCCAGTTGTTGTAGCATGCAAAGCCACTCCTTTCTTAAGAACTGAAATTCATTCTAAATTCCCTTTTATACCAATGTTTCTCTCTGACTATGAATATAATCCAGTCTAAACATTTAGTTTTTGATTTTTTTACTTGACTAAAATATATATTTGGTTTCAGCTCAGGTGGTGTGTTTTTCTAATTGTCAGATCAGTCTGTTTATGTTATAAAAATGTTTTAAAGAGTTATCTAACTAAGTATCTTTAGAGATTTCTAACGATACCATCTTTAGAGAGCTTTGGTTCTCTAAAGATGGTATAATTTTTTAGAAAGTCTTCTGCTGAGGCCGGGTACTTTTAAGCATTACCTCTGACTCAGTCATGAATAATCATAATCCATAGGTAACAGGTGGATACGCAACTTATACCAACTCTTTATTATACAAACTAGTTAATGGTACCTTTTACAAAAAAGCTGTCTTTTCCAATAACACAGAAAGGTTTTTGACAGAGTGCTGTAGGAAAGTAAATGTAACTTAATGTCGCTTGCGTGGATGAGAGATGATAAAAATGAGGACATTACCTGCTGCGGTTGTAGCAACAGAGTCCTCTCCTGAGTGTTCAGCCTGCAGAGAGCCGCTCCGTCGTCCTCAGCCAGCACTAGTCAGGACGTCCACTCCAATATGGGCAAGAAGTTCAGAGTGTGTTTGTGAATGTGTGTGATGGTACGCGTGTGTGCTGCATTTGGTAATGTTAGTTGTGTGGTGAGTTCCTCTCTCTTGAGATGTTGTCTAACTAGTGGGTGGGGCTTCAGCCCAAACAGCAAGGCCCTCAGGCAACATTGATGTACCTGATATTAGTCAAGCCTCAAGCGATGATTTACATGACGAGGTGGGGGTGGGGGCTCCTGCTCCTTCTTTCTCTTACCTGCTCCATCTCTGTCTTTTGAGGAAAGGACCTCACAGGCCTGCAATTCCTGTAAATAAGTAATAATAATGATGTTGATTTCCCACCAACGTGCCACGTTTCTTGTGAAATCCAGTAGCAAGCTGGCAAGATTGACACGACATATGCATACATGCAGGTACAATTGTTGCTGATCTTCTTTGTTGTGTTAAATAAAATGAATAAAGTGCTACAGATTTATAACCTAACTAGAACTTTGACTGAATGTGCTGACTTTATTGCTAACCACCTGACCTCAAAATCACAAGTGTTAATGGCGTTGTGCTTTCTTTTCCTGATACAACACACAATTATCATGTACCAAATGACTATGAACACTTATTTCACTGATGCTCTCGCAGTGGGAAAGGAACAGGTGGGCAGGCATTGCCTTGGATTCAATTAGGATTCCAGTAGTCTTACTATGATTTAATAAATAAATGATTAATCAGCCATGTCACTGCGCTGCTCACACACAAGACATGTTCTTCCAATGGATAATTGAAATCTGTAATTTCAAATGTTGACATGGCTATCGTTATTAGCTCTTAGTTTTGTTTATTGTTCTTGAGATAAAACCAGTCATCCATGTCTGTGTACTTGCAGTTGTGCCACTCATTGTCAAATCCCTGACCTACGACGAAAAGAGGGGAGCGTGCAGCGTTGGTTCCAATGTGCGTGACGCTGCCTGCTACGTGTGCTGGTCTTTCGCCAGGGCTTACGAACCCAAAGAGCTCGAGCCTTTTGTCACTCAGATTGCCAGGTAACCTTAATAGGCTTCTGATAATGTTATAAAATGTGAAAGCCAGGGTCGGCTAATAATAATACAAACACATTTCCTCCCTGTGAATGTATTGTACATTTTTACAGCATTGTTTACATCAGCATAACATCACCAGTATGCCATAATTGTCACCCTCAACCACATAATCCTTTTATCTAGAAAATAGAGGTCAAATATCATTAGCGCTGCACAAACACTAATGTATTTGTGACGCCCACTGTCCGCCAATAATATCATCCCACCCGTATGTACATACTCTAAATATGTTCCGCTACTGTTAAACAAAAGAAAAGTAGCAGCTACAATCAAGAGATGAAAGCAGGATAAACTGTTATCCACTCCCTCAAACCAGTCTTGCATGTCCCCACATAACCCGCTGATACGTGGGCTTCTTTTGTACCTTTTATATTGAAGTAGGCTGCAGTAGGTCTTAATTACACAATTTAATTGTAAGGTTATTTAAAAAAGAAAAAGGAAAAAAATGGATGCAGTAAAATAAAAACTAACCTGCATAGACATTTTTTTAGACATGCAATATTTAACATTGCTGGCTTTATTTGCCTGTTTAATTGTTGTTTTTTTGCCAGTAAGACATCGGCGACTTTTACATTAATTTTCATGACAACTTTCAGTTTAAAAGCCAAAGAGCTGCATGCTCACGTGCTATTTGGCAGAGAGAGGCAGGGAAACCTATTTGCATTATTCATTTAACGTTATAAGAGAGCGAATTCTGCTCCTTGTTGTCTGATAACTCACAGCGCACAAGCATTGAATGGCAGTTGGGACTCGTTTTGTTCCTGTTTGCTCACATGCTGTATGTAAAATGTTTTGCGTAAAAGACTTTTGCGTAAAAGTGACCATGTTACTTATTCAGACGTGTTACCGCATTTTAAATAACCATCAGATTATCGTAAGGGGTGCACGTCTGTAAGGGGCTTATGATTTATCTCAAGAGTGTGACTAATATTTTTTTCAGCCTGAACAGCATTGAGTAACCGCTTAAAACATGTACATTTATACGGCAACCAGTGGAAAGCAACACGGGTGCTATATCATCCAGTGACGTATGTTCAGCCTTTGTCAATAGTAACGGTTTGCCTCCTCCTCAGTCTCCTTTCTCTCGGTGTGCATGTATGAACCTGTGGCCTCTGACTGTGCAGACTAGCTCTGCAGTGTCAGTTTGAACCCCTGTGACTACCATTACCATCAGCAGTCGTGACAACACCCTCCCTTTCCCTAGCCTACAGGATTGCCAGGTTTCGCCTGTTGCTGTAGGTTTCGGTCGCCGTTTGGCAGCAATGCTCAGACAAGCTGGTTCCTGCTCTATTCATCACAACTTGATGACATTTACAGAAAAGTTACTTTTGCAAATGTGTGACTAAGTGACTTAGAGGCGCACGCACGCACGCACACACGGTTCTATCTCTGTTAACATATTAAGTGTAGCAGCCAAAGACAATTCAAAATATCCTGGAGAGTATTATCCAGAGTGCAATCAGGACTGTTTTTGTTTCCAAGCCCTGAGGGCTGGGGCAGTTAGTAAAGCTCCAGGCCTGAGTCTTGCTGTTGGAGGCAGGGAACATGGGAGGAGAGCAAACAAGGCCAACAGCAGTTAGTCTCAGGCTGTCACTCTGGGATATAAAAGTAAGTTGGCCCCCCCCTTCAATAACTGACATTCACACACCCTCCTGAGACTTGTAGAGGCAGTGTAGAGAGGAGCGATATTGAGGGGGAAAACATAATCAGACACAACTTCCAGTATTGCTGGAGACTCCTGGTTAATCATATTGTTGCTGCACTACAAACGGTTCCAGGAACCTGTGCCCCTCAATCAAAGGCTCATGGTGATGATGTAATCTAGATTTAAACATCACTTTAATCTGAGTCATTGACTTGTAGCTAATTATTGAGACATTGAGAGACTCTTACAGGACATGGGTATACAAGGTTAGTAGCTCAGTAGCTTTATCAATATAAAGTATCTACATTTTTTAAAGCTGCTAAAAGGGATGATACCGAAGCAAGAAAAATGGACCAAAGTGTTAGTTACAGAATAAGGAGAACAAACAAATATTAAAACGGTTAAAAAAACAAAAAAAACAATCAAAAAACAATGCACATAGGAGCAATTTCTGTAAGTTGTCTCCCCTTTAAACTTTTAATTTTTAAGCATTCTGTGACTGAAAACACTCAATACCCTCTTTTTTGCATTCGGTGGATAATTCTATGTACACCTCTTTTATCAGATCATTTATACTCTCCAGTCATATTCACACTGTGTTTTTCTCTGCAGTTCTTTGGTGATCACGGCTGTGTTCGACAGAAATGTCAACTGCCGCAGAGCTGCCTCTGTAAGTTCTCCGGTCAACATCCCACAATAACTTCATTAAAGATTTTCAGTTACATGACATATTTTAATTTTTTCTCATTTTGTCCCAGGCTGCCTTCCAGGAGAATGTCGGCAGACAGGTTTGTGACTACTTGTAACTGAATTACTGTGATTTGATTTTTATTTGCTGCCAATCACTCAGGTCTTGCTCAAACTTGTCTTGTTGGTGAAAGCTTTGGAAGCAAAGCGATAACCTCCCAGTACAGCTACAGGGCACCAGCACACATTTGATTTGCCAACAGTCCTTGAGCCATACATCTCTCTTTATATCGTAGGTCACATAATCAATTTTGATCCAAATCACTCATGTCCCTTCTCAGATTCATTGCTCAGTGTTGAGCAACGTGGGCCATTCCTACACAATGCACTGAAAACGTCTCAGCTGTTTGTTGCTTGCTTGTGTGTCAACAGGGGACATTTCCTCACGGTATTGAGATCTTGACTGCAGCAGACTACTATGCTGTCGGGAATCTCAACAACTGCTTTCTGAACATCAGGTAAGAAACGGTGTACTCTGCACACTGGCAGCCATATTTTCTTAGTCACACAGTAATCAAGTGAAGCTGCACTTGGGCAAATGCTACAAGAGCCAAAACAATTTAGTGGGTGGCAACAGCTAGTGTCCCCTCCTTCCTCATTGACAAAGGAAGTGACAAATAGAAACCAGTCCAACTTCATGGCTTAACTTGCGGCCAAAAGATTTTCTTCTCGTCTTCCTGTCCCATTGGCCAAAGAGGAAAAATACACTCTGGTCAAAGGAGAGTTGTGTGCAGACATTACATGATTTCTGGTTAGTAAAGTACCCAAACATTTTCTTTTCTTTTTTCTTTTCTTTTACGAATTCAACTAAATATAGCAAAGTTTAGTTTAACTAATGTGGCACTAAAGCAAAGTTATTGAAATCTGTTGTTGATATTACCAAAATGTGCAGCTTGAAGCTCCTAAATCCCTCTCAGAACAAAACCATTGCTAATGTTGCTATAGCTGTGCAGTTTGCTGCTGGTGAAGAATATGTTGTTTTAATTAAGATTATGAACTTCTGCCACCTTTTTTTCGTGCATATCTGGCATTTAAGATATGAAATGCGTGCAACATAGAAAAGCTCCAAAACCCTTTCAGTAAATTGTCACCTTTGGCAGAAGTGTGTCACCACCAGTAGAACAAACAAACAAATGAAGGAAGATGCTAGCCTCAGGGTATGACTGTAGAACTTTACATAACAAAGAAAACAGAATACAGATGTAGAAAATGATGAGAAGTGGATTTTGAATGGTTACAGTGAAATATCTTATACTGGTATTAATTTTCTGTAGACATTAGCAGCTATGCAGCTAAAGCTGTCTTTTTTTTGTTTTCAAAGTGTCTATATAGCCAGTTTCCCAGAGTACACCAATGCCATGATAGATCATTTGATAGCCATGAAGATCAACCACTGGGATGGGTACGTACTTGTATTTATGTATTCTGGATGTGTGTTTGTGTGTGTTCATTTGCATGTCATATCCTGTGTTTTCTTTTCTGTTCTTTTTTTGTTTTCTTACTGACTTGTATACAGAGACTCTCTGGGTAATTTGCACTTTATGTTCAATGAGTTGAAGTATTTGCCTGTCACTAAAATATGGCGGTGTAGTTGGTCTGACCACAATGCTGTATTCTTTATATATGCTTTGCAGAGTGATCCGAGAGCTCGCCACTAAAGCACTCCACAACCTGACGCCTCAAGCACCTGATTATATGGCAACAACAGGTAAACCATGTCACCGTACCTGTTCCACGGGCTATGGAGAAAGCCAATTGCTCATGAGACATGCCTTTTGGAAATTGTCAGAAACCTATAATCATTGGTCATGAGTAGATTTGCTCATTCTTTTTCTTTTTTTTCGTGTCAGCTTTGCCACAGCTGTTGCCCATGGCAGTGGGTTTTGACCTCCACGGTCGCCATGGAGCCATCCTAGCATGTGCAGAGATCACACACGCTCTGTACAAACTGGGCCTTCAGACCAACAGGTAGACTTTAATACCCAGTTAATGCAATAACTTGTCCTAGTCTACACACATTTTTAAAACATCATAAGCATTTGACATGAAGGGAAGTTTTACGAGGCGGCTAAGGAACAGAAGGCTATGAAACCGTGTGGCTCAACTAACGAGAACACTATATATCTGCTCATGATGCAGCTACTATAGGCTTTTAAAATAATTTTGTTCCCTTCTCTGTTCTATGAATTGTTGCTCTGAACTGGGATGAGTCTCACATGTTGTCTCCCTATATTTGTCCGACAGGACTGTGGTGGACATCATTTCTTCAGAATGTGTGGATGCGTTAAAGAACATTCACCAGAGGGTACGTGCACCTAAACGAGCTGAATAAAAATGTTGTTCTAAGTTGCATAAACTGAGGTCAAAATGCCCTCTGTTGCTAATGTTCCTTTGTTGGCTTACTTTCAGCTTAATGACAAAAAACAGTACAGGTAGGTGGAAAGGATATATTTTTCATTAGCAGTATGTTTGGAAAATCCAAAAAATATTTTGGTTTTACCCACAATTCTGCTTTTGTTTTAGGGGTTTTGGTGGAGAGCTCATGAGGCCAGCAAGTAAGCAATTCTTTGGTTTTAATGAGCTGTTGCACAAACATGATGAAAGATGATAAGCAATGCTAAGTTCTCATAATACAGTAGATGTGATCAGTTTTATTTTTTCTTCAGTGTGCTGTCTTATCGAAAAGATGTCACTGTCCAAAATGCCCTTCAAGAACGACCCTGTAATCTGTAAGTTAACTCTTGCTTTTATGCTTTTTAAATATTAGTTTTTCATTCAATGTCTTCGCTCAAAGTCTCTAATGTTGTGACACTTTGTTTCAGCTGGCTGGCAATGGCTTATTGACGACACCATAAAGAGTAGCGTGAAGGATGGCAATATGGTGAGCTTTCCTTTTATAAAATGCAAGTAATATTATGAATCGAAGAGAATACAAAATTTTCCCTTTTTCTTGCCAATTAAATACTAGTTAAATGTTACACATTTACAAAGAAATTCAGCTCTTTGGCAGAAGTTAAAAAGTGGCTTCTCTTAAGAAATTAGAATTAGCAGATAAGTTTTATTTTGATACTTTTCAAAACTGTGGAAGTCAAGACTGCCACTATTTGTTTATTATAATGCTGCTTTTCATTCAGAAAGACTATTTCTTGTTCTATTTGATTCTTCATCCTCCCTCGCCTGCAGGCTGTCGTAGTGTCGGCCTTGTCCACTCTGTGTGAGGAGTACTACCAGGCCGAGCTGGGCAAGGCGGACTCACAGATGCAGGGTGAGTTGGATATTATTTCTTTGTTCCACTAGTTATACTGTGGCTGAATTTGAAGGTAATCCCTGCATGGCGTGTGTGTTTGTAGACGTCCTGGTATCTCAGTACATCGAAGGGCTGAAGAGTCACCAGATGTTCACTCGTTGTGGATCTGCACTTGCCCTCGGCTGTCTGCCAGGGTTTATGATCCATAGCAAACTGAAGCTGGTATGTTTGGAGGATGTTTACATTTTCTAGCCATTTTACAACTCGCGGCCTCAGTTTTTAGATAGTGTGTGTGTGTGTGTGTGTGTGTGTGTGTGTGTGTGTGTGTGTGTGTGTGTGTGTGTGTGTGTGTGTGTGTGTGTGTGTGTGTGTGTGTGTGTGTGTGTGTGTTAGATCCTTGAAGGCCTCAAGCAGATGTGCACTGTCAGCCAGAAGGAGGGGACTTTTACAGAGTCGAGGAGAGATGCAGTCAGAGCAATTGCTCAGTGAGTTTCCATATACACTTTTATTTATCAATTTTTTTTCTTCTATTTTCTTATTTAATTTAGTTGTTGTGGTTCAGGCTTATGTTGTGAAGGAACCTCAGTCTCTCCTCTGTTCTTTGTCTTACCTGGTTGTGTAGGCAGTAATGCTAAAGTAAACACCTGCCTGACTACCTGCACGACCTGAATGACGTGTCCGTCCATTTGTTTTGCTTTTTCCCTCAAAATTCAAATTATTTCTCATTTCCCCGGCTCATCAGCTTCTGTATCTTTTAAATATGCATTTCTTTTTTATCCTCCATCAGAGTGTGTGGGAAGGTGGTTGTTTGTGCCCACGGCTCCCCAGACTCTGCTCTATGCTCGGAGAACGCAGCAGAGGTGTACGGTGCTCTGCTCTATAGTATGAATGACTACACGACAGACAGCAGAGGGGACGTAGGCGCTTGGTAAGTTAACTTCATCTTCATCGTACTTTCGTGAAAACGCGCATAGATTGCAAATACACACATGTGCTTTAAATTAGCCCCAGGGATTAGGAATGCAACCCTGCCTGAGGCCTCTGGTGTCTTTGTGTCCTTCCACCTAGGGACACAAAGACATGACATACATGCCTGTCTCACTAGTAGCCCCAGGCCATGCTTGCCGCCTCGCCAGGAATGTCACCAGGCTTGTCACTTGTCCTTACTACATGGGATGGGCTTCTTCTCTCACACTATCTAAACTTTTTCTTTCCTCCATTCTTCCTCGTGAATACACCTCGTTTGCGTCCTTATCGCTCCTGTTATTGTACACTTTTCGTGTTCTTTTCTCAGCACACACCCACACAGGTAGAGATTTCTCTCCACTGTGCACCTGTTTCTGGGTGGGACATTTGGATTGAACATCTTATCGCATAAACAAAGTGTGCCCTGCAGCCATGAACCTAATTTGACTATAAAACTGCCAAATTTAGTGACCTTAAAATATGATCTTCCAATGATGTCCGTGTGCCATCTTGTGTTTTATATGTATAAACGTATCATTTGTCAGTTTTGTTTTAAAAGATTATTTTTAAGGAGCTGCTGCTGCTGATGTAAGTAGTTGGATCATATTGACCCAGGTCAGTGTGTGTCAGGTAGACTCAAGCGCATGTCATTGCAAGCATAAAGTCTGTCCTCTTTCTGTGCTGTGCCCAGGGTGAGGGAGGCAGCGATGACAAGTCTGATGGAGGTGACTCTGCTGGTGGCCGGCAGTGCTCCAGAGATCCTCCAGCCAGATCTGTGAGTAGCAAATGGGGAAACTCGACACTGGGTTAAATGTCACCAGCAGGTGACCTAAAACTTGTAGTGTCAGTCAGTTTATGACTGTAGTCTTCACTGTTATTTCAATTTCTCAAGGTGTGGCCACAATACCTCAGCTAAAAAGGTGCAGAAGTTGGTAAAAGTTAGAACACGACAGCCGATTTGTTGATACCTTGGTGAAGTGACGCCCTGCATGGATTTCTGATGAAGTAAAATAAATGGTTGCACTTATTTACTTTATTTCCCACTGTTCTGTGTGCAGGGTGAAGTGTATGATGTGCTGCCTGGCCCAGCAGGCAGCAGAGAAGATTGACCGCTACAGAGCCCACGCTGGCAACATCTTCCTGCGCCTCCTCCACAGCACAGAGCCTGCAGTACCTCACATCCCCCAGCAGGAGGAGCTGTTGAGCATTTTCCCTGTGTGAGTCACTCCTGCCCTCAACTTGCAGCTCATCGAGCAGCATAAGAAGTTGGCTGGACTGTTTTGTCTGTTTTGTGAAATATGCATAAGATATAAAAGTTTGATGTGGAACCATTGTATTTGCAAAGACTTAAAAAAAAAAAAATAAGATATTTGATCTTTCCCTCCACTTGCCTTGTCTTTCAGCGAGACAGCAACCAGTCTGAACTGGAATGCCCCATCCCAAGCTTTCCAGTATATCACCCAGCTGCTTGGACTGCCCCAGTATCAGTACCACACCCTGCTGGGCCTCACTGTGTCTGTGGGAGGGATCACCGAGTCCACAGTAGGTCAACTGTGAGGAGAGGAGTAGAACATGGTCAAATCAGAGCATTATGATGTGCAGATGGGTGATTACTTTGAAAGATAAAACAGAAAACGAATGCAGGCGAGATAGCCACTGAATGTTATCGTATTCTATGGCTTTTGCAGTCACAAGATCTCAAAACACCAAATGAGGCAACATATTATGAAAGAGTGGTGTTCCATCCCCGCAGCAGATTTTACAGTCTATGATAAGGAGCACTACATTTCTCCATCTCATGGTTTCCCCTCTCCTTATTAACACACTTAATGTTCTAATTTGGATTAATTTGTCAATAAATCTGTATTTTTATAAAACTTTACTTTAATTAACCTACAGTTGGTTTAGCAGAAGTTTCTGTACTTGTATTCACATTTCAAGCCATAATCAAGACGTTCACATGATGAAAAATATAGTGTATGGAGTTTAGTAGGAAAGAAAACTGATTTTAGCATTTTATTTCCCTTTTCAGGATGCCGTTTCAACATTTCACTACTGGTATAAAATATAGAACTCCTGGAAATATAATAGAGACATTTAATGGCATATTGTTGTACTTTTCTCGTCAACAAGCTGTTACAGTTGCATTTCATTGTAGATATTCACATGTCATCACACAGTAAGGCCCGACTATTGGTGGTAAATCTTGCTGCCTGTATTGAGTTGGCAAAGTCAGCTCTTGTCTGTTAAATGTCGGCCAACAGGGGGAGCTATGTGTCTTCTGAAGTCTACTCAGACTTCTGCCCTGTAATCCCATACTCTAGAATGCATGACATTCAATAATGTTTTTAATCAGAGATATCAGGCCGTGTTACCTTGACTCATCTCCACCATGTCCCTGCTCACAATACTGTGGCAACCACCTGAGCTTGGAGCATTGATCCGGACTTATCCAGAACAAATTGATCGGACGAGTCCCTCGTGGTACTGGCAAGAGAGAATTTCCCATAATTTGAATCGTTGCTATCCACTGCTAAATACCAGCTGAAAAGCATGTCTGACACTCTCCACTCCTGACCCCTTGCACAGAATCACTCAGGAGGCTCAGCAGGGGCCCCAACAGGGGCTGATCAAGTTCCCCCTCCTGTTACAGTATGACCCGTTAAAAACCAATCATTCGAAAGATTGTCCTGCTCACAAAGATTTGTGATGGCTGGGTTATTTTTAACTTTGAGCGTTAGTGGCTGTAAAAAAATAAAAATAAGTTTAAAGCCTGTGAGTAGCAGCAGTGAAGTTGAACTAATCTGCCAATGAAGGCTGTGAACATATTCCCTTGGAGACGATCTGATTTTACCTCCTATATCTTTGCCACAGATGCATTCTCAATGACGGGAAAGACTGATGTGTTTGTCCTGGACTGCATGCAGGAAACTGAGCCAATGCTGCATCAATACATGAGCCAAGATTACCATTCTCACACCACAGGCACATATTCACACAGGCCAGAGAGAGATGGAGCATCCACGAACTTTCCAAGAACTGCTTTGAAGGCCTGCCTCAGTGTAGAGAGATCATAAGGCCACGCAAAAGCCAAACAGCGGAAACTGTCAGTCAGTCTCAAGCTGGAGAAGCCTTATTCTTTACCTAGTATTTATGGCTATTATATCTGGTAATATGAAGTCTTAAATGCTTGAAATAAAATTTAAGCATTGAAACACAAATAGAATATAAAAATGATTATGTCTTTAAGTGTAGTTTAGGCTATCAGACACACAGTTTCCGTGTTACTTTGTTTTTAGCATATTGTGTTGCTATGTTCTGTTGCTATGTTGCAAGTGTCAAGATTTGACACTTTATTTCCTGCAGCCTGATGATATCATCATTTTTACTGTTTTTCTTTCCAAAGCCCCCAGGTTTACTCACTAATACACCCACTGCAATTTAGTTATGACAGGGAAGTGTTCTGTTTTTATCAGTAATTTATATTCAAACCGATGTTTACTTCCGTTTTTTACTATTATTTGCTGACAGAGTTTTTAGAACTCTTTTTCAAACATGTTCCTGCTGTGGTACAGGGAAATCGTAAAATGTAAACAAAATATCTGTACCTAACCCGGTTTCTACTAAACTCTTTTTCAACTTACTCAAGAAATAATGTTTTTATTGCGCAAGTTGACATTGTGATGTAGATACCCAAAAACGATGTATTCTGCAGCCCTCGCTAACAACCGACCTCACCACAATGAGTGGTAACTCCACCGTTTCGATCATCAGGCTGCTCCACATTAACTGCCGCTCTCCGCTGCTTCCATTCAGGTGCATTTTTCTTCCCAGTCGTTGTTTGACTATCTGAGAGGGATTCAGAACGACAGTGCTGCTCTGACACCGTTTGGAGATACGTTGCTGAGCATCTTCAGAGACAATCTCCGCAATGACCGGTACACACCCATAAATATATTACTTCAGACCCTTTCCATCCTGGACTGTAGAGTGATATGTCAGCCGGTCTTTTGACTTTAATTAACTGTTCTTTACATTCGGTTATGTGTTGCAATGTTTTAATTTTGCTTTTATTTTGTGCTTTACTTGTATATGATTATGTAAATTATTACTTTTGATGGAACACTTTTTTGTTTTACCCACTTTTCTGTGTTTGAATTGTGATTCACTGTGGCCGTGTTTTTCTGTTTCTTTTCATAGGGTGTCCATTCCTTTTCTTAAGATGCTCAATCAGATGCTTGCTAACAGCTGCTTTGAAATCTTCACTACACAAGAGAAGTGAGTGTTGGAAAAGTTTTGTTAAAAAAAAAAAAAAGGATATGAATGATATGTGTGAGAGCTTATGTTTTTCTGTCCTTTTTTTCTTGAAGTCATCAGTTCTGTCTGGACCTTTTGGCTCTTTGCAAAGAGTTCAGGAAGGTCAAAGATATTTCCAAGCTGCGCGGCTGTGTGTCTGTGTAAGTCTCCATCTTATTGACTTATTCCGTTATATACTGCACTGAGGCAGAAAACACACCATCCATGATGACTGTGCTGTTTGCGCTTTCCCAGCTTTTGTGGGCTGATCCAGTTCCCGGGTGACGTGAGGAAGAAAGTGTTGTCCCAGCTGCTGATGCTACTCTGCCATTCCTTCCCTGTGGTAAGTTCACAAGATAGGAATACTCACCTATCCTTACTGGAGCTATAGAACCATTGACAAGCTGTCTTTCAGCATTAGAAAATGTAGCCACTCTGGTTGACGGTCAAACATTCACACTCTCCCAATACCAAAGCAATTTGTCTTCATCCAGCTGAAATTGCTAGCGATATTATTGTATTGCATTGTGGTTTTAGCTGGAGGTGTGGCAATGTCAGTGGTTTGGTTAGTTGGTCGGTCCACCTCTTTGTTCCAGACTATTTCAACAGCTATTAGATGAATTGCACTGAAAGTCATGGTCCCAACAGGATTAATCCTAACGACTTTGGTGTTCCCCTGACTTTTTCATCTAACCACATGAGGTTGATATTCGTGGTTTTGAGTGAAATGAATCGACAACTAGTGGATGGATTGACATCAACTTCCACCAACACAGCAGTAGTGCATTTTGTTTTCCACTGTTACTTAAATTGTTCTCCCGTCCAGCATTTCTGCTACTGGGGATAGTAACTGCGAAGAACTTACATTGATATTCTTTGGTAACTAAGGATAGCGACTGATAACTGTCAATAGCAAACGGGGAAAACAAAAGTGCTATTTTCTTCCTGTTTTGATTGCAGAAGCAATTGTTAAAGCACTTTCTTTAGTGCCGTAAATCAAGCCTTCACTTTCCTGGGGGATTGTACCCGGTGGCAGACAGAACTGCATAGTGAAAGCGAGTATTACAGGGCACCAATCTACATGCCGATGGTGTCTTTATTCTATACCCATTACATAATAAGTTACGGTCTATTGCCACTTTAACTAACATAGTTAACATGGTCAACAATATAGCTGCTTAACATCAGCATGTTAGCATTATCATTGTGAACGTGTTAGCATACTGAAGTCAGTCCAGCCTCACAAAACCACCAGCATGGCTGCAGACTCCTAGTCATTGATGTATGTAACAGCTACAACATCAACATAATTAACTGTTCCTCTCTAACAACTCTAGATCAGAAAGACCACGGCCAGCCAGATGTACGAGATGCTTCTGACCTACGATGATGTCATAGATCCAGAAGTGTTGGATGATGTCATGACCGTGCTAAGTGATGCTAATTGGTTAGTGGTCACGTTGGATGCAGTTACTGAATATTGTTTCGGTGTTAAATGCTTTTGGTATGTATGTGTGTGTGTGTGTATGACACTTTGTGGTGCCGGGTGTCTGTTCCAGGGAGAGTGACCTCGCCACAGTACGCACCCAGAGGAATCAGCTTTGTGACTGGTTGGGAGTCCCCAGGCCACAGGCAGTTGCCAAGGTAACCAGGATCTCTGTAGGCCGATGCAAACAGCAACTATTTTATCTTTTATCACCATGTTGGACTGAGTTAACCCTGACTCTTTGTCATCAGCAGAGCCCTGTCCAGGTTTCCTGAACACCTGCAGCTGTCAACACCAGCTGTAAGTCATGTATGTGGACAACATGCTGTAAGAATTAAGAACGGTCTGCTCCTCTAAAGTTGCCCTGTATCGTTATATTGTACGTCTGCCAAAAAACAACACATTGAATGAATCACAATCGGACAGTTTACGTAACAATAGATGTGATCCAAACATCAGCTATTGTTACTACAAAGTTATTTTGCATGTGCACGTCAAATTCTTTTGACAGCTCTAAAACTCTGGTATCTGAACTCTGAATCCAGCACACTGTCACTCACTTACTTTGTTAACAATGCTTTGGCCCTTTGCTCCTTCCCTTCAGGAGGTCTAAACATTATTATTATTAAAGTGAGTACAAATAATCAACAGTGTGATGGATTTATTTTTTCTCCGTTTTTGTTATTACAAATTCCAAACTGTAAAACGCTTTCATTGTAATTCTCTGTGCATGCCGCCTTTCTCACATGTACCATTCAGGACACAGTCTAGTGAGACTTTGGAGAAGGTTTCAGTAGAGCTGTTAACTTGTAACCTGTACCTGGAACAACACCGATAGGTGAAACTGAACCTGTAGTTTGCGTATACTCCAGGGAAATGGTTGCCATTTAGCCATTTAGCCGTTTTGGCACAAACTGTGGAATGACACTGGGGCCCTGATGCTGCTCCCCTCGGGTCCCACGCAGACCTACTTTTTCTGCATGGTTGGAGGTGCCAGGGACTGGAGGAGTACCAGGCCTGATAGTGGAGCCTCCCTGGTTGCCTGTTGAACAGAGCCTGTTGTGTCACCATTGGTCCAGGCTTTCTCATTACAGTCCAATAGTGGCCACATTGTCTCGGCCAGCTTCCCTGTCTTACACTGACAAAGATACAAATGTTACATTCTTATAGAATTAGGTGGTTTCTGGTTGTTTATCCTACATTGCAGAAACTCCCCGGCCGAGTAATCACTATATTGCATTACATCTTTCTGTAATATGATTAATTTAACTAGGTTTGTCCATTCCCATGGAAACTGACATGTATTTTGACTCTAATAAAACTGGGTAGAAACATGTTTTTCATATGACTTTCTGTATTTCAGCTGCTCTTGTAATGTGCTACCAACTCATTTGTACCATCTGGCGATTATCCCCTGGTTATTCTTTAAAGGTTCTATATAAGACATTCAGAACATTAATGTAGCAGCAAACAACTATTTGCTATGTAACGATATATCATCCATAGCAGAAAATGTCACTTTGCTTTGTTCACATACTCAGCCCGGCTGTGAATGCTTTTAGTGTGTTGAGTGTGTTTCCAAACACTGTTAGAATGTGTCTTCACTAACTTGTGGATTTACTTTTTAATTTGCAATCAACTGTTTTAAAATTGATCACTTCATTGGATTAGTATCTCTGCAAAACTGCTCATTTACTTCTCTGGTGATGAATACAATTCCATAACATCTAACATGATTTTGTAATTGTACTAAAATAATCAGGAAATTACACTAACTTTGAGGTCATTTAAATTTAAAGCCACATTTTGTATGTTGTAGCTGTTACCCTAACTAACTATATATATTTATATTATAGAATTTATTCTATCTATCTATCTATATCTGAGTTAGGGTAACAGCTACAACATACAAAATGTGGCTTTAAATGACCTCAAAGTTAGTGTAATTTCCTGATTATTTTAGTACAATTACAAAATCATGTTAAAATGTTATGGAATTATATATATATATATACAAAATTATTATTATTTTTTTTTTATAAAAATTAAAAAATGCACACTTTTGCAAGTGTTACACTCAGTGCTGCAGCCTTATCACATGTGTTTGTGGTCAAGAAAAATGAATAGATCAATAGTCACATTGTTATCTGTGTTATGGCTATCTTGCCCTGTAACTGCTGAGTTAGGGCCTCTGACAAGTGGCTTTGCTAGCCTCTTACTGTGCTCATTAACAAGGCCACATTCACTCTTACCCTCAATGGGTGTTGTTGAATTTGTCTGGCTAGTCCAATATTGCTGCAGCCCATAATTCGACTTTAATTAATTCCCAGCCAGATGGAAATTCCTGTAGTTTCTAATAAAAGAAATGGTGTGTTTCTCTCATGGCGGATTGATGGTAAAGCGAGCAGTTTTGCTACAGTGCTCGGGGTAGAGAGGAATGCTAATAATTCTGAAAGGCTTACAGTTCGCAGGCAGTAGCCATGGCAATTCTTCACATACAATGGTGGCCTTTTAGAGGAGTGGGGAAGGGAGGGGACTGCCCCCTCATTGACTCAGTTTGGTGTGATATTAGGAAAGACCTCTTTTCACTTTCCACTGTTCTGGTTATTATGAGATTAAGTGGTACCCATAGCAGTTTGCCCAAGTTAATGATCATGAAGTGGAGAGGGCAGTCATGTTTTGAGATCTGTCCACACACAACACGGTCAGGTTGTCTACAGCATTGTTAATATTGATGCTGCGTTAATATTTGATTTGTGCTTTTGTGTCTATACTGAATTCTTTCTGAAATTAAATAACACACACTTTGGTAGCATTGCAGTTACTTATATTGTAAACTGTGAGTACATCATCTCTCTCAGATCATTGCAGCATCTCCCAAACATACAGCAGATTATAGATCTTTCAGGACTCGTGTTTTTTGTTTAGCTTCAACCTTGTTTTGTTCGCCGGTGGACAACGTGAGTCCTTGTGCAATTTTACCGTAACTGAAAAACCTGTTCCTGTTATTGATCAGATAAAAACGATGTGTTTCTAATTTCCCTCATGGTCCACTGATTGGTACCACCGTGACAGCAGCATATATGATTAATAATTTCCCCTTTAACAACCAATGATTCAATTTGTGGTGGACACATGGGCAAATATTAGAGTAATTGCCCTCCAGATAACCTCTTTATTCATTCATTTTCTATATCTGAGTAGATTTCTGGAATTACTAATACTACGTTACTTTATATATATATGTATATATATATATATATATATATATATATATATATAAATAAATAAAATAGTGCACCAACTGATTAATGTGGGGGTCATTGTCAGAAATTTGGGAATTATGCAGTTGCAAAATCTTTAAACAGTCATATTTAAGTTGTGCCTGATAAAAGTTTAGCGGTACTTATGAAGTGCACCTAATTATGTTTAAACTGTTTCAGCCATGGCGTTTAGCTTCGCTATATGTTCTATACACGGAAGCTTTTATCCTATTTCCTTTGTGGCGTAGCGCTGAGATGGAGCTGTTGTCTGCTGAAAGAGTTTATTGCTCCCAGGTGTTACTCCTGCTGAGACTTCCTGTGTATGGCCTCAACACCTGGTGTAGGAGCAACAACCCTCCTCCAGCTTGTTGGTCAGGTTCATTAGTGGAGCTCAGGCCCTAATTGCCCTAAATTTATGGAGTGAGGGTACTGTGGAGCAGCTGTTACAACCAGATTGGCTTTTGAGTTCAGGACTCTTTACAGCCCTCCGAATGAAGTTGAAATCATCATAAATTGTTTTTAAGGTCGACTTGTCACCGTTTTGAGAGATTGATACAAATATCAAAGCAAAGCTTGTGCTGAAAATGAGGTGGAAAAGAAAATCTGCATGCACTGTTCTGAACGTAATGACTGGATCTTGATCTGTCAAGAAAACTTCAGGAAATTGCCGAAAACAAAGTTTCTCGTAGAAATGACTGAATATGATAATTACATGACTGATAGAAATAGCAGAGATACAAAAATTACATGATTGTTAGAAATAGCAGCAATGCTATAATTATGAATATGACAGCTGATGCGGTCTCCCTCCAGGAAACCACGGTCTTTATAAGTTTCCAAAAAGCCATAATCAGCCTGCACCAGGCATGCGCTCTCTGCCTTGTAAATTACCACGTTGTTTAGAATTATAGTCATTTGGAAATGGAGGCAGCTGGATATGTTTGGGAATGTGGGCTAATTGCTAAGAATCTGTCCTTTTATAGACCACAGGTTAATGGGCAGTGTGTTTTTTATACCAACGGCACACACCGATTTCTTTATAAATAATTTGTCTAATTGAATAGAAATGACATATTCAGCTGTTGACCTCTGTTTCTCTGCTCTTCCTCTTGATTCCCTGCGGGACAGAAAGCCACTTGTCTGTTAAAAGTGGACCAAACTGGATTGGGCAAGCATGACAATGTCTCATTGCCTTAATGTTTTTCTTCCATTTTTTTTCTTTCTTTTTTCTACAATGGGCACTCTGTATGAGCTCTGACCACCTTATCGCAGCAGTCGTGTGGTCGATGCAAAATAACATGTGGTTTAGACCTGATAAACAGTTTCCCTGGCTTGTGTTTCTGGAGGACTGGCTTGCCTTGTTGGAGAGCCGGTGGCTTCCAAATAGCCTTCCTTCCTTATTGCTGCTGTCCTGGAGGAGTCTGACAGCCACTATCAGCTCCGGCACCTCACAGATTCCACAATCACCATTCATCTCATGTTTAGCATATTTGTAATCTGTGTGTGTGTTATGTCTGTCTGACCACTGACTGAGGGGCAGATGCTCTTGCGCTATCGTTGAGTAAGAGAGCAGGAGAGGAGTTTGTCTGTCGGCCAGCTGGTCTGTTGGGGTTAAAATGATATCAAGAGGCCTGCTGAGTTTCTTGCAGACTTCTGGGAATTGTGTTCCTTTGTGCTGTTTGATGAAAGATGCTCGGGGCTGCTTACTTGGCATCACTTGGAGTTGTCATGGTCTTTCTTGCAAACACGATTTGTTGTCATTTTTTCACATTACCCGGGTTAGGGGTATGACAGGACTACATTTAGCCTTGAAGGCATGTACCTCCTCTTCCTGTCATCACTGGCCTTGGTTGAACTAAGTCTACAGACTTTGTTTCGTGGCCCTGTCTGCTGAGACTGTGCTGCTGCTCTGTCTTGATCTGTGCTCGGAGAGTGACTTCATGGAGACCGCTCAGACGTCAGGGGCCTGGGTTGCACTCTTGTTTGGACGGTGGCCAAAATGAGCTCATCCATGACAGCGAATCCAGCTGCTCGGTCGTAGCAGTGCTGTTCTCTCTCGACCTCTGCACCCGGCCCCCGAACCCAGGAGCCGGCTGGTGTGAGGATGAGGGTTAGAGTGAGTGTGACACCGTTCCCAGAAGCTCCGGCAGCGACTGACCACTGGCAGCCTGCCGCCCCCTCGGCGCCTGCTAAGCAGCACGGCCTCAGGCCTCCGCTGTTCCCTACGGAGAGGCCCAGTTTGTTCTGGACACACGCCAGCACTGAGCGGCAGGGGGCATGGCCAGGTCAGCTCTCAGGGGTGGTCTTGTAGTCCGTGTGTGTGAATGTATGTGCATGTGTGATGTGTTTGGAGCCATAATGATTAGCTTTGTTTTGTTTTTGTGTGATTCTATTATTTTTGCTTCAGCGCTCAGCCTTCGGGCTGTAAGATCTCTCCGTCTTTGTCGAGCCCCCTGTGCGTCTTGGGAATAGAGAGGAGGACAGCACATGAAAGATTATGGTTCTAACTCATTCAACTTTTCTGTGAAGATCAATGCTGATGGGCTTCTGGTACTGAGGCAAAATTGTGTTGCCGCGTGCAGCATTAACATTCTGAGTGGAGAGGTGCCGCTCTATCAGTAATGTCAGCCTCAATTAAAGATCTCTGGAGTATATGAGGTATCCACAGCCCACAAAGATAGCCCCTGTGGGGAAGATAGCTCCACTGGGCTGTGTGCGATTCTGGTAGTGAGATTATTCTGTCACTCAGTCATCTCCTGGGCTAACACAGGCAATCTGGTCTCAATCTGTGGTAAAGCACATGAGCGCGGGGCAGCCAAAGGTCAGGACCTGAGATGGAGTCATATCTCTTTGCTCCTCCTCCTGGTCTCGCGCTCTCTCCGTGGCCACCTCCTCCAACCCTGCACCCGGTCCTGCCCGAGCTCACCATTTGGAAACCATTATCCAACTCGGCTCTGAGTTTTCTGATAATTAAAAGGAGACGTTCACCAACGTTCTCCCTCAGATTAACGGCTGTTCGCTGGGATCAGCCCGTGGGAGGGCTGACACAGCAGAAAGGTGGGTGCTCTGGAGACGGCAGGGCTGGAAGAAAAGGGCCTCGGGGTGGGGGATAGGTATATGGTGGTGAGCCAAGTCCATGAGTTGGACAAGTTGTCTTAAGTTACTGGGATTTGGGATACAGGGAGGGTCTTTAAGAGGGAGGAGAGACGTTCTTCAGAGCTGTGGTTTGCTAAAACAAAAAATCTATCAAAAACATCTGTTGCATAGTATAGGTCCTGTTCTGGGCAGTCCAATCTTTGGGTCAACTCTGGATCCAGTTGGATCTGCTTGCAGTGTTGGGCAGAGGTCAGAAACACTGGGATTGCAGCTCATTGTTGCAATATCATGAAACCATCCCAGCAGAAGTGCACTTGGTCAGGTTGAGTTCATCCCACGTCTCTGAAATTGTGTTTGACAGCGTTGATTTTTTTTATTATTAGGTCTTGGCTTAAACGGGTATATGCTTTCCATTGTGATTAAAAACAATTTACCCATTATTCCAATGTCCACGTTACACGAGAATAAAAATCAACAGCTCTGATGGCAGCCAGAAGTAACATAAAAACTCTGTCCAAATACATTTATTCAGTCCAATGAATTCATAAATAACGTCAAATGAAGTGTAAGTGGAAACGTGGTGGTGAAGACTTTGTCTGATGAAACACGAGATATTAAACAAAACTAAAATAGTGATGATGACTTTTCATTACTTAGAAAAACAGATGAGTCACATTAGATAGCAGTTCCAGTTATATGATTAATTTCCCACTCGTACATCCTGCTTATCTGTGTGCACATCTGCAGTACTCGGCCATGTGTTCTCGGATGATTATTTTCAGTTTGCATAGAGAAACAGAGTTTGCGCCAATTTTTCCTTGCAAATCTAAAGGCTACCAATTAGCAGCGTGAACTGGGTCACAGACACTCACTAGTTTGTGGTTGGAGCATGTGATAAGGCTGCAGCACTGAGTGTATCTGATGAGCCAAAGTTGGTCTCTCCAGGGCAGTGTATTTACCGTGGCTGGTCTTGAACTTGTGACGTGCAAACAGACGGACACTTCACGACTGCAGGGCCCAAAGATCATCACAGGACTCTCAAATCAGATGATACGGTGGCTGTTAAAGTCTTTTTGTCTTGTTGTGTTGACAGCTTCGTCACAGTTATGTTCCCCTGGCATGTGATGCCATATTTCTGCGGGGCTGTAATGTTGAATGTGTGTTGTGTTATGGTGTGATATATATTTGTTTTCGGGGCTTTAGGGTTGTTGAGTTCAGAAGAGTTCAAGTCAAAGAGTCATTCAGAATTGTGAACTATATTTGGCGAGGATTAAAATTACTCTCCTTCATGGACGTTTCAAACAGATCTCAACCGCAGAAATCTCTTTTGTGGCTAGGTGCATCAACTGTAGCATCCTATTTCAGGTGGCATCAACTCAATTTGGTCATTTTACTTTTGGAAACTGCACATCTGTTGGCCAGATGAGATTTTTGGTACGTTGTCAACACCTTCCCTCAGTTCAATAATCCTATTTGTTTGTCTGTGTATCGAGAGTTTTAGCATCGGAAATGTGGTTGAGGCCATTGTTTAGTCTGGTTAACCTCAGCGGGATGAATCAATATCTCGCGTTCAAAAGCCACTCGTCTCTGTTAGCACGACAGAGCGCCAGTTCTTTACTTTTTTTTAATTTATTTTTTTTACTATTTTTGCTGTTATTGTATCGCCTCGTCTTTTAGCAGAGGTCCAAATTACAGGGCTGGAAGCTGAGACTTTCAGGTGGTTGGAGTATACATACTCAGCATAACCTCCGCTTCCTTTGAAATCTTTCAGCTGTTCACGCCCCATTTCCCACCAGCCTTCAGTGAACACAATGACCAGAGCGGTTACCCCGCGCCAGACGTGTGTGGGTTATTAACATGACAAATATCACACAAGTTACAGAGCTGCCATTCTCTCACACTTCTGATAGAGCACACACACACACACACACACACACACACACACACACACATTTTTCATATGAAATGAGATGTTTAGAGGTTCTGAACCAACCGAAACATGGCTCCCAAAGCCCCGTCCTCTGTTGATGAAATCTACCCGTGATCTGGGTATACACTGCAAGCACATGTTTGTGTTTCCATTCAAATGTAAGGAATGTCTTTGAAAATATATAATACACAGAAAAACCACAGGCTGGCAATGCAACAGGCAGCAGGAGTTTTGGCAGTGGAGAGGGGTTTCTGAGTGAGTGATGCCATGCCCCTCTCCCCCACATGGCAGGCCTGCTGGCGCGGTCATGGGTCGACATCAGACTAATAACAAGTTGCTGCTCTGCTCCAATCAGAGGAATTCAGACATCCGCCCGGGCCAGCCGCACTACTCTCTCTATTTCTCTATTTTAAGAGCCAGACCGAAGGGGGTGGAATTACACTCCAATATACTTAATCATTTCCATCAGTGATTTGGGATACGGAGCAGGGACTGAACTCCTCTGCCGCTACAGGGCTGTTTCCATGAGGCCCGTTCACTATCCACACTAATGTCCTCAAACGGTTTAGAGAAGTTCACCGCACAACTGCCATTTGTAGAGAAGCCTTTGGAACTAGCCGTGATTTGCGTCACTCATGCTTTGACCCAGCAAGAGTGGTGCAGAGTGTGCATACTAATTCTAGTGCTGAGGAGAGAGAGAGAGAGAGAGAGAGCGAAAAGAGAAGAGATGAGTAGACGGAGGAAGAAAGGACATTGGATGCGGTTGCAGCGGTCTACAGGCAGCTGTCATCCCAAATGAGTGACTAAACTCTAGGAAGTGGCTTTTGACATGCAGTCTAGAGTAAAGGAAGTGCGCACATTGCTCTCGACCTAACTGTTCATCTCTACTTATATTCTCCACATGAAAATGAATGTGCCCAGTGTCAAAGTAGCAGCAGTATTGTCACTGATGTCTAATTTACGTCATGTCTTTTTTCTTCCCCCCTTAAGTAACCTTATCATATTTTTCTGAGGTTCCTCAGACGGACAAGAAGATAAAATTGCAGGATGTGGGACTCCCCCTATGAAATGATTATCCTTCTTCCCCTCTCATCTATGTGGTTATGGGAGGGGGGGGGGGGGCGAGGAAGGAAAAAGCGCGTGCAGAGGCACAGGCCGGCTCGCATGCTGTTTGGAAGATCACAAAGGCTTTGGCGGGAGGGTGTCTGTGATGTGGCAGCCTGCTGACACATGGCCACCAATTCTGTCCCTGGGTGGCAACAGTGGCGTGCTGCTCATCGGAAAGCCCCGGTCTTCTGCTGCATGATACAAAAAGTACTTTAATAACAGCAGTGGGTGCGTTTCCTCTTCACTTCGGAGCTTCCGCTGCCCTGCAGGGTCCCGAATCTGGTACGAGACAACTGGTGACGCAATACAGTCCAGTTTACAGAGATCACTCCAAATGCAAGACATAAATCGCGTACATAACAGGTTCCCTCATGACCACAAATTATACAAAGTAGTCACTGCTGTCATACAGGTGGTGCAGTCGGTCCATCACATGCTGTTCTGGCATTCAGTCAAGTGAATCAGTCTGTCATGTCTTATTGTCGGCTGTCAGCTCAACCCCGCCTACCGACGTGCACGATGACACTCCGCGTAGGTTGTGGTGAAAAGGCAAGTCTCTGCATGCAGATGGAACAATAGCAAGTGTTTGTCATGATGGCAAGAAATCCATGCAAATCAACATAATGCAACACTAAACCATCAGTCCTTTAAAGCTTGCTAAAAGGTCCTTTCTTCTACTGTGTGGTCCTTTTATGATGTTTTCTCCTTTTTTCTATTTTGTCTCACTTTACGGTATCTTAAAGAAACCCTGACATCCAGGTGAGCCAGCTGACATTCTGACAGCAGTTTGAGTTCACCATGAGCTTACTTGTCTCATGCAAAATATTAAATGCTAATGTATCAGTAGATGGGAAACAACGCCAACTGATTTTTGAAGTGAGTAAGTGTGGTTAAAAAAAACCTAACAAGAAACAACGGAGGGACTTTTTATTGCTATTCTGGGCTCTGAGCTGTTATGAGTGATTCCACACATGACAAGGCTTTGCTTAATAAATGACTGCTGTTATCGTGATGTTATCTGTGCCTTTGAGCAACATTAGCTAAAAGTATAAACAGTTAGCCTAATAGCTAAAACTAATGGAAAGACGGTTGAAACAGCTACTAAACAGATGAACGAGTTTGCTAAAAGTAACGGCTAAATGGTTAAAAATGTCCAGTTATACCACTTCCTGTACAAATGAAAACCAAACAGACATATTAAACTGTACAAAAAAACATTTTGTCACCTATATCCACGTTTAAGTAATAGTGTTGGATAACGTGCACTTTAAAATCAATTGAAATGTGAACATCATGGATCGACAGACGGACATAAAAGGTCGGGAAACACTGGCCTAGCTTGTGTGGTCTGAGTGGTTTGGAGGAAATATATTATCATTTTACGCCTTTGAGCCACTCCACCAGAATTATTGAACTTCACTATTTGAACTGCTCACTCTTGAACCTCATAGCTGTATAGCTGAGCACCACTTAATATAGTGACCATCTGTAGTCAGTCATTCTGAATGGGTGAGTCATTAACAAGGAGTTATGAGTAGAGTCCAGGGTTTTGCATCCTCTGAAGAGCGGTAGCCATATTATGGCTGCTCAACTCTGCTGTTTACAGTCTGCGATGGCCTTTGACTCCCCCCCCCTCCTTTGCTGACTCCCTCCATCAAATCCTGTATTTATTAAACAGCCCCACCACCTGTTTGTGCAAGAGGAATGTGTGCGCTGTCAGGGTGCAGGAGAATCGCTACTGCTGCTGCCAGTTTCTGCCTCCATTTTAAAGGAGACAGGAGAGGGAGAGGCAGCGAAAGGTTAACCGCTGGACTGCTGCGGTTCCAGGCCAGCCTTACAGGACCACGCAGCCTGCTGGTTCTCTCATTAGCTGCCTCTTTTTCCTTCCAAAATCTCTCTTTCCCCCTCATTCCGCTGTGATGTGCCAGTGGGTTTTTTGCCTGGAATACTGAAATAGCCTATGTCTTGTTTTATTTGTCAGGCATTCAGTGAGAATTCCCCCTCCAACCCACAGCTGGCTCAGGAATGTCCTTTGACTCCCCTCTCAAGTCTCCACTCACTTCATCACATCCCTATCCCCCACTCACTCTTTATTTTTCCTCTTCTCCCTCTCTCTCTCTCGCTCTCGCTCTCGCTCTCGCTCTCGCTCTCTCTCCCTCTCCCTCTCTCTCTCTCTCTCTCCACGTCGCTGCACATCACATTTTGTCTCTTGCGCCCATCGCTTCCCTTTTTCTATCTAGCCTGCTCGTCCTTTCAAGGATGGCAGTTAGGAAGGGGCTAAAGCGAGGAGAAGAGTCGGTTGGTGCCAAAGCTCACAAACTGCTCGCCCCGAACACAAAGAGTTGCTGTGGCGATAGGATCACATATGGCTAAACTGGATTTGCTCACTTTGTCGTCTCCGCTCCTTTTTTTATTTTTTCTCTCTGTGTCCCTGACTCTTGCTCTTCTCAATGTTGCTTTTTTCCTCTCTGCTCTACTGTCAGTACATGCTTACCTTTCTGGGGTGTACGTATAAAAATGATGAATGGGTTACAAACACCTGCCACGTATTACAAAAGTTATAGTGATAAAGTATTGTATCGAACAAAAACATAAGAGACACTTAAAGTATTTATAGACAAAGCTGTAAACGCTCTGAAAAAAAATCTGCCAGAGCACTATTTGTCATCAACCACTCATTCACTGGAATGTATCAAGAGCAGACGGAGAATCATACGGAGAATCTCTTCTTTAGAAGGAGGCCTAAGAAATGACAAATTAAAATCAGAGGCAGTATTTCGTTTAAAACAAGATGGTCTAAATGGCTTCGCTATGTGAAGTGATAATCAGGTACATGCAGATGGTTGATATGCATATGTTCTTAGGTTTTCTTTATACATATATTTATAAGAGCATATATTTCCTAGTGTAAAGGTAAGGAAGGACGCACTTTTTACGATTATTTTCTCTTCTCAACTGTTAAAACACGATACGTTTGTGAACCCAGTAATAATATTTTTCTATGACATTAACAAGCTGTTAAACTAAATCTGACATTGTATCACCTTTTTAAGTTGATATTTAACTTGCTAACTAGTTATTCATCAAGCTACATAAGTATTTATTTTGGGTCCCGTTTCTGTTCACCAGGTGAATATAAGTCCAATATTCAGTCTTCTCTAGCTCTAGTTTTCACCAGCCTGTCCCTCACTTTGTCTGAGCTCGGCAGGTAAAATGTTTTTTTTTCAGCCTTTCGCTGAAAACAGCTGCCTGCTGTGATTGAATACAACGGTATGACGGCGATGAGACGAAGCCATAACATGAAAAGCTCTAACTGTAACAGTGTGGTGTTAATTATCTGTGGGTTCATCATTAAATCGAGTGAACATTTCACATTCAAGCAGTCCTGTGATTCGTAAATATACAATTTGATTATACACTGTAAATTCTAATTAGTTAACCATACTTAAAACATGTTTATTTACAATGTATTTGTGTAACTTAAGTGCTTTAAACATCCTTTATACAATAATGAAAAGCTGCTTTGAGGACAATCAGTAATTTAGATGTGCATTTGAACACGTAAAAATGTAAACATTCCCCCTCTAAAATCTGCCACAGGCACTATTCATCATCAACCACTCATCCACTGGAATGTATCAGGAGACGCATGGCAGCTCTGAGTCCTCCGTAGAGAAGTATTTCATGCGTTCATATAAATACCACAGGAGCGAGTGCCTGCTTTCTGCTGAGCTACCTGCAGTCAGGCTCTGCAAAAAGCAGCTGGCGGGGAGAAAAGAGCTCATGGGGCTGATACTCAACATGCTAAGCTGCTATAAACTACAACCAAAACCTGTGAACCCGTCTGTTTCAAATGATTTACAGCATAGGACCATGGTCCCCTTCATTTTCCACTCCTCACACGGGGAACAAAGGGAGCGTTGTTCGGGACGCAGAGACCGTAGTAGAAGCAGCTTTATAGACGGGGTTAGGTCAATGTTAAGGTGGTTCAGTGAATGTGTAATTTTCTGCTGCGCCCGGGTAAAGTTAGTCCGTTTTCATCATGCTACAGTATCTTCCGGTCCACAGCTGAACCCTCTCTTTGCAGCCGCCTCTCTCATCCAGCCTCCAAAACATGACTCATTTTTTTATGCAAAGAACTTCCTCTGAATGATTTACAATAATTCCTCCACAGAAGATCACCTAATACAATTATGAATGGGCCCCTCCAGTGAATATAGAGTGCTTGTGAGCTTTTGTGGACTGTAGGTATTCTAATCCTCCATCACTATGCCATGAATCTATTGTTCAGCTCTCTGTCTCCCAAACAAAACCGACCAGCATGAATAAAACGGCGCCTAATGCCTCATGAAATATACATTGGGTGCAATGCTCTCAAGCTTTGCAGCACATCATCCTCCGTGATTCCTATGCGCTCTGCAAGAGAGAGAAAATTCATGCACAGTGGAAGTGGAAGCACTTGTTGATGCTGAAGCTAAAGTAAACCAGATGTAGTGGATGGATTTGCTGCGTTGCTCTGCGCTGAGGTCATTCTGGGGCTCAGTTTTGGCGATAGTACATCATTTGTACGCTCGTATTGGTGTTAACTTTGAAGACAAACAAGGAAGTGTTTATGGCCAGGTGTGAATGAGGTGTTGCCCTTCCTGTCAGTGGGTTTAGTAATCCCTGAGCAGAAAAGTGGACTTGAATTGAGCCCAGCCATGGTTGCTCTATATTGTCTTTTTTGGCAGAGTCACTGGCACATTTGAGGCAGGTTTGTGCTCCATATCCTGAGGATTAATTCATGGTAAGAGTGAATACAGTCCTTCCAGCCAGAGCCTTTGGTTTACTGAATGTAAAGTGAATAACGATAGCTTATTTATAAACTACATGTTTGAGATGTTGAAGACTGCAGTGCCACTCGTGCGTAAAAAAATATGGTTATTGCGTAATGATGATAGATTGCAGAGTGAGACTCCCGTTGGCTGATTATGGTTGTTCTTTCTCAACTATTTCTTTTTTTTTTTCTCCTATTTTGTTCTGTTTTTTGTCTCCCTCTTCCACTGGTCTTTTACCGTTCTGGAATATGGATTTGTATCAAATACCAAGTAATTGACTTGGAGCTTTTCTTGGCGAATAATTTCATTTTTCCACTTGTTTGATAAAGGAGTTCTTGTATGTCCTTGTGTCCATAATGGTCCCAGACATAGATAGTACCTGCTGCGGGTAGGAGACAAGGTTTTATTCACTCACACTCTCCAGGAGGGAGGAGAGACCTTGAGTCCAGAACAAGCCATTCAGCTGGGTTTGAGCTGTTCTAACTTGTCTAATGCATACATATCAGCAAATGTAAACACAAAGCACACACAACAAACACCGCAATGTCAAGATAACAAAAAGCATGTCTGTCTTGTGACTCAAGGTTTCTCTTTCTCTGCATGCAAATACTATTTAAGGTGAGCTTTGCATATTTAACGTTTCCAAATGTGTGCTTAGAGATTTGGGTATACGGACGTGGGTCGCTGTGGTGGTTACCATACCTGAGTCTCCTGACTAAAAACCCATTGTTCTAAAAACAAAAGGTTTCATGCTTTAAGCCTCTGATTGCAGCCAACATAAGCACTCATCTGTGAAATTAAACTAGGTGAGAATGAAAAGCAAAACCATTGGTAGGCTGTATAGTCGCTAAAATGCACCTTCCAATGACTTGAAAGAGTAAATAGTTTGGGCTATTTAAGGGACTGTGCAAAAATGATTGGAGTAGGTAGGGGGGTTAAATGTTGTATTCAACTAATATTCATTTTCACAATAGCTGCCAATTTGAACATTATAAAGAATTAGCAATTTTGCAATTCATGCAAACATAACAAAATAATGCAAGTCCAAAGTACAAAGTCCAGCCACTGGCTATTTTTTGAATAAAAAGTTAAAAGGTACAAACTAAAGTGAAGGAGGAATCGCCCCTCAGTGGAGATAACGTTTAATCACTAATATCTATACAGATCTGAGTGTAACAGCACCTTTTCTCATCAGATCCTTCACATGTCCAGTTCCCCTATGAACAACATGCAGGTCCACTCCAAGGTACACACAGAAGTTGCAAAGGGGGCCCCTGCTGTCCTAGTCCATTGTCGGGGGGGCCACAGGCATGCTTGGACACATCAGCCGAGGATCAGATTGCTTTTGTTGGGGCCGGTCCCAGGTCCACGCTGCTCCCCATGACTTCAAAGGGCCATGTCAGTGCGTGTTAGAGAAGATGAGAAGCGGTACCAGGGCAAGTCAGCGGAGTGTGATCAGCAGGGGCCGCGTTGCACCCTCAGGACGACACCATGTTGTCTTAGCAGGCGAGAAAGTCAGGCAGGACTAACAAAACATGCACAGGAGCTGAGATGAGGCGGAGAGCTGGCCAACAAATGTGTACAGGACAAGATATATATAAATATACTTATAAACTTATGGAATAGATACTTTACATGGAGGGGTCAAATGGCTCACAAAACAATAATGAGAACAGAGGCTGGCTGCTCTGATGTGAGACAGAGCCAGTGTTATCTCCTGTACGGGCCAGTGGACTGAATGTATGCACAACATGCAGCTTTTTCATGAAGAGCTACAATGGGACAGAGGTGAAGCAGGTTGGGAGAGGATGGTGAGGGTCAGGAGTCACCACACAGGAGGCAAAACATCCTCCGCAATACTCCCAAAAATCACATCCCCTGGTGTCGCTGCAGCCAGACCTAAGCATCCTCTCCCCGGTCCAAACACAGCAACTCTCTTCCCTACACACCTAGTCTGCAAAGGGAAATTCAGCTGTAAAAACGTTCAGATTGTAATGTCTGAGAGGGCTGTCTGTTATCTTTTAGGGTGTTTACACACTGTACATGAAATAGAGGGGCAAAAGAGGAAAACATGTTTGTATGATATTTTTGTATGTTGTTGTGGTGTGAAGGCCACTTGTCTCAACCACTTTGGGATATGTCATGTTTTAACTTTAAGTGAAGAGAATACTACGAGCTTTAAATACAAATTGAATGTGCTCAAAAATACATGGCGGCCAAAAACTGAAAACAGGGCCATTATTCTACACGTTTTTGAGGTTTTTCCACCACACAGTGACGCAGCGAGCACTGATGAGGTTTTTCACTTGTTATTCTTCAGTCTTGACACGAAAGATATTTTTGTGTGCAGAGGCAGCTACGAGTGTCGAGTGTTTGAGGTGACGACGCCTCGTGCGCGAAGACAGAGGTGTGACTTTTGACCTCTGTCAACACATCCGGGCCTGATGTCTGGGCTCGGGCATGGAGAGACACGCTGCACCACCACGGGCTTTGTCTGCTCACCTGGATACAATAACCACTCTGCTGAGCAGCAACAGTATGCGCTTGTACCTGGTTTTGACTATTCAGCTCTTGTAAGTGTTTGTAAGCAAGTCTTTGACAAGTTAAAAGCCATAGGAAACATGTGGTGGCTGTACATAAAGCGTGTAAATATTTCAGTTTTCCTCTCAGTGCAGCAGATAATGGCACAGATACACGGTGGGCCGTCCTTCCATGAGTAATGAGGAGGGGACTGATTGTAAACTACTTGTTGTACTCAGCAGGAATTTGCTCACTGGAGATGATGTCAAAGCCCAAACATCTGTTGGCAATTCACCAGCGAATTTCCTTAATTTATTTGCTGGACAGTGAGGTTAATCTTTTACACAGTGATAACATTCCTGGCAAACCTCCTGAAATACACACACATGCATGTGCTTGCTTTCATTCAACCGGCAGATGATTCCAGATGTTTCCTAAACGGATGAAAGGCAGGGAAGCTCCACACAAGGCTGCATTAGGCTCAACTAAGAGTTGGAAGCAGACCAGCTGGAACCACCCAGACCTCCATACTGTTTCCTCCTCGCTGGCCCCTCCCAAAACGCAGACCCATAGTTGTGATTTATCTCCCCAGGATGTGTATGGCGCGTGGGGAGGAGGCCGGGCTGACGTCCCTGTCGTTAAATGCAAAGCCCCATGATAAGAGACAGTCCAGGGAAAGAATAGAATAAATAAATAAAACCAAAAGAGAAACCCAATCTTTGAGAGTAAAGATGTTCTCTTTTCAGCACATCTGTCTATGTATCGTTAGAACGGCCTGCTTGTGGAAAAATTATTTCTCATTTGGGGTTTAACATTGGCAGCGAGGGATTATTAAACTTCTCCAGTGGACTGTTCTTTCGTCACAGATCAGCGATCCACCTTGTGGAAATATCAGGCTGTTATTAAATCTGTCACTCCAGCTCTACAGAGCTTGTGGTCTGGACCTCGGCACACACAGACACACATGAAGATACAAACAGGAGCTTACTGTAGTTAGGGCTCGAGCCGCAACCTCAGGTGCGCGAGCCACCCACGTTTTCCCCCCCATTATATCTGATTAATGCTACATCATTGAAAGCCACAAACCTCTCAAGATGTCACTGGGAGTCAAAAGTGGGTGTGTTTTTCACCTGAATGGAAAGATTGTAACAATTATGGTGTTACCTCAGCACGTACAATGGGACCATTGTGCGACGTGCAACTCCCCAGGCTGCTGGTGGATCTGAGGCTTGGCGAGAGGAGAGCGGGACAGGGCGGAGGTGCAGAGCGAGCCCACCGCTGAATCGCTGGCTTTGTTTGCAGACATATCCTGGGATTTTGATCATACGGTCGAAATGGCTGGGGCTCAAAGCTGCTTAGCTTTGCTTGTAGTCTGGGCTGCACATTGTCAGACACATGTAAAGGCACATTTAATCATGCTTTGTGAATATCTTATCAGTTTCTAAATCCATTTGGATTCGGTTTTAGGCACACATGATGCATTTAATAATGTTACACGGTGTTAAATAGTTATGTAGGTTGTGTGAATGTGTGCTATGTTTGATTTCTGATGACGATTAGTCGGATTTCAGCCATGATTTTGATTGATTTGTAGCTTTGTTTTGGACACTGCACACTGCGCTGAGCACTCTGCTCGTGCCTCCTTTGTGAGAGTATGTGGTAGTGTGTGTGTGCTTGTGGTTGTGTCACCTGCTGCAGCTCTTCACCTGTATGAATGCATGTCTCATCATGAAGGAGTCTCCTGTGTTTCAACAGGTGTCAGGCAGCACAATAACATGAACTCCTTCACATGAGGGCATATTCAGCAAAGGGATACACAAACAAAAGTGTGTGTGTGTATTTAAAAAAATACGCTAAACTAGAGTTTTCTCTGAAGGTACATGCTGACTAGAATACATAGTATGATTTAGTTATTTTCTTAAATCTATGAGTACACGTGTTGTTTAGGTTGTATCGAACACCAGAATGTGATTGTCAGTGACGTGCCATCAGTGTAACTTTATCATACATTTGTCCTCACATTGTGAACTTCCTGTGCTTCGCTGTGAGCCTATCTGATATGTTTCCACATGTGGCTCCACACGACTTTTGACCTGCTGAAGCGTGTCTGTGTACTGGGACATATGACCCTGGGAGTGCGTGTGGAGTGTGCCAGCCTTGAGTATATGGGAGGATCTAGATTTGTGTGTGTGTGTGTGTGTGTGTGTGTGTCAGATACACAAACCGGCCCGACAACTTGCTGGTTCAACCCCGCAGTGCTAAAGGTGTGTGTTTGTGTGAGTCTGAGCTACTTAGCCTGGCTAAGCCGGGCTGCCGAAGAGTGGAGTAGAGTGCCGAGCAACACAAAGCACAATAATAAGATCACAGAGCACAGCCTCAATGCCCAGCTCGCATGATCCCTCAGCTGATCCCGCAGCTGATCTGGCCTCCATGTTCTACTCAGTCAGCACATCAGACGCTTTCAACCTCATCCAGGTTACTAAATATTAAGACTTGCTTTGCATTCAGCGCCACCTGCGTAAGCCCTGAAATAATCTCCTGATGCGGACGGGGCCTTTCAGCGTATAGTCACTCAGTGGGAGTGTAATAATGCAGGTGGTTTCATCCAAGGTGTTTCTACCAAACCTCATTCCTCCAACGGCTCATTGGTCACGAACAGTATTAATCTGAATGGTGACTAGATGTCTTGTATACGTCAGAGGTTAGTTATTCACCAGTACCTGTTCTAAAATGTCTCTTCATTTCACCACAGGCTCTGTTGGCAGACTGCCTGACATAGCCTTCAAATACAGGAAGATACAGACCTAACAGGTTATTTGTGTGTTGTGCTCTGCTATTTACTAATGCTTCGTGTCTCAGCATGTCCACAATGTTTTTCTCTTGTGAGACCACAAAACAAAGGAGAGAGTTGAGTATTTAGCAATAACTTCTTCCATGTTCCTCATCAGTGAGACGAGTACTTTACAGCGTACCGAGGGACAAGATGATGATGAAATATGTTCATTTTATACCCGGGACAACCAGCATGCTCCGTGCCAGAAAAGCTGTAGTAAAGTCTCAAAAACAAAAGCTTGAACAAATGTTCCTCAGTAAATCTGCTGAGTGTGACTCTGATAAGTTTGGTAAGTGGCAATTCCTTGAAAGCATGCCTGAAAGTTTCAGCTTTGCAGCAGTGAGTTAGTGATGGAACATCTGTGCCACTATTCAGGAAGAACAAATTAAATAAGGCACTGGAACCTAATTTAATATCCTACACATTAAGTCTGCTCAAAGTGGACAAACGAAGACATCCTGGTATGTTTTTGGAGTTTGTTTAACTGCAACTGTATCATGCACATTTGAGATGAAGTAGATTAAGTATCATTATAAAAATTATATTTGTGCAACAGGGTTATCTTGGAGACAATATTCAACAGATGGAGACAAAATAAGATATATTTTTCATTATTGCTTTAGAGGTAGCTATTAAACAGTTATATCGCCACTTTCAGAATCTTGATAGGCTCATAAAAACCTAACATAAATGCACTGGAGCAGAACATGTCAAACAATAAGATGTAAGTTTCTAGGATGTGCTGTGCGGCGGCATCAAGCTCAATAAATTGTAAAACCTCTTGATTTCAGTGTCTGAAAACCTCAAGCGTGAGTGTTGGTAATCTACGAGTGACCCCAAACATGAACTCTTTGTCTTCCTTATTGAACCTTATATGGTTTTCCTTGAACCCTACCTTTCCCATCAATCTGCCACCTCCTGTCACCTGTGACCACGGCTGTCACCAGCTTGTGAATCAGCAGATGAGGCGAGTATCGCCTTCAGAGCAGACCACTCCACCGACAGAACTCTGGGTTTCCGAAATCCAGCTCTCATTACAGGCAGAATGAGATGCATTCAGACGGGTGCCAGAGGATCTTAAAGACCCCTCTGTATCAGCGCTCCAAGAACCAGACCATTGGGTCAGAATTTCCATAAAGAGCCATCGTGCTTAGTTTAATGATTGTTATGTTCTTAATAATGTGTTGGTTGTATCTCCAGGCAAACCATGTGCTAATATACAACATTGCTTTTGGATGGACACAATAGGCCGACTGTTCTCCTCTCCTGCATTTCCTTTTCATGTTCTCTCCCTGTGTAAACACATGAGCTTGTAATGTGAATTGATGTGCTTGTTGGCTGTGTCAGCTGTGCATCGGTGGAAGAAATACTCAGGTCCTTTGCTTAAGCAAAAACAGCAATACCACAGTGGTAAAATACTCCATTACAAGTAAACGTCCTGCATCCAAACTTTACTTAAGTAAGTGCAGAAAGGATATAAGGTAAATGTGATTCAAGTATCAAACGTAAACAAACTCATTATACACATAACACCCTATTAGAATAACATGGAAGCAGCACTTGCTGTTTGTGCATGTTAGTGCATGTGAGCGTGCCCTACTGGTTAGCTCACGGCCGCCGCTGCGCTGCACTGCTCTCATATGGCGGTCACAGCTGATACTGCCGCGTCGACCAGTTCTCTCAGCACTTTTGCCGTTGTTTGCACTGTCAGCACTATTAGCACCGTTAGCTGTGAGCCGCCGGCTCAGCCGTCACCATTGTTGAGAGGCAATAGAAATGCTTCCAATCGTGTAAATAACACTTTTAAAATATGGCTTCAAGTGTGTATAAGCAGTGTTCTTTGTTCAATTTTCAACCCTCAAAACCACACGGGGGGAAAGCAGATATCTCCTGAAAGATCTCATCCTCAAAGTATAAAGACCAAAAAACACAACTTCAATGAACAGTTGAAACTGTCCAGGGAGTCTGACTAAGCCTCATCTGCACTGGCAGATTACTGAATCTCTGATTGAAGACAGACGACATCTCCAGCAATGTTGAAGCTCTCTAAAAAAAATCTGTTTTGCTTTGTTTCAGAGTCACAGAGATCAACATGGCCTTCGCGAAATCCATATTATTTGGATAGTCAGATGTTTAAATGTTCTCCTGCAGTGTTCAAGAGAGAGCCAAAGCGTTGCACAGGAATTATGCCAGAGTCTTTGGGTTGATAGAGGGAGCTCCCTGTGTGAGCCAGAGAACTTGGGCATTAACAAAAGACGGCGCTCTTGCTTCTCTCTCCCCCCACAGTGTCTGGGTCTATCATGGCTGTCACCCAGCATCAGGGAGCCTAATGGCTGAAGCTTTTTGTGTACAGCATCCTGGACTGATCGGGTGAATCGAAGAATGAGTGTACCCATCAAGGAAGCTCTCATGTCACAGTGCCGTGAAAAAAAAAGAGGGACGTGAGCTCTTTCTCCACAAGAGGCCATGAGAATCAGATCAGCGAGGCTAATCTGTAGAGCGGAAGTCGTCCCGGAGAAAGGGTTCTGTAAAGACACAGAACTGCTTTTCCTTAGTGAGCCACATTTTACCTTCAGTGCTGGTCCCTGTCTTCCTCCTCCCTTACAAAGTTGATTGGCTAATCCTGGAGCCTGAGAGGCACCTGGACCTGCTGGCCTAATCCATATCTGATCTCTGTGAAACTCGAAAGCAGAGCAGCAGTTGGGTTCACTTTTATTATGTTGCTTTCATAAGAGTTGCCCACCTGCCCTGTCAAAATGAGCTCTGACCCGAATTCCTCTTCTGAGCACTCAGCGCTGTAGTTCCTCAGGTTTCTGCTGCTGAGTGAAGGATATGAAGGAGCTGATAGCATGGTGTTGGAAACAGCTTGAAGGCATCGGGGACTAATTCAGCATGGACTTGAGCATGTCGCTGTGTGGAGACCTTGGCAACAACTAATCTCCTCTGCCACCCCTCACATTGCTTACAATAGTAACACCAAGGAACACTACCGTGCCATTTTCTGGCTTTCTCCTCTTTGGCCTCTCTTTTCTCCGTATTTCAGCATGGTTTTTTTTCTTCTCCCACAAGCACGTTAGCTATACATCACCATTACAGGGCTGAAACAAAAGACGGGCTTTGTCTTCCCTGGCTTGCAAAAACTTCGGGGAATTTTGAGTGAGATGCGCCAGTTGCTGCATACTTCAAACATGTCACTTCCTCCCACATATTTTCCACACTCAATTGATGTATGGACTTCACTATGAGCAATACAACCACTGGCCAGGGCTGATAATTGACAACTGGAATGTGTGTTCATGTTGTTTAAGCAAGAAAAAAGTATGGCAAGGTGTTGGAAGAGACAAACACCATGTCTGTCTTCAGATACGGCTAGTTCCTGTTTACTAGGAGAAATGTTCATGCAGGTTTGAGCTCAGCTCCATGTCTGACAGTCTGGAAAGTAGCCAGAGAGGGATGATGACAGGCAGACGGCCCCTCGATGATATCAGCCTCTGCCTTTGCATACCACAAGATATCGGACATGCTTGTGTGACTTTACAGTTTATCTGTCCAAGAAAAGAAACAGGTTGAGACTAGCTCCGTAACAGAGCAGTGGTTTAGGTGTTCATCAAACTGGTTCACAGGGGAAGGTCTTTAAAAATCAACTCCAGACAAGCTTTCATCTGCCAACACCAAAGATCTCAGACAAATGGATGAATAAACTGGATATTTAAGAACCCAGAGGAGTAAGTGCAAACAATGGGTTTGCTCACTGCCTGCTGTTTTACAAAAAAAGAAAAAGACAGTTCTCTTGTTTAATTATTGACAAACTTGGTTTCTTGTTTTACCACAGTGAAACAATTAAAGAAGAAACAAGAGTTAAAGAAAGAGGGGACAGTGAAGACACACACACATGCAAACACACATAAACATCACATCCTCTCAGCAGCCTAATCTACTTTATGACTGCTTTTTCACCTGGAGGCTAGCCCCAGACATAAAAGTGAGTCACACTCAGCAAGAGTTTGGGACAACAGGCACGACAAAAAAAAACAATACCACCCCTCCCCCTCAAAGTTCAGCAGCCTCTCCCTCCCTGACTCCCAATAAACTCTACTATCCCAGGCTACGTAACTCATATTTACCGACTAATCCTCTAATTAAATCTGCACTTCACTCTTTGTCTGTTGAACGTGGTGGTTTCTCTGCCAAGTTTCAATCTAAAACTTGAGCACACTGTATAATTAACTGTCACAGTCTCCTGCTATATATCATCGATTTATTTTTTTTCCCGCCTTCGTTTCCCACTTTCAACTCCCACAGCCAGTGAAACTTCTGACAGGTGGAGGGTGAGAGAGCTAAATCTGCTTCCTTTAAGAAAATAACAAACACGAACAGCAAGTGATCAAGCAACTGGAATAACAAGAAGAGGGCAAACCACCTCTTCTTGGAAGAGATTCATTTCAGTGCTGGAGGAGATTAAGTACGTGTTGTATAATATATCCTCATTTAAACAGGATTTGAGTAGGGCTGCAACAACATATTATTTTCACGACAGACTAATTCTTAATTATATCTGTCGATTAATCGTTTAGTCTATAAAATGTCAAGGAATTGTCAAAATGCCCATCACAATTCCTCAGGGCCCAAGGTGATGTTTTCAAATGGCTTGTTTTGTCTGGCAGACATTTCAAAAGCCAAAATATTCATTTTACAATGTTCAAACAGTAAATCTCAATGTTTGGCTTAAATAGATTATCAAACCTGTTGTTGATTATTTTTTACTTAAAGATGGTAAAAAGTGAAATAATTGTTGCACGCGTAATACAGTACAATACAGTTAAGTAACGTTGTTTTACTGTAAACTTGCTGTTCAAATTATGCATTGTCAATATTAATATACATTATATTTTTGGGACTTCTTTAACACTGTTGGACTAACACAAAAAAGCCAACATTACCCATAATACAACTTGACATCCAACAGTTCGCTCAGAGTAGTGGCTAATGTAACCGTGCGCCTCTATGCCTCAAACTCACTTCTCCAAACCCCCACATTTTTTAAATTATTTTCAAACTTGTAGTCATCAGCGGACTCAAGTTATCACTTAAGGCATTTTTATTAGATTTCTTCTCATTCTCGAGCCACAAAAAGCTTTATACAACCTTTTTTTTTTATATCGGTGGAGTTCCCCTTTAATCTTGGAATATAACAAGAAAGCAGGATACACACTGTGTAACTATGATAAAATGATTGAGAAACTCCGACAGGTAGCTTTGGTGTAACAGTGCAGGTGTCATTGTGATGGCTCCTCAGACGTGTTCGGACACGCCTTGTGGTTCTTTTACCTCGTCTTGAGGTATTATGCCAGACAGCATGCAATACCAGGACTACAGAAACCAGACAAACTAATACAATGACTAAATGACACAAACAATACTACAATATTGCTCAATTTCAAGTCTGGAAGATGCATCGCTGAGAGTTTGAGCAGTTTTATTCAAGAGAGAGAATCTATTGTCAAATTTAAAACCCCTTCTGCTCTATGCACCTGAAGTTTGTGGGGCTCTTTGGTGGCCCGTGGCCCGTGGCCCAGGCTGGGACATGTACCCTGCATGTCGGGTCATACAGAGACGTAGATCACCAACCAGCCTGAACCAAGTCTTAAGAAATCAGAGAGGAAAAGTAGCAGTTACAAACTGCTCTGGTTTTCCTTGTCAGACAGGTTTTTTCCCAAGCCAAACACCATACACACATAAAACATCTTGTTTGAAAAGAAAACCCAGGATCCACGATTTGAGTGATGAGTAATTTATGTTTACAGATGCACCCACTAGTTAACGGACCCCGCTGCTACAAGTCCCTGCAGCTCTCGTCGCGCTTGGAAACAGAGCTGAACTGTAAAGCTCAGGGGTGTTGTCTTCCAACTTTGTGTCATAAAGTAATCGATCAATTGTCAAAGTATTAATAAGGATTACTATCTCTATCCTGAAATTACTCTTTAACCGTGGAGCTGTCTGGGATGCATGGTGTGGTTTTCTAGATCCTCACTTGTCATATGAATGAACTATTGCAGAATACATTTAAATCTCAGAGCTGCTGACTTTAGGCATATACCTAACATTTTTCTTATTCTTTCTATTCTTATTATTACATATAAATATCTGAATAAAAAATAGATGGTGTTTGTCAGGGTAACTGCTAATGTACTCTTTATAACACACAAATGCTCACCATTTTTCAGTCCTTAAATTTCAACATACTGTACAATTGCTGAAAGCTTACAATGCAGCCAAACTGAGCAATAATACAGTTCTCAGTAACACTGCAGCTAAATATAACATTTATTCTAGGGGCAGTTCATGTAAGTTGTAATCGGTTCCTTAATTTACAGGAAGCCAGTAATCATGATAGTAACTAAATGCAATCATGTACCAGTATTAAACTGGTTTAGTCAAGTTTTATTGAGTCACCGCTCTGCTGAGAGATTTGTTAACAGATGCTCTCTCTTCCTTGTCATCTTCCACCATTTAGCCTGACTTCACTAACTTCAGGACATACGTGATTGGAGGAGTATTCTGCTAAATCCCTGGTTTAGTTAAATACAGGGCAAATTAATTTAGCTATTATCGATTTCGCAATAATGCTTATTTTCCTACTTAAAAAGAAAAACTGCATAGTTAAGTTTCGTCTAAATATAAAAAGGCGAACATGCAGTGCTGTTGTTATCCTTTGCAAACAAAATACTTGACTTTCATGCTTACTTCAGGTGCTGTCGGAACTTTCACCAGTTATCAGATACATTATCTGGACAAATATCAATAAAGAAGTAAATATATAACGAGGAAGTTGGCAATTTTCCAAATGTAATAACGCACATTGGCCTATTTTACTCTAATAATTATAGGCTACACTCAATGTTCACAACAAACAAGTTATTTTTGTGGAATCACAAAGAAGGCGTTTGTATCTCAAGTAAACAGTTACCAGTTGACCCGGGTGGTATATAAATAACTGTGATGATTACAAACAAAAACAATCAAATAGGCAACAACAACAACACATCTTTACCCTTAAACTCTGTTGATAAGTAGGTTAATAATCTGTTTCGTATATTTTGTGTTTAATTTGCAATTACAATGTTTGTCACATATTTATGTTTCATGAATTGATTCATGAAAAATAATAAAATAACAAAAATATTTTTCCACCAATGCATAACAGAGTAACTCAGTGCTGTTTGTAAAATAAAACAAACAACAACATTAACCTAAACCCCACTTCAATGCTAAAGTATCGTTTTACACTGCGAAGCTCGGAGATCGGAGCCTCAGCTGAGCCCCTGAACGCAGCATCCGCGATGAACCACTGTGGACGGGCCGTGACGTAGAGAGCAATCAGGGCTCGAGCCGAAGTTGAGCACCGCTCCACACTTTTACTGTCAGCACCGGGCGCGTTGGACCGAGGAGCCTTTCACGAGCGCCGTTACTCACCAGAACCCTCCCGGGGACCAACGCGCACACGGACCCCCGGGGACCAGCGCCGAGCGGACGGACCGGGGACACATGGAAACGCCATGTCGCTGGAAGTACGGCGGTGGACTTCTGCATAGTTTCGCTCGAGAAGAGGCGAAGTGAGCTGCGAGATAAACATGCTCACCCCGATGCTGGCCTCCCTGCTGCCGCTGCCGCTTCTCCTCCTCCTCTGTCGGATTGCTTTCGGCCAATATTCAAGCGACCAGTGCAGCTGGAAGGGCAGGTGAGCTTCACCGTCCTGTTTGGCCAATGTAAAATGTTATTATTGTAATAAAGTGTGAAAGTGAAGTGAGCTGCTGCAGCTGCAGCGGCCGCGAGCTGTAATGACTGTGACCGAAACTCAGACCGCGATGGTGTGAGAGTTAACCGAGAATTAACCATACATTACTACTATAATATAAATACTCACATGCTGTAGGAAAGATGTCTACTCTTTCTTTGTTAAAATAAGTAAATTAATGATATGATGGGAAAAGTTGTATGGTTGTTTTACAGACTGGGTCTGGGCGATACTGGATTTATGAATGAGTATGGCAACGGTATTTAATCAGGACAAGATATGACTGTGCTCGAAAGTTGCTTTCTATTATGAACTTGGGAGTATTCAAAATGGTGGTGAATTATACATTGAAATATTACTCTGATGTCGGAGTTCATACTTTTGTCTAAGGGTTAATATCCCCCACAAACAATACTGAAATAGTCACTGGATAGATGCTAAGATCTCCCAAGAGCTTTTAAGTATTTTGGTGGGTTTCTTTTAACCGATTTCCAAAACCTCAGCAATATATACTGGAAAATTTAACCTCCCATCAAACATCTGCTGAAATCTGTTTTGCACTTGAGCGGCTGCGCCTCAAATAGTGTGGTTTTGTTTTTCATCCTCCAGTCAGGAGGGGCAGGCGATATGCAGCACTTTGAGCCCCTAACCATGTAATCTGTTGCTCATTAGAGAAACTCTTGACTAATCTCCTTTAACTACATGCAGAAGTGATGAAGTTAGAAAGTACTTAATTAGAGGCGCGCTGAGGAGAGAGCCTGGTTATGGGGCTTCAGCTGCAGATGCTCAGCATGTGCCATGGGTTACTTTAGATCTGGGGCAAATTAGAATTTCAGCATCTCATTTTCAGGAAACTGGGCGTTTCTCCCCCAGAGTCAAACCACTAGCTTGGCATGCGCATGCTGGCGGACTGCTGATGGCTTCCTGCCTCTGGCTTTGCCACAGAATTGACTGACTGACTGGAGTTTTCAAACCCTGACCAGGCATTAAGTTCTGGAGGGAGTCATTTGGTCACGCTGGCGCCAGAGTCCAGAGTGCTGCCCGGACAAGTCTCATCCAGTCTCTTTGGTGGCTTGAAAGCAAGGGGAGGGCTCGGTGCGTGACCTGCATTTGCACTTGCATGCAGCAGGCCCGGCTACTGTTGCTGCCGTTGTCTGCCCAGAAGCCCCTGTGTCCCTCCATTCATCCATTTCTTCTTCCAAGCTCTTCCCAAAGGCAGCCTGCCAGTGGTGCGTTTTGCCAAAGCTCTGGGAAGAACAATGTGGTATGGGGGGGCGAGGGGGGGGAGAGGAGAGTGTGTGTTGGAGCTGAGGTCACAGTGGCTGCGCCGGCTCGTGACTGGTCACGCAGCCAGTCTTGCGCGCAGACGGCCATAATGCTTCAGGAGGAATGTGGTCTAATGTCCTTCCAGTCTGCCGGCAGAGGTCTTCACCTTGGTCAGATAACTCAGGCTATAAATTACGAGAAAATCATTTTCTGATTACTCCCTTTTACGCTGAATTAAAGAAGTTGAGTTTGATAAACTCCACAAAGAAAGCTTTCACATTCTTGGGGTTTTCCATGATTGTGCTCCTTTTTCAGAAACTCTTGACAATGCCCGGCTCTTTGAGATTTGAGGCGTCGATGTCTGCTGACATCTTTCCCTTTTTTTTCCTTTTCTTTCATTCAGCGGTCTGACTCACGAAGGCCACGCCAGGGATGTGGAGCAGGTGTACTTGCGTTGCTCCCAAGGCTCTCTGGAGTGGCTCTATCCCACGGGCGCCATCATCGTCAACCTCCGACCCAACACGGCCTCCCCCGCCGCCGCCCGCCTCTCCGTCTGCATCAAGCCCTCGGCAGAATCCAGCGGCACCAATGTCTACCTGGACCGTAACGGCAAGCTGCGGCTGCTGCTGCGGGATCAGGACCAAGCTCAGGGCAAGGTGCAGTGCTTCAGCATCCAGGAGGGAGCGCTCTTCATCGAGGCCGTCCCGCACATGGACATCAGCCGCCGGATCACGGCGTTCCAGTACGAGCTGGTCAGCGACAGGCTGGGGCCAGAGGCACACTCAGTGGGAGGTGAGATACAGCTCCATTGCGATGCTTTTACAGCTCTATCGGTGGTGAACCTGTACATATTTGTACTTCCTCGTGCCATCATAAAGGTCTGCAGACTTGTTTTTGATTAATTCCCTCAAGGTCTGGCTTCCTTTGTGCTTTGTCTCTGTGGTGTGTACTGTGCACTAAATGCAGCCATCTACTGGTGGAAACTTTTATTCAGTTGGACCCTAATAGTAGGAAACTCAACGTTTGCTCCAGAAGACTGCTAATACTGAAGCCAAAGTCCATTTCTCTGCGAGCATTGTCTGTACATTTTGGTTTGGAGGAGGGGAATATATTTCTTGTCAAAATCCGACTCATGTTGTGATTATCGAGACATGAAAGTCTTTATGGAACTTTCGTAGGATTAAACGTTCACATTTCAGCTGGTTTCATAACCATCCATGCTTGATTTGATTTAGCTGTAATTGTTTTTTTTGTGTGTGTGTGCGTGTGTGGAGAGGCACGGCCAAACAGGGGGCCTCCATTGGAAAAATAACCGTCTATTTTCCCGCTGAGTACCTGTGAAACCTGCACAGTTTCAAGCTGCGCAACAGTGCGAGCAACTGTGTTGTTTTTATTTTTTCCACCTAAAGCAAAATATGAGCAATATAAGGCCAACATCTGTTTTTAGGGCTCTCTGGGTTCACATATCCACATCCTGCGTCATTATCTGGCACAGCGGAGAGAGAGAGGGAGAGAGAGGGTTAAACGTAGAGCGCAGTGAGCGTGCAGTTGTTTTGGCCACATTAAGGGTGCTCCGCTCTGCAGTATAATCTGGTCGTGTGATGTGGCCTGAGATAGCACTGGGATGATTCACAAAGACAGCGGTCTCGTGTCATCTGAAGCCCGGACTGGTGGATTGATTGCTGCTTCGCCTCTTCTCATCTTCTTCCATCTTTCCTCTTCTCTGTGACCTGCTGTGCTGGGATTGAGTTGCTCACCGTCAAGCTGGAATGTCTCTCCAACCAGATGTTGGGAGGACCTTCTAGGAGCATATAGGCTTATCCCCCCCCACCCCCCTACCCTTTCTTTTCTTGCTGTCACTCCCTCGGCCTCCCTTTCAGCTCACCTAAATTATTCGTTTTCTTCCTGTCTGTCCCACTATTTCCTACCTCCTTAATTTCTTTCTTGTCTATTTATCATTCTCGTGTTTTTCCTTTTCATTCCTCTCCCCTTCATATATCTTCCTGGCTGTTTGAAGCGGTTTCTGTCTGTGCTGAGTGGTATTGGCGAGTTGTGCTCCATTACAGTGGAATGCCTCATGGCCCAGATGTTGCAGGGACACTAGATGGTGCCCCTCCACCCCTCTTTACCACTCGTCCCATCCCTCATCCCTCTCTGCTCCTGTGAAGTGGTTCTGATCCGAGCGGTGCTGCATGTGCACGGACCAGAGAGAGAGAGAGATGCTGACTCTGCTCTCAGTCCATTCCTGTGGTTCTGTTTCATGTCTGACATGTGAGCCCCGCTCGGCTCTGCTTTTGGAGGGAAGAAAAAACATGCCTGGGTTTAGACCTCGGCTTTGGGCTGCTCTGCCTAATGCTATAGCAGCACGCAGGCTCACTTCAAAGGGCCTTTGCACTCTGCTCGGGCTCGGGGCGAGGTCGGCCGCTCTGAAGTCTCCCAGCTCTCCAGCTGTTCTTAAGCCGTCCGAGCTTGTGGCTGGTTGACCTCTGATCTCTCCGGTGATGCAGCAGCGCCTCGTGTTGCTTCTCAAGCTGACCTAAGAAATGCTCACCCCTCACCCCTAAACTCTCGGCTTCAGACAAGCCAGCTAAAAATAAGCTCCAGCTGCTAAAGATGATCTCTGGTTAGGGACTTAATTCGGGTTAATGGTCCTGTTTTTTTTCACCAGACTGCATAATTTATAAACTGCCTACATTTTTCAGGATTCATAAGACTATGTATTTAGGGTGGTCTCCATTGCACCAAAATCTACCAGAGTTAACAGTTTTTGATAATTCTTTCTCCAGTTTAATGGATGGACACCCCACTGCTGCCCAACCCTCAGCTCATTGCTGACTCGACATCCTTCCCTCTGCCCCCGCTCCTCCTCCCCACCTGCCCCTGTGTGCCAATCTGCCGCAAAGGGAAGCCACAGCAGATCTAGGGCTAATAAAGGCGTTCTAGTAAGGCCAGCCGCAGGACCACCTGAGTCAACTAATCATTGACTTGACTGCTCTCATTTAGGGCCCTTTCTCCTGCTATAAAACACTGTGGAGGCGGGCAGTCTGTGTTGCTGCTCTACAGCCTCCAGTAAAAGGTAAAATGTAGCCTGGGGCAGGCTTTTAAAGTACTGCCTATTTCACTTTTTTAGACCCAATTATTTGCCCTTAAGTTATGAGAGCATGTCCTCTCTTGGCTTGGCTTTTTTTATTGTTCAAAACAAGATGTTAATGTGGGAGGTTTTGCCCTGCTTATCTGCCTCCTCTCTGAAGTGATTTCACTTTTAAGGCTGTTAAAAAAAACTCTGCTTGGATGTTATTGTTGAGACACTGCTCACTGTTTCAGTCCCAGCAGGCCTGCTGGAGTGCTATCATTGCTCAGGTCAGAGATGTAGCCTCTCCTGGCGTCTGTGCTCTCCTCACCCTGTTCATCTGGTCCTTGTTTGTCATGGGCTGTTGTGGCGGGGAAGCTCACCGAACAGCCCCCATGAGTATTAAACACTCAGCATTTTTGCTGATAAACTTTTCTTTACCACCAGCAGCATGCCTAGCTCTTTAAACAAGAGGCTCATGACAGCTGAATCCTTTTCTGCCATCTTTGTATATAAATAATCATTTGTGGGGAAAGGAAATTACTGGTAGTGTGTGTGTGTGTGTGTGTGTGTGTGTGTGTGTGTGTGTGTGTGTGTGTGTGTGTGTGTGTGTGTGTGTGTGTGTGTGTGTGTGTGTGTGTGTGTGTGTGTGTGTGTGTGTGTGTGTGGAGCACATACTCCTACATTGCTGGCCCACAGTTGTGTTTTTGTCTAAGTGGTACTTAACTAGAACGCTGTGGACCCGATGAAGATTTTTTTTTATCATGCAGCAAGACTGGGAGTGCCAAAGACCTAGTGGACGTTTCGTGTTCCGGTTTGTGGTGCCTAACTCTACCAAACTCATCCGCCTTCCCTCTCTGTTTTCATTCAGCACCCTGTCAGCCCTGCAGCGACGCTGAGATGCTTCTCGCCGTCTGCACCAATGACTTTGGTAAGTCAAAACCCTGTTTGAGAGAATTGTAGGCATCCTGCTGCTGTATGGTGTGCATAAATGTCCAATAAAAACACCACTCTGTGTAGCATGAAACATGGCCAGGACCTAAATCTTGTCTTCCTGCTTGGTGTTTTCAGTGGCACGGGGCAGCATTAAGAAGGTGGAGTTGGAGGAGGAGCACTCGTCTGTCACTGTGGAGCTCCGCCGCCTCTACAGACAGAAAACCCAGGTGTTTGTATCCGGGGGTGTGAGGGTACGGAGGTGGACTGGCCACATCAAGATGCCCCTGCAGTGTGGGGTGAGGTCAGGGGAGGGTGAGTTCCTCTTCACCGGGACAGTGAGGTTTGGGGAGGCCTGGATGGGTTGCGCCCCGCGCTACAAAGACTTCCTGCGGTTGTATGGCGAGGCGCAGCAGCAGGGGACCAACCCCTGTCACATGGACACAGACTGAGTGTGTTACCTGTCCTCGCTTTGAAAAAGGACATGTCCTCACCGGGTGGGGAGGAGGCCTGAACCTAGAGTTCATGCAAAGGAGAGAAAGAGGCTCACAGACTGGCCCAGTGGCAGATTTTCTCTCTCTCTCTCTCTCTCTCTCTTTACTCTTCTGCTATCTCGTGACTCTTTGGAGACAAAGACTGGAGCTCCTGAATGTTGCCAAGCAGCATGCTGGATGGACTCGGCTCTCAAAGTCTAACGTGATGCAACGTGGAATGTGTTCGGACTGCTTTTCTCGCAGACGAGGATCTCCCAGTTTTTAAATGTAGCAAACCCCCATTTGGTTTTGATTTGTATAAAATGTGAATGAACATTGTATATTTTGAAGTTTTGCGTGCTTTGTAAAAAAAAAGAAGAAGCTTGTTGTACAGTTTTGAAGTTATTACTTATGAAAGAAATGTATAAAGTGAAAGCCTGTTATTTTTATTTTGTTTAAAAAATTATTCGCAATTTTAATGCCTGAATTCATTTTTTGTTTTTTTCAGGCTGTACAATTGTAGAAAAACAAACCAAAAAAAAAAGCAAAACCTTTTTTGCCATTGAGAATAAAAGCTTTTATTCCCTGAATGAGTGTTAATGTCTGTGGTGTTTACATGTAAAATAAATGACAAAATCCACATTGGGTAGATTTATCAACAGAAAATGAATCTGCAACTATTTAGTTTATTGATTAATTAATCAATTAATTTAAGCCTTCTTTCAATCAAACAAACAGTTTTTTTTCTCTGTTTTGTATCATTCCATTCTCCAAACCGCTTATCCTATTTCGGGTCGCGGAGGCACTGGAGTTGATCCAAGCTGACATTGGGCGAAGGCAGGGGTCACCCTGGACAGGTCGCCAGTTTATTGCAGGGCACATATAGAGACAGACAACCATTCATACCTATGGGCAATTTTAAAGCCTCCAATTAACCTAAACCCTAAACTGCATGTCTTTGGACTGTGGGAGGAAGCCGGAGAACCCGGAGGGAACCCACGCTGCCACGGGGAGAACGTGCAAACTCCACAAAGCCTGGGATCGGGGATCGAACCCAGGCCCCTCTTGCTGCGAGCTGACAGTGCTAGCCACTGCACCACTATGCAGCCCCGTTTTGTATCATAGTAACCTTAATACATTTGGGTTTTGGACTGTTGGCAGGACATAACTACATTTAAAGACTTCTCTAGGCTGTGGGAAACTGATGGATGTGTGTTACTATTTTTGACCTTTCAGTCTAAACGATCGATTAATTAGAAATATAATTGGCAGATTACCCATACTGAAATAGTTGTAGCCCTAATCATATTTATTTTGAACGCTGTAAACCAACACTTAGTATTTTACATTTGGCCAGATGGACATGGTGGGTAATTTGAGATCAGAAAATATTCTCAGTGGTGCTAACTTATTTCTTTCCCCCTAGATTCTCCGTTAGAATAAAGCTACACTCATATGATGTGCATTAGCCTCCTCGCCGAGATTCACCTCAGCCTTGAGCTGGGACCGTCTGCCAGGGGTACAGAGATTGATATCAGAGAGTTGGAGTGGATTCCTCTGCGTTGGTTCCTGTGGTGATGGGGGTGGCCGTGTGTCAAGGTCAATGTGAAAGGCCTCTTTGTTCCAGCGCAGCAGCCTGGTATGAGAGAGAGGACTGAAGACAGACCTGAATACAGCCCTGTGACTGGGCACGCAGCAGAAAGCAGCACTCTCCAACCACACTCCAAATTTTGATTGGCATGTTCAGTCCAGCTCAGACTCCCTGTTTAAATTAAGGCTTTTCATTTTCATCACCTCAAATCAAACATGAGGAACAAATCACGAGCCGAGGTGGTTATTGGAGCTCTTAGTTGTGCTGCGACACCAGAGGCCTGTTGAGAAGACATCCAGTTCATGGCCGAGGCCCTTTTTGTCCTTCTTTTCTCTTAAAACGGAAATGCACCTAGAATGTCTTTCAATAAGTTGCCCCACATAGACAATTACTTTTCCAGACAGCACTATGACTTGAATTGAATGTCTGAATTCCAGCTGAAAGCCAGCGGTCCCTGAATTGCTCACTGGGAAATGCAAACAGAGTTTCTATGGTAACGATGCCTTACTGTGAACCTTCTTGCTCTGGCTTTAAGACCAGGAGCCGAGGAGGAAGGAGAGGAGGGTCGGTAGGCATAACTTGGCTGGTGTGTTCTTTGCTGGTCCTGTCCTGGTTGTAAGACCTTCCTCTTTGGCAAGCAGCTGCTGTTAACAACATAAACAACATAATCAATATCTGCTTTACTGTCCAAAGTGTTAATGTGCGCTGTAATCCAGTGCACATTAACTCCTTCCACCCCCAGATGTACACAACAGAGGAAGCTTTGTCTTCTAGCTGTCATAATGATTTATTTTCACTGGAGTTGTTACGATTAGTTGGCTAATTGATCAGTCTATCAATAATATTCTAATAATCAATCGCAAAAAAGAAAGATGCAATGTCCTTAGAAAACTACTTTCTGATGTGTACAAGCTATTGGAACTAATACTGCACTCTCTGTGTTTCACTTGATCAGCAAGTAAAAAATATATAAATAAAAAATATTATTAAAATAAAAACATTTTAGAGTGTTCAAACATTTCGTCAGATTTTCTTCTAAAGGATTTGGTTATAGTGTCACTGGGTGTAGCTTGTTCATTTATCTGACTAATGTGTTATAAATGCACACGCAGTTGGTAGCAACTTTATGGGCGAGGTCAGTTTTCTTTGTAATAGAAGGACCAGTTTAAGCCAGGCATGGATATGAGGAGCCTTTGTGTTGTTAGTGTGATTCAGCAAGAAGTCCCTGCGTGGGTGGAATTAAAAAAAGAGGAAGGGGAAAAAAAGTTCTGTTGAAAACTACAGCCAATGGCAAAGTGCACAGTGACTTAGCAGAAAGAAGAGCAGTCAAGTTGAACGGCAGGAGGTCCCCAGCAGCGAGAAGAGGCCCGCAAGCTCACTGTAGTGGCTAATATTTTATGCCTCTTTGGGAAGTACTGGAATGTGGGGAATGTGTTGACTTCACACACGCGTGCGCAGCTTCCTTCAGTGCCGCTGCCTTGATTAGCTCTAATCAATAGAGTCTCTGTGTTTTTTTTGTGTGTGTGTGTTGGTGTGTATGCCTGCACTGTGCGCGTGGCCCTAACCCCGGCACACATAAACACACCGCCCCAGCAGCGAGATAGTCGCCACCCACACTGAGCCACAACTGACCCTGCAGCTGCAGTCCTAACACCTCCGATCTGACAGTAGGCTGCCCTGACACTTCTGTGAAGCAGCACTCACACGCTCACATTTCAGGTTTAAAATCAGACTTTTTAATCACAATAATCATGTGCAATATTACTCTTTTGCTTATGTTATTTGTTCTTGTTGATTTAGGGTTGCAGGGTTCCCTTGACTGTATAATTCAGCCTTGTGTTGGTTCATCAGATGTTAAGGAGACCATAAGAGACTAAAATTGTTCGATGATTTCTGATTTATTTAGATGTCCCTGGTAAAAGAAGTCCAGTTACACACAGAGAGAAAGACAGGGAATTTTATAGGGGTCACCCTGTGTTCCCAGAGTTCTATGTTCCCAGGGTCCTGTTCTTGATATAAACTAACATTGTCAGAGACTAGCAAGAACTGTCCTCACAGTTCAAATTGAAAACAAAGGAAGGGAGATGAGAGTTTCAATTGCAGTTTGAATGGTAAAAATCCATTCCACAGTGGACATATCAATAGGTAAAGAAAGGTTTCAAGGAATAAAACATCAGTAAGCTATAAGCTGTAGGTAGGTGATTTCAAGATTTGACCTGGAGAAAAATACATTGTTGAGAACATAAAACCCTTTGAAAGGTCTTGATAATGTGTCATATTAAGCTGGGGAACACAGGACCCTGGGAACAAAGATATGCTCTACTTTTATTAACAAAAAAACAAACAATTCCAAGAGTCTACAGCAAATTAGCAGCTCTGTGCAGGTTTAGGCACAGCCATGCTTTAAGCTAAATGCTAACATGTGATGCTAACATGCTCACAGGCTAACAGGCAGATGTTTTGCAGATACTATTTAGCTGGGATTGAAGGGAAAAGCAGTTTTGAGGAAGGCCTATCTGATAATCAACCAAAGTGTTGGGAAAAATCAAATGTTGACCTGACGGGGCACCAGAGCCATTGACATGTATCCCCTAGTGATGTTGAATATCTGCACCATATTAAAAGCAAATCCATGCAAAAGTCTGAGATATTTTAGTCTGGATGGTGGTGGACTGACTGACAGACAACATGTCCTCCTTACAGCCACGTGGCCAGAAATCCATTGCTGTGCCTAAAATATGCCTTCCCGTATTTGAGTAGCTGAAATTATTTTAATAAGATTTATCTTTTGATAACAGTAAATTCAAAAGTACAATTCCACATATGTAATTTCCAATTCAAGCCAGATAGAGGTGAACATAGCAGATAGGCGAGGGTCAGCAAGCCAATAAGGCCCCTCACAGAATGCTCATTAATCCCCAGTGGGTCATGAGTTTCCCAGTCATGAAAAGCTTCACAGCCGCCTCCTTCGCCCCGCCTCTTCCACCGAAGCGGTACGGCAGGATTACGGACTCTGGTGTTGGGTGTCTCTAGCAAAAAGTGATTGCGGGGTCACAGCAGGGGCCTACATGTCTAAATATCAGGTATCAAAGGGGATCTGGGAATTGTGTGCTCCGACTGAGTAAATGGGTAGTGTGCATGAAGTAGACCAGGCACTGTCTTCACTGGGTTGCTTAATTTTGGCAGAGACTCATGGGATCACATTCATTCACAAACATACAGTAGCAATAGTCTGTTAAAGAAACTCATGCATGTGATAGAAAGCTTCAGACTGCAAAGCTTTATCATGCAAATTCCTCTTTCTTGGCTGATGTCTGTATTATGACTAATTATTTCTGTTTGTGAATGGTGATTTGCTGCTGCAGTCTGCTCCTACAAGACTGTCTCCTTCTTCCTTTTGTCCCTCATCGTCCTCTTTTCTAAATGAGTGAATGTGCGCGGCCGCTGTCAGCTCACATGGCTCCCAGAGGCCGCGTCGGGGTGCCCTGTTCGCTCGGCAAACACGCCAATGTCTTCCAGAGTGGGGGGTCCTGCTGCACAGAGCCACTGGGAGCCCCCCGATGCACGGCAGCCTAATAACAGAGCAGAATTTGGCTCTGAGGACATCAAGCAAACACACTGCAAATGGCACTTTTATTTACTTGCCTTCACGTCCCCGCCCCCAACAGCGTTCATTTACTGGGATCTGCAGTGCCATTTCCAGGAGCCCATGGCAACAGTCGGCCTTGTCAACGGGGGGACAACTTTCTCATGATGTCACCATGTCATGGTTATTAGCGGTCTGTTGCAAAGAGATGATATATCAGCATCGCAATGGAGCAGAGTTTTCTTTTTACAAACACAATTTGGACTTTGGTATTGAACCTTGAACTATGAAGTCATGTAATTTTTGAAGGATCGAGTTTTATATGTTAAATTCTCACATTTCTGTTCCCTTGTTGTTTCTAGTTTCTTTCACTATCACCATAGTAAAGACACCAATCAAACTGCCTGTCGGACTGTTGAATAGCTTCAGATACTCCCTTCCCCCCAGACTTTTACGACGTCGGATTTGTTCTATAACTTCCTTAAACTGACGATCTGTAATCCGATGGCTAGCCCTTCACCCCATCTTGTAGTGAGGCCGCTCGCAGCAGCTACTAACACAACTTTTGCCTTCCGATATGAAGGCAACATGTTCTATAAAGTTATTTTCTAGCATCAACAGCTCTAAATGATACAATGGCTTGTGGAAGGACCATTACAGAAAATTTCCCTGATCAAAATAACAAAAGCTTGTCCTGTCACTAGAGTTCTCTTGACTTAATCTTGGCTTTGAATGAGCGTGTTGTTGTGTGCTCTATACAACCTTTCACTCATTAACCCTTGCTTCTTGTCTGATTGTGATAATGCAATGTGCCCGGGTTCCTCTGCTCTCAGGCCTGTCAGACTTAGAATATCTGCTGTTTGCACAGTCCAATGATCACCAGTGGCTTTGCCCCGCCAGTGGACTTCTCCTTGGCAACCAGGCCAACCCCCTCTGACCTCTAGCCTGGGTTGTGGCCTTTGGGTGAGAAAAAAAAATGGTTCCTGTCTAAATTCAGCCATTAGAATCTGGAGAAGACGGGGACATGCCCTCTAACCTCTGAAGGAAATATACATCTTTGGGCCTTGGGGGTTGGGGGGACCAAGATCATCAGCCAATGGCAGAGCGTGATGGATTGTGTAATGGAACATGTGACATTTGATGGATGTCTAAATGAGGAGCATAATAGCTATGTGATGGATAGGTAGGAAGCGAACACTTAGATTTGAACACAGAAGCGGATGTGAGCTCTTTGGTTTGGGACAGAGGATGACAGATCAAATCTTGAGGGAGGAGGACTGGGCAAACGACGGAATAAATGCATCGTACTGCTGTTTAGTATTTAGATTATTTCTGTTTTTATTGTGGATGGTTTCACACAAAACACAATTTAAAGCCACAAAACAGCAACCATGGTGGTCCGAATCAAATATTTTGAACTTAAAAATGCTGCTCTGTTACTTTCAATGAGGCAGGTAAAAGGTAGACATGGAAAGCATACAAGATAGGTTTTAATCTTCCTTTATGTGCAAAATTGACCCCAAATCACCCAAGAGAGCATATGCACCAAAGTCACATCTATTCAGACTCCTACAAAAAGTCATGCACCAGTGAAGGAATGTGATCGTGGTAGATAGTTGAAAGTTCTTGTATTCAGTACATTTAATTTGAAGTAAATAAAACTACATAGTGCATTGCCAGAGATTAGTGTAAATTCTTAAAATCTTAAAATTAACAGAACTTTGTTAATTTTAGGGGGATTGCCAATAAAAAAAATCAATAAAAGCTGTCAAATATTTCAAGTGTGCTTCTTCAACATTCTGAGCACATGTTAAACATAACCCAACAGAAGCGCTGCCTAATTCAGGATCGCATCAGAGGAATTTAGGGCCTGTCGCACACCAATTCACATATAGCACAGCTCAGCACACATCCCAGAATGTCAAACTTGCATTAACAGAATTTTTACTCTTGCAAATGCTTGGTCAAATTAATAAAAAACACTTTGTCTCTGTACACTCCTTGAAGTAAGGATTGTACAGAGTCAAAGTGTATCATGTATGTTGAATTACTGGGTTATGTGTCCCACAGGAGTTGCATTAAAATCATTACTGCGTAAACCAGCATGTTGAGTTTTGAGTTACGGCAACAGTTATTAAGTGGACAAGTGTTGGCAACAGCTGAATGGTCAGCTGGGAAAAGAATGGCTGAGCATAGGGAAAGTAGAGCTGTAGGGGGTCTCACACACACACACGCAGACACAGACACAGACACACACACACACACAGACACAGACAAACACACACACACACACACACAACACACACGCACACACGCACATAAACACACACTTGTGTGCACATGCATGTAACTGTTTCACGTCGTAGCTTGGCACAGGTGACAGTCAGTGACCCTTAATCAGAGTTCAGGACCCTGTTGTGTTGCTGGAGACCTGCCATCCCTCCAAAAGGTGAAAGGTCAACCTGATTGATTGGCATTGAGGATGTAATCCACAACTGCAAAGTGCTTAAAAGAAAAACAGAATTAAAATGACAATTTTGTTGTTGAGCTTGTGAGAATGAACACGTGGCAGCGACAGGACAGAAAGAGAATAAAAACAGGCAATGTTTTGATAAATTAGACCACAAACATGGGAAATCACTTAAACATAAATAATATTTATTCCATCCCTTTTGACTCGCAGCCTGTTTCGGTTCTTTGATTTCTTGAGAAACTCTTGTGGAGCTGTGTGCTCATGTTGCACCACAGTCGATTCACGTTTACCCAGTTGCAGGCCGAAGAGACGAGCACTCACTGGTATGACATAATGTGTAGATTTTGGGAGGATTATCACCGCTATGCTGTGGAATGCATAACATGTCTGAGTGGGGAAACCAGAGAGATAGAGAGTAGCCATGAGGACACAGGAGCCTCACAACATGTTGACAGTTTAATTCTGGACCTAAAAGAATGTGAGGCTGCTGGAAGACGTCTTAAATATTGAATACGCCTCCACTCCTGCTGCTAGACGTCCAGCACATTTTACATGTTATTTCACATTATGCTGTCAGATATGTGAATAAAAAAATCAGATCAATGTTCTTGAACTATGTAATTAGTTTACCCATTGAAACTGCATTTGTTGATAATTATTAAAGGGGCACTTCACCAATGTTGCACATCTAAGTCAATTTACTTGAGGACTACTTCCCAGCCTGGAAATGGTTGCATCATGCCTCCTGTGGCTCTGGATGACCAAACCTAAAGGAAGAACCCTGATTGTGTCAACAGAGTCATCTGGGTTTGGGCTTGGAGACATTTTGCTATTAACTGGGGATGTGTGTGTTTTTTTTGTCGTTTGAATCACTACTTATCCTTTAAAGCTGTTTCAAACAAGTCCCCCAAGTTTTTGGAAGAGCAATACTGGTATACCATACAGCTCAACTGTTGAGTTCCATTAAGTTGTTTTCCTTCAGTATTTAAGATTGTGTTATAGGAAGCTATTTGTTTTGAAGTATGAAAAAAGAGAGTATTATTTATAAAGGAAAATAATACATATTACTTATTTTACTTTATCCATCTGAGTAATACATATGAGTTGGTGATCAGAAACATGACCATTGCCTTAAAAGAAAATATTTAACACATATGAAATCCTACTTTACTTATAATACTGTTCAGTGTAAACTTATTTTTTATTTTTAAATGTCTTTTCGACACACAGTTCTCTCTTAATAAGACAGATGGTGCCCCCTGCAGGAAGAACGTCTCTTGCAACTGCTGTTTATGATGAATCCTGAGACAATGACAATGTTGAGTCCAGAGTACATCCCTCCCTTTATCACCATCAAGTCTGCACCAATAGGCCGAGTTATGGATAGTATTAACCCACAAACCAAACCCATAATAACAGTGTAGTGAGAGCACAGAAAATAGGCTTTATGTGTAAAGAATCCCAGAGAGAACGCTCATATTTCCAGCCGTGGCGAAATGCAGATTTATGCTGTAGTCATAACAAAGCCTGAATAAGTCTGACACGGCATAATAAATGGGCTGAAACTATAATCATTTGTACTGCAGACATGCCGTCCGCACACCAATGGATGGCTTGAATCTGTCTAATGTTTCAGGGGATGGGATCAACACAATGAGGCCGTGCCTACCTGCAGCACTGCTGCCCTGCTGATGCAGAAAATGGACAAATACAAGTCACTGTCCTAAAGACAACAGTGACCCCACAAGGGAAGGAAACTTTACCCTGCTTTCTGCTGAGAGTAATTTGGCCGAGTGTGTACTTAAAAACTCATCAGTGTATTCACAAGGGTTCCATTTTCGAGTGTTGGGGGATATTTCATACCAAATTTAGAAAGAAAACATGGTCCAACAGATCAAGTTCAGTTCATGACGCCTCGGAAGAAATTCAGTAATAAAATAACAGTTGTTTGCCTGTGAGGGGTCCATGAGATTGTTTTAAATGGGCCTGTGAACACTGACAACCTTTGACTCATATTACTGATCAGAAAAATGCAAGAAAGTTGGACCATATTTTCAAGATTTACTTTCAGGAATCACTTTTTATCAATCATTATTTTCTTTTTCTTTCACTCATACAGTTCCTACAGTCGAAAAGATTCTAGTCATTTTTCTCCTGACTAGATGAAACAATAATGTTATACACATACAGTACAGGTCTTCAACAGAACATGTATGTACTTGTATGTATGTATGTACATACATTGTATGAATACATTGTAGGAATACATTGTATGAATATGGTCAGAGTAGATGCATTTGCAGTTGAACAATGGGTTTCTATGGCCAGTAGGGATGTTTCTCTTTGTCGAGCTTTGTTTCTGAGAAAGTGTCGCTCTGCTCTTTAACGGACAACTGGTCGAAGGGAATCATTTTCCCGAATTCTTCCAGCTGGGTAAGGAAGAGCACAGGATCAGGACAAAAGAGGATTTTGAAGAGGTGTTTTCAGTAGAATCAGGAAAATTAATGCAGGTAAAGGAGTGACAGGCTCAGGAAGCTTCAGGCTGCTGAACTGAGAGGAAACAGAAAGTTAATACGATATCTGCTAATAACAAAATACTCAATATGCTCTTACTATGGACTTACAACTGTTACTGAATGAGGGAGTCTCAAAGCCAGGGGAACGAAACTGTTCTGAAGTTTGGTGATACGGCAACTGACACTTCTGTCTCTCTTTCCAGTCGGCAGCAGGGTGAACAGGCTGTGGCTGGGGTGAGTCTTGTCTTTTAATATCCTTTTGAGCTCCGAGCAGGCTCCTCTTCTCACCAATATCACTGATGCTCGGTAGATGGGTACCAATGATGTTCTGGGACCCGCTGTGGAGCCCTCCCTTCCTGGGCCGAGCACATCTCATGCCAGTTTGTGATGTTTCCAGTCAGAATGCTTTCTATTGCTCCTCTGTAAAAGTTAACAAGAACTTGGCACCGGAATTTTGCCTCCTTAAGTTTCCTTAAGGAATACAGCCGTTTGTGAGCTTTCCTCTCCAGGATGGAGCTGTGTGATGACCATGTCAGGTGTACAGCGTGAACAGGAGGGGGCTGAGCACACAGCCCTGGGGGGCTCAGGTGTTCAACACTAGAGTGGAGGAGGTTTGGCTGCCAATCCCAACTGCCCGAGGTCTGTTTCTGAGGAAGTCTAATAACCATTTGCAGAGTGAAGTAATCAAGCCCAGAGTGCTTACCTAAGTTTACCTTATTATTATCCATATGGACAACATGTGTTTGTTATTGGTCTCTTCAACTTTGTTGGGCTGTAGACTCCAAACTAATTTAATACAGTTGAAAGTCCAGTCCAGAGGACACACGGCTGATGGATCTGCAGAGCAAGCTGTCCTTCCATGAGCCCATCAATATCCAGTTCACTTCAATAATGCATATTTATCACTGGCACATATATTATATAACTTGGACTGACATTATGATGTAACAATGATTCAGATCAATCAATGACGAAGATCATGTTTATTTGTTTGAGGGTACCGCAGGGAGTCCAAAAGGAGCCAGTCTTTCCATCACAATATTTTAAACAATGATAAATATGTTGTAGTGAACTTGATGGGATGTTTAGTAAAAAATAAGGCTTCATTGTATATGTACTGCTGTGTTTAAGGAATCATGGCAGGTTATCCTTGCCCACCTGAGATTGTGACAAGGTGGGCATATTCTCCAACATATAAGAACATGTGTGCATCATGTTTAATTGGGGTACTGCCGCATTGAAGGACGCATAAAGGACTTGATCATCCGAGGAGGAGAGAACATCTATCCCGCTGAGATAGAGCAATTCCTCTTTACACATCCCAAAGTACAAGAGGTGCAGGTAAGACTCAGCACCACTGGAAGGCAGCAGAAGTCAGATTCATTGTCTCTCAGCAGGAGACTAAAGATGCACTTTGAAGGCATATTTTTTCTCTCTCTGCATGTGTTGACAATTATAGACATTATTTTTATTGTGCATTTCATGAAAATATATTTAATGTTATAATAATGAGCTGAGTGTTAAATCTACTCAACATACTCCTAAATGAAACTGCTCAACATACTCAAAATCAGCAACGCTGTACATTTTGTGTTTTCTTCCACATAAATTTCTCACTTCAAGATCCCACACTACGTGATCTTTGTAGACAGCTACCCTCTGACAGTCTCTGGAAAGGTACGATGCTTCTGCTCTAACACCAACTGAACTATCCTGATGGCTGTGATGATTTACTGTTGATCAGATGAGACTGAAACGCTTACTGTCTGCTTTTCTAGATCAAGAAGAACATATTAAAGGAAGAAATGGGGAAGAAATTAGGCCTTTAATTTTGTGGACCCACATCGACTGTGTTTGAGTGCATCAGCTGGGAAAGTCAGAAATGAGTAGTGTTGAGTTCATGTTTTCTTTACCGAGAGCTGAACTGGGACTCTGGAACTGATTAGCTGCTGAATTGTCATGGCTTGAAATTCTTGTACTTTTACTTCACATCTCACTCCTCCTGACTTTGATGTGGATATAAAAGTACAGTGAGCCTTATCATAAAAAAAAGATAGTAAAAGGAGTAAATGGTGAAGAGATAAGGCCTTTCAAAGGTGTAATAATAAGGCACGCAGAGCATTATTATAACAGCAAACAACTATTTTATATGTAAATAGTGGCATCATGTCTACCTGAGCAGAGAACGAAGTTACACTCCCACTGTGTGTGTTGTTATCTGAGCTTAAGCTTTACTTAAGGTTCAAGGTTCAAGGTTATTTCATTTGTCATTATAAAACACTGTTGCGCAACGAAATTAAAGTTTGTAGTCCCATTTTGCTACATAAGAAAAACACACAACATCTACTTAAATAGCTGGGTCGACCGTGGGAGCCTCGCATGGATGTGTGTGCGCCACTCAACAGCTCAAGGCCGCCGCTCCGCACTGAGCTCAGGCACCGGTTACCGTGGTCTCTGAGCCCCCCCCCCCCCCTCAGGTAAACACTGTCGGCTCTGTCAGCACGTGTGTTGCAGTTTGTCCTGTCAGCTCTGTCATCACTGTTGCCTACGAGCCGCCAACTCAGGCGTTGCCCTGTGGAGAGACAATCTAAATGTTCCTAATCTCGTGTTGTGCACCTTTAATTTAGTTTGAGTGGAAAACCGTTTATTATGATAATAAGGGAAGTTATTTTCCCTGTTCAAATACAGGAAAAAGTAAACCATGGCCTGTAGGTGGCACTGCGGGCTCCATCGTGTGACGTAATAATCCAGACTAACATTTTGTCCAATATGTTACTATTTGCAAATCATATCATGTTTTTATTTTTTTATTGAAACATTAAAAGCAGTTTGATTTGAAAACGGAAATGACATAAAACAGAATTACAACTCATTCAAGCAGTAGTTTTTAATAAAATTAACAAACATTTTTGTGTCCATTTCTTAGACGTCTGATTAATTAATAAATGTATCAATACGCTTCTCTAAAGCAAGTGCAATAGCAGCCTTTCCCCCTCCTGGTGGCTCACGTTGGTTAGCAGCTCCTTCTCTTGCTTTTTGAGTACAGGCATTATAAATCATAAATTATAAAACATCACTAATGTGGCAGAATGAATGGTGACACACCTTATATGGACTCTCTATTCACAGTCCTTGTCAAAAGCCGGTTGGTAAATGATTTACATGGGTTATTTTCTTTATACTTAATATTTTCTTCGAATATGCTGAAATGGGTTTGGCTCTCAGCCAACAGAGGTGAGCGGAAGTTAAAGATTACACACACACACACACACACACACACACACACACACGCACACACACACACACACACACACACACACAGAGAGAGAGTCATATAATCCAACTGGTGTCCAGATAGTCAGGTAAGAACCGATTCATTTGGTGCCAAGACCTCGTCTCCTCTGTAACTACACAGTATTTACACCCACTTGAAGCAGATCGTGTGATTGCAGACCAATGTCCGCACTGCTCAGCTCCTGTGCTCACAGTCTCAGATATGTGGAGGGACTCAAACGCAGCAAGGCGTGGAAAGCATGCAGCACAAGTTTGCTCCAGTGGTGTCGGTAAGTGTACGCTCATGTTCAGTGATCAATGCAACATGGTGTCACTCACAAAGGTATCGATGTTAGCGCTCCATTAATGCTTCATTGTACATGACTATGAATCCATCTGAATATTGAGAGGTCATATGATGACCCAGCAGGCTAACACTTTTCGGATTAAGAAAAGGAAAACATAAGAAACCACGATCTCACGTAATCAAAGAAGGAATTCCTGATATTCCAGCCGACATTTATAAAGAATAAAACATATTTTGCGCACATGCGTTCAAGGACTGACCACGACTATTCTCTCAATAAAAGGCGGACTTTGTTTTGTTCCATATGTTTGGTTTTAGAGTCATTATCAGTGCACTGAAACAATAGCTCCTGTAATTTATTTTGCTTGCAGTAGTCCACAGACTGAGATTTGTTTCTTGTCCGATTGTCTTCTTACTAAACTATGTCGTCACCACACTCCTCGACTCTTCCATGGTCCCAAGTAGACGGGTCTTTTAGGCTCTGGTCCCCTCCCCCACTCCTCCACTCCTCCACTCCTCCACTCGCTCGCCTCAGCAGTAATCTTATCTTCCACACCTGTCGGCATTTAAACTGGGCTTCACGCAAAGTAACTTTTGTGGACTATTTTTTTTATTTTCTTCTGTCGCGATGGCATCCACCTGTGCTCGCTTTATTTCACACTAAAGTCTCCCTCGCGACGAGTTCCACCCGTCATCACGTGTCAGCAAACTTCTCCCTCCCATTCAAACCACACTGGCTCCCTCTTGTGGTTCGAGGTGTCTACTGCTGGGAGAGAACAACAATCGTATCAAAAATACTTAGCAGTTATTAAATAAGCCAAGTATGTTCCATTAAACCTAAAACTATAGCCCTATTTAATATTCCTTTTGTAACAAATCACTTTTAATCAATGACTTTATAATGTCTTACAAGCTGGATTTTGTTTTTGATAGAGACCTGGTTGGACACCAGTACTGGGAAGGTGATCCTTATGGAATCCACCCCACCAAACTTCATATTTGAGTTTCAAGCAGGACAGAATAAAAAAATGAGGGGTGTGTTTGTGCCTTTGTTCCATTGGAAAACGTTATCCTTTGGAGAGGTCTCATTATTTGAATGTTTTGTTTAAATTAAAATGTAATTCTCTCTTTATATATAGTAATCCTATACAGGCCACTAAAGTACTCACCAAACTTTCTTGAGGATTTTACCGAGATGCTTTCAATAACTTGCACTGCATTTGACTGTTTAGTCGTTACAGGTGAGCGACTCAATGCATTGACCTCTCAGCCATACTTGACTGGTTTGATCTGAAAAAAGTATATTAATGAGAATACCAAGAAACTGTGTAGGGAAGCCATTCAATCTGAAACTGTCTCAGCTTCAAATCAAGTTGATGATCTACTAAATACGTTAAGTTAAAAAATTTCAAATGCAATCGATGCTATTGAGCCTCAGGGAGAAACTTTCATTCTTTAATGGCCCTGAAAAGGCTGGGCCGGAAGTCTCAGAGAAAGTGACACAAATCATCCTCCAGATACACTTTGAACTCTATAAAGAGAAATTACATATCATCAAATCGAAGAGTAACAACTCACGTTAGTTGTTTGCTACCGTTGATCAAACCGTCCAGTTCCAATATCCCTGAAACTAGTTTCTACTAGCTAATGCAGACACACGTTTGCATCCTTTTTTAAGGACAAGATTCTAGGAACTCCAAAAGTAATATGGTAGGCATGATCAAATTCAAACCCATTAATGCGGACACATTCGAAGAAGTTTGTTTCAATCTCAGTTCATCCACCTGTTGCCTTGACGTTTTACCCACTAGCTTCCTAAAGAACAGTTTTCAGCAGCCTGATGAAATAACTACTTGTCATAGTTAATAACTCTCTCCAATGTGGCATTTTTACTACCGGCTTGGCAAACTGCAGTCATTAAGTCTCTTGTAAAGAACAGTCTTGATGCTACTGTACTGAATAACTATTGGCCTATATCAAACTTACTGTTTTTAGGCAAAGACATAGAAGTGGATGAAGCAAAGCTTTCTCCAACTAAATAGAGATAAGACTGAGATAAATGTCTTCGTAGCACAGGAATAAAGACAGAATATCAGCTCTCACCTTAACTCTCTGTGTCTCATAACTAAGAGTCAAGCCAGAAATCTTGATGAAAACTAGGAAATACAACTAATTTAACCCAGTTCTGAAATACTTACACTGGCTTCAGTCACTCAGAGAATTCATATAAAAAAATCATACTGCTTTTCAATTTAATTAGACTGTGCATCTAAATGTTGGAGTATTTTCACTTTTTTTCTTTTTCTTTTTACTTGATTTTAATTGTACTAGTTTACTTAAAATGTCGTATCTCGTGTATCACTTGCCGGAACTTTTGCACTTCTTATCTGCGGTACCTTTTGACGTTGAGATCACACACCATGTACTATATTTGACCCCTGTGCTTTTTCCCGAAATCTTTGTGCGCCAGATCCCTCCATGTGGACAGTCCTCCTCACACACCCTCTCTGACCAGCAGCTATGTGCACGGCACCTCCTCCACCTCCCTGCTCCCCCTGACTGTAGGCCAGTGTCTGGACTCCACAGTCCAGCGCTGGCCCGACCGTGAAGCTGTGGTCTTCCTGCAGGACAGCATTCGTAAAACCTTTGCACAGTTTCAGCAAGATGTGCGTCTCCTACTTTGTGCCTTCATGCATGTATCAACACTTTAATGCTATTCATGTCATACAAGTGAGTTTCCTGTTTCAATAACGAGACAATTTATTGGAGCTAATCAGTCACATCAACATGTCAAATCATTGCTAAATAGCTTAGTACCTTTTCTTTCTGTGTTAACTTTTTAGGTTAATAGAATTGTTGTTTAACCTTTATACATGCACCTACTGAAATCACATGGGTGGCCCCTGAGACACAAAATGTGCCTCCTTAAAACTAAGCCTACTTTGTCAATGAAGCGAAAGGAAGCAGCACCCATAAAATGCAGTTTTACTATATGAATTGGTTCTCTTCTTTGAGTCATCACGAAGCTTCTCTAAATCACAAGAAACGTTGTCTATCGAGCACTATCGCATCCACAAAGCTAGAATGCTCGTGTAAAGCGCCAGAAGTGATACTACTAAATATTTCTGTGACGTTCATTGCTGCAGGTTGACAAGACGGCTGCAGGTCTGCTTGCTTTGGGCCTGAAGCGAGGCGACAGACTGGGAGTTTGGGGACCCAACACGTATGAGTGGATCCTCTTCCAGTTTGCATCTGCCAAAGCCGGAATTATACAGGTCAGTTTGTGAGTAGTTTATAACGTTAAAATGACATTTACTGTGGAGCCTTGTGGTTGGACAGACAGCTGCTCTGTGTTACCAAACACCCTTCCGTCGAGAATACAGTGTAATATGTGTATGATATGTACTGTAAAGCCCTTTGGATAATGTGTGTAGTGGGTCTCTATACATACGCTTAACTTTGTTTTCATACGTGCAGGTGTCATTGAACCCGGCCTATCAGGTGAAGGAAGTGGAGTTTACTCTAAAGCAGGTACGATGAGTTGTGTCACAGGGCATGAGCCTACTTACATAACCACCAGTGGTGGCAGACCCCGGGCATAAGGTGCATAAGGTGCATAAGGTGCATAAGGTGCATAAGGTGCATAAGGTGCATAAAGGAATAAAAGAGAAACGGCGGTATCCCTGCCGTCCTCACACTAAAGTGTCTAGTAACTCGCCGTTACAAAATAATCAACTAATAAAATATGATGTGTTATTCTGGATAAATATATGTATTTATTGATATCTTGCTGAAATTCTTGTAAAAAGACCCACCTTTACCAGCTGCAACATTGAAGTAATGTGCATTTTAAAGCATCAATAATTATATTTCACATATATGATATACATTATTTTAAGATGGGCTGTACAGCATGTGGACCTTTTATACTTTAAGTATATTTAGGTGCAAATGTTTTTGAACTTTTACTTTAGTTAACTTTTACAGAGCTTTTACTTGTAACAAAGTATTTCTACACTGTGGTATTACTATACATTTGCAAGATCTGTGTACTTCTACCTTTGATAACCAAATGATTACTGTACTGTTTAACCAAAGTAAAATACAAGAGCATGAATCTGACAATTTAACATTTTCATAGAAATAGTAATCCTTACACATGACTATGTAAGTAAATTGAACAGAACTTATTTGTCATATGCAGGTCCAGTGTAAAGCGGTGGTCTGCCCTACCCGCTTTAAAACCCAAAATTTTTGTGAGATGCTGAGGGAGCTCTGCCCAGAGATCGACACGACGCCAGAAGGCATGATCAAAAGCTCCAGGTTTGACAAAGCTAAAGTCAAATGTCAGATACACATTTTTTTTTTACTCTATTGTCCTTATGGGAGTAAGAGGCTGCAAATACTTCACAATCTACAACAATAGTTTTGTGGATGTCACATTAACATCCCGCCTTGGGTCTGCCAGGTTGCCAGACTTGCGTATGGTGATTCTGACGGACGGCAGACAGCCAGGGATGCTCCATGTTGATGATGTGATGCAAGCAGGGGAGAGTCGGCACCACAAACAGCTGATGGATCTGCAGAGAAAGCTGTCCTTCGATGAGCCCATCAACATCCAGTTCACATCAGTAACCTTCAACATTGCATTTTTCACACTGGCACATTTATGATATAACTTTGACTGACATTATGATGTAACTATGATTCAGATCAATTAATTGTTATTTGTTTCAGGGGACTACAGGGAGTCCAAAGGGAGCCAGTCTTTCCCACCACAATATTGTAAACAACGCCTACTTTATGGGTCTCCGAATGGGTTACGGATGGAGAGTGAGTCCATACTTTTCTCTCGATTTGCAGAAAACACAGACAGTGAATTTGAAGTAATCTTATTTTCCATATTCTTCTCAGCCTCAAGTGCGAGTGTGTCTGCCCGTGCCCTTGTACCACTGCTTTGGATCCGTGCTGGGAGGGATAAACATGGCTGTGCATGGTGTCACGCTGGTCTTTCCTTCCCCCGGCTACAACAGCCAAGCCAACCTAGAGGCTATTCAGAGTGAAAAGTATGGCACGCTGCTCGTCACCCAAATTACTTTCAAACATACAACATTATGCACTTAAATTGATTCTTGTGTTTCCACTCAAGGTGTACTTTTGTTTATGGCACTCCCACTATGTTCACCGACATGCTCATCCAACAGGATTTACACAAGTGTGATGTGTCATCAATTGAAGCTGGTAATAGAAGACTTTGATGAATACAAACATGATGAATATGCGGTATTGAACTTGGTGGGATGTTTAGCAAGCATTTGGGTCATCCTTGTTTATGTGCTGCTGTGTTTAAGGCATCATGGCAGGTTCTCCTTGCCCACCTGAGATTGTGACAAAACTGAAAACAGTCATGAACATGAACGAGATAACGGTGAGCGGTTACACGTCCGTAACCTTTTGAAAGAATGCTGTATTAACCTAACAGGAGTATAGCTTCTCCAACATATAAGAACATGTGTGCATCATGTTTTAATAGATAGCTTATGGAACCACTGAGAACAGCCCCCTTACATTTCTGGGATTCCCACAAGACAACCATGAGCTGAAGACAAATACTGTTGGATGCATCATGAGCCACACTGAGGTAAGCCTTATTGTTTGCAAAAACCTTTCTTTACACATCGCCATGACAACACTCTGACTTATGCCTGTGTGTCTTTACCAAAGGCTAAAGTGGTGGATCCTGATACTGGGGAGATTGTCCCTCTGGGGGCCTCAGGAGAGCTGATGATCAGAGGCAGCTGCGTGATGCATGGATACTGGAACGATCCCGAGAAAACCAGAGAAGTTATCTCCCAGGACCGCTGGTACAGGACTGGGTAAGATACTACATGTCAACTGAAAGTTTGTCGAAAAGAGAAAATGCAGAGACCTGTTACCGGAACGAGTTGATGCTCACGTCACATGTTGTGTGATCTTTCTTCTACACAGTGACACGGCCAGTCTGAACAGTTTGGGGTACTGCAGCATTGAAGGACGCATAAAGGACTTGATCATCCGAGGAGGAGAGAACATCTATCCCGCTGAGATAGAGCAATTCCTCTTTACACATCCCAAAGTACAGGAGGTGCAGGTAAGACTCAGCACCACTGGGGGGCAGCAGAAGTCAGATTCATTGTCTCTCAGCAGGAGACTAAAGATGCACTTTGAAGGCATATTTTTTTTCTCTCTGAATGTAGACATTATTTGCATTATAATATAATAAATATATATAATAATGAGCTGAGTGTTGACTCTACTCTCTGGTTGTTCTATTTCTCTGTCCGTTCCTCAGGTTGTTGGAGTGAAAGATGAGAGGTTGGGGGAGCAGGTGTGTGCCTGCATCAGGCTGAGGAAGGACCAGACATCCAGTGCAGAGGAGATAAGAGCTTTCTGCAAAGGCCAGGTGAGTGGAGGTGATGTGATCAATGAAACTGCGCAACATACACAAAATCAGCAACGCTGTACATTTTGTGTTTTCTTCCACGTAGATTTCTCACTTCAAGATCCCACACTACGTGATCTTTGTAGACAGCTACCCTCTGACGGTCTCTGGAAAGGTACGATGCTTCTGCTCTAACACCAACTGAACTATCCTGATGGCTGTGATGATTTACTGTTGATCAGATGAGACTGAAACGCTTACTGTCTGCTTTTCTAGATCAAGAAGAACATATTAAAGGAAGAAATGGAGACGAAATTAGGCCTTTAATTTTGTGGACCCACATCGACTGTGTTTGAGTGCATCGGCTGGGAAAGTCAGAAATGAATGAAATGTTGAGTTCATGTTTTATTTACAGAGAGCTGATCTGGGACTCTGGAACTGATTAGCTGCTGAATTGTTTATTAGTTGAAATTATTTTACTTCACATCTCACTCCTCATTACTTTAATGTTGATATAAAAGTACAGTGAGCAAATATCATCTTTGAGCTTGAAGTTTCATTATTCACCTTGGAAATAGTAGTTAAAATAATAGCACATGGGGTCAGAGGGCAAATACTCAGAAGGGCTTTTGTTTTTTATATACCCCTACAAAGATAGATAGGACAAAACACGACCATGTTTATCTATTATTTAGATGATGACGGTCGAACCAAAATAGCATGTAACGCACACAGCACCTACTTAATCTCATGGAATTCTTCACCTATTGGTTGGATTTAGTTCAGATTTGCTCTGATAGTGCCCTGATATCTGCCCTACAGCTCAAAGCATTATGCATATCAAAACATGTATTTATCATAAAACTAGAGTCTAGAGGCTTTTAGATACAAAGTTGTTGTTTCGACACCTTTTAAAAAAATCTATAATTTTTTCAGAAATTTTATATTTGACATTCTATACTGTTATTTTTTTCGACTTTTTCATGGCATACTTCACAATGAGGTATATTTTGACACTTGTCTATTGCATACTACAGTGTGACGTATCTTTTTATAGAATATGATAGTATGACTTTTTTTCTGACATTTTTCCTGAGAAACTGTACTTTCATTTATTTTTATTTTATTATTTCGAAATTTGACTGAAAACCAAACTATGACGTATTTTATGGCCCACTATAAATTAAATATATGACACTTGTATAGAATACTATACTATGACTTTCTGACATTTGTTAATGATATACTATATTCGGAGATTTTATTAAACTTTCTTTTATGTCACACTATACTATGATGTATTTCATGACATAATGTGGTATGACTTTTTTTTATCAACACTACAATTACTACAACTACTACTCTTTATGTTACTACAACTACAACAACAACTACTTTCCCCAAGGTTCAATACTGGGGCCTCTTCTGTTCAACATCTACATGCTTCCACTGGCTCAGATTATGGAAAACAACAAAGTGTGTTATCATAATTATGCCGACAACACACAAATCTACATAACTATATCACCAGGGGACTATAATCCCATACAAGGGCTGAGTAAATGCATTGAACAAATCAACAACTGGATGTGCCAGAATTTTCTTCAATTAAATAAAGATAAAACAGAAGTAATTGTTTTTGGTAGCAAGGACGAACGATTGAAAGTCAGCACTCAGCTTCAATCACTGATGTTAAAGCACAGAATGGTTTAGGGCCTAAATCGATATGCTGCTACCTTATGAACCATCCCGACCCCTGAGGTCATCTGGGACGGGTCTACTTTCTGTTCCAAAGTCAGAACTAAACATGGAGAAGCAGCGTTCAGTTTTTCTGCTCCACAGATCCGGAACAAAGTCCCTGAAAGCTGCAGGTCTGCTGAGACCCTCAGCTCCTTTAAATCCAGATTGAAGACTCTTCTGTTTGCTGTTGCCTTTAATTGAACCAGATTCAAGGATCTTAATCAATTTCTGCATCTAACTACTGTATTTTATTTCATAAACTGCACTGCAACTTTTATTCTATTTTTTTTTTTGTTGAGCTTTTTAATGTTTTACTGACTGTTTTTAATGTTTAAATGAATGTTCTAAATTGTTTTTAAATCTTCTTTTCTTTTGCTTTATGTTTTGATGCTTTTAATGGTTTTATGTGAAGCACCATGTTGTTGAAATGTGCTATACAAATAAACTTGCCTTGCCTACTACTGATAGTACAACTACTTAAACAACTACTACTATTAGTTGATTTGATAGTTACCAAATATTTGTTCCATGCGCTTCAGTTCTCGTGTTCTCCAGTTCCCTCAAGTCCATTTGTTCATTTCGCAATCTTGACAGAAAAAAAATGTACGCTAACATTTACAAAACATAAAGCCTCTCCTGTTCCAATAACAGGCTCTGGTTCATACAGTTTTGCCATCATACATTCTGATTTTTTTTATCAGTTTTTATGGAAGATAAATAAAAAAAACAACAATTGAGTTGTGTAACTCAATACACAGTTATGTATATTGGATCAAACATTGATAATCTAATCATCACAATATGCCTCGTGTAATGATGCCATTTAAATGATTCTTACAAATAAGTGTCTTACATTTAATTACATTTAAGGCCCTTTAAGTCACAAAAATGACTTAGTGATTAAAAGGGACCTTCACGGTCTGTCAGTCCATTAATTTGGCAACAAAGAAAGCAAACACTAAAATAAAAAAAATAAAACATGTATGTCCAGGTAGTAAGAATTTTTGACACATACTATGCAATTCTACACCATCTGAATAAAAAAGGCACAAAAAATGCGGGATACATATTTTTCAATATTCAACAACATTAAACATTACAAAGCTGATATTGAGGAAAACGATCCTACCTCAGAACTTCAGCAGAGAAGATGTTGTCTTCTTGGTCTGTACAACTTTCCTCTTCTTACCAGATGTCATCCATTGAGGCCATTGAGTGTGTGACAAAAAACAATGTCTCAACATCAAACGATGCACTTTCATAGAATGTATAGTTATATTTATAGTTTTATACTGACACTGGAAGGTGTGCTACATACTAATGTAAACTACATCCTGTTCCACATACTTCAGTACGGTAAGTGGTAGCAGTGCATCCAAATGTTGGGATCGCAATCTGCCAAAAAACGCTAAGAAGAAGAGGAATAAAACACTGAAAAATTGAGAATTGCATACGGTTCATGAATAAGTTACAAAGATACGCAAGAATTGGACAAACCTGTAAAATCTTCCATAGTTCCCACAGACAGCGTGAACACCAGTCCACCGTAACCAACCAGGTACTTTTTACCTGAGTTTACTCAGTGACGGAGCAAACTCCATCCACTGATGAACGCCACAACATGGGAGTAAGTGGACCTTGTGCTGAATTACTTTAATTACAAACTACACAATATATATTTGTCATCTCAATCTTTATTTGCTTAAACAATTTTGACAAACAATTTGATATCATAATACAATGGCTTTAACCATTCATTATCTGAACATGCCATACAGAATCTGAAATAAATAGGACTTTAATGTCCAAATGTCAGTATGTACAAATATGGTAGGCAAAATTACCATCCTTACAAGCTATATACACTGACTGTAGAACACACTTTAGTAACAGGCTCATAGAGTGCCCAAAATGACATCTCATATTATCAAACAAAAATAATAGTAAAGGCTTCAAATTATGCTTTGAGATGGTGACACAAAGATCCATGAAATTGAGAAATATGTGGGCAAAATGGGTTTAGACCAGATTTTGGCATGTAAAAAGTGAATGCATTGCCAATATCCAGCAAAAGAAAAAAAAAAAAAAAAAAAAATCAAAGAATCAAGTCAAATTAACATGAAGTTCACACAATAACAAATCAGCAGATATGCTGCATGACACAAATGCCACAATGGACCATAAATTCATACACCAGCTAAAGTTAACATACAGCCTCAAAAAGAATCCTTCAGTCAGTTTAGTTTTGAGTATGTTTTTGTTTTGTTTTATAAAGCCAAATTTAGCTACCCTTATTACAAATCCATCGTGGATAATTGACATTATATCAGAATGAGGTAAATGAGCCTGTCACAATAGTTTAAAAAAAAAATCAAAAAAAAAAAAAAAAATCAAAAAAATCAAAATCAATACATTAAACATTTAAAAAAAAAAAAAAGGCAAAACTGTTCCCTCGAAATGTCAATTGCTGTCCACGGAGGAAAACACAAAACTGCAGCAAAACCTGTGAGGAGCCGTTTGTTTGAGTGCAGGTTTAACCCAGAGGACAGAACCAGCTGATATTTCCAACCTTTAACATGGAGACTACTTCCAAATACAGCAAGTAGCCAGTAACAAGAGGAACGACTGCGCTATGGCTACATGGCTTTGAACGATCAACATTCACTTCAGTCATGAATGTGGGGCGCACCTGCACCTCTCCAACCCCACATTACATATGCACACATGCAAGAAAATAGCAAATAGGAAACATTGCATTTTTAAAGCATACTGTGAGATAAATTAATTCATATGAACACATCCCTTTTTAAATATAATACATTCTAAATCCAAAATAGTTTAACTGTGCAATTTAAGTGAAAATACAAGAGGAAAAGAAGATGAAGATGAAGCTGTGGTCTGTTGGGGACCTTTTGTCAGGGATAGTAGCTTTCAGGTGGACAATGGAACCAAGAATATAATGGTGCGACTTCGGAGTTGACATCTAAAGAGCAACGCATTAGCAATGGCAATCGTACAAGCACAGTACAGTACAGCTATAGGCACATGCAAGTATGTGGTAGGAACATAGGCACACACGACTGTGCACCTACTCACAGATGCATTTAGCGCTGCAAACTGGACGCAACTCCATTGTATCGTCAAGCCTCTCTTTCCACACATCCCATTCAAAAATGCGCACACACACACACACACACACACACGCGCGCGCACACGCACACACACGCACACGCACACACCTTGCACACACCTTGCACACACCTAGCACACAATGTAATGGTCTTTCAAGTGTCCTCTCGGTTTCCCACATTGTGTTGGGTAAATAGGAGTTTCAGTAGAGGTTTATGTGGTTTGGGACGCCTCACAATCTCAGAGGCAGCATGCCTGGTGGAGACACGGCTCTGGATGTCGCCATGGACGTCAGGGAGCTGGGGTCCAATCCATTTACAGTCCTGCAGTTACCACATGGACATTTTCAATATTAGCAAACACAGATGCGCATACAGGGCAGAACAAATATGCATAAAACCAGGTATAATACACTGAACAAAACTTGCTAAAAAGACTCACGTTTTGTCAAAGTAAGTGGTATGTAGAGAATGAGAGAACTTTGTGGCATTGCTGTTGATGAGTTTGCCGTTGTCTGTAGAGTAATTTTTTCTTGCTGCCTGGTCTTTGGCAAAGTTCCTACAGGCGGCGATTTTGGACTCCAAAGCCTAGTCACAAAGCAGGAAGTATTTGTATTTAGCCTCAACATCTCTTTTGGTTGAGGACACACTGTTCCTCTGTGCTCTGCCACCTATTCAGATAATTAATGTAATTATGTCTCAAATCAAAAGGGAATAATGCCTACCCCAACTTTCCTCAGGAGATCACCAACAATATTAAGAGCTGAGATTCTAGCAGAGGGAGTGAGGGATGAGTTGCCACATCCATTGGTCAATGCTGCACAAGGACACAAGCCGATATTAGAACACATAACCGCGAATTTGCAATTTCACATGTGCAATAAAGAGTGAGTTTAATTAACCCTAACCTTTTGGGCTGATGAAGGAGTGCTCTATGCTCTTTCCTACGGGTGTGGCTGGGAGGGATAAAGAGGCCTGTACAGCAGAATCCATCGTGTCGATGTCTAAAGTCGGTGAGCTCGGTGCTGACATCCTGTCTGTAGTCCGCTCACGTACTGCCAGCTCTTGTCTCAGGTCTGCAGAAGAAAGAGTCAAACTTATTCAATACTTCTCCACCAACCCTTTCGCAGGTGACATATCCTTAAAAGGGCAGATCGGATGCTTGTCTTCACCTCGTGCTTCATCTTTCAGCCGCTGCACCGATACTAGAAGAGACTCCTTCTCGTCCAGCTCGCTTTCCAGGAAGGCATTTCTCTCGATGGCCTGGTTTAAACGGCCCTCAAAGTCCTCAAGAGACACTATTGTTGCCCTGTACATAAGTAGAGGTTGAAGGGCACAATTGTTAAAACCTGAATGACCATTACAGTACGTCCATTCGCTATAAAATCTAAATACAGCTAGAATTCTCATCTGAAACCGAAAACAATTCATATATTGACCAAAAGTCCCTGTGGCAGTCTGACCTCTTGGCTCTCTCCAGGTCATCGTTGGCCTGCTCAAGCTCCCGGACGTATTTGTGGAGCTGCTCCTTGATGCTGCGTGTCTGGCCCAAGTCGTCCTCGAGCATAGAAATCTGTTTATAACTCTGGGCATACTGATGCTCCAGCTTCTCCTGATAGAGATGGATAGAGTGAAGAAGAGAAAAGAGATTGGGTGTGAGTGTGTGAAGAGAAACCATGACATCAAACAGACTTATTGCTCCAGGGGGAAAAAAACAAACACTTTCATTTTCTTTTGCTGAGACATGCAGCTTGAAAGTACCATTTATATACTAAGTAAACAACAGAATCCTAAGACAGTTAGTAAAGATGATCTTCCACACAGTATCTTTACTTTCAAAGAGCCTCTTTGTTTACACTCCAGTTAGCATGTCTGCACCGTGGTCCCAGAGCCATAGAGACAGGAGAGCATGATTCATGATCTCTCCGGTTCATTCACATGTTTGTTTTCAGCGTTAGGTAATGATGCTCATGTGTTAGGCCATGTGAAAATAAAATCACAATACTTTTCTGCTCTGTGTACAGTGGCTACAGTGATTTTCTGAATGTACAGTAGACACAGGGCATGTTCACCAGACGAGAGCACACTGAATGGATCTGACTGCCTGCAGTGATTAAGAACCAGACTTGTCCTGGCAGTTTTCTATTTTCTTCCAATCCAATTAAGGAGTGCTGGAGGATTACCTAAGAGCATGCCTTATTAACACCTCACATAAAAATAAGACACTTTGTCCTCAGGATCCAACAGAAACCTCTTAAGTAAACACAAATTACTTTATCGGTGTCCTGACCCACAGTCAAAACAAGCCAAATCCACAAGTAAACTACGAGGCCCAGTCACCTTGAGGTTGGACACCTCGTACTTCAGTCTCTCGTTTTCAGTTTGGAGATCTCGAAGGCGGTGTTCAGCCTGCACAAGCTGTGCCTCCAACTCAGCTTCCAGCTCCCGGCTCCCTTCCTGGAACTCCTGCAGCTCCTCCTGGGCATCATAGCAACTGGATGGCGCACACACAGACAGAGAGAGAGAGGGGAAACACGTAAACAATCATTGTCATCTACCAGCTACCCCGTCCACTAGCCACCATTCAATTCTGTATAGCTGGCTAAATCACTGCACGCAGGAGCTCTAGAAAGCTGACTGGCTTTTGTCTCGTAAGATGAGCCAGGCTCAGGCGTGTTCTAGTAGCTTTATCTCCAACGGCCAGAAATAAACCTGCATGAAAAGCCTAGTCAGATATTTGTAGATTTTTAACCTTCACCGTGCCTCCGGCAAACAGGAAACGGTGCACGGCTCAGCATTGTCGAGTTAAGCATTCTAAATATACAGCGCTAAAGAGACAGCTGTACTGTGGCAGTAGGTGTGGCAGGTGGTTCAGGAGTCGCTCAGAAAAACAGGCCTGCTGCCATGAGTCCTCAGCTGTAGGAGAGGTCAAAGGTCAGAGACGAAGCGAAAATGAGAGGGCACAGAAACAGGATGAGGAAATGTGCTAAGAAACAGGATGCGTGTGCATGCTGGTAAGGACTGAGCCCATGTGACACACACACACACACACACACACACACACACACACACACACACACACACACACACACACACACACACACACACACACACACACACACACACACACACACAACAATAGGAGGGACAAATAAATGTGGCGGTAATCTCTGAGTTGATGTATTCTACATGGACCCTGGTGCAAACGCATGATGACATCGTGGTTAACACTGTTCTGAGATCAGCTGACCTGTGCTGGGATAATGGCCTCACAGTGGCTCTACAGAGCACTGGAATCCATGAATCAGTTGATGTGCCGAGGTCGTTCCACACATACCAACGCCTCAGTTGCTGCTTCATCAGCACGCTGGGCCCTATAACTTCCCTGTTTGACAGTCAGGCTCTCACACATTTCATGGTTTAAACGACCAGCCGCACTCTGTAAGTGACGTAGATCATTCTTTAATAACATTTCCTGCTTGAATGCAGGAAGTTACACGTGCATTTCACACTATTAAATCTTTTCGTGATAATCATAAACTGTACGATGTCCAAGTAGCCTTTTCACAACAAAATGGAAAAAGTTTAAAAATATCACTTCAGGGAGATGACTTTTCAATATGTAACTAATAAATACTACATGCTGCCACTGCGAGTGGTTTTTCTGAGAAAGGGATCCTGAGAAAACATGCACGAAAACATGTGTGAGACAAGCCACTGTGTACTTGGAGTTCTTTTTTCCATGGGTTAGCGTTTTTCCTCTGTGTACGAACGTCAGGAATTTCTTAGAAAACCACCAGGACTTTAACCCCCTGTGTGCAGGTTTACATTTCCTTTGAGGGGATGATGGGGCCCAACTCCACAAATAGAAAAGACAGACTGAGTTCAACAAAGATTACACAACACTCACAAGCACCACTGCTGCCTATGAGGACATACACCGTGATCTCCGTTTAAGAAGTCAAAGATGTCGTAATTTCCTCCGAAGCAAGCCACAGATGTTTGTGGGCACTGGCTGGTGGTCATTTGCCTTATATGGCTAAACAGGGATTCCTGTGTAACCTTAAACAGAGACGCGTCCACAAGACCGCATATTCAGCATGTTCTCATCTGCCTTTTATGTAAGAGTCAGCGATTACAACTTTTTAAACAGAGTTGGCCTCCTGCTGTTTGGAGTTTGGCGTGATTTCTAGGTAAGCTTATTTTATATGGGTTATTGCTGCCATCTGCTATTTCGTTTATGCAAGACAGAATCCAAAATCAAACATGACGCATGTTAACATAACCAGATTTGCAAGAATGAGCTTCAAAAGGCATTAAGCAAGCGGTAATACTATAAATGCAAAAAAAGCTGGGAACATTTATATGTAATACCATGACTATTTTTTTATATATATATATATATATATATATATATATATATATATATATTAATAATAATAATAAATAAATAAATAAATAAATATATATATTATTTTGTTTTGTTTCACACTACTTACCTTTTCTTATATTTGAGGGCTTGGGACTTCCAGTAATCAACTTCCTCATCCTTTGACGTAAATTTGGGAATCATCTCTTTTTCCATGTCAGGGCACCCTGAGGATAAAAGAGAGATATTTATTACCCTCACAGCAGTTTCATTTACCATAAAAGTACACATGCAATCGATGCAAGGCTAGTTCTCATGAGGTTAAAAGAAGAACAAGAATTGAGGCGTGAAAAAATAAGCTAGCAGGTGACTCAAACATGGTACAACACTTTCACTATATGTTTCCTTTGGCATGTAGAATCACGCCCAGTGCAGTCCCCTCTTATCTCAGTGCTGAACAACCGGGCAAACATTTCCCTCATTCCTCAACGGAGAAGACAACAGATCTCTCTTTACTCAAAAGTGACAAACAAAGCCAGATCGGCCAGGTCATGTCCTCCTGCCGTTCCTGGGTCATTACGTCCTCAGTTACTCACGAACCACCGGCTATATCCTCTGATTGTTTGGAAGCTGAGTCATGATAAACTGACAAGAAGTGTGCCCCCTTTATTAAATGTCATTAAATTCCTAAACTTGCAGCTCATGTGATGTCAACATTACTAATTAATTAAAGGCAAACCATTTGAATTAAGTGTGGCTGAATAGATCAAAGCTGTCTGTTGAAGCTCAGTTCTGAAGTTTTTCGTTCTTCCATCCTGTTAAAAGTGTGTTGAAATCACACTTCACTGACCAGTTGTTCCTCTTTTCTGGTGAGCTAATAAACCCTGACTCACTCTGTGATCTACGTGGACCAACGAGGCCGGTTTCAGGAAATGATTTAACATGATAAATACAGCTCCCGTTGCTGTAGCTTCAGGAATATTTATAATCCCAACAGAGATTATAGGGATTTCCTGCAGATAGGTCAGACAACCAGAGGATGCAGCGCAGGAAACCCCTCAGCTGGACTGAAGGTCAAGCAAACTACTCTCAACAGTGTTTACGGCAGTTATTATTACGACCAGACTAGCTTGGGTATCAGGAGGAGGGTGTGTAGTTTCCCTTGCCAAGACCGTCTAGACTCAGAAGAATGGAGACGCAGCGACAGGACCGCTGTAAACATTCCTCTGTGATAGCGTCTTCAACAATTTACCCGCTACGGGCACCTCACTTGTAAGCACACTACTTTGGAAATCATGGAGGATACTCGAGGCCAAAATACCCTGAGGGTGTAGATGGGGAAAGGCCCCCAGGAACAAAGCTAAATATGGCTTCTGATTACATACAGAAAACAGTATTACCAGGTAATCTAGTAAACTCAGCAGTTCTCCATTTGTAATGATGCTGAATGGATTCTGGTGCTTTCTATTGTTCACTGCAGGTCTTCAAAAAGGCATGAGGGACATTAAACCGTTTCCATGACGATTCAGATCGAAGACCTGATTATCAGGATAATCACCACCCCCTCCGCCCCCAAAAAGCCATTGCTATTCAATAGCCCACTGACAGGAGCCACCAGAGCTATTTCACACATTTAGGACACATGTGGACAGAGTGGCACACTGATGGTAACATAACACATCACTTCAAACACGACAAAAAGGTTCAGTTACATCACGTAACGGGTCAAGAACCCGAGACTCTGCTAGAACAAATGACGGTTCCTGTTATCTCTCATTTCAGCATCCTCTGGAGCGGTGTCGGTTTGACCCCTGGATTTATTTGTTTGTTATAACAATAGCAGGTCAGGCAGCAGGACTCACAGCCAGCAAAGATGGAGGAGACGGTGACACTCCGTCCACTGTGGAGCCATCTGGAAACTATAGGCAGTGGCAGGACGTGAAGAGAAAGTTTCCTTTCCCACATTCTTGTCTCTACATCTTCTTTTGTTGCAGATGACCAGGTGCTTACTCAGAGTTGAACTACTGACACTGATGTGGTCACATTTTTTTATAATGGGGCCTATGAGAGGGGTGAGTCAAATACCCCTTTGTAGTCTTGTTGGTTTGCTCTAATGTGAATAATACTACAGCTTTACAGGCTGTGGTGGTACAGTGCTCCCCTGACCTGGGCCCTTGTGCTATGTTTTAAACAACATACATGTGGCCAGGCAAACGTTAGAGGTTCAAAATAGTCATATTGATCATCAAGTGATCAACAACAAAAACAATAAAAGGCTTTGCCACAAACATGACAATTGACACGCATCACAAATATATCATTTTCAGAAAATACACAGTCCAAATGTACCCGAGCAGAGGAAGCTTGTCCTTTAGGTCTGTCACGTTAGCGAACAAACGCGACCACCAGCGTCACTGCGTATTAAACACAACAGTACAACAGTACAACAGTACAAGACAACGTACAAGTACACACACAAAAAGTGAACTCAATTGTCATATGAAGCGAAAACCTCTGGGCATTTAAACCGAGCTCGAGCTGCTCTCTCGGCCACATTAATCGCACAGAAGCAGCAGCTGAACGCGACAGCTCGACACACACATTAAACACACATTAAACACATTAAACACATTAAAACCGGGTGTGTTCGGGTACCTGCTCATGTCAAATGAATCCAGCTGTCTTCTGTTTCGGGTGGGGGGGTCGCCGTCCAGCCGGTGTCACATCCAACACACACACGGACACACACACGCCTCTCTCTCCTGCCTCGAATGATGTTTAGGAAATTGCCAACGCGTCTCCCGGAACCGACGTATGATCCCGACAGACGTACGTTCTGACGTCATCACGTTACGTCAGAACTGGGCAGGGCAGCTATAGAAATACGTCGAATAGAATCGGACGCACCTTTTATTTATTTTCTCACTGCAGACGGTGACCGCAAGGTGGCGTGTGATTGCCAGAAACCACCACACAGGGACGGGGAAGAACACGAAACACCAGGCTTAATAATATGATTTCCCCTTTCTATTGTTTATGGACTATATTAGCTGTGATATGTGCTCTTAATTTATCAGTTGTATTACATAACTGCATGTTTAGTCTGACAGCCTAATCCCGCTCATTATTATTATTATTATTATTACTCACATTTTGGATCGTCGTGTTTTTTTCTGTATTGCATATTGCATACTATCCATGAGCTTACAATATAATACAATATAATATAATTTACCATTGCCCCTATTTACGAAACTCATGGAAAAAACTGGACAAAAGGCTAATAAATAGCCTTACATGTACAGGTCTACATTATTCATCTGATAAATTTGAAATTGAAAACTGTTACTCTAGGGTAACTCAAAAAACTTAGTGACCTTATTGATATTTTTAGTTGGGCAATATATAGTAACTTCATTCGATTTAAATTTAAGTTTGCCTATAGCCGACGTGAAAAGGCATAAAAAAAGTTCAACCAACTTTATTAGAGTCAGTATATGACTTACATAAAACTTCAATATATTGAGACAACTTTGATATCATTTATGTTTAATAAGTTACATTAAGTCGTTCTTGTAATGGGATAAAAATAAAAGATAAAAATATAACGAAATAATTTGAGCCAATCAAGCCTACATTGTAAATGTAGGTGGAACAGTGATACCACAGAAGGGCAAAACCCTTCTGTGGTATCACTACGTCATATAAGCGGCAGCTTTGAAATTGGTCATATGTGCTAGTTTTGCTAATATTTCAGGAATTCCAGCATGGCACATATATTGCTGTAGAACATGACACATGAACCAGCTTGGCCACATGAACTGACAAATAATGCCGCAGGGGACCCAATCAGTGAAGTCCCTGACAGTCAGAGGTGGCTGGCCCTGTTTTACAAGGCGCAGCTCTCGCCTCCACCCTCAGCCAAAGATAGAGAGAAAGGCATGCTCTGAGAGAATTCACACTACATTTACGCAGGGATTTCCCAACGCTCCTGCTGCAGTGGTTGATTTTCCTTCAATGGCATTTGATGAGGAAGACAGCCAGGAGGACGCACGAGAGTGCCCGGTGTGCTACGAGTGTCTGTCGGGCACAGAGAGGACCCTGAGCTGCGGACACGTATTCTGCCACGACTGTCTGGTCAAAACGCTGGTCAGCATCAACAGCAATGGAAACATCAGAGACACTATCGTTTGCCCCATTTGCCGACACCTCACATTCATCAAGAAACAAAAGGAGGCGCCCGTGGCCGTCACGGCGGACAAGGATCCAGGTGAAGGGCAGACCCTCGAGGTACCTCTCCCTCCGCCACCGAGACAGGTCCAGGGCGCAAGGCGTGCCTCCGGGGACGCGTTACCGGGAGAAGTGAACTGGATCGCTCGCTGCTTTAAGGGAATGTCCGATCGATTCCGTCGACAGAGGTTGATCAGCCCCAGCCATAACGCATCTCAGATCTTTATCATAAGCGCTGAAGGGCGACCCATGGCTGAATACGATGCCCTCAGTGTTGTGATGACAGTGGTTCAACCCCGGCGCAGGCGAAGGCGCAGGATTTGCACAACTGCACGATGCCTGCTCGTTTTACTGTCTGCATTTACTTTACTGGCACTCGTGGCTGCAACTTTACCCTGGATTTTGCTGGCGTAGCCTCGTTGATATGGGTGTCTGGATTATGAAGTGCCATTATAGGGAACGATGAACTGACGTGTTTAGAAAATGGAATGACGTTTTGTCTTCCAGCGATGCAATGAAGTTGTCTTACTGAAAACAAATAATCTGATGCGTTTCAGGAAATAATAAATACACTGAAAACTTTAAATTCATTTAATATGTGAATACTTTGGTTTGCAACAATATTTTAAGATGTTGTCATTTCACTCCCTGATTTTAAGGAACGGCCAAGGAGTTTATGCCCATGTCCTTTATGCATTACCAAGTAACAGTCTGAGGTAAAAAGGTTAAAGCCTTGACAGCTGAGTCTTTTGTCTCGCATTCCGGTTTGTGACACGTTCAACCTGTTTTATGAGCAGCTATCATGCAGGAAATCGTAACAATTTCAAAGCACACCCAACAGTTTGTAAATCCAAGAAGAGTGGACTTTTTTTTAAATTATAATTTCAACAAAAATCTAAAATAGGGGTTGGCTGAAATAAATGTAATAATAACACCTGTAAGCCTGCTTTTTGAAGCAGCTGAAGTCATTGTTATGTTACCCTGTTGTTGGATACACTGTTTCCAAGCAGCATGTACTGTTCTGGACCTTCAGGATTATTTTTAAGTGTCTGCATAAGTCCTCAAAATAAAAAAAGGTGGGGTTACATTTTGGCACCAATACATGAGCTTGGTTTATTGAGGGAGCAAAGTGCAATAATAAAGACCTCGTTACAACAGTCGGAGTATCATGTAGACAGATATTCTCTACTCCTTATATTAGAGGGAAAGATGTCAGACATTTAAAAAAAAAAAAAAAAAAGATCACAATTTCTATTTGAAGCATTTACTTTACATCAGAGGTCTTGTTAGACCCCAGTGGCATCTTGATTCTATATTGTGTGACTGGCTCTCCTTGTAGTGTGTATAAAGACAGTGTAAACAGAGCCACCTTGAAACCTTTCAGAAAGAAATAATTGATGCACCCATGGCAGTCTGAAGGAGATAGCAGGCAGGGATGAGCTGCACCTGGCTGTAAGGAGATACACTGCTGCACTGTGGCATTAGATTACCGCATGTAAAACTTTCTCAACTAAATTTATTGGAAAAAGTCTCATGTTAATTGTTCTCGAACAAATAGTAAACACTCCAAGAGAGACAAGTTTTCAGTATCGTCACCATCCTGACAAACATGTACACTCCTAGTTTCCTCTAATGAACCCTCAGCCAGCCTGCTGGGCCAGTCCTACAGGTTACACACCTGAAGAGGCTTCGGTTTTTCAGTCTTACCCCGTTTCTCAGTGGGTGAGAGGAGGACTATAATTGTCTATTTAATTTGAATAATCAGACTTTTTTAGAGACTATGGCTTGCATGTCATGTGGATGTATCCAAATTAACTGTAAAAGTTGTTAAAATACACAGATTTCAAGGCAAAGAGACATTTCTCAAAGAACCGACTGTTATAGGGTTCTGCTCACACTGTTGAATACATTCATATGGCAGGATTAATCTCAGGTGGTGGTGGAAAGAGCACTCAGATCCTTTAAATACTCAATTAAAAGTCAAAGTCCTGCATTTAAAATATCCTATAGAAGCATAATAATCAAAATGTTCTGCAGTAAAATGTGGTCTGTGACTGATTTATTACAATATATGATATTACTATTGTTTTAGCTGGTTAATGTAGGGCTATAGTGTTTTTGCTACCACAAGACATATATGGGGGATTGTGAGATGATTAATGTTTGAGGAAAGAAGAAAAATATAGTTTTGATACAAACATCTCTTCTAACTTTTAGCAACTTTTCTCTCATCTAGAGTTGTTAGAAAACATGACAAGGAGCCCCACAGGGTTACAAGCAACAAATAGATTGTAAATTAATGGTTACATTTTTCACATAATGTTGTGTTTCAAATATGCTTATCATGTGTTTGTTTTTATTTTAGGTAAAATCTTAATCTGAAGGTAATTGGTAATTTAAGCTGTTAGGGAAATACATGGTGGAAGTATTCAGATCCTTTACTTAAAAAAAAGTAATAATGCCACTGTGAAAATACTTCATGACAAGTTAAAGTTCAGCATTCAAAAGACTGAAAGTATAAGTATTATCAGCAAAATGTACTGAAAGTATGAAAAGTAAAAGTACTCATTGTGCAGTAAAAGGATGTTTTTGATTAAAACTCCTGCTACTTTAATGTGTATTTTGCATTGCACTGCTGTATGTTTCAGTTTGTGCTAATTCTAACTCCCTGTTGGGTGGTTTTATACAGCAATGCATCATATTCTATAAGATCATTATTCTTAAGATCATAATTCATGTTCATGTATCGCGTCCTGTGACGACTACTCTGAAATGTCAACTTTTCATGAGCTCAGACAGACAGACCCGTTATCAGCTTTGTGATGATGCATTTTCCAGGTGATACAAGAGGGTTTTTAAATAGTTTATTGAGTTTAAGAAGTAGGAGAATTCTCTTAACCCATAAACGAACCCTTCATCCTTCTGTTTTAGCAGAAACATTCAAAGTCATCAAGTTTGGAGATACAAGTTTTCACTGAAAAGTGGAAGCAGAGAGAAATTTGTAATTTGCTGAAATGTAGTGGAGTAAAAACTACAATATTTGCCTCTGAGATGTAGTGAAGTTGCATTAAATGGAAAAGAGTACTTTAAATATGTACTTAAGTACAATACTTGAGTAAATGTAGTGGTTTCGAGTGAATTCAAAGTACAACATTTTTTCTCCAAAATGAGTACAAGTAGCAGAAGACAGTAATACTCATACATAAAGTACACATACCTCAAAATTGTAATGTACATTTTGACTATTAGTTCTGTCATCAGGGATCATCATTCGTCCAATTAAAAACAGATATTTTTACCAGAAGAAAACACTGAAATAAAACCCACATGAACGAGGTGAGATTGTTAAAAATGTAGAGTTTAATATATATATACATATATATATATGTATTTATATATACATATATATATATATTTATTTATTTATTTCTGACATTCTGATAAGGATTGCAGGTAGGCTTCACAGTACACACTGTGTTCCACTTAATATGCTAAGCAGAGAAGGAAGGGGTGAACATGGTGGGCTTGACAAGCGGCAGGTTTTGTTTGTACACTTGTAGTGAAAGCAGAAGGAGGCAGTACATCCACAGGCAACATCCACTCCTCTACCGTATTGCTCAAAACCCCACAAAGGACCATATATTGTGATCCACATCTCTACATTTCACCCCTCTTACAATCCCTAAAAAGACAGTGATTGACACAAAACGTGGATTATCAAAAGACTATCTAAGCGCATGCATGACACTTTTTCAGATTTTCCTTTTTTTTTCTCATTTAACCCCACCCCCCCAAAAAGAATATGTAAACAAATTGAGCTTTACTTTAGACCAACTTGGTGGTGAGGTGAATTAGGAAATGGAGGTCTAAAGTCTACAGTAATTAAAATGCTTGATAAAACTATGTAAGAGTGTACCATTTGGTGAAAAAAGGTGGCTTCTGTCATGCTCTTGAAAAATTGCCGTAAAGGTACTGGCAGAAATTAGATGTGAAATTATGACTTGTGTTTTGGGGGGAGGGTACAGGTGTTTTATTCTTTTCAGAAGCATAACAATCAAACCTAGAATGAATATGAATGCATGCTTTTAGGTGGCTGTAATTTCCAGTTATGATGCACAAAAGCATTACAGTAATACTGCACTGCACTTATAACAATACATGCCAACAGGCTCTAACTAACCTTCATCCAAATACAAGCTCTCATTTGCCTATTAGTTATTACAAAATCAGATTGCCTATTGTTTGAAATGAGTGAGTCACATTCAGTCTGCACACAGAGAGAAATACCTCTGCCTCCTTGTATAAATGTATGGATCCAGCACAGAAAATAAAACCTCTAGTACACATTAATTATGCCTATAGTTCCAAAATAACGACCAGAGTGAGGGCACTTGCAATTGTTGTCATATAATCACCACGACTATCAATATAATTATCAACGTCACCAAAATCTTCATAGAGAACACACACTGAGGCATACCATTGATCACTTTTGGAGAAAGGTTAATCTAGAATTCATTTTGTCAGAAGAAACTCACACATAAAACAAACAGAATAAATTAATTGCTTTGCAATAAAATTAATGGCTTTTTTTCTGTAGGCTTGGGAGGGGTGACTTTGACCACTTTTTGGATTGAGGTGGATCAGTTAACACTGTAATTGCACTTTAATTGACAAAATTATAGTCCTAAAACATTTTTTATGGAATTAAAAAAGTGACACTGCAGCATCTGTTATCTGATGAACTCGAACTAGCTCTGATTAATTGTCTGTGATGAGAGTAACGAGGAAGGACACAATCATTTAAAATTTTTGCAGCTGATACCGCAGGTGTGCCAAATCTAACTACGCATTCACCTTTCCAATTGAATGAGCATATATTTTTAGTCAGTCCCACAGTATAGGTTTAGGATTACATTTATCCTCATTATGAATTAATTAAACGGTCAGAGTGTGCTAAAAGCAATCTACTTATTTACACAGGAATCTATTAAATAACTGATTAAAAAGGAAAAGAAGAAAAGATAGGGCATTGGTGTGCAACTCATTAGTGCTCGAGCATGTTTGAAGTCAAAGCTCGGGAGTCAGAATTAGAAAAACCACAATTGATTTCTAGCAGAAATAACCTTCTGCATTTCTGCTGCAGCACCATTGTGACCTGGTGTTAAAGTGAAACACTATGAATCTACAGTAAACCTGTTCATTGTGTGCAGGGACAAAAATAACAGCACATTTTTAATCATTACATTTTCTACACATGATAAATATCAGCACATATATTATTATTATATATATTCAAGATATGCATTTTACATATACTTTTCCTCTCAGATTTATATACATCGATTTCTGTACAGTCTTTGTATTTACACTAAGGGGGGGTCAAAGGTCACTGAACCTGAAGCACTTGAAACAAAGTTAAGAGAGAGAATCATACGAACCTAAAGGCAGTGTAGTCATCCATCCATTCTCATCAAGCTGTAACAGCGAATGGGTGGTCTAAATGTACTCCAAGGACAACAACATAACACTCACACAAAATAAAACACTGTCATTCTGAGGCCCTTGTTCCGCAGCAGTCCGTTCATATTGGCTCGTCATGCAAACACATCGTGGTGCTTTCGTCCCAAAAATTGAATTTACAGTAACATTCTTCTCATACTGTGCTGGTATAAAGTGAGTTAAAGTGAGCTTACCTGTATGAAGGTAAATGTCGGATAAAGAACTACAGTTGTAATATGTGATAGAAGAGCGGAAGTAAAGACTTGGAGTGACAATAAGAAGTAAACTGCATTAAATGTTTTATCCTGCATGCAAAACCTGTCTCTACGGCTCAGCATTTTCCTAATGTGCACAAAGCTTCAATACCCTGTGAGCAATATAACAAGACTACTCTCTGTCTCTCTGTTTCACCCTGAGGATGGGCTTTGCTCCGAACTATGTCAGGCTCTGAGTTTCCCTTACCAAAAGTTGCACAACTTGTGAATTTCATATTGCAATTTGATTGCATGTTCTAATAAGGCAAAAAGAAATTGGAAAACTCACAGAAATACAGACCACTGCATCAAACAACAAAGATGAACAAAAGCAAAAGCAAAAAAACAGCAAATAAATAAAACAAATCTTAATGTAATACTCATTTATATTCCAGTCTTTCCTCCTAAAGGCAACTGTTCCTCAACTATGGCATTTTGGTGTTTTTTTTGTAGTCACATTTATGTACTAGCGAGCAATTGTAAGAGATTAGTTTCTTTGCAGCCTGTAGCAGATGTGTTCGAGTTCTGGTTTCAGGTGGGCATTGGTGAGGCCAATTGGTGTTTCCATCAGGCCTTGGTGGCGACAGTTAAGAGTATGTACAGCCACAGGGGTGCTGGTAAGCTGTGATGCCTTAGGGTCATAGGTCATAGAGTGGTGCTCTGTGGCTCCTCCTCAGGCACAGCATCCCCCTCTGGAGAGTCTGTCACTGCCACGGACCTCCTGCAAGGGGCACCGCTGAACTCATCGATGAGGCTGTCCAGATTGACATTGATGGAGGGGATTTCATAATTGAAGATATCTAATGGTGAGCATGGTGGGAGAGGTGAGTATGGTGAGCAGAATGGTGGAAATGGTGATGATGAGCAAGAGGAGGAGGAGGAGGAGGAGGAGGAGGAGGAGGAGGAGAAGAGGGCATATGATGATGATAATGAGGTGTAAAAAACGGAAGAGAGCAGAAATAATATTAATCTTTTTGAGTCTGAACTCATGGGAAGTGGCATATGACGTCTGTCCTGGTTTAAGTAATCAGTAGAATATATGTGCTTCACATTCTACACAGGGATGTTTTAAGTGTGTCGCTAGTTACACCTGAACAAGAGACTAGTGTGGTATGTCACAGCTTTTTGTGTCTTTTGAG